>OX422210.1:126743218-127943218 GCA_949130495.1 Sambucus nigra
ACAAGCCTTGGATTATTATTGAACACCCAAGCTAGGTAAGCCTTATTTTATAGAGCGTATCTTATTTCAAACGAAACCCATAGTGAGATCTAAAATAAAAAAAAATAGAAATTAGGTATCTTAGGCTATGAGATCTATAAACACTAAAAGAGAGAGAGAGAGAGAGAGAGAGAGAGAGAGAGAGAGAGAGGAATAGGGAGACAACTTGCCTTTTCAGTTGGTGTTAGCGGTGGATGATGTTGGTTTATGTTTACATAGAAATATGAGAGTTTAAGGCATCGGATAAAATGTTAGATATATAGATAGATAGATAGATAGATAGATAGATAGATAGATAGATAGATAGATAGATAGATAGATAGATAGATAGATAGATAGATAGATAGATAGATAGATAGATAGATAGATAGATAGATAGATAGATAGATAGATAGATAGATAGATAGATAGATAGATGGATGGATGGATGGATGGATGGATGGATGGATGGATGGATGGATGGATGGATAGATGGATGGATGGATGGATGGATAGATAGATAGATAGATAGATAGATAGATAGATAGATAGATAGATAGATAGATAGATAGATAGATAGATAGATAGATAGATAGATAGATAGATAGATAGATAGATAGAGAGAGAGAGAGAGAGAGAGAGAGAGAGAGAGAGAGAGAGAGAGAGAGAGAGAGAGAGAGAGAGAGAGAGAGAGAGATAAATGACCTAACCCCATGAAGCCTCCTCCTCTCTGATCTAAAGATAGTGGTATTTGTAGCCTTGAAAGTGAGTTGAGGGAGAGTAGAGGGTATAATGAAAAAGGTTGAATTTTGAGCCATTCTTCATTTGGGGCGGAGGTTCAAAATGAATATGAAAGTTCTTGATCCTTGTGTTATTTATGGCTTTTAATATACTTTTCTGACCGAAACTAAAATATGTTGTACTTTTCTTTCACTGGAGTGGATGACACTCTCACCTGTTGTACTCCCATTTTTTAAAAGAAATCTGAAAGGGTCGTAGCATTACTGATACAACTCTCTTGTTTAACCTGAACCGTGAGTTAGCTTGGACAACCATAAGATACAAACCCCAAATATAGATACAAAACCTATTTATATACGTTTTGTATACAAAGACTTATAATGTAGCAAAAAACCCTCCTCCTTTATTATTATTATTATTATTATTATTATTATTATTATTATTATTATTATTATTATAATAATTATTATTATTATATACACATTGTGATGTGCCTTATATGGGAATGTTCCCTATTGGTCTATAGATGCAGAAAATGCTTAATGATAATAAGTCGGGATAATAATTGGGCAGTCTAAGAATATAGATAGTAATTAAAGATAATGACTAATGTGGTAGACAATTATTAATGATATTAATAATTTGGTAGTCTTAGAGAATGCAACCTATAATCTAATGGCGTAGATTATGAGAAGTATGAATTAAATATCAAATAATCTGAAGAGATTGACTAAAGTTAGGGAATATTATATGAGTTAAAAATAAACACTAAGTTTATATCAAAATGAGTAGCCACATTATGAAATCCATTCAGGGGATAGAGTGTTAAGTATAAATCCCCACTTTTAGTTAACGCATAGTTAGATGGCTTATTCTTTACATATCAGATTAAACAATGGAAGTTAGAATTGGCATTATTATTTGAGGATACGAGTAGGACTTCTTCTAGATGAGAGGTGAGGTACTCGTTACATGTGAGCATCGATGGAGAGACGTGAAATATGAGTTAGTAACATGTTGAATATTTGCTGTTGAACAATCCTAGCAACTCTAGGGCTCTGAACCAAATTATAAATGTTAATCCCCCAGGTATTCTTAATAATAGGGATATCAGGACTGGCGATGGATCAAAATTGCAGTTGCATTGTACGTAGTGGATTTCGCTCCATTAATTCTAGTATAGGTTGTATTTCAGCATTTGGTCATTTTATTTCATAATGGGATTTGTATGGGCATAAGGCCAAGTGTTTATTTATATCAGTTGTACTTAGTTCTACATTATGGACATTGTATGATGATTCAATTTTTATTATTCATGTATTAAATCAGTTTTATTTAGATGTTTTTATTTATTGTGAATTTTGACATAGAATAAAATAATTTTTTTATTCCTTCAGTTCTGAGAATGGCATAAATTGTTGATAAGCCCCATCTTCGATGTATTGAGCCTGGCCAGCCTTTATGTAAGAAAATTGGGGTTGTTACACTGAGTATTCAAGTGAAGGGAAGTTTAAAGGGGATTGAATTCCCTTATACCCCTTAGTCAACTGAAAGCAGTTGAAGTGATAACTCTTTTGGGTAATGAGCCTCACTGCCTCTTCCCCCAAGTCATGCGTTTTACGAGCCATGATTGCCCGGGGAAGAAAATATATGGCACACATTACTTTAAATAGAGGGATTACGTGATCCATTATAATGATTACTCTCCCACTATGTGTAAGAGGGATTCATGTCAACTAATAAATGACCCTTGAGGAAACCCACTCTAGCAAGTGTACAATTAATAAGACAAAATTAACGTAATCTATCCTAACGACTGACCAACTCAAATTTGGGGGCAACTCAAGAGGATAGTAGATAAATATGCCACGTTGCTGGACACATGGCTTTGAGATATCATGGCAGTGTAGACGTCTGAATAACATTGACCCACTAATGGTAAATCAAGAAAGATAATGATAAGATTTGGTTGAATACATGCAAAATGTTATTCTACTACGCCGGAGATCAGGTTAAGACTGATAAGAAATAACAATAATTAAGACCTACATTTGTAGGACACTTATATCTTCTTCTTTTTTTTTTTGGGGGGGGGGGGGGAGTAAGTGGATCAAAGTCTTAGGTTTTATTGATAAAAATGAGAAAATGCCTCTTATAGGTGGCTCTTACAATATCTAAAGATAAATTCAGAAAGGGGGTGAGTGATAAATTTAGATCCAAAAGTAAAAATATGGGAATTCATAAGTATCCCCACTATAATGAAAGGAAACTAATTTTGAATACGAAAATTTTCGAGACCTTGATCTGGAGGCAAAAACCAAAGATTATATTTTAGGGTAGATTTGTCCTCATTGCTTAGAGTCGCAAAAGAGTCCATTGAAAAGTGAGAGTAGGGTATTTTACAATTTTTAGTTAAACCCTTTGGAGCTTCTCTATAATGCCCCAGCCTGAATTTATGGGTTAGTCGTGGTCATCCCAGTCCGTCCCAAATGTTAGGTGTCAAATGTAATGAAACAACCTACATAATGTTGATAGTTCAGTTTTATTTAATTACCTTCTCACTTGTTTAACATTCGATTTCCATTTTAGATCAAGCTATGTGATGGACCCATGGGAAGCATCCCTGGAATCAAAGCATACAGAGGTACTAACATAAAATAAAAAGAATACTTATTTGTACAACACTCTCAAAATACGGAACCGTACCCAACCTCCTGTAACAAAGATGAGGGAATGAGCAAAATTCCCAGTGGAAAATTACAATAATGCAATATAGAATTGAACGATAGAAAGAAGACTGCAACACATTATATCTAAGTGAACATGAAACTACCTTATATATATATATATATATATATATATATATATACTTTAATGCATGAAACCATTTTTATTACAAAAACGTTACTTATCCCGATTAATTCGCCTCAATCTTTTTAAAAAATCCCTTTTACTTAACTTGACATTGATTCCTTGATTCAACGCACCCAGCTAAATCCATTAAACAAAACCCTTTATTTAGAAAGAAATAATTTATTTCCACAATTACCCCTTTGTTCATACCATCTCATGTTAGTATTTTCCTTAAAAATCACCTTTCAACAGACACAAGCACCGTGTTAGAAAATACTTATTCCTCTTTTGAAAACCTTTCATAAACACACTGATACACCATTATGAGACCTTGTCTTGGCTCAAGATAAGCTCGGCCCAAGCCGACCCAACAAGGCATATTTTAGCAAGCGTCATGTGAATCTAGTTCAACCTGTCTCGACCATTGTGTCTCATCTCGTCTTAGACCTAAGCCGAGATAACATGTATCTTTCTTTAGCCTCACGTATCATCTAGGTTGCATTGCTAGATCTAAGATTACTTAAACCAACCTTCTTTCTCATCTAGACCTGACCATGGTCAGCCGAGACTACACTTTGAAATTATCTACATGTATTCTAGTGGTATATCGCAGTCTCGTACTCTGCCAGTCCGACACTTCGACCTCAGTATGACACTTTAAGAATATTACAGGACGCGTGCAATGGAGTATACGTGAGACAATGCACATGGTATGTCAACCCCGTGTGAACCAAACCGTTATAACAGCATCACTCACACATGTGAGGAATATCTTATAACGATTGCTTGCATGCACTAAGGACATATGGCATCACCTTGTTGGACAATTGAAGTTGTGCATGCCTCATGCATGACTAGGGTGCGTATGAAACCACCCTAGACATATAAATAGTTATCTTTATATAAGAGGACCCAATGCCAGCCAAGCCCTACCTCAGTCAGAAATGGCTGAGGTGGCTGCGGCTCTACGTTCCTTAGTACACATCCAGTGACAGATGCAGGCAAATCTTGCTTCTTTCAGCCAAAACATGATGGCTCGACCCGTTGGTGCCTTTATTTTATTTAATCTCAAGTTAAAATAAAATAAAATAAATTACATAAATCATTTACAATTCCCACCCGAAAAAAATGAAAGAAACCTAATTATTACATTTCATGGGGTGTATCTCAAACTATCAGGTCTTTGAACAATGACTTGATATTTGTGTCGCTCAATATCTGCTCATTCAGAAGCCTCTGCAAAATAATATCTTTTTGACACAATAATATAATATTGCAAATGGTTAGTAAAACTCGGGAAATATCCAAGTACAATTCTCATCATGCCCCCTTTATTTTATTTTGTTTGATGTAATAAAATAAAAGATAAATAAAGTCCGGGGATATTTGTGTAGTGAATCATAACCACCCATACTCATAGGTGTATCGTGCACAATTTTAATGTCGTTTAAGCACGTGTCCTTTCAAACTCACGAGTGTGTAAAATGTCAAGGTGAATTCTGAATTGAAACATACTCGAGATGTTTCATAATATATTAGTCATGTTCAACATGGTCTCCAACTATAAAATGACATTTATAAAAAAATTTCTAAAATCTCGATATTTAGATACAGGTTCACTAAGCTCCCTCTAACTCATTTTTAGCTTTATGTGATAACATACCATATAGATATATCATGAGAAATGTCATACTACAAATCTCAATAATTATATCTCATAGGAAACCCTAATAATTGTATCTCAGGTGGCGTGGTTCATCGTACACAAGCTCCAGATGTATTGTAAATAAATTCAAGAACGATATGCCATATTCAATATATTCTAAACTCGTGGAATAATTTCTTGTAAATATTTATGAGATGCCATACAATATTCGGATATGTCCCTCGATTGTATATTTTTTTCTTCATATTATAGAATAAACTCAAAATAATAAAATATATTGTTGCCTCCGATCTTAGGAAGTAAGTACGTAGCTAATGAATATAGAATTATTCAATTTAATGATCGAATTTTAAAGCCACATAACTCACAGAATATCTCTACCCAAAAGAAAATTGCATAGGGCAACGTGTACTTTTTAATGTCCAGTCAAATCGCATATTTAAAATATCAACAGAAAATTATATAAGGCAACAATTTAGCGTTTGACCTAAAACTAAATACTATTTGCTTTCAGCAGTTGGCAGTAAAAATATAAGATTGAATATATCATTTTGTCTTTTCACTTTGCAAGCATTCTTTGGTATTATTCATCACTCAATCAGCCAAACCCCTCCATTTCAAGTGCCACACGACTATACATAGGCTTGTCTGTTCAAACGTTAGAACTTGTACTGACTAGTATTATACATCACTCAATAAACCAATGGCTCGATTTGTGTATCAGCGTGGGGTCCAAGGGGGTTATCTTGTACAGGCTGTCTAACACGGGGCCCTAGGCCATTTCATTAATTCATGGGATGTTAACAATTTGTTAACAGGAACATGAGAACCAATCCAATGTTTCATGGCATCACGTAATCTGACAGCGCGGGGCCAAGGTCTTTATATAACAAAATTCTATCCCCATGAAACAAGTTATAACGCTATTAATTGTCATGATGGGGGGCACACGGCATTTCATGGTAAGTCTAGAAAATATTAAAAAAATGCTTATACTTATACAAACGTGGTAGGACAAACATATGAAATAAGTTCATAACTCTTTGTCACAACCAAGTGTTCTGAACAACCTAGTGTTGGTTTCACGTGAGCTAATAGTTATCCATATTATCATACATGATTTTAACAACGTGTAAATATTTTTAATATATTGTGTAAATACGAAAGTTTTTATAACAAGTATGGACCCATCACATCACCCTCAAATTGTATTTTAAAAAAAAAGATTATTTGTTTTGGAAAATCAAAAACTCTTCTATTTTGAGCAGGACGAAGATGATTTTCAGTAAATAACTAAAAAAAATATACTACTTTGTGATGACAAAATATATCTCAAATATCTGTAAATGTGAGAACTTTTCTTTTGTTTCTTTCGCAAAGTTTTTTTTTCAATCCAAGGTAGATGGCTTTCTTTAACTATTTGCTAAAAAAACAAAATAACACATTTTTTTACTTATTCGATCTCTCGTGAGTGGTTCTAGCATATACACTACCAGTATATTCACTCATGCTGGTATGAATAACCATCTTTTTTGTAATAACGTACTATGTTAATAGGGATGTATGTCTGTGTGCTTGCAATTTCTTATGCCAAGCAGGACAATCATAAAATCGAGATAGAGATAGAGTTTAGAAATATTATCTGAAAATGCACTCCAATGACAATAATATAGTTGAATAGAAGATCCAATGATTGATCTTTAACTTTTGAGTTTTTCGATCACGAACGAGGCGTTACGTAATAAAAATCATGAATACCTCCCCAGCAGAGTCGCCAAATATAAGAAGGTAGTTTAAATATGGGGAACTACATAATTTTTGTATATATCTGACATGAGCAACTTCGGTTGCTCCTACGTATCCATTATACTTAGAATCAAAGTCATCGTAGTTCGTGAGTTCGTACTATTCGTCGGAAAACTCATTGTGGTGGAACTCGAGAGATGAAAGGTTTTGAAACTCTTCTCAAAGAACTCATCTCAAAACTCTTTCTAAAAACTCATAAGACAAGGAATCACCCTTTTTCTTCCAATAAGATCTCTCTAAAACGTATGGGGGTGAGGCTTATTTATAGAGAAACCAACACAAGTGGGTCTCCACATGTCAAATAACCTGTGGTAACACATGTCCCATTTTTAGTGGCATGTGTCCCATAAACTATATCAAACCCTCAATACTAGAATATTATCTAGTTAATGCACTAATAATATACAAATACGCATGATATGTTAGACGTGCATAATAATACCTCAGTCACAAAAACACATCGACTTTTGTTAATATTAATCATCTCTAATCTCATTTAATAATTTAATGAGAGGCTTATCATTAAGGCCCTCCTACACAGTGAATATTTGATAATGGTGGATTATGCTAATCAACACTAGGATCTTGATTCTACTACGCCTTCCAAAGTTAATCCTCCTCTTCCTTCAGCTCCCGCTTCTTTTTCAGTTAATCCTGAGGCAGATAAGAAGAAGGTGTAAAACCAAGCATCTTTTGTTTTCCTTTTTCAATAGTTTTAATTTTTCCTTTTACAAATATGTATTTGTACTTCCCTTTTTTATTAATGAAAAGAGAAATATTTATGTTCCTCTGCTTGTGTTTTTCAATACTCTGAACCTTGTTGATTGATGACTGTTTTCTTCTTAATAGTTCATAGGTAAATTGGAATACTTCTCATCTACTCACTCCAAGCTACTCCATATGTGTAATGATATTTTCAAAGTTGTTCACTTATCTCTGATTGATTTTGACCTACTGAAGTTGCTCAGGGAAGGGGTATTCGAGAAAGACAAAGAGGCCTATGTTCATTTGAAGTGTCTTCTTGATCGGGTTGTATCCAACAACGTTACCTACTATGAAATGATTGAAGAACTGAAAGAGGACCATAATGAAGCTAAGGTGAATTTTCGTGAGGATTATGGGAAGAAATTCCAGGCCCTTAGTGAAGGTTGAGGCTTTGAGAAAAAGTTGGATAAATTTGCCTCTCATTTTAGAAGAAAAGAATGCTTGTTGAAACCTGAAGTAGATGAAGCAAGGGAAATTACCAAGCTTCTAGAGGAAGAAAATAACAACTTGAGAGATAAACTTGATTCCCTAAAGTCATCCATTGCTATTGTTACTGCAGATGAGGGTCATTCCTTCTTGGAAGCTAAAAATGCAAGGTTGAGTGAGGAGTTGGAGGCTCTGAAGAAATCAAAACCTGGTTCTTCATCTTCTCGAGCTAGAGTTAAACCTGCTTAAGGTATTATAGAGAAATTCAGGACCCAAAAGGACCTTGCCAATCAATCTTCATAATTAAAAGCTAAAGATCAAGTTATTGTTGACATGTCCCGAAAGCTACAGGACTTGTCTTAACAACTATCCACTCAATCTTCTCAGTTACAAGCTAAGGATGGAATGTTGAAGAAACTGCATTCCTAGGTTAATAAATTAAACTTTCAATTCCATAAACAACCAAGGGAAGTCTGGATGTATGGGTATAATGAAGTTCTGGGGCATATTGATGATAAGCTTCAACAAGCTAAGAATGGGAGCTATAAATGGGGTTGGATAAATATGTTGACAGTGATGAAAGTGGATCAAAACAGCTCATGGGACTAGTATGATTCAGGCGTGCTTGATCTTGGCAATCCTTCTTTTATATTAGATGTCAATTGGATTCTAGTCCATCATATTCCTCAAAGCTTGATTTTAAAATACTTGGGAGATTACGATCTTCATGATGAAATAGAAATCATCCGACCTCATCACCTGCTTGATCGTCCTAGTAGAAACAATACTAGAATGATTTAGGATTTTAACTTCATCAACTCTCCTTATACTTTAGATGATCCTCCTGCTGGAATGAATCATGTTTCAAAAGTTGAAGGGAAACCACATGCAGAATGAAGCTTTGTACTTTGTCTTGTTAACACAGTCAGGTTCTTTACTTTGATTGAATGAAATGGAAATTTGATTAACTTATCTTATGTTTAATGTTAATCTGTTCTTTATCATTAATTCTATTGATACACTTTGATGAAGTTGAGTATCAATGATTAATGAGTGCAGATGTTATAATAGCATATTTAGATTAAAATCTAAATTTAGAGCTAGTTAGATGAATACATAGGTTCTACTAGAATACTTAGATTAAAATCTAAATTTAGAGCTAGTTACCCATGTGTCTCCAAAGATTTTACTAATGCACCCAAGTATTGGATTTTTGCATTAAATACCAGTGGTGTGACTTAGAGTTTTTGGAATATGTGCTTACATTTCTCTTGAGGAATCTTTGCGACGTTCTTCCTGTACTTTTCCCAATAGGATAAAGATCTTGTTTTATCCTTATATTTTTTGACCAAGTTTCTTGAGGATTTAATATCCTGTTAATCCTTTCTTTGTCATTAATTCTATTGATACACTTTGATTAACTTGAGTATCAATGATCAATGAGTGTAGATGTTATACTAGCATACTTAGATTAAAATCTAAATTTAGAACTAGTTAGATGAATACATAGGTTCTACTAGCATACTTAGATTAAAATCTAAATTTAGGGCTAGTTACCACTACACCATAATGGCTATTTTGCAACTAATATATTATTTAATTTGTAAGTGTTTATAACACTTATAAAATTTACAACGGTTTTGAACACTTACAAATTTTGTAAGTATTCAAAACTATTGTAAAACTTGTAATTTTGTTATTTCCAAAACTAAAAGGGTAACATATTATCTAAAAATACCTTATTTATTTCCAAAACTAAAAGGGTAACATATATCCTGCCTGAGGGGCATTGCTGCTGTGACCAGACATCTTAAACTCCTTTCTTAGTGCGGGCTCTTCTCAGGGAAAGATGAACGCTTCCCACAGACGGCGCCAATTGTGGTGAAAATTATTGTGCAACACAAATAAATAAGAAAAAATCATTCACCAAGTAAGAACAATGAATATAAAATGACAATCACACAACAAAGGATGTATGTGGTTCAGCAAAGATGTGCCTATGCCCACGGTGGTGCAGTCGATATTATTTTTATATACTCCGGAGAGTAATTACAGAGAATACAAAAACTGTCCTTTTTCCCCAGACCTAGGGTTTAATATATACATGTACATGTAGGTAAGTTGAGGTGATGGGTTTCCCCACGTCTTCCATCTCCCCTATAACTTCCCTTAATGAGAACGTGGGGGGAGACCGGATCAAAATAAGAGATGAGGGGCCTAGACTTTGGGCCTCCAGGACTGGGCTACTCGTCCAGGCCCATGGTCCTAATTTCGGGTACCCACAGTTGCCCCTAAATTTGTTGGGCCATGTTTATGGGCTCAATAGATTTAAATGATTAGCCATAATGGTTGTTTTGCAATTCTTCGGAAACCGTGAAGCTGATTTTGGCGGCACCCGCCTCGTATCTTATGCACTATGATTAGTAGAATTTGAAGATTTCTTGGAATAGGTACTTCTCTATTGTCGTTCCAATTTTTCCAGCATTTTCTCATTCCTTGCGAGTTTTAGCACTTCGTACCTTCTTCTCTCAATCTCCAGTCTCATTGCTTCCTTGCCGTTTGGGCTGGTGCTTCTTCATCGTTCGAATTGGTCTTCTATCTTGTAAGTTCCTTGTATCTTTTCTCTGTGATTTCTCTTTGAGATTGTAGTTTTCTATGGATTTTTAATGGCGAAGATTGGGAATAGGTCGGTCTCTGAGTTTAGAAAGTTTTACAACATTCACGAGTGGGTAGATATTGAGTGTTGTTCCTCCCCTCCTAGAAACATTAGAGAGATAGATGATGCTCACTGGATCCATGTTCTGTTGCTTTCCGAGGGAGGACTCACTTTTCCTCCCAATGATTTGTTCCTGCATTTCTTTGGCTATTTCAATATTGTTCCTGCATAATGCTCGCCCAATGTGTGGAAAATAGTAAATGGCGTCCATAGGATAAATCAATTGCATGGAACTAGGTTAGGGCTCGTCGAGGTCTATTTTTGTTACTCCTTTTCTTGAACTAGTTCTGGTGTCCTTTACCTCAAAGCTAGGAGCCCTAACAGGGTATTGATAGTAAATCTACCTGATTCCCATAAGGACTACTGGCAAGAAGGTTTCCTTGTTAGAAATTGGCAGTTTTCTCCCTAATTTGAAGGGTCGAGGTCTGAGAGGTTCTCTGTCCCCTTTTATGGAGAGGAATACATAGGTAGACATTGTACTGTTATTTTGATTTTTGTTGATTTGTAATCCTTCTAACTCTTCTTTGCTTTTTCTTTCGCAGTGAAGTCAAAGAACTTGGAACCTGCACTCAACGAGGTCCGTCTTTCAGAATTGGTAAAGGCTTGGAAAATTAGGGAGCCTTTAGGTGACGACGAGCACCCCAGATCTGCTGCCTTCCTGCTCAAGTACAAGAACGTTGGTTCCATCTTTATAGCAAGGCCTGTGGATAGTATCCCAGAGTTTGAGTCATCAGAAGAGACTGCTGCAGGTCCTATCCAATTGGACGAGGAAGAGAGTAGCTCTGAGAGTGACATTATTGGAGTTATAAGTGATTTGCGGGGAGGGAGCTCTAGCAGTAGTAGCTCCTCTGATCGTAGGGAGGTTTATGAAGCTCGAGGATCGTCAAGTACCTCTAGCAGTTCGAGTGAAGGAATGGTTCCACCCCGGAAGAACCTGATTCGGGATGATGACGATGAAGACCACATGCTCCTCGCACAGAGGTCGAAGAAGCAAAAATCTTCCTCGGGGGTTGTGGCTACTGGTTCTCGGTCTTCTGCTCAGGAGCAGGAGAGTAAAAGGAAGGAAGAGGAGCAGGTGAGAGAGAGAGAGAGAGAGAGAGAGAGAGGAAAAATGAAGAAGAGAGGAAGAAAATAGAGGAGGAAAGGAAGGTGGAGGAGAGGAAGAGGAAAGAGAGAGAGAAGAAGGAGGAGAAGAGGAGGGCTGAAGCGAAGACGAAGGCCGGGCAGGCCTTAGTCCCGATGTCTGCTCTGCCCGAGGGGGCCTCCATGGAAATTACTCCTCAACTGGCCCCGGCTTTGCTCGAGAGAGCTGTCCTCCTGGCTGATCACCAAAGGGTAGTAGGGTTAGAGCACTTGGCCCTTCAGGCTAGTCAGAGGCTTGCTCTGGTAAGGTTTTTCCCTTTTTCTCTTATGCTTTTCTGACTTCCCCTATTTTCCACTTCTAATGCCTTCTTTTTTCTGTAGTTTGTTACTGACTTCACCGTGCTGTATCGTTTACGCGATGAGCTGGTGAAGAAGAGTAGTGAGCTGGAGTAAGAGAACTCTGCCCTGAAGTTGAAGGGTAAAGAGCTCGAGGACAACTTTAAAGCCGTTGATGCTGCTCGAATTCCATTCGATTTGGCTCTTACCACCGCCAACAAGGAGAAGGATGCTGCAGTCCAAGATCTGAAGGAGTTGAGGCAGGCGTATGACTTGGTTTGCTCGAGCAAACTTACAATCGTTGAGGAGAACAGGGTGCTCACTGAAGAGCTGAAGAAGAAGGAGTCTGAGGCTATTACTGCCAAGGAAGACTCTTACAATTCTGGCTAGGCCGCAGCATATGAGGATGCTGAAGTTCAGATAGGCTATATTAGTCGTCTGAACTTCAAGAAAGGATGTAATAAGGCTCTCATTACTGCTGGAGTATATGTTGCATCTCCCCTTTTTGATGAGCACGACCCAGGGCCGAGGCCAGTCGTAGATGAGGACCCTGCCCCAGCCGTTGAAGGCTCTGATCCTATTCCTTAGGCGCCCCTTGCTGACGTTTCTCCTGTTGAGGTGACAGAGACCACCCCTGCTGAGGACAGTGCTCCTGTTGATGCTAATAAGGGGAAAGGGCCATCAACCTCTGGGCCACCTGAGGTTGCTAGTTAGATAGGATTGCTTTGTATTTTTTTTCCATTCTGTAAACTTTTCTTTCTTCAGTTCGATGTAACTTCAATCTTCATTAATGAAAAAGGCTTCATTTCTGCTTATACTTATTTGTCCCTTTCTCTCCCTTTTCTTTCTCTTGCTTGTAGTTAGTTGATGTGGATGGTTACATTCCTGCTACTTCCCAGTTGGGTAGGACCCTTGGTCCCAATGCGGCTCCCAAAGTTCATCAGGCCTTCGTTAAGCTTTACAAGTACCTTAGGTCTAGAAATCAGAAGTATAAGGAGCAATCTGAGCTCGTGGCTAAGCTGAAGGACAGGCTCCAGGAGATGGAGAACATTGGTGCTTCAGTGCAAGAGGAGATCAATGTACTGAAGATAAAACTATTAGAGGCCTCCGAGATCAACCAAGTAGGGGAGGTTCTTCAGCAGGAGAATGAAGATCTGAGGAGAGAAGTCTTATGACTCAGGGAGCATGCGCCGAGCACTGTTCGAGCAGTATTACAAGGATCCTCATCATCGCAAACTAGAGCTGATCATAATGTTACCCCTCCTATGTCGCGAACTCTCACTCGCCCTCCCCTTCCGCGAGCTGGTAGGATCACCAGGAGCAGAAGCAGGGAAGGAGAAGAACTTCGCGATAGGGAAATGGAAGAACTCCGCGGTGATGTTCAGCGAGCATATGTAATCGCTGCTGGGCTTCAAAGGGACGTCACTCGGTTGCGGCACTTGTTCAAGAAAGGCCTTCGGCAAGCGTGGGCTGACGGTTATGATCAAGGCTGGTCGGATGCTCCAACAAGGCTGTCTGGGTTTGAGGAGCTTTCTTTTATCAGGGGGTGGCTAAGTGCCTTGAAGGAGATGCAAGTCCCGAGGAACTCGGTGCTATGGTATCGTCATGAGATATCTTCCTCCACGCTGATGCCTAACCCATTCCGGAGGGATGATCGATGGATCCCCATCGATGCCATTCCTCGGTAATTATTGGAGTCGGATGCGAATGAGGTGGTGGAAGAGTTAGCTCCTGCTCCTGATGACGGACGAAGAGCTCGAGTGGCTGATTATCTTGCTCGGAGGCTTACACCCCATTGATATTTTGCTAGTTATTTTTTTTTTTGTATTTTTGATAATGTAAATGTTTTGGGCGAGCTCGTCGACTAAACATGTATTACCATTGTTGTAAGTATGATGGATTAATGAAAATTTTATGTTTTGGGCAATTTTGCTGACTAAACGTGTGCATCCTACTTTTCATACTCTTGCTGCTCTGTAATGTTTTTTGTTTTTTCATGCAAGTGTCCCCCAGTCCAGTATAATACCAGGATACCATTGTGCTTCACTTTACCTTTTAGGTTGTGTCGTCACACTCCCTTAGGCCTAAGTGGGGCAATTGGCGAGGACACACCTGGTGTTGGATGTCTTCATCCGATCAGGATTTTACTCAATCGAAGTAGGTTTGATGACCTGTATAAAATTTGGTCGTATTGCCTAAGGATCCCCTGTAGGGCTTCATATATTGCCAGGGGCAATGCTAAGAGGTCTCTCGTGTTTTATGACAATGACCTGAGGAGGGATATTCCCCTGCTATAGTGATCAATGTGCTTGTTATTTGGAAAAGATGTGCGATGAATGCAGCTGTCACCAATCAGAGTGTAACCAATTAAGTAACTTTCATTAGTAATAAGGAAAATGAACTTCTGTTTTCATAACAAAAGAATACAAGAAAAAGATCTAAAAATATAATTTCTTGAGATTAGCTGCGTTCCATGCTCGTGGTATTTCTCTGCCCTCCATCGTTTCCAAGTGATAGGCACCTTGCAGATCGTCTTTAGTTACTTTAAAGGGTCCTTCCCAGTTTGGGCCTGGCTTGCCGCCTGACGACTTCACTGTGCTGCCCAGGACTTTCCTTAGAACATAGTCCCCAACTTGGAACATCCTCGGGCTAACCCTTTTGTTGTAATGCTTCGCGAGCTGTTACTGATAGTTCGCTAGCTTCATCAGGGCTAGCTCTTTGCGCTTGTCGGCTAGGTCGAGTTCGGCGAGCAATGCTTCATCATTCAGGCCTTAGTCGACAAGGTTGGATCTCATTGTTGGCAAACCTGCTTCTAGTGGGATGACTGCTTCCATGCCATATGTCAGCAAAAATGGGGTTTTTCCTGTTTCTCTCCGAGGAGTGGTTCGGTACGCCCATAGAACATGGGGTAGCTCTGTTAACCATGCGCCTTTGGCTTGCTCTAATTGCTTCTTTAATCCATCGATCACAGTTTTGTTGGAAGCTTCATCTTGGCCATTGCTCTGAGGGTAGGCCACTTAACTGAAGTGGTGTCTGATCCCGTGTTCAATACAGAAGTTCTGAAAGGGGCCACTTTCGAACTGCATTCTATTATCGGTGATGATGGTTCTGGGGATTCCAAACCCAGTGATTATATTCCTCCATATGAACCTTATCATATCAGCATCTCGAATGTTCGCTAGGGGTTCAGCCTCGATCCATTTGGTGAAGTAGTCATTCGTAACCAACAGGTATTTGTGATTGTCGATGGAGATAGGCAGCGGTCCCAGGATGTCCATTTCCCATTGGGCGAAGGGCCATGGGCTGGACAGGGACTTCAGGTCGCTGGTGGGTTGGTGGGCCATAGGAGCGTGGAATTGGCATTTCAAGCATTTACGGACATATACTGCGGAGTCCTTTTGCATATATGGCCACTAATAGCCTCCCTTCATTGCTCGAAAGGCTAGAGACCTTCCTCCAATATGACTTCCACAGATTCCTTCGTGAAGCTCATATAGCACTTGCTCGACATCACCTGGGTGGACGCATCTAAGGTAGGGATCGGAGAAGGATTTCTTATACAAGTCGCCTCCTTTGGATAAGTGAAAGCGAGAAGCTTTGACTCTTATCTGGTGGGCAGTTTTCTTGTCATCTGGGAGCGTGCCATCCTTTAAATAGTCCTTTAAGGGGTCCATCCAGCTGGGGGCTGATCCCACCTGGAGTATTTGTTCCACGTTTGGTAACTTGCTGTTGTGGTTAATGCTCGGACAAATGAGGAAATCGATGGGGATGACCCTTTTAAGGTCAGAGTCAACTGCCGAACTCAAGGCTGCTAAGGCATCAGCATGACTGTTTTGCCCCCGGGAAACTGTTGGATGTTGATATCTTCAAAGCATGACATTAATTCTCTCACTAAGGCGAGGTAGACTGCCATTCTTTCATCCTTTGAATTTTAATCTCCACTTATCTGATTGGAGACTAGTTGAGAGTCGCCAAACACCTGTAAACGTTTTGCTCCTAGAGTTTGTGCCTTTTGGAGACCGACTATTAGGGCTTCGTACTCTGCTTCGCTGTTAGAGGCTGCAAATCCAAGCCTGATTCCTTGTTCGAGGATTGTGTTTTCTGGAGTGATGAGGACAATTCCTACCCCTGCCCCCTTTGAGTTGGAGGCTCCATCAACAAAGAGTCTCCAGGTTCTCTCTATTGCTTGGGTCTTCTCTTGCCTTGTTGGTTGAGGTTGGTTGGAGAGTTCTTTGCCCGTGAATTCGGCTATGAAATCAGCAAGGATCTGACCCTTGATAACTGTCCTTGGTTGAAATTGGATGTCAAACCGGCCGAGGTCGACTGACCACTTAGACAGTATGATCGATAAGTCCGCTTTCCTTAGGACCTCCTTAAGGGGATGCGATGTAAGGACGATGATAGTATGAGCTTCAAAATAATGCTTCAGCTTCCTCGAGGCTATTACAAGTGCAAAGGCGAGCTTCTCCAATGGCAGAAACCTTTGCTCGGCGTCTAATAAGGTCTTGCTCGTGTAGTAAACGGGGTGTTGGATTCCTGTAACCTCACATATTAACACAGAGCTGACAGTGTGATTGGATACGGAGAGGTACAGGTACAAAGACTCCATTTGCTGTGGTATGACAAGCAGCGGTGGAGAGCTTAAGTAGGACTTGAGATCGTCCAAAGCTCGCGAGCAGTCTGGGCTCCACTTTATCGATTTACTCCCCTTTAGAAGCTGGAAAAAAAGCTTTCACTTCTCGTAGGATTTGGAGATGAAGCGATTTAAGGTAGCGAGCATTCCAGTGAGCTTCTGCACGTGCCGGATTGTTCGAGGGGGTTGCACCCTGTTGATTGCATCAATCTGGTCTGGATTAGCTTCTATGCCTCTCTTACTGACCAAGTACCCAAGAAATTTTCCTGATTGGACACCTAAGGAACACTTGCTCGCATTAAGTTTCATCCGGTACTTCCTGAGGATTTCGAACGTCTTTGACAGGTCCGAGAGGTGATTTTCCTTCTTCTTGCTCTTAACGAGCATGTCATCAATGTAGACCTCCATTGTGTCTCCCATTTGATCCTTGAACATTTTAATGACCAACCGCTGATAGGTTGCCCCTGCATTCTTGAGCCCAAAGGGCATGACCTTGTAGCAATATAACCCAACTGTCGTGATGAACGTCATTTTGTCCTGGTCTGGGGCATGCAAGGGGATCTGGTAATGTCTTGAGTATGCATCCAGGAAACTCATTCGCTCGTGAGCTGCAGTGGCGTCTACTAGTTGGTCTATCTTTAGGAGGGGAAACTATCCTTAGGGCATGCTTTGTTGAGGTCAGTGAAGTCGATGCAAACTCTCAACTTCCCATTATTCTTCGGAATTGGACAACCACTTGGGGAATTTCACTTCTCGTATGGATCCTGCATCCAGCAGTTTTTTGACTTCCTTTTCGATCGCTTTAGCCTTCTCGGGTGCAGTTCTCCGTGCCTTCTGCATGATTGGCTTGAATGTGGGGTCGACGTGCAGCTGATGACAAACCATACTAGGATCGATTCCAGGCACCTCGTATGGTTCCCATGCGAAAACATCTACGTTGTGTCTCAGCAAGGTCATCAACTCCTTCTGTTCTTGGTCGGTGAGAGATGCTCCAATCAAGAAGACTCTTCTACTGTCACCAACTTCAGCCATAACTTCTACCAGGTCCTCGACAACACGCTCGGAGGGGAGGAGCCTGGTCTCCTCTACACTAGGTCTTTCGTACTTTAATTATTACTTGGAAGGTATCACACCTTCTTCAACTTTCTCTCTGGGTTAACCGGCCTTCTTCTCTGGCTTTGGCCGGATGGTTACTATGAAGCACTTCCTCGCCATCGCTTGGTCGCCGTGGATCTCCATTACTCCTCGCTCAGTTACATATTTGAGCTTCTAATGGTAGGTCGAGGAGACTGCCTTCATCGCATGAAGCCATCCCCTGTCGAGGATGGCCTGGTACGGTGAGTCGATGTCAACTACCAAAAACTCGATCATCTTGGAGACGTTTTTAGCATGCATTGGCAGTACTATCTTGCCCAGGGGCATGGTCATTTTTCCAGCGAAGCCGACCAAAGGAATAGTAGCTTCCTTTAGGTCGGCGACGCTCAACTTCAATTTCCTGAATAGGTCGAGGTACATTACTTCGGATGAGCTTCCTTGATCGACGAGCAGCTTGTCGATGTCAAAGTTGGCTATCCTGAGTGTAATGACCAGGGCATCATGATGTGGGGTCCTTACTCCCACCAAATCTTCATCCATGAAAATAATATGCTTGTTATAGTTGATGTCCTCTGCTCGTCGACGCTTTCCTGACTGTGACTTTGCTGGATCGATTTGAAAATCCTGCATTACCGCTGTAAGTTTTTTCATTTCCATTCGAGCTGAGTTCCCTTGTATCTGCTTGACGTCAGATGCTCCGTGGATTACTGCGAACTCATGTCCAGCATCATCCTCCAGCACGTTGTCGGGTCTCGACTCTCTGTTGGCAGCCATTCTCTCTGCCCTCTTTTCCATAAAGTCGTTCAAATGCCCGGACTGGGCTAACTCCTCGAGGTGAGACTTAAGAGCTTTAGAGTGCTCGGTCTTATATCCTCCCTCTTTGTGAAAAGCGCATCTTAACGCATTGTTCCTCTTCGAGGGATCTCCTCCCATTTTCCTGGGCCACTTGATGAATGGCTCATCTTTGATCCTCGCGAGAATTTTATAAATTGGTTCTTTGAAGATGGTGTTGACTGCCTGGAATACTTTCGACGCGTCATGGTTTCCTCCGTTCTTGGAGCCATTTTTGCCTCCGTTCTTTCCTCCTTTCTTCTGGTTCTCAGTTTTCTCACTTCCCTTGGTAGTGAGCTTAGCTCGACCTTTTTCTCCTGTGTTAGGGCGGGTGACATCTTCCACCTTTGTGTATTTCTCGATTCGAGCCATTAGGTCGTCAATAGTCATAGCTTCCTTCTTCGTCAGGGACTGGTATAGGAGGGAAGAACTAGGGAGCCCAATTTTGAAGGAAGCCATTGCCACTTCCTCTGCGCAGTCCTCGATCTCATTGAATAACTCCCAGTACCTCTTCACGTAGTCTCAGAGGGTCTCTTGAGGCGTTTTCTTCATTGTTAGCAAAGCATCCATCCTTTTGGGATGGGAGCTACTGGTAATGAATCGGGCCGTAAAAAGTTCGGCTAGGGATTTAAAATTCCTGATCGATCGGTGGGGGAGCCTTTCGAACCACTTCTGCGCTACATCATGTAGGCTCGAGGGAAAAATGCAGCACATCAGGGCATCTCGGTGATTCCAGAGGGTCATGGCCTGTCGGTATTACCTGATGTGATCGATGGGATCAGTCTTTCCATCGTAAATCTTGAACCTTGGAATGGTAAATTTCTTGGGGGCTTCCTCCTCTTCGATTTCCCTCGTGAAGGGTGACTTCATCTGGGTTTTGAGAGCTAGCCTTGCGAGTTCTCTGGATGATCTTGTTCCGTGGTGAGAAGGATGCTGGTCCATCTCCCTGCGGACTAGATTTCATATGTTTTCGTCGCTGTGAGTGGGGCTCTGGTAGCGGCGAGCTCTTCGCAGTCGTTCGGGGATGTCGTCATTTGACTCGTCTCCTTCGACCTTTAGAGATTCTCGCCTAGGGCTCCTTCCTCGACTGCGAGACTTGCTCGCCTGAGGGCTAGGAGTGCGGTATGGACGTCTCATGTTATCAGGACGAAGCTCCCTCTCCAGTCTTTCTAGTCTTCTTCTCAAGCGAGCATTCTCAGCCTCGTATTTACAGGAAGACTCCCTCTGCTCGTGGAGCCATGCCTCGTACGCATCAATCAATCTGGATATCTGTGTGGACCTCGCTGGTCCGTGACTTTCTTCTGAAGCTGGCCTTTCCAGGCGAGCTCTCTGATTTGAACGTCGAACTTCAGACCTAATCCTGCGAGGAGCAGGTGGCCCTTGAATATCTCCTACCTGAGGGGCATTGCTGCTGTGACCAGACATCTTAAACTCCTTTCTTAGTGCGGGCTCTTCTCAGGGAAAAATGAACGCTTCCCATAGACGGCGCCAATTGTGGTGACAATTATTGTGCAACACAAATAAATAAGAAGAAAGCATTCACCAAGTAAGAACAAGGAATATAAAATGACAATCACACAACAAAGGATGTACGTGGTTCAGCAAAGATGTGCCTACGTCCATGGTGGTGCAGCCGATATTATTTCTATATACTCCGGAGAGTAATTACAGAGAATAAAAAAATTGTCATTTTGCCCCGGACCTAGGGTTTAATATATACATGTACATGTAGGTAAGTGGAGGTGATGGGTTTCCCCACGTCTTCCATCTCCCCTATAACTTCCCTTAATGAGAACGTGGGGGGAGACCGGATCAAAATAAGAGATGAGGGGCCTGGACTTTGGGCCGCCAGGACTGGGCTACTCGTCCAGGCCCATGGTCCTAATTTCGGGTACCCACGCATATATATATATATATATATATATATATATATATATATATATATATATATATATATATATATATATATATATATATATATATATATATATATATATATATATATTATCCCAATGTGAAATTAGTAGAAAGTGTAATGGAAAGTATCAAGTCCATTTTTATTACTTTTCTATTTTTCTTCATCTGATGCTATTTTAGCGTCTAATATTTAGGCAATGCTTGATTTTTATCAATCTCATGAACATGGTTATAGTTAGAAATATTTTAGGAATGATTTGTACTAGTCAGTTGTGTAAATTCTTTTACTTTTAACCCGTGATCACCGAATTCCATTACAATATCTAACACTAATCCCCCAACCTTAAACCATACCATTTCTAGTTTATACAGGAAAATGAATTTTTAAAAATTTCCACTGCAATGCTATAGCAGCGGAAATAGTCGGTCCAAGTTATCTTCTCTATTCACCCATTTTTCTTGTCCAATAATGAGATATAACTCTTGTTGTTGTTGTGTATTCGTCTATACTATCGAGCTCTAAACCCACAAATGAGTCCTATTAGCATTTCCATGTTTTCTACTTTTTATTCTCTGTGTTTTTAGCACACGTAGGTAGCTAGCTGTTAGGATGGTGCGAGGACACCATATAAAATTATTTTCAACATGTTTTAACGTTTCTTGTGGGTGCTACCACAATTTTGTTCGTTTCATATTTGCCAATTTTGTTGGAATGATCATAAAACTATAATGATCTCATTCATCCGTTGAGTCCCTTATTTTTGTCTTGGTGGTGAGGTTTTTCCACGTATATCTTATCCTCATTTACATACGTGTTGATATATATGCTCACGAAACACTACAACATTATGCCTCGAATTGTTATACATTTATCTTCTTGATTTTAGAGTAGTCTTACTGTGAAGTGTTTGATAAAATTCAGTGTGCATGTTTGGTGGTTGCGTGGTCTTATTGTGAAGTGTTTGATAAAATTCCAATTGTTTAAATATATAACAACTAAATCAAAAAAAGTTGATAATAACTAACACGCACACATAAAAATCCAGGTTTCTTAAATAACACACACACAAATAAAAAATTGAAGGTTCAACCCAATTATTAGGCTAAAATTGAGATAATCACCTATATATCTAAGCTTTATGGATTGATGTGTTAATCTAAATCTGAAATTTAACCTTAGAGTCACATAATTCATAAAAATCATATATGAATTGTCTCTTTAAATTTTGAATATGTGTTTATACCTATATGTTTGCACTTGTGTCTCTCATCAGCTTGATTTGCACATGATTTCTCTTGTGCATAAAAAAATAATATATGACTTATTCACCACGTTTAGGACTTCTTCCTTAACTCCATTCCGTCACACTTTAAGTAATCAATTTTTTTGGTGATATCATTAGTTTGTAACACTATTAGACGATATGTGACTGAAGTACGTAGTATAAATGGATTTAGATTCCTTGAAGTAGTCAGATTTCATTTATTTATATCTACTACCTACAATATCATATCATTATCATTTACATATATAATCAAATTCACCTACCAACTAATGAAATGTTTAAGCATGGGGTTACGTGGAGATTGTTTTGCTATCTACAGGTAACAAAATTGTTTTGTTGAGTTTTGGGGGGTCTATCAAGCCTAAGAAGATTATTCAGAAGTCAGACATGTGGGTGGATTCTGTTTTCCAGAATAAATAGGCCTAACATTGGTGCATTGGCCTTTCCTTTCCTGTATGAAAGATCAATGTCACCAACCTCCACATTTTCACAAGGATTTCTTTTGCACAATCAAGCTTAACTGCTAGCTGGCGTGATGATGTCCCCCTAATGTTCTTAAAGCTAACTTTACTAGTCTTCACTTTCGTGGGGACATGTAATATGAAAATTAAGGAAATTAATTATAAAACCCAATTACGTACGAAAAAAGGATAGTTAATAAGTTTGTGTAAAAATTTACATCTTTCGTGCACTGATTAGATGGACAGTACTCTTAATCAATTAGAATAGGTTTTCCATCGTTATTCATAATAATATCCTCGAAGTGCATATCGATGGCAGCGCTAGGATGAGAAGCGATCCATGTTAACAAAAATACAGTAATGTTAACAAAAATAAATTTTGAAACTAAAGAAAGCACACTCCACCCTACAAGAGAATGAAGAGCGAAACGAATATTTTATTTTTTGTTCTTTCTAAACAAAATAAAATAATGTTAACAAAAATAAATTAGTTAACAAAAATTTTAGCCTAATGATAACACACAGTTTAAGAAAATTATTTAAGAAACCTCTTCATTGCTCTTACGATTGCAACGAAATATTTCTAGCGTGGGTACTAAAGTGAACACTAACTGAGGCGAACTTAACAATATGTGAGGAAGGCAAAGGACACATCCACTACAAGAAACATGAACAATAATTGTTGTTCTATCATCTATATAACATGTATTGCTTGATTTTACATGAAATTGGTTTAAACAATAATTAGGTGATTGTTTTTGTTTACTTGGATACTTACCAAAATTAAATTTTTTTCATGCTAACAATGTGATATTTTCTATTTATGATATACTATATAGCTTATTACATGTTTAGTTTGTTTGAGACTTTTAGTTTAATTTGATTATTATTGAAGTTTCGTCCAATATATTTGATTGTTATCACTTTGGTTTTGAGAGTTTATTTTCAACAGTTCTTTAAATACATCGATCTTATTCTAGTCTTGGTTTTAAAAGGACGGACTTTAGACTTGCGAGGTGTCAACCTGATGGAGACACGGGGGTGGAAACAAGGGTAATTGGAACATTTGGGTGAGTCTGGTAATATAGATTTTTCTTCTGATTTGCTCTATCTGAATGCAATTACACATAAAATAAGCTATTCTGCTTCGACCAGATATTTGGCTCTAGAAGATGCTCAAAGTGGCCAAATCATAGACAACACTGATGTTTATTCTTTTGGGGTGGTATTGGTGGAGCTTGTTACTGGATGAAAAGTAGGGGATCTTAACCAACCTAAAGGCCAATAGCTCCTCACAGAATGGGTTGAGTATTTGACAATTCTAACTATTCACCAAAGTTCATATTTGGCATCCATATATATACATACATACATACATATATATACTTCCCTCGGGCCTAGCTAATAGTCTGGTTGATAACTTTAAAATCTTGCTTAGTGTATATGCTAGTTTTAGAAACATGCATATTAATTTGGGATGGACTCAAAAGGAAAGGGGACGGGGATGGAGTATTAAGAATCATCACCATTTACCATAAAGTCCAAAACTAAAATGAATAAACAAGTTATCCAGATTCTAGATTTTCTAATATTCTTTATTTTTATATTTATCACGCATGCCCATTATTGGAAGAGTATGCCATCGATGAATTAATTGACCCGCGGCTGGAAAATCACTATTCAGAGTATGAAATTTATTGCAAGTTGAGTATCAATGACCAATGAGTGCAGATGTTCTACTAGCATACTTAGATTAAAATCTAAATTTAGATTTAAGTAGATGTATACATAGGTTCTACTAGCATACTTAGATTAAAATCTAAATTTAGAGCTAGTTACCCATGTGTCTCCAAAGGTTTTTACAAATGCACCCAAGTATTGGATTTTTTCATTAAATACCATTGGTGTGACCAGGCGTTTGTGGAATATGTTCTTACATTCATCTTGAGGAATCTTTGCAACGTTCTTCCTATACTTTTCCCAGTAGGATAAACATATTGTTTTATCCTTATGTTTGTCGACCCAGTTTCTTGAGGATTTAATATCCTGTTGACTTGGACTTCATGTATCAATGATCAAGTTTGTGGCTGCTCCGAGCAACTTATTACTTCTGTAGAGCAATGTTCGGGGCACTGTTTGTTGAGACGAGCAATAATTTTTTGAGTCGAGCAACAATTTATAACTTTGTATTGCCTTGGGATTGTTCAATTTTCTTTTTTTTTCCCTCTTGGATGTAGGGTTTACAATGTATTTATAGACCCTAGGGGGTGTACAAGAGCTGGAATATCAAAGGATGGAATGTCTTTATATCATAGACATTTTCATCTGTGTAATCATTAATGTATACAACTGTTGGTGTTTACCTGTCATCATTGGTCGGTATTCCTGATGTTGGTCGGTATTCCTGGTGTTGGTCAGTATTCTTGGTGTTGGTCGGTATTTCATCCTTAATGACCAGGATAAATCTCCCACTGTACAACACATGTCAGTATCTGAATGGTCCACATAGATGGATGATTTTTGGTATCAACAATGGACATAAATCAATTTTCACATTTTCTTGTCCTTGTTATCCTTTATCGGAATATTTATTAATTCATTAAAGTTAGGTTGTCTTTTCTCATATTTACAACACAACCCATTACTTAACATGTTTCACTTTTCATTATCTATTTTTAAAAATCTTTCAATATTCGCATACTCTAATGGGCTCCAGACCGTTGAATATGCTACCATATGCTCTGGCTAGTGATTTTAGATATTTCACCCCAGGGCTCCAGGCCCTCCATAATTATACCAATGTCATCCGGGTCCATATTAATGTGTTTAAAAATTTAACAAGTGTCTACATTATTCCACTTTTCCTTTACGAGTCGAATAAAAAATCTGAGGTTTCACCCAGACTTGTGTTACACTTTAAAATCATTTTTTCTTATCCTTTTTGCTCTAGCATTGGTTTTATCCAAAAAATCAAGTTCATTCTGGACCATTTTGTGTAACATCCTTTCCAACATTTTTATTTAATAAAAATGTTCCACTTTACGTAAAATTACCATTTTATCCATTTATTTCATAACTTGTCTTTTTCTCCATTTTCACAAGTGTTATTTTCCAACCATCATTATGTTACCCACACTAACTTCTTATGTGTTTTTAACTCATTAACACTTATTTATTACTTTGGAGTAACATACTTCTCAAGTTTGGAATATTTTTACCTCATTACTTTCTTTTCCAAGAAATCCTTGAACATTTAAAGACTACTTTAAAAGACTAATATCATTTCCTTTATTAATACATTTAGTCTTGAAACCTTGCACTTATTAGATTTTCAACACCTTTTTCACACACTTCAAAGGTTGAAATTTCTACTTTCTCCTTTTCATGTTTAAACCTAATAAAACCCTCATTAAACTTGTTTATATGTTTATCCTCAATATAGTACAAGTTTATATGCATGAGAAGATGGATTTAAGTCCAAAAATCCTATTAAAAATGGTCTAAGATATGATTTATTCTAGAAATTTCATAATGTTTACGCAAGCATACTTTTGAAGGAAAAGACATTTTATTTCTTCAAAACTTGAATAAAATGTCCATTTATATAAAAATCCAATTTTTTTACAAAAAAACTTTGAAACAGTATTTCATAAATTATTCTCAACAAAGTAACATTCTTCTAACATTTATTCCATAAAAATGTTTAATACCAAGTTTTCTTTAAGTATATCATTTTATTCAAACCATTTAAGCCCTTTGTAAATCCATTTTCACAAGTCTAAAAAATATCATTCTTATATCATAAATGAATCTTACTCTTACAATCTTAGCTACAAGATCACACATATGAAAAATAGAGTCTTAAACTAAGAGTTGAGTTTTTCACCTCAAATGGAGATGAAAAAATGGTAGGATGAAAGTAGAAGAAGATGATGGAAACCCCCCACCTCCTAAGGTGGCCTAAAGGAGGTTGCCTAGGTCCACAATCATGCGCTATGAAAGATCCAAGCAAAATCCCCTTCAAAACTCCATAAATTGCTACTCTTCTTCTTCAAAACCCTAGCAACATCTACACAAATGTATATCTTGCTCATCCATGGTATAGAGGGGGGGGGGGGGTATGGCTTAGAAATATTGGAAACTAAGAAATACTTAGGTGGTTCAAGGTGGAGGAAAGGTGGTGTAGGATGGCTTGTGGTGGTGGGAGGGGGGAGAGATCTCTAACAGAGAGAGAGAGAGAGAGAGAGGAAATGCTGAAAATGGTAGGGGAAACCCACCCCCACCCTATTCTCTTTCAACCCACAAATGACTCCCAAAAAAACCTTATAAAAACTCACTCCAACACTAAAATACCGATTTTGGGTCATCTGGACTCATTAGGAGTCAACATGTCATCGATCTAACGGTGCAAAATGTGACAACACACAAGGGCATCTAATTTAAAAGATTTATGCCTAGGTCGTTGGAACGAGAATGGTACGTTGTTGGAACAATATTAGGATCTCGTTAGATCTCCCATCGGATGACCTTCTAAGGAGGTAAGGAAACCTTATGCAGGCTCGTTAGATCCTCGTAAGAACCCAAATTCGAACGACTTGCGATTCTCATTTGAACCAATAACCTTTTCGTTCTAACGAACGATCTTTATTTTCATTCGATCCACACAATTTCTCAAAATCTCCAAAATTCTCCCAATAATTTTCAACACCTACCATCAAGGCCAAGGAATGATCAGTTATATATATAAACGTCCATGTATTAATGATTCAAACCTCAAGAATTTCATATGGTCTTAAATTACACGGGAAAAATAATAAAATATTGGGCACGGTATTACATTCTCCAACCAAGATACGCACCTTTATTCTAAATGCATACTACATCATCAACATTTAACGGATCAAAGGAATTGATGAAATGAGTATTTATATTTAAAAATGATTTTCTCTGAGTTTTTGACAAATCGAGTCTTCAAGAAAAGCATGAGTTTGGGATAAACTAAAAGACCTACCCAAATCAAATTGGGCAGAATTATAAAATAATTTATTTTCTTAGTTTGTACTAATGCTATGAATGTTGGGCTTAAAGCAATTAATCCAAGTCATATATAAACTTTATTATGTGGGGTTATATTAGGTTTATAATTATTAGCAGCCACGTTTAAGTTTTGCTCACAAGTTACCCCTAACAGAACGACCTCCATAAGGTAACAGAACAACCTCCATAAGGTGCATCTCCCAAAAATCTTGATGTTCCTGATTTTGAGCAACAAGTTGTATCTTCTCTAAAATCATGTTACGATTAGGACTCAAATTACTATCTAAAACCTCATCATGAATCTTGCCTTCTTGATCAGGACTCTTCTGTCTGTGGGTGTCATCTACAAGATCACTTCAAACCAAAGGGATATCAACACGTGTAGAATGAATTAATGATTTTTTCACTGTAGTATATAACAAATCCTTATTTTGAGGCTATGTAACTCTTCAAACTCGTCGATGTTATCCTCCTGTATAAAGGAGATTCTGAATATTGTAGACCAAACTTCATAGAGTCTATAATCTAAATAGGACTTAACTGTTGAATATTTATCCCTCCAGCAGAGTCCTTTTCCATTTGAGTTATTTCGTCCACTTCATTTCCTACACATGGATTATTTTCATTTCTTTGATTTACATGAATTTGGAGTTAATTAGCTGGGTGGGAAGCACCTCATGTGATGTTATCTTTAGGAGCAGTACCACCCGCAACTGAATTATACGCCCCTTATCTCCCACATGAGAGTTCATTACAAGAAAAACAATCACTTACTTCAATTAAAAATAGACATAAATAGTAATTTATGTCAATTTTCAAAACTATCATAACAAGCCATGACATTAATATTTGTAAAACTAAAATAAAAGAAATATCATTAATGTCAGTTTTTCAAAAACACATGTAAAATCTGCAACATTTATTATTAACTTATATTTATCATAATTTTGAAAAAAAATATATGATTAACAAATGCACATTTGTCACAGTTTTAAACAATTTATGTATGTTTTTTCACAAATGACGTAAGTGTTTAAATATAAGAAAACAAAACAAAAAAACCCAACATACACACCTATATATTTGATTGGTACAAAATCAACACTTTTACAGCAAATCTTTTATATTCCAAATAGAAAATATCCACAATATAAATATCCAAAACCAAAAACTCACAATATCACTAACTTGTTACATCAAAATATTCGCTACAAAAAACTAGCGTTGATTCTAGTACAAAATATATATCTACCTACATCATAGTATTCAAAAACTAAATAAGATTCACAACCCCAAAAATACCCAACCTAACTAATCTTGAAGGAAAAAACTATTGATGCAATGCAAAACTCAATCCATTAGCTTTGCTCTTGATAATTATCTCCCGAACTGAATAGCTAACTTCACAACAAATATAAAAATGGGCAAAACACAATAAAATTTCCATCACAACACAACCAAAGATACGATGTAATTTACCTTAATGCAGTTTCAATACGTATTCACCTTTTCCCATCAATGTTCAACATGTTAATCTCACTATATGTGAAAAGGAAACTCCATTGTGTTTATTATGAGTTGCACGCGCTAATTTGTAATGAAAATAATCAATGCACGTAAAAGGAAGTTACAATCGGAATTTACTCACGTATTGATATATAACCTATGATGCTTCAATTATGAACTTGGCCTTAACATCTCCTGCATTCTCTTCAATAAATATTATAAAGATTTGTCAAGTCAAATTCAATTGGGAGATTAAATAATTAAGACATATCAAATTTCTTTAGTAGCATTATAGTCCTCAGTTAATATTCTCCATATTCATTAGAAATTAAACAAAGTTACTGCGAAAAAAACTATCCATCTAAGCTTGGCAAGATGAAAAATCATGTGACAAAACACAACATTCGAAAAGTGTTAGGGAACAAACCTCTTGAACAGGCCTGTTATAATCTTTTTGGACTAACAAATTCTATACAACCGAGCAATTTGGTTATGAGAAAGAATAATCATACAAATTACTATCAAGCAATATATACATTTTATTTTAATATTGTATTATTATCCACAAATTCGTTTGTAGAAATCGCAGACAGAGGTAGCCATTGGATCATACTGTCTCTTATGGGTAAGATAAGGACCTAGCAGTCCCTGAGATGGATGTACCTCACTACACCAAATCTGCCTAATTGTCACGGTCATTGACCTTGACAAGTTGAACTTGTCAAGGTCAATGACCGTGACAATTCGGGGCGAGATAACTTTTTTTGGCACGGACGTGTCACGGTCATTGACCGTGACAAGTTTGTTAGAATTGTCACGGTCGTGTCACGGGCCATGATCGTGACAAGTTTAGTCACAGTTAATAACCGTGACAAAGCCTTGAGCCTTTTTAAAAAAATTATCACGGTCATTGACCGTGACAAATCCGTGACAACCTTATTTGTCAAGGACTTCTCATCGTCAATGACCGTGACAATTCTAGGCAGAATTTAAAAAAAAATCTACTCGGCAGTATGGTCACTGCCACTGTCACTGCTCAGCAGTATATGTGTACCTGTTATAGCAACGTTGTACCTGTTTAAACATAATATATCCAAACAAACTAAAGATAATGCAAATATATATTCAAAATAGAAACAATATACATGACGATATAATCCAAATATAATTCAAATGTACCAACTTAAAAATAATGTCACTACATGTCTGGGGTAAATGTGAGGAGGTGAGTAGACCACACGATATACGAATTGACACACCCACTAATATACATCGTGCCGCATTATTCGCGCAACCACAATAGGGAGTTATCCTTCCCGGATATCACATGCATGACGAGCACTTTGAACTCGATCTCTTGAAGCGCACATTCATGAACTATTCCACCCTGGACGATATTCGGGTCCCCCAACCCCCGCCCTATCCATTGGCCATCAAATACGTCCAATATTAACACGCTCGGCCAACCAATTATCAACATCGGTATGGGGAAGGGAGCCAAATAAGGAAGTGGATCATCGAAGTACGCACGTGTCGATGATGAAGCAGCGAGGTCCACATCCTCGTCATCCTGCGCCTCGTTCTCCCGCACCTCCTCCTCCTCCTCCTCCTCCTCCACCGCCTTCTCCTTCCCTTTCCCCTTACGGTCTCTGCCCAACGTACGCTTCATGAATGAGTACACATCTTGGACCGTCGCCTCCAAACGGAACAGCTTCACGTCATGTGAATCCACCGTTCGAGCCAACCCGGTGTCGCTCGTCTCCAATACGATGATCCTAGATTTGGCCACCCGCGAGCTCACCCCCCTTGTCCTCCCCTTGCAATCAGAGCCAAGCACTTGGCTGAGTGAGTTTGTGGACAAAGACTCCTTGTCAGCATCAGATTGCGACTCATGCACTTCCTTAAGCTTTGCCTGAAACGACAAAAAGCACATGATTAGTAAAATAAGTAAACTAAAAAATTATAACGTAATTAATAAAAATTAAACTGTCGGATTACTTACAATCATGGCCGTGAGTCCTTCCCCTTCTTCGTCGGAAGAGCCACATAAGTATCGAGCCTATGTGGCTTACCCCCTGGGCCACTCCCTACCCCCTGAAATAAAATAAAGTAAAATTAGTATCGGCCCCGCAAAGTAAAATAATGAAGAATAATATATTTCTATAGTTATAGAAAAATTAAATCTTACCTTCATCCTATACTCCACCTCAGCATAAGACGTCCGGTCGGAGTAGTGCACGTCCATCTTTTTTGATCGATTTTTCCTCCCCGATTGGAGAGATTCCAATTGTCGATCCTCGATCTCATTATCAATGAACTTTTGCCATTGTGCCAATGAGATCGGCTCCTTGGACGTGACGGATCCACGCCATTGGATAATGGACTCTCGTGTTTTTCCAAAGTACCGTGTCCGCATATTTTTCTTCCATGTCTTGTGTTGCTCCCTCAACTGCTCCAAGACGGAATCGCGTAGCTTTGGATCCAAGTTAAATTGTTCCTGTCCAACAAATACAATGTTAGCTGCGAATAAATATAAATATAAATATAAAATGAAATTGAAATTGAAATTGAAATACAAATACAAATACAAATATAAATATAAATATATTACCTGTAGTGCCGCCCAAACAGCTAACTTGAGCTCATATAAAACCTCCTTCCAACTCATAAACCCCGGGCCGATGACCGTCTTTAGCAGCTCGAGGGATCTCGCTAATAGCTCCGACTTGTTCTCGATGGTAATCCCAAATTTGCCATATTTGGGGAGCCTAGGGCCGAGGAGCTCTCATCGCCTCCGCTACTACCGAGCCCAGACGACATCATCATCCTCCCCTTAATACCTGAAGGAGACATTTGCTGTAAAAAAAATGTTATTAGTACAGATAAAAAAAGTTGAAAAATTCAGTGGTCATGCCACTTTTAAAACTAACCAACCCAACATTTACTAAACAAAATAATCCAACAGCAATGTCTACAACAAATGTGTATATTCAAATTCAATTATTAATAATTATATATAGTATGTCTTATTTAATTATGTCTTATTTATATTCAAATTCAATTATTAATAATTATATATAGTATATATTAATTTACTAATTTACAATAAGGGGCAATCATATATTAATTTACTAAAAAAAATAATAATCAATCAATTCTTTACAAAGGACACTACGCGCACACACACATAGACACACACGCAGCCCCCCACCCCTACCCCACCACCCACCCCCCATTCCTGCCCCCACCCCCCACCCCCTCACCCCACCCCCATCATACACACGCACACGTACACGTACACGTACACACACCACCCCCTGCCCCCCACCACACACACACAATAATCCAATAATGATTAATAATTATATATACTATGTTTCATTTAATTATGTCTTATTTATATTCAAATTCAGTGATTAATAATTATATACAGTATATTTCATTTAATTATGTCTTATTTATATTCAAATTCAATTATTCAAAAGCTAGAAAATCTCACCCCCATATGGACAATAATCCAGTGGTCATGCCACTTTTAAAACTAACCAACCCAACATTTACTAAACAAAATAATCCAACACCAATGTCTACAACAAATGTGTATATTCAAATTCAATTATTAATAATTATATGTAGTGTGTCTTATTTAATTATGTCTTATTTATATTCAAATTCAATTATTAATAATTATATATAATATGTTTCATTTAATTATGTCTTATTTATATTCAAATTTAATTATTCAAAAGTTGAAAAATTCCACCCCCATATGGACAATAATCCAGTGGTCATGCCACTTTTAAAACTAACCAACCCAACATTTACTAAACAAAATAATCCAACAGTAATGTCTACAACAAATGTGTATATTCAAATTCAATTATTAATAATTATATGTAGTATGTCTTATTTAATTATGTCTTATTTGTATTCAAATTCAATTATTAATAATTATATATAGTATGTTTCATTTAATTATGTCTTATTTATATTCAAATTTAATTATTCAAAAGTTGAAAAATTCCACCCCCATATGGACAATAATCCAGTGGTCATGCCACTTTTAAAACTAACCAACCCAACATTTACTAAACAAAATAATCCAACAACAATGTCTACAACAAATGTGTATATTCAAATTCAATTACTAATAATTATATGTAGTATGTCTTATTTAATTATGTCTTATTTATATTCAAATTCAATTATTAATAATTATATATAGTATATATTAATTTACTAATTTCCAATAAGGGGCAATCATATATTAATCATTAAAAAAATTAATAATCAATCAATTCTTTACAAGGGACACTACGCGCACACACACATAGACACACACGCAGTCCCCCGCCCCCACCCCCTATCCCTGCCCCACCCCCACCCCCCATCCCTGCCCCACCCCCATCCCCTCACCCCCCTCACCCCACTCGCACCACACACGCACACGTACAGGTACACCCCCTACCCCACCCCCTCCCCCACTACACCCCCTGCCCCCTCCCCTACCACACACCACCACACACATATATACACACACATACACACACATATACACATACACACATATATATACACACATATATACACACACATATACACATACATATATACACATACATATACACACATATATATACACACATACACACACATATAGAAATGAAAGAGAAAGAGAGGAAAAAATATACCTTAGAGAGAGAGAGAGCTGAAATCGCTTGTAGAGAGAGAGAAAGAGGGAAACCAAAAACGGTGGGAAAAAAGAGTCTAGGGCTTTTTTTACTGAAGATATTGTCATGGTCGTGTCAAGGTCCTTGACCGTGACACAAAACGCGAGATTCTTATCACGGTCAATGACCGTGATAAGGGTGACCGGCTGAAAGGTGACATTTTGGCCATTTTGGTGTAGTGCCTGCAATATTATGAGTCGGTGGTCTAATGTTCTAGACCTTATTATGGGATCACACTCTATTTGGGTGCCATGTGTACCTTCACAACTAATAATATACTACAACATCACAACATCATCCAATAAAAAAACTATAGGATGAGTGCTTCCATTAAAAATATACTGATTCGTAACTTCATATTTATTCCTCGTAATTTAGAGTCTTTTATCACCTCGTGTGGTGCAATTGAAGTAGATTTATGTTATTTCCATTTTCTAACAAGTACACCGAGTTTCCTATATTTCTCTTATATTTTTCAGGTATTTCATGCTTGCAGAGAAAATAGAGAAACCATAACGAAGATCAAAAGGAAAAGAAGCAAAGTTGAGGGTATTAAAGTAATTATGCTACTGGAATTCAGATGCGAAAAGAAAATTCGAAGACCTCGATCCCACGATCACATAGGAAGAAACGACATCTAAATTCGAGCCCCGATTGAGAAGATATGGAGATATGAAAATGAGAAGAATTCAAGGAAGAAAATATAGATTTTTTCTAGGTCCGAACCGATTTGGGTTTCAGCAAACTGGTTTGTTGTTGATTGAAATTTTGGCTTCACTACTGGAATTTCTAACCGGTTCACCCATTTCTTAAGGGCCAAACCGAACCGGTTCGCCGACACCTGAGTGAGAAAATCTGTTCTCATTTAAAAAAATAGATTTGTACACGATTGAAACAATTGGAAAAACGTGGTGTTATTATTCTTTTAGTATTCTAGATATCTTTTAGCTGGTTTTTACCTTAGAATTAGAGAAATAAGGAGGTAAGAACCCTAGTTTCAATTCATGCACTAAGATTTCACAATTGTTGATTAAATTCTCAAGGTTTTTAATATCAAATTTGTTCTCTCCATCTTGTTCTTGCATATTCTTCATCTTTTCATGTTTCTTTATTTTTTTGGGATTATAAAGCTCCCACGCATGTTTAATAATAGTTTAATTATGATTTTCAAAGCATGCAACGTTAATTTTTTGTTTATTTCTCACGTAGCTATGTCCAAGCAAGTTTATTATGAATGGATTTAAAAGTGAATAAAATGTAATTAACAATTCAAACGTTTGAACTTTATCAAAATAAATGTTGTAGGTCTTTTAATTATGTTTGCCCTAGGTAACTGGAATATTTAAGGGTACAATTGGCGTTTTGATAATTTATCATCCTCATAAAAAATGATTTTTTATTTGATATTGTGAGGAGTAAATTCCACGTATGTCGAATGATTCAAAAGTATTTTATGTTTATTTCAATTGAGAATTAGGTTTTTGAAGTTTTTAGGTCTATGTAATCACTGACGGTTCGAGAGAGTGTACCCTAACTCCATTTTTCCATATTCATTTAAAACTCGTTTTGTTATTCTTGCATACGTAGTTTATTTACTAATTTAATTAAATTATATTAGTTGATCAACAATTAGCTTATCTTTACGAGATATAGATAAATTATTGTTTCCATCCATAATAAAATCGAGAAATAAAAATAAATCAACCTTATAAGAACACGACAAAGATCCGTAAGATCCAATTTCCATTAAAATTGCAAATGATAGAAGATGTAATTGCTCCCATTTTACAAAATAGCATAATGAGAATGAGTGTGAGAGAGAACTCACCCTAAAATATTGTGTGGCTGGTTTGAATCACAAGCATTAAAGTCAGCATAATATGTGATAGATTATGTAAAACTAGAAAAACTAATCGAATGAGTGATACATTATTTGCATAGATAATATTTTTATGAAGTTACACACTAAAGTCAGCATAATATGTGATACATTATGCCTCTAACATTATTATTCACGTATATTCCTCTATGCATAACATTTTACTAATTGTTAACAATTAAAATTCAATTTAATTGGTCAAACTGTGTCAAACAGTTGCATCTTATTCCATTATTATTCTTATTATTTATAAAATTCTTTAAATCGTATACTATTATTGGAATATGATTCGATCCTTCATTACTAATACCCTATAGTGAATTTTTTTGCAGACATTGGGAAACTAATTAAAAGTTTTATTTTATTGGCATAGCAATCCATGACCACGGTTTAAGCATAAGTTTGGAATCAGGTGTAGTCTATAAATGGTCTGGTTTATACTCTAAATGGTCTCGTTATTATCTACCTCAGAAGAAGGTGAGTATTGACCTGTATATACACATATGGTGCAAGGACATGCTCATATAGCTGATGAGGTTCCTATTTGTTATTGCTTTCTTTGTTCTAAGTGGTATATTTGTGTATTCTGAAACTGAGCTATAATTGTATATGGGGTATGTCCAAGGATATCAATTTAACCCAACCCTAATGGGGCGGGTTTTAAAATCCGATTAATGAATTAGGATTGGGTATGGGTTTAAAAAAATACGTTTATTAAATGGGGCGGGTTAGGAGTTAAGTTAAATAAAATCGCCCCGCCCCGCCCCGCCCCGTTTAACTTATGCCTACATAATTAACCTTTATATGTATGTTAATTATAATTAAACCATGTATATATATATATATATATATATATATATATATATATATATATATATATATATATATAGACACACACACACACACACACACACACACACACACACACACTAAAAAATCTTTATTTGTAGGTTAATTTTGTAAAATATATATGTGAAAACATGGATTAAGAATTGGGAGATTATCTCACATATTTAAATACGAACCATTATAGACCTCTAAAACTATAATGTAAAAATTTTAATTTTACTATTTTTAAAATTAACTCAACCTGTAGGAGCCCCGACCCGCCCTATTTATTAAATGGAGCCGGGTAGGAGTTAACTTAAATAAAAACCAACCCATCCCGCCCCGTTTATTAAAAGGGGTGGGTTAGCATTTTGCCAAACCCGCCCCAATGCCATCCCTAGGTATGCCAATGATTTAATACTTGTTAACACACTCTAGTTCATCATCTACTCCTGAATATAGCCCATATTAGTTGGGTTCAATTTAGACAACTTAATGTAACAAGTAAACACATTTAAGGAACTAAAGAAGTTGTAGTGTTGATGTAATTATTACTTCATAAGTAGTATTTTAGTTGAATTGCACATAGGATAATGAGACCTACATCTCTTGTTTAAAGAATTATCTAATTAACACACTTGAATCTTAATATTCATGCTAAATTGAACAAAGGTGATGCCAATATAAAATTCCAATATGTAATTGTACATCCTTTTCAGAATATAAAAATATACTGCTTAGAACAAAGAGGGAATTCAATAATTATATGAGCACATTTTTGCACAACATGCATACATTCAAGTCAATACTCACCTTCTTCTCGCTTAGAGAATAAACCATACCATTTAGAGACTACACATGATCTATGTAAATCATAAATTTTTGGAATAGACAATCTCGTCTTCGGGTCAGGGAGTTGTACAGACGAATGTTGTTTTGATGTGTACTGGGCTGCTGATTCGTGTTTTGTTTCAACTTATTCGATCCTATGTTTCTAGCAAGTTTAATCCATGTTTGTCGCTCTTAAAGCCTGGGTTGTAGTGCGTTATTATTAATGATAAGGTTACATATTACCATAATATATAATTTTCTTAATAATTTAATGCGTCCCTCGACTCTCACCCCCCCCCCCCCCCCCCTAGTTTTTACACCAATATGTAAATTCCTTTAAGGAATGGTGATGGAACTGCATATTTTCAAAACAAAAACAAATTTTTTACCGCTCCCTCTTACTATAATCTAAAATGAATCAATGATCTTAGGCAACGAGAACTAGATCTCTTACCTAACATTGAAAATATTGTCAATTCTTAAGACCAACACAGAAAACAACTTGTCAATTCTTTTAATAGACATTAAAATTCAAAAAATAATAACTTTTAAGAAGAAACTATCAATAAAAACAAAGGGAGTTTCTCTTGAGAATTTCAGGCCTATTTCAAAATATAAATCAAAGTCTTGCTTGAGAACTTGCATAATACCCATTAGCCCCAATTTTCGCCTATTTTAAACAATCAAAGACACAAAACAATTCATTTTCAAGTCCAATTTTATTAATTAAATTCCTAGCTTCTAAATAATGAAACAATGCCTGATTCATCAACGTATCATTATCAATTCATCTTTCACACATAAAAGTATTAAATGTAGGTTAACTAATACCAAAAGGAATTATAATATTTACAAAACATACATATATACATATACTTGGTGAAGTGCAAGAAAGCCCAAAACAACCTTTTTAATTACAAATAACCCATTGATTATGAAAATATGGCATTTGTGAGATAAAGACCCAAATTGGAAACACTAAAAATAATTGAAGGAGTTATTTATATTAATCTTTGTTAACTAACTGTACATAAATACATTTATGAGTGTTAATGGAGCAAGTTATGTAATAAACCTACCAATTATGACCTTGGGTTCAATAGCACACAACTTGCACATATAAAGAATCTACACCCTTACTTTGTTTTTCATAAAACGAAATATAAAGTATTGTAAAAAATCAAGCCAAAAAACATATGAAGTTTCAAATTTGGTATTTGAGAAGAAATATTAAAATACCTTTGTTAAATGTGTCGTGAGATAGAGATCTGCCAAATCAAAATTTTGAGAAAACAAAACCACATTAAAATAACTGGTGAGATATGTAAATCCTAGCCTAAAGCCATACCAAACAAAATCAATTTTTTGTCGAAGCAGAGAGAGTATACCTCTAGTTAGATTGCTAAACAAAAATGTCACCAAAGTGTGGAGAGGTTGCGAGAGTTTTGAGTGTGTATTTGCAAAAGGGTTTTGAGTAAGAAGCTGATATTGCTAAGGAAAGAGAAGATGAAATATTTTTTAGCTTAGGATTTGGTAGACAAAGAGGTGTAACTTGTAGAAGAAAAAAGTCTCGACTACCAAGCGGGAAATGAAAATTAGTACCCGCATTTTTTTTTTAGTTTTATGTCTTTTTTTTTGTTAGAGTGTAGAGATTTTGGGGTTATATATATGACAATTTTATATAATGTAATATAAAATGTATCTCAATTATCTCACATTTATTACAAATGTTGAAAAAGATCAATATGATACTAGAACTGTGATAAATGATATTATGTAAATGTTAATTATGTCATTTAAACCTTATGTGACATAATATCAAATTTAAAACACATAAAAGAATGTTTTTCTTATAGTGGATATTAGATATTGTTAATGCTTCAATAACTACCTTTCATATTATGAGGGTTATGTTCCCTATTAACATCAGAGAATCCATTATGTACATATTAAACTTTCTTACCAAAATCTTCCACGTATATCTCATTGCCAAGAGTCCCAGAAATTGGCACTTGCGTAGCAGATTTTTTATTTTGTTTGGAAGCCTGATTTGTAACTTGCCCATAAGCAACATGGAATTTGTTCTTCACGTTTCATTTCAATAATGAATGAACAATGCACCCACAATAGTCACAAAAGGAGGGGAGTATTCCACCTCAAATTTGATTGGATTTTTTGAATCTTCAATCTCAACTATAACAACATTAGGAATTGGATATGAAAAGTCCACCTCAACCAGCACACGAGCAAAAAGCCCATATTTATAACTCAAGGTTGTAGGGTCTATACGGATTGGTAAGCCCACCCTCTTGAAATTTCTAAAATTAAACATGGGTGTTATAGTTCATCGGGTAAATCCATAAATCTCATTCACACATTAGTTGATGTTCAAACAAAAGTGGAAGGAGATAAATTAGGCAACCATCGTATGGGACACTTGTATCTATAAATAGAGATGGCCCCAATAGGTTTGGGAATGATTTACCACATTCCTGTAACCACATTTTGGTCTCTTAAGTAGCAACCCTACCGCTTCACCCGTCTTCTCTTTTTTTTTTTTTCGGTCTCTCATTCCTTCCTCGTGGACATAGACAAAGCGACTTTCGAACCACGTAAACTTGTGGATTTTTCTCACATTGCACTTATATAGTTTGGTCGATTTATAATATTACAATTATTGTGGGTTTGATATCCCCTACATTTATATATAATTATTTTTTAAGATATTTGTAATATATATATATATATATATATATATATATATATATATATATATATATATATATATATATATATTATAACTAAGTGAAACAAGATCCCCAACTTTTGTGATTCTATGATTATCAAGTAGTACATCTTCTCTTTTACTGTGCAAAAAAATAAAAAATTTCGAATTTTTAAACGACTATTAACAAGGGATTGATGTATGACATAACAGTTCTTCTCATCAATCCATTAGAGTGTAGTGTATCATTAGGAGATGTGAATGTTGTAGATGTAATAGCTTCACTTAGTCCTTTTTCTTGAAAAGTCAATAATCTCCCCTAAACTTTTGATCTTTTAACTTTCGAAATTATGTACTCTTTTTATCCCAAATTAATAATAATACTTTTCTTTTTAGGCGGTCCCAAATTAATATCTATTTTCCTTGTTTGGATGTAGTCAACGAATCGAATACCACGATACTAAACCAGTCTTAATCTTGACTATTTAATTGAGTGAATCTTTAAAAACCATCGTTTCCAAATAACACTATTAATATGGGAAGAAAATATATTTTGTTACTAACATTATTTTTTCTGGGATTTTTTGTCAAACCTTTTTGGGGTTCCAAGAAAACATATGGTTGATGGCAATTTCATGGATTAAAAATAGTTCAAGAGCTTTTTCAATAATCGGAGTTTATTTTTATTTTCCCTTTTTCCCAGACACAACCTATAGATTGAAAAAAAAAAAACTATAAATATCAAGAAGCAATGACGAAGAGTAATACTAGCTTCCCGCTCTAGATGACTTTCACAATCACAATATTACGGTCATTTCCATCCACGAATTTGTTACGAGGAGTGCAAATCCGAAGTGATGGAAGTGCTTTGTTAAAAATCTTTGCCTTGGTGCCCAAATACTCGCTCCAAGTAACGGAGCCATATAGAGGAGGGTGATCATGGTCTACTAATTTGGAGAGTGGTGAGATTTTAACAGAGGGTGGTGGACCATAGAGGAAAGCTATAGAGAGACGGTGTTGGGTCCGGTTCACCACAGCCCGGTGGAGGACACTTGGGTACAACCCGTTTGATAGTATATGTAGGAGGTCCCCTATGTTGACCACAAGTGCCCCGTGGTGCGGTGGAACCGTGACCCACCCGGTTCCCTCCCTTAGGACTTGTAAACCAGATGCGTTGTTCTGGTGGAGGATTGTGAGTAGGGTTGAATCAGTGTGGGCTGCAAGACCCATCGCCCTGTCCGGGTCCGGACAAGTGGGGTAGGAGTTTAACTGTAAGGCCGCACATGACCCTTTTAATTCTCCATTCGACGCAGCCCATTTGATATCCTCAACGGATATCCCCATTGGCCCAAGCATAAGCCACATCAACCTCTCTGCTAGTTTTTTCATCTCTGTCTCGTATTCTTCAACTACGTCACTGAAAAATTAACCAATGAAAAGTCGATATATGAAAATTTGTATTTTAGGTTATGTCTAATACCTTCAAAGTTTTAAGAATTGGACAAATTTAATTATTTTCATCTATAAGCACGTAATCTCATAAAGAATTGACAGGGCCTTTTTTCAATAGATTATATATTTTTAGGACTTAAAATAATATTGATTATGGATATAGGACAACATACATTTCGTTTCCATTTTTAGTCCTTATTTTCAAATTAAAGAGACACGTGGCATGTTGTGATTGGTTGACGTCTTATGAAAATGGGTCCGCGCCAGTGGCTTTATTAAAAAATAGGGACTAAAACTATAAATAAAATGTTTGTTGTCCTATTTCCAAAATACATATTACAATAGGTCCTAAATTTACAAAGTCCCTTTTTTCAATTCTTATTTTTCTTACTTTGCCCACCACCCCAAAAAAAAAAAAAATCATACAAATTTTCATTGTTTATGCATAAATAAATCTATTCATTTTAGTTTTTGTTACAGAACTACAAACATATTTAAAATAATAAATTTTGACTTTACACTAATTCTAGAGATACCCTCTAAATGATAACAAAATTTTAGACCCAGTGATACTATCACGAAGGTTGTGTATAGTACTCCCATGTGGTCCATTTGAAACAATAATTAATACGTGTTAGATACATTACGGAGTGTGATTTTTGAGTATCTATTTCAGTGCCTAACTCTTTGGAATATAATGACCGATTTAGTCTTTGATCTATAAGAATTCTTGGTTTAGTAGACTAATATATATTTTTGACACTAAGCCTCTCGATCTTTAATCTATGTACACGGTATGTTAGGGTATATACATAAACAGTGGCGGATCCAGGATTTTGTGTGAACTGGGGCGAAAGTTTCAATAGTTGCCGGGGGTTCGGGGGCGGGAGCCCCCGAGACGATTTTTTTTTTTTGGGGGGTCCAGTTTTTTCGAGCATTTTTTGGGCTGTTTTTACTTTTTTGGGCATTATATTCATTTTCAACACTGATTGAAGTGGGAGATGATTGAACCTCAGCTTCAAATACGGTTTGTGCATTGTCTTCTCTTTTTCGTTTAAAAAATTTCTCTATTGATTCCCAATATTTACAAATTTAATTTAATTTCACATATAAATTTAATTTCATATAAATTTATATAAATTTACACAAAAATAAATAAACAGACACATATAAACAATACACAAAATAAATTTATAAATTCACATTATAAATTTAATTTCATTTTAGTATAAATAATTTTAGTATAATTTCAGTATTCACATATAAACAGACACATAAACAAATATACACAAAATAAATAAATGATGAAATAGGGTTTCAACACACATAGATGCAAAATTTTTATGGAGAGCAGGGCAGCGGGTGGAAAGCAGCAAGACAGCGAGTGGAGAGTAGCAGGGCGGTGGTGGAGAGAGCGGCGGGTGGAGGGAAACGGGTGGAGAGAGCGGCGGACTCTTTAGAAAATAGGGTTTTTCTGTTACTTTGGTACGAGAGGAGAGAGAGCACCATTTTTAGTTATGTTTTTTTTTTTGTTTATTACAGATTTTTCCCTGAACTTTTACTATAATTACAAGTCACCTCCAGGTTTAATTTTTTACCAAATTTTTTTTTTTTTTTTTAAATGAACTGGGGCGGCCGCCCCGCTTCGGCCCGGGCTGGATCCGCCCCTGTACATAAACCTAATGCATGCACAATAAAATTTTATGTGTGCTATAAACTTTCACCATAAATTATAAAAATTACTTTTACAGCATAAAAATTCATATATACTTTATAAAATTTTAAATATACATTATTGAAAAAATGAAATATACATCATGCATACAGAGGCACCAAACTTAAAAAGATTTTTTCATAGTTTTCTAAATACAAAAAGAGTTACGTGCCGAGAAATAAATAAACATATAAAACTGTTTCTTTAGGAGATGAGTTCGAGATTCTATCAATAGCGAATACCCATGTGTTCGTAGTACTCTCCATTGGCTATTTACTAAATGCAACAAAAGGTATTTTTCGGCATGGTACGTTTTCCCCGCAAATTATGTAAATGAAGAACATATGCACAGACGTGTGTGCACGCGTTTAGCAAAAATGGATGCGTACCAGAAATCGTTATAAGCGTGAGGCCAAAGTTGTTGAGCGTGTTGAAGAGGTGATCCAAAGATGGTGAACCCTTCGGACCACATGCTCTTTGGAAAGAAAGAAGATATCTGAGCCACACCATAACCGGAAACGCCAGCAGGTGAGCGAACGGCTTTGAGCTTTTGTTTCATGGGTAGAGAGAAAAGGTTGGTAGCTGCAGCCTCTATACGACCTACAAGGCCACTTGACACACCATGGTTAGTTACTTGGAAGACACCCCATGTTTTGCATGCATGACCAACGAGTGTTGTTGCTCTTGGGTCACTGAGGTCTATAACGGGTACTGAGTCTGCATCACCCCAAGGGAAATCATCTACTGACGTCCAAGCATGGGACTCGGGTAACACCTTCACTGTCTTTAAGTCCAGATGGGAAACAGTTGACTCTTTTGAATTCATAGTGATGTGTTTGAATCTAACAAATGGTTTAGCTATGGGTTTGAGTCTATAACTACTTTATGAGGAGAGGAAATGTGATGGTGTTTGTAATGTATTTATAGAGAATGGTTGAGAATATCTAGAATGACTAGGAATTGTGCATCTGTTGGTTAGGGGAAGGGGTGTCGTCGACAGGGAGACAAGAAATGAAAGGCAGATAGAGTTTATCACACCAGGTTAAAATATATTATATAATTTTTTTAGATTTAACTTCAATTTTTTAATTTTGTTCCACTCTTATTTCACACATTTTTTAAATTATATTAAGTTTGATAATAGCTCACAATCACCTTGTAACATCTCTAACGATTGCTCTTCTTTTTTGAAGACATGACATTTGTCACATACTTATTATAGTAAGACTAACAATTAAAAAACAAAAATATGAGAACGAATATAAATAAATATTAAAAAATGAGACTTATTCCTAAAGATCCCTTCAATAGTATAAGAAAAGTATTTTATATTAAATTTTGATAAAAATATTAACAAGCAACTTGAACTCCAATGAATTCTCTTTAGACTAAAAACTAGATGTTGATGCTTCACATTATTTTGATAAAAAGAAAAATTTTCACATTATTTTAACATGCAAAATACATGTGACTTCGCTTTATTGTTACTGAATATTCTCAATTATAACAAGTTGAATTTTAGCCCTAATTTTTCAAAATACTAGCATCCTAAACCCGCAAAACAGGACCATTTTTAACAAAATTGTTAAAATATACATTAAAATACCAAATATTATTTTCGAAATCATAAAAAAATTATTACGTGTAGAAATTTGTCAAACATAGACCTAAATGATAAAATAAAATTTGTAATTTGCTTCAAATCCAAAAAACTAATAAACAGACAATTATGTTATGGTTTTTTTCAAATGCAATGATATTCCTAAAACCGTTTTCTTACCTACTGATGTCTAAAAATTAAAATTACAATAAATAGAAATATAGAATCAGTAATTAGAACAAATTAAAAATTAAATGGCTAAATTAATCATTTTTACGGATTTGATGACCAGCATCTTGGGCAATTAGAAAAACGAAGCCACTCGGTGCAAGATGTATCAAGGTAATAGGGTATGATAGTGCAGATTTGTGTATTAACTGTCATAGCGGTCTCCAAATAAAACATAACCTATGATTTTTTTATACACTTTGAACATACACATTAGAATGCTCTAATAGCAAATGATATTTTAGGGTGAATTGTGAATTTGGAATATGATGAACCTCATTCATTTTTTAGATAAATAAAAGAAACAATTAAGAATTCTTGCCTAAATTAAGTGGGTTTGATGGTTGAATATCAAAATTGAATAAGTTGAAAGGAATTGTTAGAAAATGGCATAAAATTATATATGTCCTAAATGAATTCGAACAATTTCAATGAGCAAAGAAAGGCGTACAATCATTAATGAAAATAGAAGTTGACAAATTATATGAAAAGGACTTCAAATCTCCAACAACGCATAAATAGAGTACCTTAAATAAGAGGTGCAACTCGAAGAGCTTATATATTGATTGTTTTTCGTAGTATTCATTTTTTCTTCGTATGTTATACTGGCTTGGGAAGAAGGTTTTATTAGAAAGAGAGAAGAGAGGGACGGGTCATTTGAAAAGTCATGAATTCGTAGAGGTATATTAGAATGTGAAAAGTTTTAAATTAAAGTATTCCAAATTTGTAATTATGTGGAATACAAAAGACTTAAGGGATTAATTTAATTTAAGTCATTAAAATTGTACGCGTGTCTTCTTGTGAAAACGACAAATGTCGACACCTGATTTCGCTGTCAACTTTAATTATATATACTATAACGAGTTTAAATTTGTAAAATAACTCAAAAAATTGTGTAACTCCAACCTAATACTCAAATAACAAATTTAAGTATATGTAGTGGACGAACATTTATGTTATGAACATATATGTGTTTATTTTTAATCCTAATTGGTATCGGAGAAGATAAAGAATAAAACCAGAAAAGCCTCTAGAAAACACCATAAAAATCGACTAAAGAAAAGGCACCTCGGTCTCAATATTAAGGAGGATCCGCGAAAGGGGAGAGCTCTATATCTTCATGGGTCCCATATTTTGTCTCTGATCGAATCTTAGAGGCACTTAGGTATAAATTCCGTTCGAAAATATTTTATATAAATAAGTATAATTAACTTGTCAATCATAAAATAATTTTTATGTTTATGTTTTGAGAATTTTATTTGACAAACTTGTTATTTTTAAATTTATCATCCATAACTATTGGGGAAAAGTTACTCAAATGGTTGAACATTATTTTCTCCTTTTTTTTAATCTTCAAATAAAATAATTTTTTATTTACAATTTCATTTTTCGCAAAATTGTTATTTTCAAAATCTACTCACCGAAATCTATCAAACAAGATCTATAAACACTATAAAATTCTTATGAAAAAAATTACACAGATAGTATATATTTACAAAAAAGGTATATATTTACTGTATGCGGAAAAAAAATCTTTTCAAATCTGAAATGTTTTCACAGACATTAAACATTTAATGTGCTAATATTACACAAACAGTAAATATTTATTATCTTAACAAAATGAAAAAAAAACACATCATTTTTTTATTTTTTTATTATCTTACTTTATACGACTCGATTAGTAGATTACAAAAATATCAATTTCGTTAATTTTGAATTTGTATATGAAAAGTTATAATTCTTTGAAGTTTATAAGGAAATAAAAAACTAATTCAAATTTGAAGGGAACATAGGGCAGGGGTATTTAAAGTAACTACCAATTTGAAGTAATTATTAACTTAAGTAAGAAAAAAAATTATAAATATAAATATAAAAATAAATTTAATTAATAATTAATTAATCAATAGAATTTAAATAAAAAAATACTTTTCATAATAATTCCAAAAAACTTTCACATCATCACCTTTCCATTTTGTCTTGATCCGTTATGAGTAAAAGACACGACAATCAAAATTCAAAACCACTCCACTGATCACCTTTCTAAAAGACGGAGTTGCCCTTTTTCTCACCTATCAATGCTGGGCCTGGGACTGAATAACCTTGTAGAGTGATTTGATTGCGTTGATATCTAAAGCATGGGAGAGAAGACGAGAACATAGTTTTGAAACATCGCAATGGACATTTTTGCCCTCTGAACACAAATGAGCATTCCTCCGTATTTCGTCTTTCCAATGAATATATAGTAGTAAAGCCCCTATTGAGGTTTTTACTCTCATATTCGTGTGTTTCTCATCCTCCCAAGGGGGCTACCTTGTTTGTTAACGTTAATACAAAAAACTATTGTAAAGGGTGTCAACTTTCATTGGATATCACGCAAATTTGTTAATTGGTTAGGATTAGGAATACTTTCACTGATGTCTCACGGTATCCCTCCTCCAATTTATTAGGCGATAAGTTAGATCACTTTAAACTTTTTCTCGCTCTCTTCAATATTACATTCATCAGCTACGATGATCAGGGATCACTAACGGACGTATACAGGATTTCCATTTAAGTGAGTGGGTGTCGGCTGTTTGGGGGCCGCCCAAAAGTTGCAAGAGAGGTATCGAAGGTCAGCAAAGTTTTGTTTAAAATCATGTCTTCTCAAAATATTAAAATGGTTCTTGAAAAACAGATTCTTTCATGTGCATTATTTTTATTTACTACACCTCAAGTATCCATGTATCTATTTTATTACTATAAAACGAAAGCCTTTCGTAAAGATTCTTCAATTTTTAAGCTATCCACGTAGGATCGGATCTCTCTCTCTCTATCTTCCTCATATTCGCACTCTCACGAAAGTTATTTACTTCTCATTCTCTCTCCATCTTCGACTTCTGTATCTTCTCCCCCACCCCCTTTATCTTCCCACCCTCTATTATCTACATCGTTTTGTTTATTCATTCCCTCCACAAGAAACAAATCCCATGAACTCAAAGTAACAAATCAATATCAATCCGATCCATGTTCACAGTATAGCCACTGCCCATAAAACAACCACGATGTTAGTTGAACCCATGTAAGTCAATTGGTATTCCAATTGGTAGTCCCGAAACAAAAGGAAGAAGATTTTCACAGTTATTGTCCAGAACTCGAGTTCTGCCCTTGTGTGTTTGAGTTCTCCATAAAATTGAAACTCCTTCAAGGAGAAAGATTCAAGTATGATCCTTCCACTAGTATTTATGGGATGAACTTCTATGTGGAGTTAGGTTGGAATAATAATAAGAAGCTTAATTTTGATCAAATATAAAATCAATTTGTGGGTTAAATTTGGACTGTAATTAGGTTTAAGATCATGATTTGATTTGATTACGGCTTTATTGTGGTTTGGTCAAGGTTTGATTTAATTCAATTTTGGGTTTGTTTGCAAAACAATTCATGAGATTTTAGTTTTATTAATGTTATAGTTTCAAGTTGTGGGTGTTTTTTATTTTTATTTTTAGCCTGGAGGTGGACTTGTGGTATTAGTGGTGGACATGTTTTTGGTGTACCTGTGGAGGAAGAGGAGGTCGAGTTGCCGATTATGTTACATGTTCAGACCCATGCCTTCCTTCCATCAATGAGGTATACATTTCAATGGATAATAGTTGATTTTATTTCATTGATAATCTTCACAAATACGAAGTTGACTTTTAATTAGGGACAACTCAAATAGAAATAGTGGATTAGTTGTAAGACTAATTTTAACCCGACATGTAAAAAAAAGTGCTATTGTATATGCACGCCTGCGCGTGGCGCAAATTGCAGGCTAATATATATATAAAATAGAAGACCTAAATCATTTTGAGAATGATACGTGGCTAATGCCATAATTGTTAAGCCAAAATCGTGGTTTCTATTTCATGCCATTCTTTGTTTTAGTTTTAATGGAGTGTCCTTTGAGTTTCTCCATGTCTCTTCGGATGCCTCTTTACATCTAAGAATCCTAAAAATTTATTATTTCACTTTTTGTGCTAAGTTAAGCTCACCCAAATATCCATCTCTCTAAAACCTTTAATCCCCAACCATTTCTCTTACCCTCTCCTCTAATCACATATCGTGACGAAAAACTTTAGGGCCCTCAACAAGCTATGAGAGCCTCTGTCCGAACCTGTGTTTTTAAATGGTGATGATATTTGTTATCTTGATGTACTCAACCTTCACCGGAAAATTGGAATGTTATTTCAGCTTCCTGTTCTTTTTTCAGGTAACAAGCTATATGAATTTAGAATGGCCTCGTGTTTATACTAGTATGTATATGCAATTGTTTTGGGATCTATATTCCTATTGAGTTCTTGAATTTTGAGGATAGTGTCATGTACCCATACTTAAAATATGCTCTCAACTGATTTCTTTTCAAATTGTGTTTCAAATTGTGTTTTAAGAGTGTCATGTACCCATTCACTAGTCTTGCCTTAAATAATTCACTGGGGTACGTTTCTGATATGGGACTTGATTACTTTCAATTTTTATTTGGTTCATAGTTCAAGTTCATAGATTTGTGAGTTGTAGGTAATTATTATGTATATTGTGTTGGTTAGTATGATTAAATTAAAAACTAATTCAAACACAAGATTATGCTATTACAAGAGACAAATGGGCGATGGCTTCAAAATTTGGTGTAATTGTGGATATCATTACCTCTTATTTGATTCATATTTGTAGTTGAGAGACTCAAAGTTTTTTTCGGATTTAATGCATGTCTAATTGTTTATATATTTTATTTTTCAGATTAATTAAACCCTCCATATCTTAGGAATTCTCTATATTTCCTCTATCTCCTTTCTCTCAAGGAGTTTAGTTTGGTTCTGAGTTTAAATATAGAGACTTTATTATTTCTCATTTCATTCCTCAAATATATTGTGTGACAACATAGTAAAATAATAACTAATAATTTATAAATTGTTGACCACGCATCGCGTGGCCTGCATGTTAGTATAATATAATCTTCTTAAAAAGGTATATAATATAATCGTATAATGGTTATGCTTCAAACATCCATCACTGCTTTTGATATTTGTCTCTTGATATATAATACCACATAAACTATTTATTGTATTGTATTATAATAAACTTTTAAATTAATGTTATGCACCACTGAAATTGTTGTTACATAAATTGGGAACATTATTATACACGAGGATGAATTTGGTCAAGACCTCGAGATGGTGGGGGTGTTCTCAAGTTATTATTAACAATAATCCAAGATATAAATTAGTTTAGTACTTTTAACGAGGTATTTACGCCCACTATAATGGTGTTTCTCTCTTGTATATTTTGTATAATGAGGAATAATTCAAAGTCTATCAACGTTAGAAGTCTTATTCCGAAGTCTTTGTGATGACCTAAAGATACTTAGGAAGTATATGAATGATTTCTCTAATTACTGATAGTAACTAAGGACTTGCGAGACTGAAATATCTGAAAGACAACTATGTATGATGCCTAAAATACAATGAGATTGAAGGAAGTGGTCCATTATAATATTTGAAATAGATATGCGTATCTCTCTACTCTACTTAAGAATATCTTGAACTTGAGCACTGTTACCTTCTCCAATTCTATTATGTAACAAGTTGTTTCAGTTGATGAGGAGTGAGGTTCACAACATGGACAACCATAATTTGAGATTTGCCGCTGTAGTAGAAAGGTTTAGTATAAGTCTAGGTTGGTATTGGTTATTGTTAGGAGCATCAAATGTCATTTAATTCTCAGGGACAACTTGTATTGAGTGAGTGGGGTTAGTTAGATAATAAGGTAACTTTCTCACCAACCCATAAAGAATGGTCGAGAAAGCTTAACCTAATTGTTTTGCATGCATTCCTGATCCCTAAGGTGACATAACTGACGTATTCTTGTCATGTTTCAAGATCATTGGTTGGATTTAAGTGAAGTCTTTTGATCCTTTTCCATCACCTAAATTTCCTAGTAAGGCCTCTTGTGAATGGGATGAGGTATTAGAGTTTAGTTGGAACACGACGCTGGTTGCTAAGGTTTGTCTAGACCACTATGCCTCTAGTAATGTCTGAAGCCCTTATACTCTTGCCTCACTTGAGTCTATATTGTATAAGTGTTCATCTAGTTTGGAAATTGTGACAAAATTATGTCTAACCTAGAATCCAAAGAACCTTAGAGCTTGCATTTATATTTCATCTTTGATTGAAGAGATCTAGACCTAATTACCAACACTCACACACAGTAGAATGAATCATTTACATGTCATATTGCATATTAGTGTGTGTACGTATGTTGAGTGTGTTTAAATCCCCAATATTGTTTTTTTAATATTTTTTTTGGATTTTAAAACATTTTAAAAATAAGGTTTTATTAATAAAACTTGGTTTTAAAAGGTTATGGGGTAAATATGCTATTTTAGAATGTTGGTTTAACTGTCTAAAGTTGGTTTGGGTAGAAACTAAAAGCGGCAGAGACTTCAGGGTTTACATTGTAATTACTTTAGACGCGCGTTTTATCTCGTGTTATTGGCCAACATTTGTTGCCCTCTGATTGGTGGGAAGTGTGTTTCTTTATAGAGAGTAAATCAACGCCTGTTTTCAACCCTTGGATCGTTTGTGATCAACGATCTGCATGCGCCCCTTTATAATCCCTGTGAATCCTTTTTGAACCAATCAGGTGAGTTTTAATCACCGCATATTGTGAGCCCTTGGATTAAAGTCAATCCATCTTGACTCAATCTGGACCCTTGATTTTGGCCCTCGTTCTCGAACCTTCTCAGCCTCCTATAAAAGGAGCCCTTTACTCAGCTTTTTGAGACTTTTGCCATTTCGTCCTTTGAGAGAAAAGAAAGAGAGAGTAGAGAGAAGAGAGAGAGAAGAGAGAAATCAGAAGAGAGAGAAAGAGTTAGAAACCCTAATCCTAACCCTAAATCGTCTACACATTTCAAACCAAATATAAACCTTCAAACCTTTATACTTTACCAAACACAACCTTGAGTGTTTGAGTGTTTTGAAAGATGATTTGAGAGTTGGTTTGTTGCTGTAACCTCTTCTTCTTTGGATCTTGTTTCCAACTTAATCATTTTCTTAGATATGTTGTTCTTGCATATAGAAATTTTCAGATCTGAGTTTTTTCATGATATATTACACTTAGTTTGCATGTTTGTTTCTCAGCTTGAGAAATATTTTGTTGATTCGTTTTCTGTAAATCTTTTTAACTTTGAGATCAACAAAAATATTTTCTGTTTCTAGTTCTCTTAAAACTAAACCTTTGGCCTAGTTTGGAATCACACTTGGAGGTTTTCAATCTCAAAAATCTTTTCAAAACTCTGAGATTGATTAAGATCTTGACTGTCTTCTAAGCAAGATATCCGTGGATTCTGGGATTGATTAAAAGGTAAAAAAGGTTCAAAGTTTTGTGAGAAGATAGAAAAAGAAAATCACTGAATATAGCCTTATATGTAATTTGCTAGGACTGTTTGTACTTAATAAGTGTGAGTGTGTGCATGCATGTGTTAGAGAGCACCTCCACAAACACTTTCACTCTACTACACGAAAAGTGTTGGTAATAAGATATTGAGAAAAAGAGTCGACGTAAAGAGCTTGAACAAATTGGAGTTAACAAACTGAGAGGACAACATCAACAATCATAACTACAGAGAAGTTATAAGGACACCAGAGGGTACATTCCTAAAATTATATAGCTCTGAGTTGTATGCATGTTTGTTATATAGTTTGTAACTGTTAAATTTGTTTATAGTGGATTTTTGTTTTACTCCGTAGAGGGAGTCGTGGATGTTTCCTCAATTGGTGAGGTTTTACCACGTAAAAATCTTGTACTTAATCTTCCCACATCTTCTCATCTCATTCTTGGTTGTGCTGGATTTTAAAGTCTGTTTAAAAATGTTTAATAAACATGTTATTCAAATGTTGAATAGATCTCGTACATACTCTTATCAAACACATCTTGTGTTCAAATAGTTTTGGTTTTTAAGAAAAGAGTTTCTTCAAAAAACAGATCGGAGTTACTTAAATAATTTATTTTTAATAAACGGCTTTAGTAACAGAATTTCAATTGGTATCAGAGCTTGGTAATCTTCTTTTAAAGAGATCCTGTGTTTTTGAAATTATTTTCTGAAAATCAAATATGGACGAGAAAAATGAAAGATTTGGTAACTTGACCAGACCTCCTATCTTTGATGGAACCAATTTTGCTTACTGGAAAGTAAGGATGATTGTTTTCATTCAAGGAACTCTAGGAGATGATGTCTGGGACATAATTGAAAATGGTTACATTTTTCCTACAAAATCAGCCACTGAAGGAAGTAATGAGAGGGTTAAGAAAGTTTTAAGTGAGTTCACACAAGAAGAGAAACAAGTTTCTCGCAACAATAACAAAGGAAAGAATGCTATATTTATGTCTATAAATGACATGAGTTCAAAAGAATATCATCCTGTACCACTTCTAAGGAAGCTTGGGACACTTTAGTTACTGCTCATGAAGGTGACACTAGAGTTAAGGCTGGTAAAACTCAAATGCTCATTCAACAGTATAATTCCCTAATTATGTCTGAGACTGAGTCATTTGATGACTTCTATATAAACCCGACTGATATTGTGACCAAACTGCATGCTAATGGGATAACATATGACAGACAAGAAATTGTGTCTAAAATTCTGAGATCATTACCACGGAAATTTGATAACAAAAGATATGCTATTGAGCAAAAATGTGTGATATTAATCTCACTTAGTTACTACTCAGTAGTAAGTTAAGAACTGTGGAAATGGAAATGGAATTTAAGAAACAATTAACCCAGTCCCATAGGAAACAGACTAGTTCCAATCTAAGCTTCTCTTATAAATTGATTAAGCCCGAGTTTAATACTTCCAATGATGATTCTGATGAGGAATGCGATATAGAGAGTTTGGACAATCAGATTGCCTTAATGTCAAAACTATTTAAGAAAATTATTAAATTTAGAAACAACATGGCAAATAAACAAGGCAAGTCCAATTATCCAACTCCTTTCAATCACAGACCTCATGAGAAAAGCCATGACAAAAATCACAAGGACTCTCACACTAGACCTAACAAAGACCTTAAGAAGACTGAATGCTATAGATGTGGTAAACTAGGACACATTACACAAGAATGTAGAGTTAACTTGAACACTCAAAATAAACACACTAGAGCCAACATTTGCAAAACATGGGATGATTCAAGTGAATCTGAAAATGAGGAACCTGAGTCATCTGATGTTTTTGACCCTTGCATGTCTTTCTTTGCCAAGATTATCTATAATGATGATATGCCTGTGTTTGTGTAATGAGGATGAATATAGTAATTCTACTTCTGATGTTTCAAATACTGCTGCTACTGGTTTAGAAGCTTTGATTACTGAGAATATTGATATCTGTTCCTTGGGGTGTGTGAGTTAAAGGAAAAGCGATAATGACGATGTCAATGGGTGTGTGAGTACAAAGAATGAAGCCCTAGGGGTCACTTCACACACTACACTTAGTGACTCGAACAATGAAGACCTCCCAAATATTCACACTTTCTATGCTAAAACTCTCAAGAAAAGCACTAGACTAGAAAAGAATGTGAAAGATCTCACTAAGAAGTTAGAAGATCTAAGCCTAATGGTTAAACTGAATGCTGAAGAGTATACTACCCAATGTCTAACTCATGAAAGTGAAATTAAAATGTTTGATGAAAAACTCAGAAATTTGACTGAAACAAATGAAATTCAGGAGAAAAAGTACAAAGGGACATTGTTAGAATTGGAACAAACTAAAGAAAAGACAGCAACTATTTTCAAAAAATTTACAAAATTTGAAAATAATTCAAATTGTTTTGATGAATTTGTTGCTGAATCAAAAACCAATTCTGATGATCGAACTGGAATAGGGTTTTACCCCAATTTGAAAACACAAACAAAATCTTTTGAACCTATCAAGTTTGTGTCAGGAGGCAAAAGGCCTGTTGAAACATGCCCAGACTTTCATTCTCTAAAAACTGAGTTTGATTCAAAACATCAAAAGTTTCACATTGGGGAAACAAGTTTCTCTAAACATGAAAGTTCACCTAAGGCTAAATACTTCCGCCCCTCTATTAGGAAGAGTGAGTCTCCATTCAAGACTGTCACACCTAGGAATAAAGCTCAACCTCAAAACTTCTCAAAACCTTTGTTTAGAGACTTTCCCAACGAGACCCCTATCTTGAGCAATCTTTATTGCTCTTACTGTGATATATACGGTCACTCTTTTGATAGTTTCTATGCTAGGAGACTAGTTACACCTGTCTATAGTTCTCCTATTTATCAGAACTTTAACTATTCTAGGAGGAGCCGGAACAATTATGTACTTCCTAAACAACCTGACAAAAACTCTAATTATAGGAAGAGAAAGACCAAACCTAAAAGAACATTTCCTAGAAGGAATCCTAAGCACTTTCCTAAACCAAATGCTCAAGTTTTTCATAAAACTCAAAATCATGCGCAAAACATCTTTCAACAAAAATCGAATGCTCGCAGATTTTATCAGCTGAGAGCTAATAAGCGCAAAATGAAAACTAGAGCTATTTGGGTTAGAAAAGATGATATATTACCTCAGATGAAGTGTAACATAGTTATTACTGCTTTAAAAGCTGAACACACATCATCCGGATGATATTTAGACTCTGGATGTTCTAAGCACATGACTGGGGATGAAACTAAACTTTTAAACAAAACCAGCTTTGCTGGAGGTAAAGTCATTTTTGGTGATGGAGTTTAATCTCAAATCATAGGCAAAGGAACTCTCCAAGAAGATGGACTTCATGTTCTTGAAAATGTCCTTCTAGTTAAAGGTCTTAAGGTAAATCTACTTAGTATATCGCAATTTTGTGACTCAGATCATACTGTTACCTTTTCAAAGAACAATTGCAAAATTTTAAATGATAAAGGTGAATGCATAATTACAGGATTCAGAACCCCTGACAATTGATATACTGTCATGAACAATTCTAAAATCTGTAATGTTGCTAGAATGGATGACAACGAGATATAGGATAACAGAATGGGTCATATAAATTACGATAACCTTAGTAGACTGGCCTCTCAAGAAATAGTTAGAGGAGTTCCTAAAATCAAACCCATTCCTAACATTGTCTGTGGTTCATGTTAGGAAGGTAAAATTGTTAAGGCACCTCATAAGAAAGTTAATGATGTTCTTACCTCAAATCCCTTGGAGCTCATCCATATGGACCTAATGGGTCCCTCCCAAACTGTTAGTCTTTGTGGACACAGTTATATTTTAGTTATGGTTGATGATTTCACCAGATTTACTTGGGTAGCCTTTTTAAAACAAAATTCTGACACTTTTCAAAGTTTCTTAAAAATACTTCTTCGGATTGAAAATGAAAAGGACACTGAAGTAAATAGAATTCGTAGTGATAGAGGTGGTGAATTCAAAGACACTGGTATTATTGAATATTGTGACTATAATGGTTACAAACATGAATTCAGTGCTCCTAAGAATCCTCAACAAAATGGAATTACTGAGAGAAAGAATCGTACCCTTCAAGAGATGGAACGTGTTATGTTACATGCCAAGAATTTGCCTAAGTATTTTTGGGTAGAATCTATTCGTACTGCCTGTCACATCATAAGTAGGGTCTATCATAGAAAGAATTCCAAACAAACCCCTTATGAACTTTGGTACAAGAAAAAGCCCAATCTTAAGTACCTTAGAACTTTTGGTAGTACTTGTTATGTATGCAAAGATAGGTAACACTTATCGAAATTTGAGAGCCGAGGAGATAAAGCTATATTTTTAGAATACTCGCCTAACAGTAAAGCCTATCGAGTGTATAATCTTTGCACTAAAACCTTGATGGAATCCATAAATGTAATTGTGAGTGACACTACTGTAGAGAATAAGACTGGTGAATCAACTATTGAGGAAGAGCCTACAAACATTTTTGAAAATAACTCTCCTGAAATAGATGATTCATTACCAATTGAGACACCTGAAGTACCTAACTGGGTTTCTAAAGATTATACCATAAATAACGTAGTTGGTAATCCTAGTAAGCCAGTGCGTACAAGATCCCAACTAAGAAACTATGCACATTATGCATGTTTTGTTTCCCTAGTGGAACCAAAGAATGTAAATGAGGCATTGAATGACTCTCACTGGATTTATGCTATGCAGGAAGAACTTCTTCAATTTGTCATTCATGATGTTTGGTATCTTGTTCCTCGTCCTGATCACAAAAAGGTTATTGGCACACGTTGGATTTTTAAAAATAAATCTGATGAAAGTGGGATAATCATTAGAAATAAAGCTAAATTAGTTGCTCAAGGATACTCTCAAATTGAAGGAATAGATTTTAACGAGACCTTTGCTCCTGTTACTCGGTTAGAATCTGTTCGTCTGCTCTTTGCTATAGCTTGCCACATGCATTTTACACTTTACCAAATGGATGTCAAATCTGAATTCCTTAATGGAATATTGACTGAAGAGACCTATGTAGAACAACCTAAAGGGTTCATTGACCCTCAATATCCAAATCATGTATTTCGCCTTAAAAAGGCTCTGTATGGACTTAAACAAGCACCTAGAGTTTGGTATGAGCGCCTTTTCAGTTTCCTCTTAGATAAAGGTTTCAAAAGAGGTGGAAATGATCAAACTCTTTTTATCAAACATTTTGACAAAAACATCATTATTGCTCAAGTTTATGTTGAAGATATTATCTTTGGATCAACTTCTCCCTCAGAAGTAAAATCCTTCTCTGAAACTATGCATAAGGAATTTCAAATGTCCCTTATGGGGGAGTTACAATTCTTTTTAGGCCTTCAAGTCAAACAAAATTCAGAAGGATTATTTGTATCGCAATCCAAGTACGCTTTAGATATAGTAAAGAAATTTGACCTCGAGAGTGCTAAAGATGCTAAAACGCCCATGAGTACTACGATAAAACTTTCTAAAGACAAAAATGGAAAATCCGTAGATCCTACTCTATATCGTAGTATGATAGGAACCTTACTATATCTTACTTCCTCGCGTCCTGATATTATGTATGCTGTGTGTGTATGTGCTCGTTATCAAAATAACCCTAAAGAGAGCCATTTGAATGCTGTTAAACGTATCATTAAATATTTAAAAGGCATTCTGAATCTAGGACTTTGGTACACTAATGTCACACCAAGCACTATAATTGGGTACACTGATGCTGACTGGACTGGGTGTACTGATGATAGTAAAAGCACATCAGGAGCATGTTATTATATAGGTAATAACTTGGTAGGATGGAGTAATAAGAAACAAAACTGCACATCACTCTCAACAGACGAATCTAAATACATAGCCGCTGGCAGCTGTTGTGCTCAATTACTGTGGCTTAAACAAATGCTAAGTGATTATGGTATTCAAGAAAACCAATTGCATCTCTATTATGATAATCAAAGTGCGACTAATATTTCTAAAAACCCTGTTCAACACTCACGAACAAAGCACATAAAAATTAGACATCACTTTATATGCGAATTGGTTGAAACTAAGGAATTAGAAATCAATTATATTCCTACTGATTTGTAACTCGCAGATTTGTTCACCAAACCTCTAGATTATAATAGATTCATTTCCTTGCGTAAATCTATTGGTATGGTTTGTGCTGAGTAATACCTTTGCTGATTATCCAAGTTTTTCCCTTTGTCCATTTGAGACAAAATGGGGGAGAAATTTGAGTCTTTAATGATTCTTTATACATGCTAACCAGCTTGATCTTAGTGATTCATTGCATGTTTTTGTACAACTTTCCTCAACTGATGTAATAGGGTATTCAATTGTTAATAGTTGAGTTATGTACTTTTGTTTTCTAGGATTTGGGTAGATAGAATCTTTATAGGAATAGGTTTTTCTTATCTTTTTGTTTCCCTACGAATCCTAGTTGACTCAAAGGAGATTTTGTCTCATATTTCCAAAGGGGGAGATTGAAGCCCTTATACTTTTGCCTCACTTGAGTCTATATTGTATAAGTGTTCATCTAGTTTGAAAATTGTGACAAAATTATGTCTAACCTAGAATCCAAAGAACCTCAGAGCTTGCATTTCTATTTCATCTTTGATTGAAGGGATCTAGACCTAATTACCAACACTCACACACAGTAGAATGAATCATTTACATGTCATATTTACATATGTTGAGTTTGTTTAAATCCCCCATATTGTTTTTTTAATATTTTTTTGGGATTTTTTAAACATTTTAAAAATAAGGTTTTATTAATAAAACTTGGTTTTAAAAGATTATGGGGTAAATATGCTATTTTAGAATGTTGGTTTAACTGTCTAAAGTTGGTTTGGGTAGAAACTAAAAGCGCCATAGACTTCAGGGTTTACATTATAATTATTTTAGACGCGCGTTTTATCTCGTATTTTTGGCCAACATTTGTTGCCCTCTGATTGGTGGGAAGTGCGTTTCTTTATAGACAGTAAAACAACGCCTATTTTCAACCCTTGGATCGTTTGTGATCAACGATCTGCATGCGCCCCTTTATAATCCCTGTGAATCCCTTTTGAACCAATCAGGTGAGTTTTAATCACCGCATATTGTGAGCCCTTGGATTAAAGTCAATCCATCTTGACTTAATCTGGACCCTTGATTTTGGCCCTCGTTCTCGAACCTTCTCAGCCTCCTATAAAAGGAGCCCTTTACTCAGCTTTCTGAGACTTTTGCCATTTCGTCATTTGAGATAAAAGAAAGAGAGAGTAGAGAGAAGAGAGAGAGAAGAGAGAAACCAGAAGAGAGAGAAAGAGTAAGAAAACCTAATCCTAACCCTAATTCGTCTACACATTTCAAACCAAATATAAACCTTCAAACCTTTATACTTTACCAAACACAACCTTGAGTGTTTGAGTGTTTTGAAAGATGATTTGAGAGTTGGTTTGTTGCTGTAACCTCTTCTTCTTTGGATCTTGTTTCCAACTTAATCATTTTCTTAGATATCTTGTTCTTGCATATAGAAATTTTAAGATCTGAGTTTTTTCATGATATATTACACTTAGTTTGCATGTTTGTTTCTCAGCTTGAGAAATATTTTGTTGATTCGTTTTCTGTAAATGTTTTTAACTTTGAGATCAACAAAAATATTTTCTGTTTCTAGTTCTCTTAAAACTAAACCTTTGACCTAGTTTGGAATCACACTTGGAGGTTTTGAATCTCAAAAATCTTTTCAAAACTCTGAGATTGATTAAGATCTTGACTGTCTTCTAAGCAAGATATCCGTGGATTCTGGGATTGATTAAAAGGTCAAAAGTTTTGTGAGAAGAGAGAAAAAGAAAATCACTGCATATAGCCTTATATGTAATTTGCTAGGACTGTTTGTACTTAATAATTGTGAGTGTGTGCATACATGTGTTTGAGAGCACCTCCACAAACACTTTCACTCTACTATACGAAAAGTGTTGGTAATAAGATCTTGAGAAAAAGAGTCGACGTAAAGAGCTTGAACAAATTGGAGTTAACAAACTGAGAGGACAACATCAACAATCAGAACTACAGAGAAGTTATAAGGACACCAGAGGGTACATTCCTAAAATTATATAGCTCTGAGTTGTATGCATGTTTGTTATATAGTTTGTAACTGTTAAATTTGTTTATAGTGGATTTTTGTTTTACTCCGTAGAGGGAGTCGTGGATGTTTCCTCAATTGGTGAGCTTTTATCACGTAAAAATCTTGTACTTAATCTTCCCACATCTTCTCATCTCATTCTTGGTTGTGCTGGATTTTAAAGTCTGTTTAAAAATGTTTAATAAACATGTTATTCAAATCTTGAATAGATCTCGTACATACTCTTATCAAACACATCTTGTGTTCAAATAGTTTTGGTTTTTAAGAAAAGAGTTTCTTCAAAAAACAGATCGGAGTTACTTAAATAGTTTATTTTTAATAAACGGCTTTAGTAACAGAATTTCAATTGGTATCAGAGCTTGGTAATCTTCTTTTAAAGAGATCCTGTGTTTCTGAAATTATTTTCTGAAAATCAAATATGGACGAGAAAAATGAAAGATTTGGTAACTTGACCAGACCTCCTATCTTTGATGGAACCAATTTTGCTTACTGGAAAGTAAGGATGATTGTTTTCATTCAAGGAACTCTGGGAGATGATGTCTGGGACATAATTGAAAATGGTTACATTTTTCCTACAAAATCAGCCACTGAAGGAAGTAATGAGAGGGTTAAGAAAGTTTTAAGTGAGTTCACACAAGAAGAGAAACAAGTTTCTCGCAACAATAACAAAGGAAAGAATGCTATATTTATGTCTATAAATGAACATGAGTTCAAAAGAATATCATCCTGTACCACTTCTAAGGAAGCTTGGGACACTTTAGTTACTGCTCATGAAGGTGACACTAGAGTTAAGGCTGGTAAAACTCAAATGCTCATTCAACAGTATAATTCCCTAATTATGTCTGAGACTGAGTCATTTGATGACTTCTATATAAACCCGACTGATATTGTGACCAAACTGCATGCTAATGGGATAACATATGACAGACAAGAAATTGTGTCTAAAATTCTGAGATCATTACCAGGGAAATTTGATAACAAAAGATATGTTATTGAGCAAAAATGTGTGATATTAATCTCACTTAGTTACTACTCAGTAGTAAGTTAAGAACTGTGGAAATGGAAATGGAATTTAAGAAACAATTAACCCAGTCCCATAGGAAACAGACTAGTTCCAATCTAAGCTTCTCTTATAAATTGATTAAGCCCGAGTTTAATACTTCCAATGATGATTCTGATGAGGAATGCGATATAGAGAGTTTGGACAATCAGATTGCCTTAATGTCAAAACTATTTAAGAAAATTATTAAATTTAGAAACAACATGGCAAATAAACAAGGCAAGTCTAATTATCCAACTCCTTTCAATCACAGACCTCATGAGAAAAGCCATGAAAAATATCACAAGGACTCTCACACTAGACCTAACAGAGACCTTAAGAAGACTGAATGCTATAGATGTGGTAAACTAGGACACATTACACAAGACTGTAGAGTTAACTTGAACACTCAAAACAAACACACTAGAGCCAATATTTGCAAAACATGGGATGATTCAAGTGAATCTGAAAATGAGGAACCTGAGTCATCTGATGTTTTTGACCCTTGCATGTCTTTCTTTGCCAAGATTATCTATAATGATGATATGCCTGTGTTTGTTAATGAGGATGAATATAGTAATTCTACTTCTGATGTTTCGAATACTGCTATTACTGGTTTAGATGCTTTGATGACTGAGAATATTGATATCTGTTCCTTGGGGTGTGTGAGTCAAAGGGAAAGTGATAATGACGATGTCAATGGGTGTGTGAGTACAAAGAATGAAGCCCTATGGGTCACTTCACACACTACACTTAGTGACTCGAACAATGAAGACCTCCCAGACATTCACACTCTCTATGCTAAAACTCTCAAGAAAAGCACTAGACTAGAAAAGATTGTGAAAGATCTCACTAAGAAGTTAGAAGATCTAAGCCTAATGGTTAAACTGAATGCTGAAGAGTATACTACCCAATGTCTAACTCATGAAAGTGAAATTAAAATGTTTGATGAAAAACTCAGAAATTTGACTGAAACAAATGAAATTCTGGAGAAAAAGTACAAAGGGACATTGTTAGAATTGGAACAAACTAAAGAAAAGACAACAACTTTTTTCAAAAAATTTACAAAATTCGAAAATAATTCAAACTGTTTTGATGAATTTGTTGCTGAATCAAAAACCAATTCTGATGATCGAACTGGAATAGGGTTTTGCCCCAATTTGAAAACACAAACAAAATATTTTGAACATATCAAGTTTGTGTCAGGAGGCAAAAGGCCTATTAAACATGCCCAAACTTTCATTCTCTAAAAACTGAGTTTGATTCAAAACATCAAAAGTTTCACATTGGGGAAACAAGTTTCTCTAAACATGAAAGTTCACCTAAGGCTAAATACGTCTGCCCCTCTATTAGGAAGAGTGAGTCTGCATTCAAGACTATCACACCTAGGAATAGAGCACAACCTAAGAACTTCTCAAAACCTTTGTTTAGAGACTTTCCCAACGAGACCCCTATCTTGAGCAATCTTTATTGCTCTTACTGTGATATATACGATCACTCTTTTGATAGTTGCTATGCTAGGAGACTAGTTACACCTGTCTATAGTTCTCCTATTTATCAGAACTTTAACTATTCTAGGAGGAGCCGGAACAATTATGTACTTCCTAAACAACCTGACAAAAACTCTAATTATAGGAAGAGAAAGACCAAACCTAAAAGAACATTTCCTAGAAGGAATCCTAAGAACTTTCCTAAACCAAATGCTCAAGTTTTTCATAAAACTCAAAATCATGCGCAAAACATCTTTCAACATAAATCGAATGCTCGCAGATTTTATCAGCTGAGAGCTAATAAGCGCAAAATGAAAACTAGAGCTATTTGGGTTAGAAAAGATGATATATTACCTCAGATGAAGTGTAACATAGTTATTACTGCTTTAAAAGCTGAACACACATCATTCGGTTGATATTTAGACTCTGGATGTTCTAAGCACATGACTGGGGATGAAACTAAACTTTTAAACAAAACCAGCTTTGCTGGAGGTAAAGTCATTTTTGGTGATGGAGTTTAATCTCAAATCATAGGCAAAGGAACTCTCCAAGAAGATGGAATTCATGTTCTTGAAAATGTCCTTCTAGTTAAAGGTCTTAAGGTAAATCTACTTAGTATATCAGAATTTTGTGACTCAGATCATACTGTTACCTTTTCAAAGAACAATTGCAAAATTTTAAATGATAAAGGTGAATGCATAATTACAGGATTCAGAACCCCTGACAATTGCTATACTGTCATGAACAATTCTGAAATCTGTAATGTTGCTAGAATGGATGACAATGAGATATGGGATAACAGAATGGGTCATATAAATTACGATAACCTTAGTAGACTGACCTCTCAAGAAATAGTTAAAGGAGTTCCTAAAATCAAACCCATTCCTAACATTGTCTGTGGTTCCTGTTAGGAAGGTAAAATTGTTAAGGCACCTCATAAGAAAGTTAATGATGTTTTTACCTCAAATCCCTTGGAGCTCATCCATATGGACCTAATGGGTCCCTCCCAAACTGTTAGTCTTTGTGGACACAGTTATATTTTAGTTATGGTTGATGATTTCACCATATTTACTTGGGTAGCCTTTTTAAAACAAAAGTCTGACACTTTTTAAACTTTCTTAAAAATACTTCTTCGGATTGAAAATGAAAAGGACACTCAAGTAAATAGAATTCGTAGTGATAGAGGTGGTGAATTTAAAGACACTGGTATTATTGAATACTGTGACTATAATGGTTACAAACATGAATTCAGTGCTCCTACGACTCCTCAACAAAATGGAATTGCTGAGAGAAAGAATCGTACCCTTTAAGAGATGGCACGTGTTATGTTACATGCCAAGAATTTGCCTAAGTATTTTTGGGTAGAATCTATTCGTACTGCCTGTCACATCATAAGTAGGGTCTATCTTAGAAAGAATTCCAAAAAAACCCCTTATGAACTTTGGTACAAGAAAAAGCCCAATCTTAAGTACCTTAGAACTTTTGGTAGTACTTGTTATGTATGCAAAGATAGGTAACACTTATCGAAATTTGAGAGCCGAGGAGATAAAGCTATATTTTTAGGATACTCGCCTAACAGTAGAGCCTATCGAGTGTATAATCTTTGCACTAAAACCTTGATGGAATCCATAAATGTAATTGTGAGTGACACTACTGTAGAGAGTAAGACTGATGAATCAACTATTGAGGAAGATCCTACAAATATTTTAGAAATTAACTCTCCTGAAATAGATGATTCATTACCAATTGAGACACCTGAAGTACCTAACTGGGTTTCTAAAGATCACCCCATAAATAACGTAGTTGGTAATCCTAGTGAGCCAGTGCGTACAAGATCCCAACTAAGAAACTATGCACATTATGCATGTTTTGTTTCCCTAGTGGAACCAAAGAATATAAATGAGGCATTGAATGACTCTCACTGGATTTATGCTATGCAGGAAGAACTTCTTCAATTTGTCATTCATGATGTTTGGTATCTTGTTCCTCGTCCTGATCACAAAAAGGTTATTGGCACACGTTGGATTTTTAAAAATAAATCTGATGAAAGTGGGATAATCATTAGAAATAAAGCTAGATTAGTTGCTCAAGGATACTCTCAAGTTGAAGGAATAGATTTTAACGACACCTTTGCTCCTGTTACTCTGCTCTTTGCTATAGCTTGCCACATGCATTTTACACTTTACCAAATGGATGTCAAATCTGAATTCCTTAATGGAATATTGACTGAAGAGACCTATGTAGAACAACCTAAAGGGTTCATTGACCCTCAATATCCAAATCATGTATTTCGCCTTAAAAAGGCTCTGTATGGCCTTAAACAAGTACCTAGAGCTTGGTATGAGCGCCTTTTCAGTTTCCTCTTATATAAAGGTTTCAAAAGAGGTGGAAATGATCAAACATTTTGACAAAAACATCATTATTGCTCAAGTTTATGTTGAAGATATTATCTTTGGATCAACTTCTCCCTCAGAAGTAAAATCCTTCTCTGAAACTATGCATAAGGAATTTCAAATGTCCCTTATGGGGGAGTTACAATTCTTTTTAGGCCTTCAAGTCAAAAAAAATTCAGAAGGATTATTTGTATCGCAATCCAAGTACGCTTTAGATATAGTAAAGAAATTTGGCCTCGAGAGTGCTAAAGATGCTAAAACGCCCATGAGTACTACGATAAAACTTTCTAAAGACGAAAATGGAAAATTCGTAGATCCTACTCTATATCGTAGTATGATAGGAACCTTACTATATCTTACTTCCTCGCGTCCTGATATTATGTATGCTGTGTGTGTATGTGCTCGTTATCAAAATAACCTTAAAGAGAGCCATTTGAATGCTGTTAAACGTATCATTAAATATGTAAAAGGCACTTTGAATCTAGGACTTTGGTACACTAATGACATACCAAGCACTATACTTGGGTACACTGATGCTGACTGGGCTGGGTGTACTGATGATAGTAAAATCACATCAGGAGCATGTTATTATATAGGTAATAACTTGGTAGGATGGAGTAGTAAGAAACAAAACTGCACATCACTCTCAACAGACGAATCTGAATACATAGCCGCTGGCAGCTGTTGTGCTCAATTACTGTGGCTTAAACAAATCCTAAGTGATTATGGTATTCAAGAAAACCAATTGCATATCTATTGTGATAATCAAAGTGCGATTAATATTTCTAAAAACCCTGTTCAACACTCGCGAACAAAGCACATAAAAATTAGACATCACTTTATATGCGAATTGGTCAAAACTAAGGAATTAGAAATCAATTATCTTCCTACTGATTTGCAACCCGCAGATATGTTCACCAAACCTCTAGATTATAATAGATTCATTTCCTTGCGTAAATCTATTGGTATGGTTTGTGCTGAGTAATACCTTTGCTGATTATCCAAGTTTTTCCCTTTGTCCATTTGAGACAAAATGGGGGAGAAATTTGAGTCTTTAATGATTCTTTATACATGCTAAACAGCTTGATCTTAGTGATTCATTGCATGTTTTTGTACAACTTTCCTCAACTAATGTAATAGGGTATTCAATTGTTAATAGTTGAGTTATGTACTTTTGTTTTCTAGGATTTGGGTAGATAGAATCTTTATAGGAATAGGTTTTTCTTATCTTTTTGTTTCCCTACGAATCCTAGTTGACTCAAAGGAGATTTTGTCTCATATTTCCAAAGGGGGAGATTGAAGCCCTTATACTTTTGCCTCACTTGAGTCTATATTGTATAAGTGTTCATCTAGTTTGAAAATTGTGACAAAATTATGTCTAACCTAGAATCCAAAGAACCTCAGAGCTTGCATTTCTATTTCATCTTTGATTGAAGGGATCTAGACCTAATTACCAACACTCACACACAGTAGAATGAATCATTTACATGCCATATTGCATATTAGTGTGTGTACATATGTTGAGTGTGTTTAAATCCCCCATATTGTTTTTTTAATATTTTTTTGGGATTTTTTTAAACATTTTAAAAATAAGGTTTTATTAATAAAACTTGGTTTTAAAAGGTTATGGGGTAAATATGCTATTTTAGAATGTTGGTTTAACTGTCTAAAGTTGGTTTGGGTAGAGACTAAAAGCGGCAGAGACTTCAGGGTTTACATTATAATTACTTTAGACGCGCATTTTATCTCGTATTTTTGGCCAAGATTTGTTGCCCTCTGATTGGTGGGAAGTGTGTTTCTTTATAGAGAGTAAAACAACGCCTGTTTTCAACCCTTGGATCGTTTGTGATCAACGATCTGCATGCGCCCCTTTATAATCCCTATGAATACCTTTTGAACCAATCAGGTGAGTTTTAATCACCACATATTGTGAGCCCTTGGATTAAAGTCAATCCATCTTGACTCAATCTGGACCCTTGATTTTGGCCCTCGTTCTCGCACCTTCTCAGCCTCCTATACAAGGTGCCCTTTACTCAGCTTTCTGAGACTTTTGCCATTTCGTCCTTTGAGAGAAAATAAAGAGAGAGTAGAGAGAAGAGAGAGAGAAGAAAGAAACCAGAAGAGAGAGAAAGAGTTAGAAACCCTAATCCTAACCCTAAATCGTCTACACAGTTCAAACCAAATATAAACCTTCAAATCTTTATACTTTACCAAACACAACCTTGAGTGTTTGAGTGTTTTGAAAGATGATTTGAGAGTTGGTTTGTTGCTGTAACCTCTTCTTCTTTGGATCTTGTTTCCAACTTAATCATTTTCTTAGATCTGTTGTTCTTGTATATAGAAATCTTCAGATCTGAGTTTTTCATGATATATTACACTTAGTTTGCATGTTTATTTCTCAGCTTGAGAAATATTTTGTTGATTCGTTTTCTGTAAATGTTTTTAACTTTAAGATCAACAAAAATGTTTTCTGTTTCTAGTTCTCTTAAAACTAAACCTTTGACCTAGTTAGGAATCACACTTGGAGGTTTTCAATCTCGAAAATATTTTCAAAACTCTGAGATTGATTAAGATCTTGACTGTCTTCTAAGCAAGATATCTGTGGATTCTGGGATTGATTAAAAGGTCAAAAAGGTTCAAAGTTTTGTGAGAAGAGAGAAAAAGAAAATCACTGCATATAGCCTTATATGTAATTTGCTAGGACTGTTTGTACTTAATAAGTGTGAGTGTGTGCATGCATGTGTTAGAGAGCACCTCCACAAACACTTTCACTCTACTACACGGAAAGTGTTGGTAATAGGATCTTGAAAAAAAGAGTCGACGTAAAGAGCTTGAACAAATTGGAGTTAACAAACTGAGAGGACAACATCAACAATCAGAACTGCAGAGAAGTTATAAGGACACCAGAGGGTACATTACTAAACTTATATAGGTCTGAGTTGTATGCATGTTTGTTATATAGTTTGTAACTATTAAATTTGTTTATAGTGGATTTTTGTTTTACTCCGTAGAGGGAGTCGTGGATGTTTCCTCAATTGGTGAGGTTTTACCACGTAAAAATCTTGTACTTAATCTTCCTACATCTTCTCATCTCATTCTTGGTTGTGCTAGGTTTTAAAGTTTGTTTAAAACTGTTTAATAAACGTGTTATTAAAATCTTGAATAGATCTCGTACATACTCTTATCATACACATCTTGTGTTCAAATAGTTTTGGTTTTTAAGAAAAGAGTTTCTTCAAAAAACATATCGGAGTTACTTAAATAGTTTATTTTTAATAAACGTCTTTAGTAACAGAATTTCAATGTCTAGTACAGGTCTCCCGAGGCCCATAAATATTAGTTGAGGCTCTTTCCTTATTAGTGAGGTCGCTTGTAGTATAGATGAGAATTTTGAATCCTAATTCTAATCCCAACTTAGATTGTGGAGTATATCTTGATGAGTTTGAAGTTAAATATCTTACTTGATATAATGAGGATACCTTTATCGATTCTTTCATAACATAAAAGTAATGATGTTTCATTCTGGGTATCTTTAAAATCTTTTGAGGAGTGCCAATGGCCATTGTAACTACTAAATACCCAATAACCAATGGTGAGGGCCTTGGGACTGTTTATGATGTTCATTTCTTTACGGTGATCAGTCCTAGGGAACTCTAATAATAAAGTATTAGGTCCATAGATTTCTAGCATTCTCAAGTACAGGGTATTTGGGTGAGTTCTATGAATGAAAGACTTACAAATCCTAAGAATCTTCTAAGTTTAGGTTTTGGTGACCTCAAGACTGTGGGGAAGTAGGGATGAAGGCCTTGTAATTTTTTTTATCTAAGAATGAAAGCCTTACAACTCTTTATTTTTCAATGTCCATGGTCCTTATACCTCAGGAATATTGAGACCAATGATAAAAGCCTTGTAATTCTTTAAAGCTAAGAATGGAGCCTTACACATCTTAAAAATAAGTCTAGAGTCAATTGACGCCGATAACTTTTTAAGACTAAGGATAAATTCCTTTTGATGCCTAAAAATTAATAGTTAAGAGCAAAGGGACCTCAAAACTGTTGCATCTGAGATGAAATCAGTATAATTATAAAAAAAATTAAGTCTAGGTATTCCTGACCTCAGGATTATTTTTGGAGTTATGGATAAAGTCCTTATAATTACTAAAAAAAATTATTTCTCAAAACTATTGGAAGTAAGAATGAAAGCCTTACAACTCTAAAAAATTTGTTAAGTTTAGGGTCTATAGACATCAAGATTGCTGAGAAACAATGTTGAAAGTCATGTAATTCTTTAGACTTAAGGATGAAAACATTAAAACTCTTTATTTTATCTGATTGGAACTCGTTGGAATATAAAGGGACATTCATTTTATTTTTTTTACATAATGAGACTATATCACTAATAGTACTTTTTCAAGTGCCTGATGTTTAAATGGTGAAGGAGTTCGTTACCTTATTGGTCATTAAGGTAGTAACGGCCTGGTCTTGTAATCTTCGTGACTATATAGGGACCTTCCCATCCAGGGCCTATATTTTCCTTTTTTGGCTTTCTTATGGAAATAGTAAAATATGTTAGGACTAAATTCCTAATTGGAACTCTCTATGAAGCATTTTCTTATTAAAGTAAGAGGCTTTCTTCTTCTTGTAAACTAGCATCCTTGTTATGTTTTTTAAGGTGATAATTTCCTACAGGAGATGATATTCAATGCACACAAGCCAAATAAGAATTAATGTAACAAAAAGTAATGAGATCAGACACAACACAAGATGTACATGGTTCGATAGTGTGACTAAATCCATGGGGTGCTAGGGTTTGTTCTTTATTATTCTAAAGAACTAATCAACAGAGTTGTAGTACTTCTCGACATTACAATATTGCATTCCCCCTCATGGGGGCGATTTTACATTTATAAAGCAACTTAGGAGAGTACAAAGGTTCTTTAATAACTATACCTAAGAGTTAGAATTATCTATTATCATAATCAGTTGTTATAAGTGATTAACATGAAGGAGCCTCCTCTAGCTTGGACTTTTCATCAATTATAAGCGCACGTGGACTGAGCGTTGGTATCGAGCTTGTGCCTGTGATATTATTGACCCCTAATTGCCCCCAAAGTTCAGGATCTCCTTGAGTTCGCTGGTTTTTGTTATGTTTAGATCGACTATTGATATCTTATATGTATTCATACTAAGGGAATAATAGTATTCCTTTTTCAAAAGTTAATGAATATCTGAAATTTTCGTTGTTTGGTTGGAGAGCTATTTAGTAAATTCCTTGAAAACTAGAAGGTCTTTGTATGTTAAGTGATCCAGGGGAACGTTCGTAGGTATGGATTCTTTAATGGTCGATCAGGGAATACAGCCATCACTTCGATAGTCATCACATGAGCGTGATTACTACATAGCTAAGGAATTGTGAGGCCATTTGTCACTAAAGAACATACGTTCTCTCTCTTTCTTACTTACTTCAAAACCTTCAAACTTTGAAGAAGAGATTTTCACTGTCCTCATTTCACTGTAAGTACACTTAACCCCATTTTAATCGGTTTTCTAGATTTTCTTCAATTTTTCTCAATTTTCTTTCTCGAGTTGAAATCTTTTGACAATAGTGTACACTATTAGTGAAGACACTATTGAAAATTCGGACATTACCACCACATTCCCAATAGGTAACAATATAATTAGTTAAGGTTCCTTGTGACCTTTGTGCCCTTTCTGAGGATCATTGGTTGCCTTCAATCTTTATAGATAAATGTGGGGTCATATTTTCCAAAATCGATTATTCTTATTGTATATCCAATATTTTGATGTGGTCCCAGCCCATGTCTCTCCAAATATCTGGAGGATCATTAATGGAATTCACCTCATTAACGAGTTGTATGGGACCATTCTTGGCATCACTGATAATAGATACTGCTACCAGTGCATGAGGACCCAACAAGGGTGGCCAACCGAGCCCTAGTCTTGAATTTTCCTAATTCCAACAAGGATTACTGGGAATAATTGTGAAAAACTGGAAGTACTCCCTCTTCCGGATGGTTTGGAATACGAAAAGGACAAAATGCCCTCAAGAATGGCAAGGTATAGGTTAGGTCACAATTAGACTTTTGATTTTGGATTTTTTCCTTCATTTTGGCCTATGATGAATGCTTTTTTGTTTTGTTTTTTTTTACAGAAAATATCACGAAAAACCTCCCCTTGCTCATGACATTAATTTTGCTGATATACGAATAGTTTGGGATATCCAACAGAGGATTGGAAATGGTGATCGTCCTAAATCGTCGAAATTTTTCCTCGGCTACAAGAGTTATAACACAGAGTTGTAATACCCGACTGTAATATTTTAATTATTTTCCCACATAAGTTTAATTAAAATGAGAACCTTGGGATTTGGATAATTATAACTGGGTTTATATGTTAATTTGACTATTTTTGGAGGCTTGATGAAAATTAGTGGAAGTTGTGGGTTAAATTTGGAGAAAAATTATGGAAATATAAGAAGGGTCGTTCGAATGAAAGTTGGGTCGTTCGAACGAGAGTCAAGGATCGTTAGAAGTAAGGGATCAAACGAGCTTCGAATGAGATCCCACTGCATAACTAATAAGGATCATTTGAAGGTTATTAGAAGCGAGGGATCGAACGAGATGCACCTCTCATTCAAACAAGAGGGCAATCTCTTTCGAACGATGTCAATCGAAATTTTTAAGCCAGACTGTCCTTGTGCGCTGTTTGGTTATGGGTCATTGAATTGATGAGATGTAGAGCTCTGGTGATCCCAAATTGGTCAAAAATGAGATTTTGATGTTTAATGAGTTTTTAACAAGGGGTTTTTTATTTCGTTAGGGTCATTTGAGTTGGAAGGAGAGAGAGAGAGAGAGAGTGGTGGATCTTCCACCATTTTTGGGTGTCCTTCCACCTTTCTCCACCACAAACCACTATAGCACCATCACCCATCCACCTTATATCCCAATATTTGTTATGTATTCCACCATACCCATTTCCACTATGAATGAGGAGAGCTACGAATTTATGGAGTAATTATTGGGGATTCTTGAAGATGGAAATGGAAGATCAATGGAGTTTAAAGGGAGTTCTTCATCCGAGTCTTAATGGAGCATGGTTTTGGAGTTGAGCAACCTCTTTTAGTCTATCTTAGGGAGTGGGAGGTTTCCAACTTCTTAGATATTCCATGCCTTTCATTAATGGTGCTTCATTGAGGTCGAAAAGCCTACTATTAGTTTAAGACACTATTTTATGTGTTTGTAGTCTTATTGTTAGAATGCTAAGAATATATTTCTTATGGACTTGATGATGGATTTTCTAGTAAAAATTAATAAGAAACATTTTTATGAAATAAAAAATATTAGGAAAATATCATTTTGTTGAGAATAAATGAATAATACATATTTCAAAGTTTCTTGAAATAAAGATTGGGACTTTTATGAAAATGATGCATTTTCTAGAAGTTTGATGTTTAACATTTTATGAAATAAAATATTTATGAAAAGTCTTTTATGACTTAAAAGTAGAGTTTTGGCAAGTATTACGAATTTCTAAAATGGAATATATGTTTAACCCATTAATAGGATTTTAGGATTTAAAATCCATCTTCTCATGCATATAAACTTCCAGTATTTTGGCTATATATATATATATATATATATATATATATATATATAAGTTTAAAGAAGGACTTGTTGGGTTTAAACATGAAAAGAGAAAAGTATAAATTTTAGTCTTTAAAGTGTGTGAAAAGGGGATTATAGGTGATAAGTGTAAGGTTGCAAGACTACATGTGTTAATATAAGAAAATGGTGCTTTCTTATAAAGTAGTCATATATGTTAATGATTGTTAGAGATCAAAATATTGAAATAAAGATGCTTCCAGTCGAGAAGAATATTAATCCAAAAGGTTAAAAAGGTGTTAAAACACTTAAAAAGTTAGCGTGAGTAACTTAATGGTGTTTAGAAAATTAACACTTGTGAAAATGGAGTAAAAGGTGAGTTATGAAATAAATGAGTGAAATGGTAATTTTACGTAAAGTGGAACATTTTTACGAAATAAAAATATTGGAAAGGGCATTATACATGATAGTCCTAATAAACATGATTTTTGGAATAAAATCGAGGCTAAAGTGTAAAGGACATGAAATGATGATTTTCAAAGTTCAACACAAGCTGGGTGAAACCCCGAGTTTTAGCTTCGGTCGAGTAAAATGAAAAAGTGAAATAATGTGGACATTTGCAAAATATTAAAACATATTAAAAAGGACCTCAGATGACACTGGGAAAATTAAGCAGGGCCCGAAGCCCAGGGGTGAAAGATCCAAAATAGTGGCAAGAGCATATGGTGGTGTCGCCGACGGTGTGGAGCCCATTAAAGTACACGATTAATGGAAGATTCCAAGAAAAAAGATAAAGGAATGAGGGACACATTAAGAAATGGGTTATGTGGTGGAAATGTGTTAAGACAACCTAACTTAAATGAATTAATAAATGTTCCGATAAAAGTAAAATAGATTAGTAAATGTGAAATTTGATTAATGTCCATAAGTTAAAGAAAAGGTAAAGTAAGTGGGTAAATGGGTGGTTAAGCAACCAAAGAGGCTTAACTTATTATTAGCACAAGGGGGTTTTGTGAAAGGTTTTCAAAGGCTAAATAAGTATCTTCTGAAATGGTGTTCACAAGCGTTAAAAGGATAATTTTGAATGAAAATACTAATGTGGATTAGTTAAAATTGAAAGGGTAATTTAGGTAAAAAAAATGTATTTCGGTTAAACCAAGTGGAATTGTTTTAAATATTTAACCACGTGTGTTAAATAAAAGGGATAAATCTCAAAATGAGAAAAATGAAGTCTTTTACAAGATTAAGGTGAATTAATCTGAATAAATAAGGTTTTTGAAATTAAAATTATTTCTTGCATTAAGTATATATATATATATATATATATATATATATATATATATATATATATATATAAGGTTGTTGCATGTGCATGAAGGTATAACGTGTTAGAGTTTTCTTCTTGCCATTCGATTTTATAATGCGTTTTGTATATTCCCACTGAGCATTCGGCTCACTCCCTATTTTTGTCACGATAGGTTGGGTGCAGTTTCTTATTTAGAGAACATATACAGGTAAGTACTCTTTTTTTAAAGTTAGTATCTCCGTATGCTTGGAATCCGTAGTTCTCCTCACGGGTCCTTCATATAGCTTGATTGAAATTGGAATCACATGCTAACAAGTGAAACGGTAATTTAATAAAACCGGACCAACAACATTATTTAGGTTGTTTCATTGCACTTCACACCTAATGCTTGGGTCAGACTAGGTTAACTATGGGTAACCTATAAATCCGGGTTGGGACGTTAAAATAGAAAACTACGGTCAAACTCATTATCTTGGATGATCGAAAGCTTCCTTCTCCCAATACTTAAAAGGGAGGGATCGAACGAGGAAGGAATATTATCATATGTTCACATTAATTACTGAATCAACAGTAATTAATGTTCCTTAGAACAACTAGACATATCATATGTTCCTTCTACATAGCTTTATCCTAGTTCTATGGACATAGATACCGAGTCCCCCCTGCTCGCCCATCGAGTAAGGATAAAGATCTTCCTAGGTCGGAGAGTAAGAAGAATGAAGTTGGCGGGGTCCTACCAATCCTATGGGCATTGGGGATTCACCCATAAAGAATCATGACACCCTCTCAAATAGGTTTAAGAAGGATCACACTCCTCCTCCCCCACTGGTGGTTGTGTAAAAATCGACTGTTCATAAGGGCAAGAACATTTCTCAATCTATGGTTGCTCAACTCGACTTGTCTAGAGACTAGATTCGATCGAGGGTCTATCCTTCTGATAGGTCAACTGCCTATTCCTTATCCTATGGTCACTTAGTGGAACGATCCAACCATAATCTCTCACTCTAAAGTTTATCATTTATATGTCCTTTTACTTACATTTCTTTTTTTCTTTATGTTGATACCAAAATTCACCCACCTACGTGGACCAATTAGAAATAGACATGTGTCATCCATTGTGGAAATAATCATAGTCAGGAAGGAGTAACTGCCAACCAAGGCCTGAAATGCCAACTAACATTCTGAATGACGACCAACAGTAGGAAGACCGACAAATGTGGTCAGTAAAGCGCCAACGGTCATATGCATTATGAACAATATATATTAATGTAAATGCCTAATTTATAAAGTCATTCCATCCTTTAACATTCCGACTCTTGATACCCTCAGAGGCCTATAAATACATAGTAATCCCTACGGCAAAGGAGACCGAAATACAATCCAACACAAAATACAAGATAGTGGACGTAAGCTTTTCCTTTCAGCCGAGCCACTTTGAAAATCTTACTTATCTCTTTTATTTACTTATTTATATGTGATAAAATAATTAGATATATTCTAGTTTTTTACATCAACAGATTGCACCGTCTGTGGGAATGTGTTTTTAAATATTTTCACTCATCTATTTACCAAACATGACTGATATCCCTAAGTCAATTACCAGGAATGATGTCATCCCTCCCGTTCTTCTGCTCCACCAACTAATAATGATTTAACTGGAATATTGGATAGTCTCGCTAGAGGATAAGAGGCTATGCAAGATACCATATGGCAGTTAGCACACACCCTGGAAGCTAGGCCACTTTCCTTATCTGCTCGTGGAAATATGCCACCACCACCTCCAAGAAGAAGTAGACATAGCCAATCCAGGACTACTAGAGATACTTCCTATCGCCCAGGAGTAAATTCTTCGCTCAGAACATCAGATCCCTATGACAATCAGTCTTTTACTCCTGAAAGATTGAGTGCCATAGAAAGGCTAAGTCGAGCATCTCCCTTTTATCGTTTGGGACCTAGGAGGAATAAAAATGTTTCGAGGGCATTGTCGAGAAATACTTGATGACCAACTGATCAATGTGAAGGATCATTCCAATCTATATCAGATACCCAACAAACTTATCGTATCGAGCAACATTCATAGGAGGAGAGTTCAACACAAATAGTTGGTTGAAATGAAAAAGCTGCAACACACAGATCTGACGCTGGTAATAATGCATGGAAGGGTTCCATCCAGCGATTGAAAGATATATTATAAGAAATGGCTAAGGAAAATAACCCTTTATAGAGAATATTTATGAAGGGATCTCCTTTCGTACAGGCTACTGTGGATTTTCACACGCCTTCAAAGTTTAAAGCTCTTGTAGTTGCTCCCAAATATGATGGGAAAATTGATCCCATCCTTCATATAGAGCAGTATCAGGCAGCAGATGACATCTATGACGTCTCAGACGAAATAAGATGCAAGGCATTATCAGGAACAATTACAGGACCTCCTTAGATCTGGTATAAAAGTCTTCCTAAGGGGCAAATTTCTAGTTTCCCTGAGCTTGCCGAGCTATTCACTGATAACTTCTTCCATAGATCTAAACTAGTGAAACGATTAGCTCATTTGATCAGTGTAAGGCAAAAGGTAGGAGAGAGTACCTGAGATGACATCACTCATTTTAACAATGAGAAGTTAGAAGTCGTTAATTACGAGGAAAAAATAACAATTATAGCACTTATGAGTGGGTTGCTCCCAAAGAAGCTCTACTACACACTTGCAAAAGATCCTTTGAAGATAATGACATAGTTAATGGAAAAAGAAACCAAAATCATGAATGCCGAGAAGGAAATGGAAGCCAAGAAAAACTTATAAGTAAAGGCTGAATGTAAAAATGATAAAAAATGAGGATAAAGATCCTAAGGACCACAGGGAATCAAAGAAAATAGGGAATATAGAGCAGCTCAAAAGGTACAATAATTATACTCCCTTAACAATGGGCATTCACCATGTTTTGGAGGAGATAAAACACAGCAAGGATGTACGTTGGCCTGAAAAGCTAAGAACACCTTCTACCAAGAGGGATATGTCCAAATACTGTGAATTTTATAGGGATCACGGACATACAACAGATCGATGCATTGCTCTTCAGAATGAAATTGAAGTATTTATCTAAAGAGGAAAGCTAAACAAGTTTATTGATCAACAGAACAACGGTGGAGCTTGGCAAAGGTCAAAGTCTCCATGCAAGCCCAGAGACGAGAAAAAGAGAACTCATGAAGATAATCAAGAGGATGATCCCGACCTACCTAAAAATCCTAGACAACCAGAACACGATGTATTCACATTCAGTTTTGGATCTTTTAATTGTCAAATGATTACTGGTGGAGATGCAGGAGGAGGGGATCATACAACTGAAAGGAAAGATTACCTCAATGAGGCTCAAGCTTGTTACTACATCCAGAGGATTAACCTAGCCAAAGAATATGGACCAAGGAAGGTTAACAAAGACAAACTGGTGTTTTGTTTTTTTAAAACGACCTCTCATGCATTCTATACCCCCATGATGATCCTTTAGTAATCAAAGTCAGAAGGGAGGATATAATTATTTCCAAAGTATTAGTTGATAATGACAGCTCGACAGATATCATGTTTTACCCCTTCTTTGATAGTCTAAACTTGAAGCTTAGTCAATTGGAACCTTACCACAAACCTCTATTAGGTTTTTCTGGCAAAACGTTAATTCATTTGGGAACAATCAAATTGAAGGTGTTGATCAGTACATGTCCAGTAAGCCGAAGAGAGAAGATATGTTTCTTTATAATGGATAAAAATGTTCATTATGCCTACAATATGAATATGGAAATAGTAGGGTTGAAGAAATTTAAAGATGTTCCCTCTATAATTCATCAGTGTTTGGAGTTCCTGACCAACATTGCGGTAGGCATGGTAAAAGGTGACCAGAAAGTAGCTCGGAAATGCTACTACTCATCTGTTAAGCAAGAAAATTTAGAATAAATAAAGAGAAAGATCACCACTTACCAAGTGGACACCTCTGAACCTAATAGTGAATCTGAGGTTAAAACCTTAGATCCAAGAGAAGAAACAGAACTGGTGAAAGGCCAAATAGTGGAAACAACAGCGAGCATTGTGTTAGATAATGATAAGCTAGAGCAAATTACTTAAATAGGAACAACACTGGATCTTGTTCTTAAACAGGAGTTGGTGACTTTCCTAAGGCAAAGAAAGCGGGTATTTGCATGGAGTCACGAAGATATGCCTGGGATTGATCCCAACTTTCTCTTCCATAAGCTCAATATTAGCAAAGACACCAAACCTAAAAAGCAAAGGCGTATGGTGTTCAGCCCCGAGAAGAACCAAGATATTCAGAAGGAAGTTGAGAAGCTCCAAAAAGCTTCATTCATTGATGATGTGAAATACCCAGACTAGTTGGACAGTATTGTTATGGTCAAGAAGAAAAATAATTAGTGGAGAATGTGTGTCGATTTCACAGACTTAAACAAGGCGTGCCCAAAGCACCATTTTCTTTTGCCATGAATTGATCAAATTGTTGATGCTACATTGGGACACGACTTGCTAAGTTTCATGGCTGCTTATTCTGGTTATAACCAGATTAGAATGAAGCCTGGAGATGGATAAAGCACTTCTTTTATTACTCCCCAAGGAATTTATTGCTATAATGTTATGCCATTTTGTTTACAAAATGAAAGTGCTACTTATCAGATATTGGTGAATAAAGTATTTAAGGAGAAAATAGGAAAGAGTATGTAGGTGTACATAGATGACATGCTAACGAAGAGAAAAAAAGCATCCGACCACATTACCGACCTCAGCCAGACTTTTAACCAACTAGAGAAGCACCAAATGAAGTTGAATTCGACCAAGTGCATTTTTTGTGTACATGAAGGAATGTTCCTTGGGTGTATTGTAAACTATAGGGGAGATGAAGAAAATCCAGATAAAATCAAGGTGTTGATTGAAATGTTGTCCCCTCCTTGCAAAAATGATGTATAAAGGCTAACTGGGCGAGTTGCATCCTAGAACAGATTTGTGTCCCGAGATACTGACAGGTGCTTACCATTCTTTAAAGTTCTTAGAAAGAGATTTGAATGGAACGATGAATGTGAAAAGGGATTTGTGGAGTTGAATAAGTACTTGGGATCACCCCCATTTCTCTCCCGACCAATTTTGGGAGAAAAATTGTACTTATACTTAGCTGTCTCTGAGTTAGTCATAAGTTCTTCCTTCATCCAAGAAGAAAACGGTGTTCAAAAGCCAGTTTACAACATGATTAAAGCCTTTCGAGGAATAGAAATCAGATATCCACGTCTGGAAAAATTAGCGTTGTCAATGATTGAGGCATCCAGACGGATGAAGCCCTATTTTCAAGCCCATACAGTTGTAGTGTACACTGATATGCCTCTTATGTAAGACTTGCACAAATTGGAGATGAAAAACTGTTACTAAAGCCGTTTAATACAAGATTAAACTATTTAATTAACTCTGAACTATTTTTTGAAGAAACTATTTTCTATTAAATCAAATCAGTTTAATCACAAGATGTGTTTATAAAAAAATATACAAGATCTGTTCAAGATTTGTTAACAATTTTTTAAAACAAAACTAAGACAGTTTAATTTAGCACACTATTAAGAATGAGATGAGGAGATGTAGAAAGATTAATGACAAGGGATTTTTAACATGGTAAAACCTCACCCAACTGAGGAAACATCCACGGTGACTTCTAAGTCACAAACCAAAAATCCACTAAAACAAAATATATCAGTTACAAACTATATAACTCACATGCACACAAATCAGTCCTATACAAGTTTAGGAATGTACCCACTGGTTTCCTTCTAAATTCTCTGCAGTTCTGATTGTTGATGTGGCTCTTGCATTTTGCTAACTTCAACTTTGTTCCAGTATTTACGCCGACCCTTGTTTTAAGATCTTATTACCAACACTTTCAGTGTTGTTGTGTGTAAATGTTTGTGATGGTGCTCTAACACATGCATGCACACACACACACGCCTATTTATACAAATAGTCCTATCAAATTACAGTTAAGATCTATATGCTGTGATTTTCAGTTTCTCTCTTCTTAGAAAACAAAAACTTTATTTGACCTTTTAATCAATCCCGGACTCCAAGGTTACCTTGCTCGTAAGACTGCCAAGGTCATATCCAATTTTAGAGGGTTTTGAAAATCATTTTGAAATTGGAAACCACCAATTGCGATTCCAACTAGGTCAAAAGTCTTGTTTCAAAAGAACTAAAAACAAAAAATGATTTTTTTTTTTATTTTGAAGATAAAAACATTTACAGAAAATAATCAACAAAAGATTTCTCAAGATGAGAAACTAAGAATGAAGATCTAAGTGTAATATAACATAAAAATGCCAGATTTATAATTTCTATAAAACAGAAATACAGATCTAACCTAATGTTTAAGTTGGACAAAAGATCTTAAAACCAAGAGATCACGAAACAACTTTCAAACCAACACAGAAATAACTCTTAAACACTCAGGGTTGGTGTAAAAGGTTTTTGGAAAATGAGTTAGGGTTTGAAATTGTATATGGACGATTTAGGGTTTCTAACTCTCTCTCTTTGGTTTCTCTCTCTTCTCTCTCTACTTAGACGAAGTGAAAAAAGTCTCTCAAAGGCTGAGGGCAAGCCTCCTTATATAGGGGGCTGAGAAGGATCGAGAAGGTAGTTCAAAATCAAGGGCTGGGATTCAACAGTTGAAGGATGCAACTCGCCCAGTTAGATAACAACGGTGAGATAACAACGGTGAGATAACAATGGTGGTTTAAAAGGCTTCTGATTGGATGATAAGGGTTTTACAGGGATTGGCCTCAAGCACATGCAGAGCATTGATAACAACGATCCAAGGGCTGGCAATGGACATCAGTTTTGAGTCTTTAAAGAAACACAAATCCAACCGGTATAATGGTGACAAGTGTAGCGCTGATATCGAACCTCACACGCGTGTTACAAAATGAATACACAGGCACCCTATAGTTTCTAACTCTTTCGAATCTTACCCCAAACAACTTATTGGCATAAAAATATAATATCGGTATTTACAGATTGACCCCAAAAGCTTTGTAATCCAATTTTAATTATGAAAAAAATCAATTTAAAAATCATTAAAATTTCCTTAAAAATTATTAAAAATTATTTTAAGGGAAATTAACATGTACACAATTAATTTAATGAAATATATGAACAATGTATGCAATCCTAATGTGTGTGAGTGTTTGTGAATATACCTTCAATCAATTAAACAAGAGGAATGAAGAGTAGAGTTTGATGCTTTTTGGATTCTAGGGAATGGACTCAATTTTATCACTATTTCCAAAGTAGATGAACACTGATACAATGTAGACTCAAATGAGTCAAGATTATAAGGTGCTTCAATCTCCCCCTTTGAAAATATGAGACAAAATCTCCTTTTATTCATCTAGTACTCGTAGGGAAATAGAGAGATAAGGAAAAACCTATTCCTATATAAAAAATTCTATTTACCCATTTCCTAGAAACAAAAATTACATAACTCAACTAATTACAAAACATTACCCTAAAAGCATCATAGGTACAAATTCCTGCAAAGAATACTAAGATCAATCATTTTAGAAATATGTACAAAAAATGAACTCATAAGACTCAAATTTCTCCCCCATTTTGTCTCAAATGGATGAAGGGAAAAACTATGCAAGTCAAGGAGTTTATTCAGCACCAACCATACCTATCGATTTACGCAAGGTAATAAATCTATTATAATCCAAGGGTTTAGTAAACATATCTGCGAGTCGCAAATCAGTAGGAAGATAATTGATTTCTAATTCCTTAGTTTCAACTAATTCGCGTATAAAATGATGTCTAAATTTTTATATGTTTAGTTCGCGAGTGTTGAACAGGATTTTTAGAAATATTGATCGCGCTTTGATTATCACAATAGAGATGTAATTGTTATTCTTGAATACCATAATCATTTAGCATTTTCTTAAGCCATAGTAAGTGGGCACAACAACTTCTAGCGACTATGTATTCAGATTCAACATCTGATAAAGAAGTGCAGTTTTGTTTCTTACTACTCCAACCTACCAAATTATTACCTACAGAGTAGCATGTTCCTGATGTGCTCTTACTGTCATTAGTACACCCAGCCCAATCGGCATCAGTGTAACCTATTATAGTGCTAGGTGTATCATTGGTGTACTAAAGTCCTAAATTTAGAGTGCCTTTGATGTATTTTATGATTCTTTTAACACAAACTAAATGGCTTTCTTTAGGATTGTTTTGATAACGAGCACATACGCAAACAACGTACATAATATCAAGACGTGATGAAGTAAGGTATAGTAAGGTTCCTATCATACTAAGATAAAGGGTTGGATCTATGGATTTCCCAGTTTCATCCTTAGATAATTTGACCGTAGTACTCATGGGAGTTTTAGCATCTTTTTCACTCCCAAGGACAAATTTTTTAACAATCTCTAAAGCATATTTTGATTGCGAAACAAATAATTCTTCTGAATTCTATTTGACTTGATGACCCAAGAAAATTTTTAACTCCCCCATAAGAGAGATTTGAAATTCTTTATGCATAATTTCATAAAAGAATTTAACTTCTGAGGGAGATGTTGATCCAAAGATGATGTTGTCAACATAAACTTGAGCTATAATAATATATTTGTCAAAATGTTTGACAAAAAGGGTTTGATCATTACCACCTCTCTTAAAACCTTTGTCTAAGAGAAAATTAGAAAGGCGCTCATACTAGGCTCTTGGCGCTTGTTTTAGGCCATACAAAGCCTTTTTAAGACGAAAAACATGATTTGGATATTGAAGGTCAATGAACCCTTTTGGTTGTTCTACATAGGTCTCCTCAGTCAATATTCTATTAAGGAAGGAATATTTGACTTCCATTTGGTAAAGCGTAAAATATAGGTAACAAGCTATAGCAAAGAGAAGACGAACAATTTCTAAGTGAGTAACAGGAGCAAAAGTCTCATTAAAATCTATTCCTTTAATTTGAGAGTATCCTTGAGAAACTAATCTGGATTTGTTTCTAATGATTATCCCACTTTCATCAGATTTATTTTTAAATATCCAACGTGTGCCAATAACTTTTTTGTGATCAGGCCTAGGTACAAGATACCAAACATCATGAATGAAAAATTGAAGAAGTTCTTCCTGCATTGCAAAAATCCAATGAGGATCATTCAATGCATCATTTACATTCTTTGGTTCCACAAGGGAATCAAAACATGCATAATGGGCAAAGTTTCTTAATTGAGATCTTGTAAGTACAGGCTCACTAGGGTTACCAACAACGTTATCTATGGGATGGTCTTTAGAAACCTAGTTAGGTACTTCAGGTGTCTCAATTGGTAAAGAATCATCTATTTCTGGAGATTCATTTTCTAAAACATTTTCAGACTCTTCATTAATAGTTGGTTCTCTAGTCTTATTCTCTACAATAGTGTCACTTATAATAACATTTATGGATTCTATTAAGGCCTTTGTGCAAAGATTATAGACACGGTATGCTCTACTATTAGGAGAATATCCTAGAAAGATAGATTTATCTCCACGAGTCTCAAATTTCGATAAGTGTTCTCTGTCTTTGCAGACATAACACATACTACCAAAGGTTCTAAGGTATTTCAGATTGGGATTTTTCCCATACCATAGTTCGTAAGGAGTTTGATTAGAATTCTTTATAAGATAGACCCTATTGATAATGTGACACGCAATGCGAATAGATTCTACCCAAAAATACTTAGGTAAATTCTTGGCATAAATCAAAACACGTGCCATCTCTTGAAGAGTACAATTCTTACGCTCAGCAATACCATTTTGTTAAGGAGTCTTAGGAGCACTAAATTCATGTTTGTAACAATTATAGTCACAATACTCTATAACACCAGTATTTATGAATTCTCCACCTCTATCACTACGAATTCTATTTACTTGAGTGTCTTTCTCATTTTTAATTCGAAGTAAAATCTTCAAAAAGGTTTGGAAGGTGTTAGACTTTTATTTTAAGAAAGCTACCCAAGTAAATCTGGTGAAGTCATCAACCATAACAAGAATGTAATTGTGTCCACAGAGACTAATAGTTCGAGAAGGACCCATTAGGTCCATATGAATGAGCTCCAAGGGTTTAGAGGTAAGGATATCTTTGAATTTCTTATGAGGTGCCTTAATAATTTTTCCTTCCTGACATAATCCATGGAAAATATTAGAAATAGGTTTGATCTTAGGAATACCTCTAACTATTTCTTGTAAAGACAATCTACTACGATTTTCGTAATTTATGTGACCCATTCGATTATGCCATATCTCATTGTCATCCATTCTGGCAGTGTTACAGACCTCAATACTGTTATGGACATTATAACAATTGTCAAGAGTCCTGAGTCCTGTAATTATGCACCCACATTTTTCATTTAAAATTTTGCAATTATTCTTTGAAAAGGTGACAGTATGATTTGAGTCACAAAATTGTGAGATACTAAGTAGAATCGCCTTAAGACCTTTTACTAGAAGAAAATTTTCAAGTAAAGGTAATCCTTCTTCTTGGAGTGTTCCTTTACCAATGATTTGAGATGATACACCATCACCAAAAATGACTTTTCCTCCAATAAAGCTGGTTTTGTTTAAAAGTTTGGTGTCATCCCTAGTCATGTGCTTTGAACATCCAGAGTCTAAATACCAACCAGAGGGAGTGTGTTTAGCTTTTAAAGCAGTAATCACAATGTTACACTTCATCTGGGGTAATAGCTCATCTTTTCTAACCCAAATATCTCTTGTTTTCATTTTACGCTTATTTGCTCTCATTTGATAAAATTTGCGAGCATTATATTTCTGTTGAAAGATGTTTTGTGCGTGAGGTTGAATTTTATGGAAAGTATGAGCATTTGGTTTAGAAAAGTGTCTAGGAATCCTTCTTAGAAATGATCTTTTAGGTTTGGTCTTTCTTTTTCTATAATTATAGTTTTTGTCTGGTTGTCTGGGTAGAACATAATTGTTACGACTTCTCCTAGAATAGTTAAAGTTTTGGTACACTGGAGTATTATAGACTGGGTTGACTAAACGTCTAGAGTAGAAACCTTTAATAGAATGATCATATAAGTCACAGCATGAGCAATATAAATTGCTTGAAGATGGTATCTCCTTAGGAAAGTCTCTAAACATAGGCTTCATAAAATTTTGGGGCTGAACCTTATTCCTAGGGAGTAAAGTTTGAAAGGCAGAATCACTCTTCCTAATCGGGGGGCAGACATATTTAGCCTTAGGTGGACTTTCACACTTAGAGCAACTTGATTCCCCAATATCAAAATTTAATTGTTTTTCATCAAACTCATTTTTCAAAGAATGAAAATATGGACAAGTTTCTATAGGTCTTTTGCCTCTTGACCCAAACTTAATTGGTTCAAAGTTTTTAGTTTGTGTCTTCAAATTTGGGCAAAACCCTATTCCAGTTCAATCATCAAAACTGGTTTTTGAATAAGCAACAAAACCATTAAAACAGTTTGAATTATTTTCAAATTTTGCAAAATTTTTTAAAACTGTTGCTATCTTCTCTTTGGATTATTCCAATTCTTATAATGTCCCTTTATATTTTTTTCTTTAGAGTTCCATTTTCTTCAATCAAATTCTTCAATTTTTGATAAAAAAATTTGACTTCATTTTCATGAGTTAGACATTGGGTAGTATACTCTTCAGCATTAAGTTTAACCACCAGACTTAGGTCTTCTAGTTTTTTAGTGAGATATTTCACTATCTTCTCTAGTCTAGTGCTTTTCTTGAGAGTTTTAGCATAAAGTGTGTGAATATCAGGGAGGTCTTCAGTGTTCGAATCACTAAGTTTAGTGTGTGAAGTGACCCCTAAGGATTCATTTCTTAAACTCACACGCACATTGACATCGTCATTATTGCTTTCCCATTGACTCACACACCTTGCGCTAGAACTAGCATATTCTCAGAAATTAAATCATCTAAACCAGTAGCAGCATGATTCATATCAACAGAAGTAGAGATATTATCATCATTCTCATATATAGGAATATCATCGTTATAGATTATCTTGGCAAAGAAAGACATGCAAGGATCAAAAGCATCAGATGATTCAGGTTCCTCATTTTCAGAATCATTTGAATCATCCCATGTTTTGAAAATGTTGGCCCTAGTATGTTTATTGATAGTGTTCAGTTTAAATCTACAGTCTTGTGCTATATGTCCTAATTTACCACATCTAAAACACTCAATGTTCTTGAAGTCTTTGTTAGGTCTCATGTCCTTGTGATATTTGTCTTGACCTTTCTCATGAGGTTTGTAGTTAAACTGAGTTGGATAATTTAGCTTACCTTGTCTGTTTGCCATTTTATTTCTAAATTTAACATTTTTCTTAAACTATTTTGACATCAAGGCAATTTGATTATCCAAACTATCTATATCACATTCCTTATCAGAGTCGTCATTGGGAATGGTAAGCTCAGGTTTCATTAGTTTAGAGGAAAAACTCAAATTGGAACTAGTCTATTTCCTATGGGACTGGGTCAATTGCTTCTTAAATTCTAATTCCATTTCCACAATTCTCAGTTTGCTACTGAGTAATTCAAGAGTGAGATTTTGATCATTCATTTCCTCAATAGCATATCTTTTGTTATCATTTTTCTGTGGTAATGACCCTAGAATTTTAGAGACAATTTCATGTCTGTCATAAGTTATCCCATTAGCATGAAATTTGGTCACAATGTCAGTTAATTTAATTTAAAAATCATCAAAAGATTGAGAGTCTGACATAATTAGAGAGTTATACTGCTGGACTAGCATCTGTGTTTTAGCAGCCGTAGCTCTAGTGTCACCTTCATATGCAGTAATCAAAGTATCCCAAGCTTCCTGAGAAGTGGCACAAGATGGGATCCTTTTGAACTCATGTTCATTTATGGACATAAATATGGCGTTCTTTCCTTTGTTATTGTTTTGAGAAGTTTGTTTCTCTTCTTATGTGAATTCACTTAATGCTTTCTTAATCCTCTCATTACTTCCTTCAGTGTCTGGTTTTTTTAGGATAAGTATATCCATTTTCAATAATATCCCAGACATCATCTCCTAAGGTTCCTTGTATGAAAGCAACCATTCTTACCTTCCAGTAAGCAAAGTTGTTTCCATGAAAGAGAGGGGGTCTGTTCAAGTTGCCAAATCTTTCATTTTTCTCATCCATTGTTTTGATTTTAAGAAAACAAGTTTAGAAACACAAGATCTTTTAAAAAGATTTCCAAAGTTCTAATACCAATTGAAGAACTGTTACTAAAGTCGTTTAATACAAAATTAAACTATTTAAGTAACTCGAACTGTTTTTTGAAGAAACTATTTTCTATAAAATCAAATCAGTTTAATCACAAGATGGCTTTGTAAAAAATGCGCGAGATCAGTTCAAGATTTGTTAATAAGTTTTGAAAATAAAACAAAGACTGTTTAAATCAACACACTATTAAGAATGAGATGTAGAAAGATTAATGACAAGAGATTTTTAACGTGGTAAAACCTCACCTAACTGAGGAAACATCCACGGTGACTTTTAAGTCAAAAACTAAAAATCTACTAAAACTAAATATATCAGTTACAAACTATATGACACACATGCACACAAATAAGTCCTATACAAGTTTAGGAATGTACCCACTAGTTTCCTTCTAACTTCTCTGTAGTTCTGATTATTGATGTGACTCTCCCAGTTTTCTAACTTCCACTTTGTTCCAGTCTTTACGTCGACTCTTGTTTCAAGATCTTATTTCCAACACTTTCAGTGTTGTAGTGTGTAAATGTTTGTGATGGTGCTCTAACATATGCATGCAGACACACACGCTTATTTATACAAACAGTCCTATCAAATTACAGTTAAGATCTATATGCTGTGATTTTCAGTTTCTCTCTTCTTAGAAAAAAAAAACTTTATTTGACCTTTTAATCAATCCTGGAATCCAAGGTTACCTTGCTCGTAAGACTGCCAAGGTCATATCCAATTTCAGAAGGTTTTGAAAATGATTTGGAAATTGAAAACCACCAACTGCGATTTCAACTAGGTCAAAAGTCTTATTTCAAAAGAACTAGAAACATAAAATGATTTTGTTAATTTTGTAGATAAAAACATTTACAGAAAATAATCAACAAAAGATTTCTCAAGATGACAAAATAAGAATGCAGATCTAAGTGTAATATAACATAAAAACGCCAGATCTATAATTTCTATAAAACAGAAATACAGATCTAACCTAAGTTGGACACAAGATCTTAAAACCAAGAGGTTAAACCACGAAACAACTTTCAAACCAACACATAAATAACTCTCAAACACTCAGGGTTGGTGTTTAGTGTAAAAGGTTTTTGGAAAATTTGTTAGGGTTTGAAATTGTATATGGACGATTTAGGGTTTCTAACTCTCTCTCTCTCTGGTTTCTCTCTCTAGTTTCTCTCTCTTCTCTCTTCTCTCTCTACTTAGACGGCGTGGCAAAAGTCTCTCAAAGGTTGAGGGTAAGCCTCCTTATATAGGGGGATGAGAAGGATCGAGAAGGTAGTTTAAAATCAAGGGCTGGGATTTGATCTTCCCAAATTGACTTTGATCCAACGGTGAGATAACATCAGTGGTTTAAAAGGATTTTGATTGGATGATAAGAGTTTCACAGGGATTGACCTCAAGCGCATGCAGAGCATTGATAAGAACGACCCAAGGGCTGGCAATGGACATTAGTTTTGAGTCTTTAAAGAAACACAAATCCAACCTGTATAAGGGTGACAGGTGTAGGGTTGATATCGAACCTCACACGCGTGTTACAAAATAAATACATAGGCACCCTATAGTCTCTATCACTTTCGGATCTTACCTAAAACAACTTATGGGCATAAAACCATAAAACCATAAAACCAGTATTTTCAGATTGACCCCAAAAGCTTTTTAATCCAATTTTAATTATGAAAAAAAATCTTTTTAAAAATCATTAAAAATTCCCAAAAAATTATTAAAAATTATTTTAAGGGAAATTAACACACACAACACACACACAATTAATTTAATGCAATATATGAACAACGTATGCAATCCTAATGTGTGTGAGTGTTTGTGAATATACCTTCAATCAATTAAACAAGAGGAATGAAGAGTAGAGCCTGAAGCTTTTTGGATTCTAGGGAATGGACTAAATTTTGTCACTATTTCCAAACTAGATGATCACTTATACAATGTAGACTCAAGTGAGTCAAGAGTATAAGGTGATTCATGAGAAGTCTGGAAGAATGATGTATTAGGCAGTAGAATTGGGGGAATATGATATTGTGTATGAACCAAGGTCTTCCTTAAAAGGCCAGGCTATGGCAGATTTCATTGCCAAATTCACTTATCCAGAGGTTCGCGAGGAATAGGGAATTCAGGCAGAGGTTCCCAAGTGACCCACAATAGAGGGAGGACCATGAAAAATTATTGTAAACCTACCAGAATCTTCCACTAAAGCACATGAGACGTCCTGGAAGTATGAGGAATCAAGGAGCAAAACATTCCATCATGGGATTTTAATGGACCAAGCGTTTGATCACAGTCTTCCCATATGGAACTTGTATGTTAATGGATCCCCTTGCATAATCGGAAGTGGAGTAGGTATAATAATCAATACTCCTGATGCCATAGATATTGAATATGCATTGCGATTCTAGTTTCAGGCCTCAAATAATGAAGCAATATGAAGATCTCATTATCGGCCTAAGTTTTGCTCAATCGCTGAGCAAGTTATCGCGTATAGTGACTCTCAATTGGTGGTGAATTAAATACTGAGTTTGTATGGAGCCAAGGGAGAGATAATGACGAGATACTTGTCAAAAGCATTGGAAGTTATATCACAATTTCCAGCGGTTCGGATGAGTAGAATTCCAAGAATGGAGAACACTCGAGCTGACGCACTTGCTCGGCTAACATCAACAACTATAATTGAGCTCCAAATAACTATTCCCATCGAATTACTAGTTAACATGAGTACTGATGAAGACCTGATGGTTAATTTCATCAAAGTAAACATGGGTCCATCTTGGATGGATACCATTAGATCTTATATTAAAGAAGGAATCTTGCCATCAGATCGAATTAAAGCCAAAAAATTGAAGTATAAAGCAACAAGATATGTGCTGGATAATGGGGCACTATACAAGAGAGGATTAACAACTACCCTGTAACACTGTATTCACCTAATAGAGGATCAAGACTTAATAGAGGAAGTCCATAAAGGGTCTTGTGGAGCTCATGTAGCAGGTAGAACATTATTTAACGGATTAATATAGAGGGATACCATTGGCCATCTATGAGAGAAGATTCGACGATTTTTGCTAGGAAATGTGATTACTGCCAAAGATATTTCAGCATTCATAGAACTCCACAAGCTTCTCTGAGTCCAATCACTTCACCTTGGCCATTTTCTATATGGGGATAGACTTGGTTTGACCACTGCCGACCACCCGAGGAAGATTTAAATACTTGGTTGTAGTTGTGGACTACTTTACCAAATGGGTCAAAGAAGAACCATTGATAGACATGCCATATAATAAAGTCTACCAGTTCATCTGAAAAAGCATTATTTGTAGATATGGTCTGCCTTGTGCTTTCATTACTAACTATGGCACACAGTTTGATAACGAGGAGTTTGCTGCCTATTATGCCCATTCAAACATTCAAAATCTTCATTCTGCTCTAGGTCATCCTCAAAGCAATGGGAAAACCAATGTAACATATAGGACTCTGCTCAATGGGCTAAAGAAAAGACTTGACGATGGCAAGGGGAACTTGATTAATGAACTACACTTTGTTCTATGGTCATACCAAACAACTCCAAGGATTGCTACAGGGGAATCCCAATTTATATTGGCATGTAGAATAGTAGCAGTAATACCAGCTGAATTGGGTTTATCCACTCATAGAGTGTTAAACTTTATTTTTCCTGTTAGTAATTTGATGCGAAGGTTATATTTGGATATGCTGGAGGAAGTACATGAACATTCAACCTTGAGAAATGCTGCTTATGAGCAGAAGACATCATGTTTTTATAACAAAAGGATGAGGCCGACCAACTTGAAAGAATGAGATTATGTGATCAAGAAGGTAATTCAGAAGAATCACAAACTTGAAGCCAATTGGCATGGGTCATAGCGTATTTCAGCAGTTATCCGACTAGGTATCTATAGAATTGAAACTTTGGAAGGGGAAAAGTTAAAAAATACTTGGCATCTTGAACATCTTAGAAAGTACTACTAGTAATGTAATGAAACAATATGTAATGCACTACATACTTGACTTTATGCACTTTTTGACTTGATTCACTTTATTTAAAAGTTGTTCTACTTGGTCAAAACTTGTGATCGGTCCTTGAAAACAACAACCACATAGTTGATTCCTGGTTCTTGGCCACGACAACCACATAGTTGGTCGGAGCTCAGAATAACACCCATATAGTTGATTCATTGGTATCATTCAAAAGCTGGTCGACAAAAACATAAGTTGATCAATAACAAACAAAAACCCAAGTAAGATAGGATCTCAAGCCCTTAAGAAACTTGGCTAATACAGTTAAGGGTAAAGCAATAAAATTTATCCAACTGGGCAAAATAAAGGAAAAACATTATGAAGATTCGTAAAAAGGAATGTAGACACATATTCCACATATGCCTGGTCACCACTGGTAACTAATGCAATACCTAAACATTTAGGTGTATTAGTAGAACCTATGGGAATACATAGGTAACTAATATCAATCTTGGATTTTAATTTAAGTATACTGGTAGAACCTATAAAGTTAATCATTGTTAATTGGTACTAAACTTGGGTAAAAGCCTAAGTGTATCGATAGAATCAATGAATCAAATAAGCCATTCACATACAAAGATTGACAAGATAAGTTAATCAAATATTTCATTCATTTAAATATTCATTAGATGATATTGCTCACAACTGAATTATAGGAATAAAATTTATTCTAAGGGCACTTTCCCTCAATCTTAGAAGAGCTTAATGTTAGTTCCATGCTTGCTGGAGGGTCATCTAATGTATAAGGGGAGTTGATAAAATTAAAGTCTTGAAGCATTTTATTATTACTGTTGCTCAGTGTATCTTGCGGATGAGGAGGATGAACAATGTCCAGCTCGTCCTGAAGACCATGGTCCCCTAACTATTTTGAAATTAGGCACTGGGGAATTGTGTTGACAGGAGTCCAATTAACATCTAGTTTGAAAGGAGGATCTTCGCAATTCAATAAACTAAGATCATACCAGTTCCAAAGAGTGTTGTTTTAATCCACCTTCATAACTGTCAAGCAGTTGGTCGAGCACCATTTGTAGTCTTCATTCTGAGATTGATTTAATCACTCATAAAAATGACCAAGGGATTGATTTTATCCCTCTATCCAAATATCCATAGGTTTTTTATGAAATTGGAAAGTTAGCCTCTCAACCTGGTGATGAAATTTTTTAATACTTCGTCTTTGGCTTTTAATTGGGAAGACTAGGTAGAAAGTTTATCGTCTTGGGTCTGAAGCCTTTGGGACATGTTAGCAATGGCCAAATTCTTAGCTTTTAATTTAGTAGCCTGGTTAGCAAGTGTTTGCTGGGTCCTAGCCTCACCTGTAGTAGCTAGGATAGGTTTACCTTTTATTCAGGAGGAAGAAGCAAACTTAGTTTTAGTTTTCTTCAGTGCTTACACTTCTTCCCTTAATCTTGCATTTTCAGTCTCCAAGAAGGAAACCCCATCATCATCAGTAATAGTAGTAGTATAAGAAGCCTTCAATGAGTTCAATTCATATCTCAAATTGATATTCTCTTCTTCCAACAGCTTAGCGATGGCCCTAGCCTCCTCTATTTCACGCTTAAGAAAAAATTACTATCTCCTGAAGAAAGATGCATGCTTTTCAAACTTCTGCTCAAAACCACAACCTTTACTCAAAGATTTGTACTTTTTTTCGTAGTCGACATGTAAAATAGCTTTAGTCTCCTTGTGATCTTCTTGAATCTCTTTAACCATTTCAAAATATGCAACATTATTGGCCACTGCCCAATCAAGAAGACACTTCAAGTATACGTAAGTTGATTTAGCCTGATCTTAGATATCAACCCCGAGCAAGTTGGATAGGTCTTCCTCGGATAAAGTCATATGACCAGCCTTCAAGAGATCATTACATCTTCTGAGTAACTCAGAGTCAGTGGAGGAAAATTGATCCAGTTTAGCCATGAACTATAAAGAGTATGAAGAATCTCCAATAAACAACAGAATATATAATTTGAAACAAAGTACGAAGAAATAGTCATTTTCATTTCTGAAAATCAAGTTACTAGTACATTGATATGAAGCAGAAAGAAAAAATAAAGGTAAAAACAAAAGCTTCTTGCTAAACAAGTCTACACCTTCTTTCTATCAGAAGTGGCCCCAATTTGGGAAGGGGCAGAGATAGGTGGAGTGACTTGCTCAGAAGAAGGGGGGGGGGGGTGAAGACCCAACTGCTTCTGCTTGTTGTTATTCTAAAAAATCCAAGACAAGAGTAGAATCATATGATCCTCCATCATCCTCAAACTCCTCATCCAAGTTGGGAGGATAAGCATAATCATGCTGAGGAATAACTCAGAGTTCTGGGATGTGAAAACCTTTGTGAGTGCTACCGACCAGCTATCTTTGAAGCATTTATTCTTTACAAATTCAATATGACCAGATGCAACATTGATGGCCTTATCACAACCTCTATTGAACGCAAACTCCTTGGCCTTTCGGTCTCATGGCCTTCTCAGCAACCAGACTTTTCTGTTGCTTGGCAACCTGCCCCTGAGTAACTGCAGCCTCATTCTCAGCTGTCTTTATTTCGATTTCCCATTTCTTTTGCTCATTTGTCAGTGCTTGTTAGGACTCAAGCAAAGATTTCTTCAGGCATTTAAATGCCTCTTCCACTTCGTTTGAAGGAGAACAGGGGATATCATCATTCTCTAACATCTGGTTGAAATCAATTCGGAATTGTAAATAGAAATCAGAGCAAGTCAGTACAAGAGAGTTGTCAAACAAGTGAATATAAAAAAATATCAACTCTTACCAAAGAAAGGCTTTGAGCAGCCCTTCAGAGATCTTAGAGCGGGGAATTACAGAAGCAGCACCCCTATGGTTTTGAAGAGTACCAGACTTTATTAATTGCCTAGCTAAACTATGGCCAATAGCCACTAGAGATCTAGCATCAAATAAATTGACCAAGTCTCATTGGTCGGCACCAGAAGTAGTTCCTTCAGCCAATCTAAAAGGAAGACTATTCTTAGATGGGGGCTTCTTTCCAGTCTCATCTTTATTGCTGACCCCACCAGCAACAAACTTTATCAAGCCATTAGTACTAATATCTCCCATAATGTTAGGGAGCTTTCTCTTCACCATTGCTGTAGCAATTAGTAAATATAAGTCAAATGAAGATGAGGGGCCTCTAGTAGCTTTACCACTTCCATATACAGTGGCAGAAGAAGTTAATACCGGGGCTTGATCAAGCTCAATCACCAAGGAGGGAGAAACAAAAGTTGGGCGAGCAACAAAGGAGGTAATGGAGTTTATATACTCCATATATGATGCTGACCTAATGTGTTCCTCTCTAATTTTCTAGTATATACCTCAAAGTTATTTCAGCTCCGTAAGTATGATGTCACTCTCTTTGGGACACTTTCTCTTTTGATCAACTGTATTGAAGAGAAAATAAATACAATTAGTATTATAACCAATGAAATTTTTAAGAAAATCTATATAATAGTGTTGCAACCTATCCCCTGGCCATACTGAGGGCATATGGGCCCCTAATATACTGCATTCCCTGTCATGGGTGCATATTGCCAATTCTTGGCAATCACTCCATGATCAAAATATTTATATTGGAGTTTGGGATATTAATTATTAAAGCCCTATTTAAAGCCCTAGTTTTTAAATAGTAAGTGCTATCATTGGTGACCCATTTATAGCAAAACATAATCTCTGGAATGCCCATATGTGTGCCATGGAGGTAATTCAATCTATAAACCCCATTTACAGCTCTCCAAGTGTTGGGCGCTATTCTAGCAGGTACAACGTCAAAATATTGAGAAAACTCAATATAAAAGGGGTTTGGGGGAAAAGTAAACCCACATTCAGCAATGAAAAGAGAAGGGAACCAATGGCCTTCACATAAAGAAAAAAGATCAACAAGCGAATTTAGGAGCTCCAAATCCACCCACGAAGGAATATTCCATTCATTCCTAAATTTGTCTAGAGAAAATACTAAATAAATCGTAGTTGAAGATGAAGAAAAGGAGAAAGAGAAAGGATTCTTACAAAGACTTAAGGATTCAATAAGAACTGAAGGACAGAAATAACGATCCCACGGAAAGTTCAAGAGATACCAGTAAAAACAAAAAAGTTTGAGGTAGAAGACAACCAAGATTTTATCGCCTTTATAGGTTGCCTCGAAATCGATAAAAGTAATGATTAAAGGGAACGAGGATTGAAATTATGGCGACTAAGATAAAAAAATACATATTTGCCCCAAAAATGATTCGTTATAATTATGGGTAATTATAAAAATGCCATATGTGTTATCTATTACCAGCCAAGTTGATAATTTTATAAGTGTGGGATGTCGACAGCCGACCAAGTATTAAAAAAGTCGCCCAAACAAATGTTAGAACTAAATGTTCCATACCTTCACAAAAGCATCAAGAATGAAACATTAGGGGCTTCTGTTGATACCAAAATTTACCCACCTACGTGGACCAATTAGAAATAGAAATGTGTCATCCACTGTAGCAATAATTCTGATCAGCAAAGAATAACCGCCGACCAAGACCTGGAATGTCGACCAACATTCTGAATGTCGACCAACATCAGAAAGGCCGACCAATGTGGTCAGTAAAGCGCCAACAGTCACATGCATTATGGACAATATGTACTTATGTAAATGCCTAATTTATAAAGGCGTTCCATCCTTTAACATTTCGATTCTTGATCCCCCTAGAGGGATATAAATACATTGTAATCCCTACAGCAAAGGGGACCAAAATATAATCCAATAGGAAATACAAGATAGTGGACGTAGGCTTTTCCTTTCAGTCGAACCACTTTTAAAATCTTACTTATCTCTTTTATTTACTTATTTATCTGTGCACAAATAATTAGATCTATTCTAGTTTTTTGCATCAACATTTGCATTTTACTCATCTTTTTTTCCCATTATCTGGAAGTTTCGAATCGATGAAGATCAATTATTATAGCGAAAAGGTACATTGAAGGAGTCCCCCTATTGGTGTGAAGGTGGTTTTTGATGAGTTGAGAAAGATTCTAGAGGCCTCTCGGTCACTTAATATTGCCCAAGTGGATGAGAAGAGGAAGCTTAGCCAAAAGGTCCAAAGCCTAAAGGTTGATAAGATCCACCTTCAAAAGAAGACTAATGACTTTGCTACCTTGGTTTTCCCTAGTGATCAGATGCTTAGAAGGCCAAGGATGAGGCCAATATTGCTAAGACAAATGATGATGAGGCCAAGGTCAAAGTCGAGAAGGCCCTCACTAATGTGCCGCAGGATAAGTGATGCCTACGCTTATGGCTGGGATAAGGCCTCTACAAAGTCGAAGACCAGATTGTATACATGAGAAAGGTATCTTTAAGTACACCTTAGATTAGGACCTTGTAAAGGGCGACAATGCTACAGACTCCAACCTCTTTAAGGATCATGGCGTAAGTTCCCCTACTCAAGTTGAGGATGAGGATAATGATGAGGAGGTCAGAAGACAAACTACTCCTATAGGGATTGCTCAAGGTCAAGTCAAACAAGATGCTGTGATTAACATTAATAAGTTAAAATACATACCCACTATTCAAGTTATTAAGAAAGAGAAGGTTAATACGAATGTTCCTTATGACTTTTTTAGGAGACGTTGTATTTATTTTTATTTCAATAAATGATGTAGGAGACTTCCCCATTTTTTATCATTTAAAGAAATTTAGAATTTGATTAAACTCTCATCTATTTATTTACATTGCCATATTTTGTCTACCATTCTCTGTTTTACCCAACTTATATGTTTGACCACCTATTATTTTAGTTTAATGCAATACTTACAGTGATTGTCGCCAGTCAGGGTGACTTTGGGGAACGATGTGGGAGAATCTTTATTGCCAGATACGACGAGGATGATGCTATTGACCATGTCTTGGACCTTAATGTGTATGTTGGAGCAAAGGAGGCTTATATGTATCTATTTCACCTTTTTCACCAGGTCGTTGCAGATAACGTAAACATTCATGACATGGCTCTCACTACTCAATGTAGTCATATGAAAGCGTGAGTAAATATGATGGTTGCATTTAATGAAAATGCATCCGAGTTGAGCAGAGAAAGTGGATTTGATAAGAAGTTAGCCAACTATCAGTCTGCACAAGGGAGGAATTTTTTTATATTTTAGGTCGAACTTACTAGATCAATAGTGGTTACTTCCCTCCTTGAGAGAGAAAGTAATGACTTGTGAGATGAGATTTGGAGAGTTAAAAATTATTTCCCTAATAAGCACTCTAGTGAGGGAGATTATTTTCTCAAAGAGGAGAATGCCCAACTTAGAGAAGAGCCGAATAAGGTACAAAGGCCTTTCATGACAAGGATATGACTATCTAAAGTTTGTCTTCTTGTAATGAAAATGAGCGTGGTTAGGTGGGAAAGGAGTTGAAAATGATAAAGAAGTTTTTGTAAGATAAAGCAATAATAATCAAGAGCCTGTTTGAAAAGATTGATTGCCTGAGGTTTCGATTTCACAGAAATCCTTACCAATTGTGGAAGGAAGGATATGAATATGCCCTTGTCAATATGAATTCAACTCTGAATGATGCTCGTAAAGTTTGTTACAAAAATGGTTGGTTCAATGCCCTATCAGTTGCAAAAGTTCCCAAGGACTCTGAATTGTGGTACTGGTATGATCCAGGCTTCCTCGATCAACAGAAGCTTTCTTACAATCTTGACATTTTTTGGATCCCAACAGATGTCACACATGTTAGCCTCATAAGGAATTATCTAGGAAACTACGTCCTAGAGGGATATGATGGACATTACTTACCTCCAGACTTCGTCGAGAGGGTGTCTCCCAGAGGTCCATCAAGAATCATAAATTTGGCTATTACTGTGTTTCCTTCTACTTTTGGCATTCCACCTACTGAAGTTGGGACTTCAATGGAAAGATCACTTCAGTCACATAACTAGTTTAGTCATTTTTGTTATATATTTTTTTGTTTTAAATCATTTACTTTCTCAACTTTTCTATAATAATTTAAAATATTAATGGAAATTTTTACATTTTACATTCATTTACATTGTGTGGTCCATGATCTTAACTTTTAGGTGATGTTATCACATCAAAACTTAGGGCTATAGCAAGAAAATTAAGAATGCACCTGATTATAGGGTCATCTTTCAGCTAGGATTTCTTCGATCTGGTCAGTTATGGGTACCTAAGGTTTCCCAGTAGGCCTTTTATCGACTGAGAGAAATTATTGATGTTTTGTTATTCGTCAAAATATTTTGGGCCTGATCGGTTATTAGTCAACTAGCTAGTTAGTTGGTAGGCTTTTAAGTTAGGGACGGTCTTTGGTTAACCCATTAGATAGTCTTAAAAGAAGAAATTTGAAAGAAGATAATCATTACAATAATAGGTAATATGCTAAATAAAACTCATTTGACTAATCGATCTTCTTTATTAAATACTCATTTTCCTACCACTTTAAACAATGCATAGAGATAAATTCTGACATACGTAAATATGTGCAAGAAATTTAAAATAACATTTGAAAAATAGTACAAAATCGAAATAAACATAGACTTAAAAAGTAAAACTTATTGATATTTTTTGTGTTTCATGCTTGGGGAATCTCTATGCCCTCGGTTGTTTTTAAGTTGTAGGTTCCCTGCAAGATGTCTCGAGTGACTTTGAATGGCCCTTCCTTGTTGGGCATGCGTTTCCCATTTGAAGGAGTCTTAAAACTACCGATAATCTTTTTAAGTATGTAGTCTAAGACCTTAAATCTCATCACCTTGACACCCTTGTTCTACTTCTTGGACATCTATTGCTGGTTGGAGGCAAGCTATATAAGAAGTAAGTCCCTATTTTTATTGGGTAGGTCAAGCCCTGCTCTGATTACTTTGTTGTTGAGGTCTTGTTCAAATAAAGTGGACTTTATTCTAGTGGGATTAATATCTCCATTGCATAAGCTAGGTCAAAGGGTGTTTTCCTTGTTAATCTCTTAAGCGTAGTTTGAAATGTCTATAGAACGTGGGGGAGTTGGTCGACCCATTAGCCTTTTACTTTTTCCAATCTATTTATTTTCCCATTGAGGACTATCTTGTTAAAAGATATTTCTTTCCATTTTCTCTGAGGATAGTCCACTAAACTTTAATATGGCCTAATGTTGTGCTCCTTGCAGAAGCTTTGAAAGATATTTCTCTCAAATTAAGTTTCAATATTTGTTATAATCATCTGAGGGATACCAAACCATATTATGATGTTCTTCCATATGAACTTTGTCATGTCGACATCTCAAATGTTCTCCAGGGGTTCTCCTCAGACCCATTTAGATAAATATTATATGCCGACTAACAAACACTTTCTACTGCCAGAGGCAATAAGTAGTGGACCGACAATGTAAATCCCCCATTATGAAAAAGGCTGAGGACTTGAGGTCGCTGGCAGGCCGATTCACTAATGGGGAGAAAAGTTGGATATTTTTGTATTTTCAAACGTAAGTGAACGCATCTTACTACCTTTATAGCCACCAATACACGTCATTAATGGCCTTAAATGCCAGTGACCTAGCCCTTGTGTGGATTCCATATATCCCCTCATGAAATTCATAAAGGGTCTAGTTGACATCATTTGGGTGCACGCATTAAAGGTAATGTTTTGTAAAAGAGCATCTATAATGCTTTTGGTCTTCCAATAAGTGGAAGCGAGAAGCTTTAACTCTGATTTTTTATGCCTAATTCTTATCGTCTAGCTAGACATCCTTTTTTAGGTACGCATTATTGGATCAATCTAGTATGGGGCCTTATCAATGGACATAATTTTCTCAGCAGATTTCCCTTTATTGATGCTGAAACGATCAAGGTAATCTACTTGGTTCACTCTATTCGTATCTCCCTTTACAGGTGAAGCGAGTGTGACTAGAAAGTTTACATGACTGTTGTTCCTCTTCGGAAATGATGCACTTGTATATGCTTGAACTGGGAAACCAGGTGATGGGCCTCTTTAAGGTACGATGCCATGTGTTCATCCCTAACATTGTAGTCTCCTTATATCTCATTTGATATCATCCTTGAGTCGCAAAAAAGTCATGTTGATAAGCGTCCAAGAAGAGTGATTTCTTTAACCCATCGGTCAAAACTTCATACTCTCCTTCATTATTAGAGGCTTTAAATCCTAAGAAAATAGCCTTTTTAAGAATAGTTTCCTTCGAGGATATTGGCGCTATCCTAAATCCTTCCCCCTTGGAATTTTAAGCTCCATCAACATTGAGGGTCCACCTCTTACCTTCTTTAACCAACTGTTGTACAAATTCTTCGTTTTCAATTCTTCTCTCCAATGGTTCTTGGTCGCTAGAGAATTTAGTGATGAAGTAATCTAGGGATAACCCTTTGATTAAAGTCCAGGGATGAAACTGGATATCAAACATCCCTTGTTTATCTAACAACTTAGACATTCATCCAGTTAGGTCATCTTTCCTGAGAATTTCCTTTAGCGGGAAGGGCGTTAGAAAAATGATAGTGCGTGCCTCAAAGTAATGTTTTCACTCGCGGCAAGCTATCACTAGTGCGTATGTAAGTTTTTCCAAAATTAAGTAGCTTCTTTCTCTGTGATGAGCAAGGTTTTAATATTATAAAAGATATGAGCTTGATTCTCGTTCATCTCACTAACCATAGACATAATTGGATTGCTGGACACAGCCAAATGCACGTGCAAAGGTCCTTCAACGTTAAGAATTGTAAGCAGGGGTGGTCGGCTAAAATATTTCTTCATTTTTTAAGTTCATGGGTGCAATAATCATTCCATATGTCTTTCCTTTATTTTCTTAGTACTTGGAATAAAGGTTGTACTTCTATGAAGATCTTGATATTAGAGTATTGCTCCCCATGAGCAAGTCAGTAAGATTTTTCACCTCGCGCACACTTCTTGGTGGTTATACCTTCATAATGGCTTCAATTTGGTTGGGGTTTGCCTTAATACCTCTTTAACTGACTAGGTTTCTGAGGAAATTTTCCGATTGTAGCCCAAAGGAACACCTAGTCGCATTCAATTTCATCCCGTAATAGCGAAGAACTTCAAAAGTCTTTGCTAGGTCTGTGAGGTGGTGCTCTTTCTTCTGGCTTTTCATAAGCATATCGTCTACGTATACCTCCATCGTATCTCCCAACTATTACTTGAACATCCTTATCACAAGTCTCTTATAGGTTGCCCCGAAGTTCTTTAATTTTAATGACATCACCATGTAGCAGTATAGCTCTAGCGTGGTGATGAAGGATGTTTTTTCCGGGGCAAAGAAGCTCGTACGTTCATGGTTGGAGTTCGCGTCAAATTATTAGTCTATTTTGGGTAGAGTAAAACTATATTTTTGACATTCCATATAGTTGGGTAGAGTAATATAGACTATAATGCTAGGGATGAACACATGCCATATATTTTGGGTAGAGTAAAACTATATTTTGAACTTGTGGCGCATTACTTCTAGATCTATTCTTAGCATGACATATAGTTTTCAGGCAAAAACTTCTTGATTTATTTTGAGAAAAGTAACTAGTTTTTTTTTATCTTCATCAGTAAGTGAGCTTCTAATCAATGACTTCTTAGGCTAATCATCATCAAGGACCACCTCTTAGAGAGGTTCCATGACCCGATTCGCAGGGGCAACTCTATTTGCCTTAGCACCAACTTTTCCATACTTTATCTGCCACTTTGGATCCACAACTTTCTTCTTCTTCTTCTTCTTCTTCTTCTTCTTCTTCTTCTTCTTCTTCTTCTTCTTCTTCTTCTTCTTCTTCTTCTTCTTCTTCTTCTTCTTCTTCTTCTTCTTCTTCTCCTTTATTTTTTCGTAATAGAAAGGGGTTCCTGCATCGACCTTTTATGGATGGAGTGAACCAGCTCATTCCATTTCTATCAACTAACCCACTCCTGAATTTTAATCTTCTTCTCGTTGCCTAGAGTGACTCTGCTAACTATAACTGACATCAATAAACTAAAATGAAAGAGAACGAGCAAGAAAATGTTATAGTTATTATGTGATCCTCACCTTTGATTCGAAAGACAACCCAAACACTTTAGCAAAACCCAACCCAAACACTTTCAAAATCGTCCATACATTTAGAGAAAACAATAACAAAACCCAACCCAAACACTTTAGCAAACTTTGGCTGCGATTCTAATATGACAATTGGGTTTCTTCTACAACTGATCTTCATCAATAAATTAATGAATCCACCACTGAATAAGCATCCCACTCAATCATATCAGAAGTAATCGGTACTACTGGTTCAATTGCCTAGTGATCTCTTATCATCTGTTCCTAGAGAGTAGCATCGATAAGGCATGGCTTTATTTTATGAAAGTCGGTAACCTAATCGACCATATTGAATATTTGATAATACATTTCGTTCCTTGCTAAAAAACTGATCCTTGTTTACCAAACACATATTGTCTAACCAAATCAAAACCTTTCTCGATACGTTCCTCAAAAAATCTGATTCTAGCGAATTTCATTCAGCACGGTCTATAGCCTATAGATGGAGCGAAGTGTTGCTCATGTTACACCTATTGTGTTGACTGTAACTATACTATGATTTTTTAACTAACAAATCAATAATTTTGCTAATTCTTCTTCTTCTTCTTCTTCTTCTTCTATTATTTTGGTTGGATATAAGCTATGAAACACTTTCAGGCTAAGGCATGATTCCCTCGAATTTCAAAGATCCAGTTATCACTGACCATTGATGACATTTTTGTCACGGCATGAAGTCACCCTTTGCCGAGTATAACATTGTATGGGGAATATATAATTACCACGAGGAACTCAATAACCTTATCAATTCCTCCAACTCGAACAGTAAGAACAAATTTCCCAAGGGGAAAAGTCATCCTTCCTATAAATTTGACAAGGGTCATAGTGGATTCTTACAGGTCTTATACACATAAATTTAGCTGGTTGAACATCTTAAGGTACATTACCTACGAGGATCTCTCTTGATCCACCAATAGCTTATCCACGTCCCAATTAGTGACCCTTAGAGTGATTATAGAGCATCATTATGGGGTGTCCTTCCTCCGATCAGATCATCATGTATGAATACAATGTGCTTTGAATAATCAATATCTCCAGGTCGCTGGTGATTTTGCAATGGTCTTGACTAGGTAGATCTGAAATGCCTCTATTATTGCTATCAGTATCTTCACTTCCATCATGAGGGCATTCCCCTTAATTTGATTTGGGTTTGAGTCTCCATGAATCACTACAAATTTATGATCCATACATTCTTCCAAAATGTTATCTGAATTTAGGTTGTGCATTAGTTCTAATCCCCCATGTATTAATGCGAACTCTTTCCCGAAGTTCTCATCCAATACATTTTCTAGCCTATGGTCATGCACAAACTGTTCTGGACCTTCCTTCTTCTCCACAAAATTGTTACAAAGAAGTTTAATTTTAGGGGGATTCTTCTTTGATAGGAAGTCTACTTCAAGCGAAATTGTTAATCTTGAAGAGAGGTACTTCAGGAAGAGCTGTAGGCCATGATGGAAAAATAATTTGATTTCTATTTAAATTGTGATAACATGTTATGTTTTATTATGATTCTTCCATCTTGCATGTTGATATATTTCATGCGCTAATTAATTGACTAATTAAGATCACAAATTTATTATGGACAACATGGATTTTCGTGTGTCCGGCCTAGATCATGTTTACATTAATTAGTTTTATATGTTATTTTATAAATTTAATTTAATCGAGAAATTAGTTTAAAGGTATAAATTAAAATTGATTTTCAGGTCTAATTTATATTTAAAAATGGCTATATTTTTGAAAAATTAAAATAGTGAGACCAACAAATTATTTAATTTAGAAGTTTAGAATTTAATGAATTATTTTTTAAAATACCTTCAAGTTTAAAAAAATTAATTGGGAGAGGAGTTTCCACATAAACCCCATAGTCTCCATTGGTGTTTTGAGAATGTGTTTTGATTACTCCCTCGTATTAGCTTTGATATGGCCCCCATCAAATGGATTTTAATTACCACATTCGGTATTCTCAATACTCTTAAGTAGGTAAAAAAATTCTTAAGTGATAGTTCCTTGATATTTAATGTGAGTGAGTTTGATCCTCCCATCAAGGAAGTTCTATAATATAAGGTTTGATTTCAATGAACGAGCTAATGGTATACACTTAAACGTAACTCATGATATCATCCCTAATGAAAAAATGTTAGATCTGGTACCAAAAGACATCGTGTATTCAATTATGTTGGAAAACAAAAATTCTGGACTGTCTCGCGAACATCATTGGAAAATAAATAAATGTCTATTTTAGGTAACTTTATTTAATCTCCCATCAAGAAATATCACTTGACTAGGGAACAAGGATGTCCAAAGGGATTAGCTTTTAATTAGCGGTAGATGGAGGTCACTTTAAAATTGGATCAAATTAATATCACGTATTTTTTTTAATGATGAATCCAGATTTGAAAAATGAATTCAACTTTCACTCATTGTTTTAGTCTTAAAATTTTTAAGTCGAATAATTTTCAAGGAATAAAAATATAATTGGAAATTCTTTTAACTTAAGGGGGTGATAAAATTATTTAACCCACGATTCCCATTTATATCATAAAATTCTGATGTGATTGATTCCTCGTATTAGTATTTGTATTTCCTCCCCATCAGAGGGGATTGGTCACAGAATCATGAAATTTTAAAATTCATGGTAATTCTTTGAATTTAGTATTACATATGTTCGGTCCCCCATCGAGGAAGTTTTATATGGATGTTTTACTTTTAAAGAATTGAACAGTTAGAATTTGAAAACGCTGATGTTGATAGATATGCTCAAATAAGAATCACGTTCTTAAAATTATTTTCATCGTTGATTGAACAAGGGATTTTTTGGATTATATATGGTGGGAAAAAGCAGATCGCTTTCGTAATTCGATAATTAGAATCATTGGTGGCCAATGAATGATGTTAGTTATTGAGAAGATCTTTAATTATTTCCTTAAAGGGAGGTGGAAGGATGAGGTTATGTCTCAGGAGCAATTGTTTGGGGTTAAGAAAACCTCATATTCCTCTCCAGTAGTGAAATAGACGAAAGGCAAGTATTCTCACTACAAGTAATTAGAACTTTATAGCAACGATGTCCGGTTTTCTTGCAATATAAAGAAAAGTACATGATAATGATTTTTCTCTTAAAAAGTACATGCATAATTAATGCTCTAGTGTGTAGACCCATGAACCACAAATCAGGAATGCAACTCTTTGCAATGGTTTTAGAAAAAAAATTATTTAAAGACTCAGTAAATAGTAGAAGTTAAAAATATTTAAAATTATATTAAACCTAAAAAAATATATTAAAAAATGCTTCAAAAATCTAGATGTATTTTTTTTAATTCTCCTAATAATAGAAATTATTTTTAAAGTATGCAAAAACATTTTAAAAAGTTTGAATAAAACTAGGTTTAAAAAAATATAAAAATATATTGAAAAAACCTTTAAAGAATTTGTAAATAGTTAAAAAAACATTTAAACATTTTGAATATACTACAAAGACTTATAAAAAGTATAAAAATAATAGAAAAAAACGTTTCAAAAGTAAGAATATTATTCTTTAAAGTTCAAAAAAATGCTAAAAAAATAGAAAAATATTTACAGTAAAAAAATGTTATCCAGCAAAACAGGTAAATAAGAGTTTTAAGGAAAAATTATTTCCAATAAAAAAATTGATTTCCAACATAAAAAAATATAGAGAATTAGAGGACACCCTTTACTAAATACTTTTAGTTCAAATAAATCCACATTGAAGTTGTAAAACATGCTGACCCTTTACTGTATTTGAAGGATTTTTAATAGGTATCTCTTTCCTGTTGCAATATTTGTTTCTTCTTTCTCTATTTCTTTCTCTTCTTGTGAAAATCATATCTGGATTCCAAACCCATATCATGCTTCTCGCTTTTCGCAAATTCCACACCTTCTTTATCTCAAATATTACTAGAAATAATGGTGGTGCACTGACTAAAAGTAAACTACTATAACCCTGAAAAAAATTCTGATCGTTTTCCAAATTCCACAAAGGATGAAGGATCTGGATGAGAAGATGACTTGTAGTGCCAAATTTGGGGAAGGTTTCAATTTTAGAGGGGTCAGTTTGGAACAGAGGTTGGGCAAGGGGATGAGTGGAGTTGGTGGTATCTTCTCCCTTTAGATTTATTGGTGCTGAGCAGTGTTGCTAAAAAATAGGTGTCATGGGAGGATGGTGGTTGTTTAGTGTTGGCGACGACAATGGAAATGATATGATGGTATATGTCGGTACCGTTGAAATGGGTTTTTAAGGCCCTGCATGTTTAATTTATTTGAAGGTGGATCTGGATATATAAAATTCTTATTTGAGGGACTGGTATCTAATTGGCCCAAAAAAATATTATTTTAAAAAATGATATCTATCTAGAAAAAAGTAATATTTTCTAGCCAAAAAAATGATTTTCAACGAAAAACAATTTCCAGTAAAATAAGAGATTTTCAACAAAAAGGATGTTATCCAACAAATAAAAAAAATATATCCATTAAAAAGAAAAACACATTGCTATTAAAAAAATAATTTTCCAGAAAAATATGATTTCCAAAAAAATTGATTTATAGCATAACAAAACTGATTTCCAACATAGAAAACATTTTTTTCAACATAAAAGTGATTTCTTAGGCATAAAAAAGTGATTTTAAAAAAAAATGTGATTTCATACATAAAAAGTGATTTCTATCAATTTGAATTACAAATAATTTTTCTAGGAAAAAAATCCAGTATAAAAAATGATATCAAAGCAAAAAAATGAATAAAAGAGAAACTCAGTTCCCATTTCTAAACAACTTGTGCTCATCTAACCCCAAACATCCATTTAGAAAACCCTAGATTAGAACACCATTTTTTTCCATCAAAACTATAAAAAAAAAATGAAAGAGAAACCTATTATATATAACATGTTAATAAACACAATACCCAAATCCAGCTACTCATTTAAAAACATCCTTAAATTTAGACACCCATTGAGTGTAATCTATGGACAGAAAGGTGTTAAGACTAAAAATCTCTTTTAGCTCTTTGATAAAAAAAACCTTTAAACTTCAATGGATGAATACACACAAAAAAAATAATTTTGGTTGGTGTGATGTTAAAAGTTCAACAAATAAAAGTAGAGACATAATGAGATGAGAAGATAGATGAATAAAATATTTGTTAAAACCTAGCATACTGTTAAACCCTGGATGTTTTAGTTATAAGCCCATGCACACCACAAGTCCACTATAATAATAATAATTTTGATACACATTACAGTTTGTAATGTGTAAATTAAGAAGTACTACTAGTACACCTAATATTCCAAGGCAAGCATTAATCAATACCGCAATTACTAAATCACACCAAATAAAAAATAGTAGCCAAGTAGTACAAACACGGCTTCACACTCAAAGCCAGAGTATCCAGCGGAGAGGTTACAAAAACCAATTTTTAATAATTTTGATTATCACTAAAGCTTGAGAGACAAATTCTAAAAAAAAGAATATAAAAGTCTTACTTTATGAATTGATATTTCAACCTTTTAAAAAACAGAACTAATTTGTGTGGTAAAATTAAAATCGTGAGAATTGAAGATACCACAAAATATCCACACAAACAAATCACAACTAAATCATATATACATATATATAACATGTTAATAGATCAACACGAGAAACTATCTTTTCAAACTACGGTTTGTAAAATATTTTTAAACCGATTTAATTCAAACAAAACAAATCAGGGTTTGCATGTATCAAAAAAGGTGTAGAAAGTATACCCATGCAAAATTTAGAAATAAAGCATGGATTCGAAATAGAAAAGCTTCAAAGAAAACCAACGAACTCCAAGTGCCTTGACACATCAAACCAAAAAGTCCAAACTCCAAAATCTTCAACAGTAAAACACTCCCTCATAAAATATATATATGGTAAAAGTATAGGATGACATGGATTTAGGAAACTCTTGAAATAGATGAAACATTATGAAAATATTTAGAGAGAGGAAGTTGAGAATTTTTTTGGCAAAGTAACATTATGGTTTTGGAAAATATTTTCTCTTAAAAAATTAACTTAAGCTCTTCATTTATAGAGATAGTCGGATGGCTCTGGTCGGGTTCTAATTACCCAAACAATAAAGGCATAAGGGTAATCAACGAAGGGCATCTAAGGGAATAAAAGACAATGCAGAAAAGCCCAAGAGGTGGGGGCACATGCTTAATAAACCAATGCATAGTGAAGGGAAAAAGGGTAAATTATACATCGACATGCCTGCATTCGAACAGAAAACCACAGTGCTCATGCTCGATAAAGTTGCATGGGCAACGCCCCCAACCCTAATTGGTCCAAACCTTTAAACACAGATCGCCAATAAAAACCAATTGAGATATACGAAAGGCTGTCGTTTTAGTTTTGCTGATTTAATTTTAAGAAACAAAAAATGAATTTGACTTTTGTTTCATTAAATAAATAAATCAACTTTAATAAATTCATAAAAATATTAAAATAATTTATAAATTTTGGAAAATTATAAAAGCACAAAAATATAATAAAAGAAATATTTAAGCCTAAAATACGTATAAGATGTATAAATACAAAAAATGATATATATATATATATATATATATATATATATATATATATATATATATATATAAAATAATGCTCTTGTGCGGACCGGACATGTGTCACCTAACGGTGCACTTAGAAATTATTGCCTAAATTATAGCTACACTCCCTCTCTTTTCTGGGCTCACCGCCAGGTGACACATGTCCGGTCCGCATTCTTAAAATACAGACTAGTCCGCACAAGAGCAGGACTGTATATATGTAACAACCCTCGCTTTTGGGAGCCCATTTTATATTTATTTACTATGATGAGTAGTTGCTTATATAAAATGCTGCATGTGGGTAAGTATTAATTTGATGAAATAAGTTAATATTTACAAATAAGTTGCATGATACCATGTGGTGTTCTATTTTGTCATGAAAATTAATATGGCAATTTGAATTAAAATGGAATCGGAACTTAATTTGGCTTATAAAATCTCCAAATGATAATTTGGAGGGTGTAGTTAGTTCCGGGAGGTGCGAGACAGTCAAAATGTGTGCCATATTGTATTTTGAGATTTTGGGCACTTTTGACTGGTTTTGGCATACTGCGTATTAGAACTTAACTATTGCGGTATTTTTACTTAAAGGTTGGAGACTTTTAATCTTAAGCCACGTTTAGTCTTTCCCAAGTCTTTCATTTCCTCTTATTTTCCCTAAGTGTTCTAGCCCTAGAGTGTGAGAGAGTGGGAGTGGAAGATTGGAGAAAAAGAGAGAGATCTTGAGGATTGGTGGTTTGATCTTGCTTTCTTCTTCAACCAAGCATGAAATTGAAGCCCCAAGGCAAGTTTTCTACTTACTATTATATGGTTTAAGATGAATAATTAGTATGAGTAGATATGTATAGTTTTGATGTTGTATAATTGTGGTTTTTGGTTGGATTTATGGGTATCAACATCTTTGGTAGAGATAGATTGTTGATTGAGGTAGAAAAATGTTGTTGGGAGCATTTATGATCTTTTGGTATCATTAAATGTAGTTGGATGATTTTGGTTGGTTAATGATTTTGGGGTTTAGAAGACATTAGGAGAAATGGGTCTAGGTCTGCAATGGCCGGTCGACCGCGAATCTCAGACCGGTCGATCGGGCCTTTGGAGGAAGGCACACTGCTTTCTTTCAAAGGCATGAAATAAGGTCGCGGTCGACCGCGGTTCTACCACAGGTCGATCGGTCCATCCGAAATGAACATTCTGCTTTCTTTCAAAAGCTAAACTTTGAGACGCGGTCGACCGCGGTCTTGGGATCGGTCGACCGGTCCCCTGTTTTCTCAACCCATTTCCTACTTTTGCTTTTAATTCTTTCCTTCCCCTAGGAACTTAGGACTCTTCTTAAATGAAGTAAACCTTAGCTTTTAGAGTCCTAGTTGAGTTGGTTGTCACCCTAGTGTTGAATGGGTTCACTTGGGGTTAAGTTGGGGGTGGGGGGGGGGGGGGGGGGGGGGAAGGGTTGTCCTAAATGATGTTAAGGCATCACTTTTCTTTGTGCATCCTAATAAATATGGATGGGAATTGTAGGCCCATACTTGGAGACTTTAGGGGCTTAAATTGAGTTATACAGAACCTCATGTTTGGGAAGTAAATATGATCCCTTGGAGATTTATTCGAGGCATAACCTAGGATGAGTAATGAACTATCCTATGATAACGGTTTCAAACAAATGAAACATGTAAATGTAATGAAAATGAAAAGTATGGTTTTTATAGTAAATGCTAATTTACTTAAACACACCTCTCTAAATGCTATCATAAGGGAAGCTCGCGCATGAGGTGATGTTCCTTGACTAGTGAATGCAGGGAGACTATAGTCCTCGACCATATGCGGGTTTATTATATGTATTTTTCTGCGCTAGTGAAGTAATTTCGGGTATGGTTATGACTCACTCGCAGGCATATGGCCACTTCCCGACGTGCGATAGGTACCCAGGCTGCCTTGTTTGATGGGCCCCTGGAAGATGATAGTCATTTAGGGATGCGCCCAGTGGGGAAACTCGGAGGGGCGGTCTTAGAATCGTTATATGCATAAGAATATAGCTTTTCTAAATCTCAAGTGGGACTTGAGGGTTGTATAATTCCACAAAATGATATTATGACAATTACATTCTTGCTAAGGAATGGGAATTGGAATGAAATAAGAAGATAATGTTAGTATATTCCTGTTAAGGAACTGAAACTGGATTAAAGTGGAATTTGGGGAATACAAGCTCTTAATTTAGTTTTTAATTTAATCTTGCATAATTTCATCTTCTTGCATAGTCTCATTTAATTATGTCATTTTCACTTGTTTTCATATGATCCATGCTTAGATTGTTAGAGTGTTGATTTCTATACCCAGGTGTTGCTATTCATATCTAGCATGCTTTTTGTTCATCTGGGAGCTATATATATAAACCAGGTCCTGACCCGTTCTTTTTCCTCTATGTTGTATTTGCTATTGTATCCGCCCAGGTGCTCTTCCGCAAGGACGCCCGTGTTGATATTCCTACTCTTTTTCTTTTAAGGAGCTGTATGAAATTGCGGATATTACAGGAAGTTTTGTTAGACGCCGTCATTCTTTTGATATCTAGGTATGATCGGGTCTGTCACTCTGGCGAGTGGCCCAATCTTGTAATTGTATAATGAATGTATAGCATAACATCTAACTGTTGGGATTACTTTTGTGTAGCTGTGAACCGACAGCATATTGGGTTCTTATCTTTGTATATTGTGGTTTTAGATGTATATTAATTATGTTTCTTTGAATTCCACTATTGTTCTAAAATGGGTTGTTTAAATTTTTTTTCTTAACTTAATTTTTAATTGCATAATTTGTTTTGGCAACCCGTTTTCTGAATTATTGGGTGGTTTTCTCGGTTACTCTTACTATATTTGTGGTGCTGAGAACGATTTCCGTCCATAATTACCGTATATGTCGGAGTATCGGGCTGGCCACCCCTTATTTCGGAATGCGGGTTGTCACGAATGGTATTAGAGCATTGGGTTCTAGAGCACTAGGATCTATGTGGACTTGTCACGATCTACCGTAGCGTTCTTTGATATAGAGCCTAATGATAAGACTGCTTTGCTACTATAATTGCGATCTTCTGTGAGATAGATTGTTGTGAATTGTATTTTAACACTATTGTCCCTTCATCGCAGATGCCGCCTAAGAGAGGTCGCCCTGCGAGACGCAATAGAGTTGTAGAAGAGGATGTTGGTCCTCCCCCGCCCCAAGGAACTTTTAATGCTGCGGACGTATCCAATATCGTGGCTCATGCAGTTAATGCTGCCATGACCGCAGTAACTCAACAGATGCCAACAGCTCAACAACGGGCACAGGATGCTCAAGCACCTACGTGACCTTCTCCGTGGGAAAGAGTAAGGGAGTCCTTTTTAAAGGGCCATCCCCCAGAGTTTGACGGAGGTTCTGACGTTGTTCGAGAAAATCAATGGAAGAAGGATATGCAACGCCATTTACGAATGGTGGACTGTAGTGAGGAGAAGAAGCAAGTCCTTGCTACTTTCAAGTTGATTGGGGCAGCGTTACATTGGTGGGAGTCGATGACTACGCCAGAACAGAGGGATACTATGTCCATTACTGATTTCTGGGTCTTGTACGACCGGAAATATTTTCCTCCCGCGATTCAGAGGGAGATGAGGAGGAAACTTCAAGATCTAGTTCAGGGAGAACGATCGGTTGCCGAATATGAGGAGGAGTTTACCCGGCTAGCTAGTTTTGTGCTGGAAGAGGTAACCCCGAAGGAAAGGAATGTCTCAAAATTCATGGGAGGTCTAAACTGGAGAATCCGACAGCATTTGCTGGGTAATCCGGCTTTACAAACTTTTGGTGAAGTGATGAATGCTGCATTGCTTCATTGTCAGGAGCATCGGCTGTTTATTCAGAATAGCAAGAAAGCTTCAGGAGTTGGGCAAGTAGGGAAGCCCGGGGTGAGTGGCAATGGAGGAGGAGCCTTTCCATCGTCCCAACCAGCGGGTAATTAGCAACGAGAAAGGGATCCCCAGCAAGGGGATGGGTCAAAAGGGCAACGCTCTGGCGGGTTTAATGTTAGTGGAAATGCTAACAGGAAAGGTCTGGGTGTCGTACCACAGCAAGCGGGTCGAGGTGGCTAGGGAGGTAGGGGCCAACCGGGCCAAGGTTTTGGGCAGTTCAGAAATAACAAAGGTCGAGGTCAGGAGAATATGGTGGGGAAATGTTTCCAAAGTGGAGAAGCTGGTCACTTTAAGAGAGATTGTCCTCAGGTGATTGGGGGACAACCTCCACGAGTTCCTCAGCAGCCTTATGTGCAGGTCCCTCCACAAGCACCGAATCCATTTGTCCCTCTGCAGCAGGGTCAACTACAGTATGGGAGAGTGTACCACATTCAGGATGCTATGCTTCCTCCTATTCAGCCAGCGCCGCCAGCTATAGAGGGTAAGTTCCTTATTCAGGGACACTTGGGTCGCGTTCTGTTTGATACGGGTGCGACGCATTCTTTTATTTCCAGAAGTTTTGCTCAGTCCACAGAGTTGATAAAATCTACGGAAAGTACCTTTTCTAGTGTGGAGTCCTCTATGGGTGACGATTCCCTTATTTTCTTTGTTTGTAAACATATAGGGATCACTCTTGGTAATTTGTGTTTTGAGGCCGACTTATTCGTCCTAGACATGGTCGGGTATGATGTTATTTTGGGCATGGATTGGCTTGTTAAGTATCATGCTATAGTAAATTGCTACGGGAAGAGTATAGTCTTCGCCGTTCCGGGACAAGATATGTTCCTGATGGTTATGCCTCGTTTAGAGGGAGATTCTGGTACTTATTTATATTGTATTGCGGATGAGAATTCTCGGGATGTAGTTGTTCCCTTAGATTCTATTCCTGTTGTTCGAGATTTTGAGGACGTTTTTCGGGAGATACCGGGTTTGCCTCCTAGTAGAGAGATTGAGTTTGTTATTGACTTAGCGCCGGGAACTCGACCGATTGCGCGAACTCCTTATCATATGGCTCCTGTGGAAATGAGGGAGCTAAGAGATCAGATTCAGAAGTTGTTGGAATAGGGGTTTATCAGGCGTAGCACATCGCCGTGGGGTGCTCCTGTGTTATTCGTGAAGAAAAGAGATGGTTCTCTCCGGTTGTGTGTTGACTATAGAGAGTTGAATAAGGTCACCATCCGGAACAAATACCCTTTGCCTCGCATAGATGATTTGTTTGATCAGCTCAGGGGAGCAACCTACTTCTCTAAGATATATTTGAGAACAGGGTATCACCAGTTGAGGATACGGGAGCAAGATGTATCCAAAACTTCTTTTCTGACGAGGTACGGGTCTTATGAGTTTTTGGTTATGCCTTTTGGGCTAACCAATGCCTCTGCAGTATTCATGGATCTTATGAATAGAGTATTTCGGGACTTCCTGGACCAGTTTGTCATTGTGTTTATTGATGACATTCTTATGTATTCTCAAACGAAAGATGACCATGCTACTAATTTGGGGTTGGTCCTGCAAAGGTTGAGGGATCACCAATTGTACGCTAAGTTTGAGAAGTGTGGTTTTTGGTTACGGGAAGTGCAATTTTTGGGTCACGTCGTGACATCACAAGGGATATCAGTGGACCCAAGTAAAGTTGTTGCGGTGAGGGAGTGGGGTCAGCCCACGACGCCTACCGAGATACGCAGTTTTTGGGTTTGGCGGGCTATTACCGCCGATTTATTAAGGGATTTTCTAAGATTGCTAGTCCTTTGATAAATTTGACCCGGAAAGGGGTTAGATTTGTGTGGGATGACGCCTGTCAAGCTGCATTCGATGAGCTTAAAGATAGATTGACTTCGCATCCAGTCCTCGCTATACCCAAGCCAGGGTTGGAATATTTAGTCTTCACCGATGCATCTCTACAAGGTTTGGGAGGTGTGCTTCAGCAGGAGCGACAAGCTATTGCACATGCTTCTAGAAAACTCAAGCCTCATGAAAGAAATTATCCAGTGCATGATTTGGAATTAGCCGTCGTTGTCTTTGCCTTAAAGATTTGGAGGTACTATCTTCTCGGGGATAAGTTTAGTCTTTTCACAGACCATAAGTCGTTGCAATATTTATTTTCTCAGAAAGATCTGAATATGCGGCAGCGAAGATGGTTGGAGTTCGTGAAAGATTACCAATTTGATATTCATTATCATCCGGGCAAGGCGAACGTAGTGGCAGATGCCCTGAGTAGGAGACCCGAGGGAGAATTAGCTGATGTGTGGAAAGCTAAATGGAAGGAACTCAGTCATGAGGATGCGGTTGCTAGGGCGTTTATGTCCCTGATGACCGTTACTCCGACGATTGTGGCAAGGGTGGTGGAAGCCCAAGGCAGAGATAAAGAATGTCAAGACCACATTTGTCAGTTATTGACTGGGGGAGCGGAGTCCTACTCGGTAAGTTCTGAGGGTGGATTGCGCTTTCATGGAAGGCTTATTATTCTGAAGGATGGAGATTTGCGACGGGCTGTGATGGTGGAATCTCACAGCTCTAAATTTTTGGTACATCCGGGAAATGATAAAATGTATCAAGATATGCTCAGTCAATATTGGTGGCCGGGTATAAAATGAGATATTTCGGAGTTTGTATCTCGATGCACTACTTGTCAGTTAGTTAAAGTTGATCATCAGCTACCGGCAGGTCTGTTGCAACCGTTGGAAATTCCTGTTTGGAAATGGGAGAGAATTTCAATGGATTTTATAACCGGTTTGCCAACATCACAAAAGGGTCATGATTCTATTTGGGTTGTCGTGGATCGCTTGACAAAGTCGGCGCACTTCCTTCCCGTCCGTACTGATTATAATACAGCTCGTTACGCTCGATTGTTCATTGAAGAGATTGTTAGATTGCATGGGGTGCCCTTGAATATTGTTTCCGACAGAGATAAGATCTTTGTTTCCCACTTTTGGCAAAGCTTCCAAGAGACCATGGGAACCGAATTGAAATTAAGTACTTCTTATCATCCTCAAACAGATGGCCAGACCAAAAGGGTTAACCAAATGTTGGAGGATATGCTTCGTATGTGCATGCTTGATTTCAAGGGTAGTTGAGAACAATATCTCCCTTTGGTTGAATTTGCTTATAATAACTCATACCAGTTCACTATTGGGATTGCGCCCTATGAAGCCTTGTATGGTAGGCCTTGTAGATCCCCCACGTGTTGGTTAGAAGTGGGAGATAACAAGTTTCTCGGACCCGAAATGATTCGGGATACTTCTTCAAAAATTGAGCTTATTCGAGATCGTATTCGGATAGCCCAAGACAGACAAAAGAGCTATGTCGATGCGGGGAGAAGGCATGTGGAGTTAGAAGTTGGATACCAAGTGTTGGTACGGGCGTCGCCTATGAAAGGCGTTAAGCGTTTCGGAAAGAAGGGGAAGCTTACACCACGTTACGTTGGGCTTTTTCCAGTACTTGCTAAAGTAGTCCCCGTGGCGTATCAAATTGCCCCACCGAAACCGTTGCGACAGATTCACAATGTTTTCCACATCTCCTCTTTGAAGAAGTATAGGAGGTGTGATGGTGCCCTTTGGCACATTCCTTTCGAGGATATAGAGTTACAACCCGATATTTCTTATGAAGAGCAACCCGTGGCCATTTTGGAGCATGGGGAACGTAGATTGAGATCTCGTGTGGTGCCCTTGGTTAGAGTACAATGGAGTCATCACAGTGTCGATGAATCTACTTGGGAGAGTGAGGATGATATTCGGGAAAAGTATCCGCATCTTTTTATCCAAGGTACGCTTGAATTTTGGGGGCAAAATTCCCTCATAAGGGGGGGAGTATGTAACAACCCTCGCTTTTGGGAGCCCATTTTATATTTATTTACTATGATGAGTAGTTGCTTATATAAAATGCTGCATGTGGGTAAGTATTAATTTGGTGAAATAAGTTAATATTTACAAATAAGTTGCATGATACCATGTGTGTAAGTAGTTGTTACCATGTGGTGTTCTATTTTGTCATGAAAATTAATATGGCAATTTGAATTAAAATGGAACCGAAACTTAATTTGGATTATAAAATCTCCAAATGATAATTTGGAGGGTGTAGTTAGTTCCGGGAGGTGCGAGACAGTCAAAATGTGTGCCATATTGTATTTTGAGATTTTGGGCACTTTTGACTGGTTTTGGCATACTGGGTATTAGAACTTAACTATTGCGATATTTTTACTTAAAGGTTGGAGACTTTTAATCTTAAGCCACGTTTAGTCTTTCCCAAGTCTTTCATTTGCTCTTATTTTCCCTAAGTGTTCTAGCCCTAGAGTGTGAGAGAGTGGGAGTGGAAGATTGGAGAAAAAGAGAGAGATCTTGAGGATTGGTGGTTTGATCTTGCTTTCTTCTTCAACCAAGCCTGAAATTGAAGCTCCAAGGCAAGTTTTCTACTTGCTATTATATGGTTTAAGATGAATAATTAGTATGAGTAGATATGTATAGTTTTGATGTTGTATAATTGTGGTTTTTGGTTGGATTTATGGGTATCAACATCTTTGGTAAAGATAGATTGTTGATTGAGGTAGAAAAATGTTGTTTGGAGCATTTATGATCTTTTGGTATCATTAAATGTAGTTGGATGATTTTGGTTGGTTAATTATTTTGGGGTTTAGAAGACATTAGGAGAAATGGGTCTAGGTCTGCAATGGCCGGTCGACCGCGTATCTCAGACCGGTCGACCGGGCCTTCAGATGAAGGCACACTGCTTTCTTTCAAAGGCATGAAATAAGGTCGCGGTCGACCGCGGTTCTACCACAGGTCGACCGGTCCATCCGAAATGAACTTTTTTCTTTCTTTCAAAAGCTAAAATTTGAGACGCAGTCGACCGCGGTCTTGGGATCGGTCGACCGGTCCCCTGTTTTCTCAACCCATTTCCTACTTTTACTTTTAATTCTTTCCTTCCCCTAGGAACTTAGGACTCTTCTTGAATGAAGTAAACATTGGCTTTTAGAGTCCTAGTTGAGTTGGTTGTCACCCTAGTGTTGAATGGGTTCACTTGGGGTTAAGTTAGGGGGGAAGGGTTGTCCTAAGTGATGTTAAGGCATCACTTTTCTTTGTGCATCCTAATAAATATGGATGGGAATTGTAGGCCCATACTTGGAGACTTTAGGGGCTTAAATTGAGTTATATAGAACCTCATGTTTGGGAAGTGAATATGATCCCTTGGAGATTTATTCGAGGCATAACCTAGGATGAGTAATGAACTATCCTATGATAACGGTTTCAAACAAATGAAACATGTAAATGTAATGAAAATGAAAAGTATGGTTTTTATAGTAAATGCTAATTTACTTAAACACACCTCTCTAAATGCTATCATAAGGGAAGCTCGCGCATGAGGTGATGTTCCTTGACTAGTGAATGCAGGGAGACTATAGTCCTCGGCCATATGCGGGTTTATTATATGTATTTTTCTGCGCTAGTGAAGTAATTCCGGGTGTGGTTATGACTCACTCGCAGGCATATGGCCACTTCCCGACGTGCGTTAGGTACCCAGGCTGCCTTGTTTGATGGGCGCCTGGAAGATGATAGTCATTTAGGGGCGCGCCCAGTGGGGAAACTCGGAGGGGCGGTCTTAGAATCGTTATATGCATAAGAATATAGCTTTTCTAAATCTCAAGTGGGACTTGAGGGTTGTATAATTCCACTAAATGATATTATGATAATTACATTCTTGCTAAGGAATGGGAATTGGAATGAAATAAGAAGATAATGTTAGTATATTCCTGTTAAGGAACTGAAACTGGATTAAAGTGGAATTTGGGGAATACAAGCTCTTAATTTAGTTTTTAATTTAATCTTGCATAATTTCATCTTCTTGCATAGTCTCATTTAATTATGTCATTTTCACTTGTTTTCATATGATCCATGCTTAGGTTGTTAGAGTGTTGATTTCTATACCCAGGTGTTGCTATTCATATCTAGCATGCTTTTTGTTCATCTGGGAACTATATATATAAACCGGGTCCTGACCCGTTCTTTTTCCTCTATGTTGTATTTGCTATTGTATCCGCCCAGGTGCTCCTCCGCAAGGACGCCCGTGTTGATATTCCTACTCTTTTGCTTTTAAGGAGCTGTATGAAATTGCGGATATTACAGGAAGTTTTGTTAGACGCCGTCATTCTTTTGATATCTAGGTATGATCGGGTCTGTCACTCGGGCGAGTGGCCCAATCTTGTAATTGTATAATGAATGTATAGCATAACATCTAACTGTTGGGATTACTTTTGTGTAGCTGTGAACCGACAGCATATTGGGTTCTTATCTTTGTATATTGTGGTTTTAGATGTATATTAATTATGTTTCTTTGAATTCCACTATTGTTCTAAAATGGGTTGTTTAAATTGTTTTTCTTAACTTAATTTTTAATTGCATAATTTGTTTTGGCAACCCGTTTTCTGAATTATTGGGTGGTTTTCTCGGTTACTCTTACTATATTTGTGGTGCTGAGAACGATTTCCGTCCATGATTACCGTATATGTCGGAGTATCGGGCTGGCCACCCCTTATTTCGGAATGCGGGTTGTCACAATATACACACACACACACATATATATATATATATATATATATATATATATATATATATATACATATTTTAGGGTTTTTTAAAATAGAAATTTGATTTTAAATCTTTTTGAAAATTATTTTAGTATTATATTTAATGTGTACAATGAAACTTATATGTATTCAAATATTATTATAAAATTGAGCCAATAAAAATTAGGGACAAAAGAGTGTACTTCAAATCTCCCCCTTTGGCCAATTTTGGGACAAATCAAATTGAGATTCAAAAAGATAAGTCTCTCAGACACAAATACATAACTCAACTAAATACATGTTTCCTAAAAATAAGAATACATAACTCAACCAAACTTATATGTCCTAAAAGACTCGACACATAATATAAACAAGAAATAAACAGTATTGCTCACAAAATAAGAAGTCTCACATTCTTCAATACTAAAACTAGAAGTCTCACATTCTCTCCCTGTTTGTCACAAAGGGGCAAAGGCAAGACCCTATGAAGATGTTATCACCAAAGGATATTATGATTAAATAGGTACTAAAATACAATCCTAACATATTAAATATGGCAGGCATAAAAACAAAGACATTCTAAGAGTTTCAAAATGTTGATTGTCTAATGGTTTTATGAAAAGGTCTGGCAATTGATATGTAGTATTAAGATATTCAATTTTAATTTCCTTTTTGTTAATTAATTCTTTGATAAAATCACTACACCAAAATGGTCAAATTGGCACCCTTTAAGCACTTAGCCTTGTCATGGTTATTGACCTTGAAAAAAAACACGTGTTTTTTGTCATGGTCATTGATCGTGACAAGGCCGTGACAAAGTCTTGTCACGGTCAATAACCGTGACAAGTCCGTGACAAGTACAGTTGTCATGGACTTGTCACGGTCAATGACCGTGACAAACCTATAAAGATGTCACGGTCATTGATCGTGACATGTCTGTGATAATTCTGTCAGTAAAAAACCCTCCCTCTTCTTTTTTTTCCCACCGATTTTGTTCCCTCCATTTCTCTCTGTCGCTCTGCAACTTTGGTATGTTTTCTCTCTCTATTTATCCTCCATTTATGTATATGTGTATGTATATGTGCGCGTGTGTATATATGTGTGTGTAAATCTACGCACGTGTGTGTGTGGTGTATATATGCGTGTGTGTGTGTGGGGGGGTGTATGTGCATGTGTGTGTGTGTGTTTGTGTGTGTATATATGCGTGTGTGTGTATATGTGCATGTGTATATATATGTGTGTGTGTGTGTGATGGGCAAGGGCAGCGGGGGGGGGGGGGGGGGAGAGTGGGCACGGAGGGCAGGGGTGTATATGTGCATGTGTGTGCTTTTTTAGTTAAAATTTTATTGGTTTATTAGATATTGCCCCTCATATTGTAGTGCCCCTTGTAAAATAATTGATTGATTTAATATTGATTGGTTGTTAATTTTTTTTGTAAATTAATAATTGGTGCCCCTTTCATATGTAAGTATGATTGCCCCTCATTGTAAATTAGTAAATTAATAATTGTATACTTTAATTGTTAGTTGAATTGATGAAAAGAATTAATTGAGTAGATGAATTAGAAGGAGTACGGGATACACATGTGTTGTTGCCATTGCGGTTGGATTATAGTGGATCGATGCTGGGTTGGTTAATTTTAAAAGTGGCATGCCCACTAGATTATTGTCCATATGGAGGGTGGGATTTTCCAACTTTTTTTGAAAATTATCTTGTATAACGAACAATATATATATAGTATGATAATTAAATGAAACAAACTTGAAATTACATATAGTGCGCATAGATACTAGCCTTCTAGTTCTTATGCGTATGCATTCAATAGCCCTTAGACCCATTCGAAAGTCATTACCCCTGTAATGAGATCTCTCGAATTGTCCCGTTTGGACAGTTTGGGACTGCATAATTTCTATATAATAATATTCTTAGTGGCTTAAAGTTGTTACTTTTGGAGGAAGTTCTGCAGTCATATCCTAATGTTATCTGGGTACATACTATATTGATAAGTGTAACTGGTTTTTCAATTGATCAATTGAAATCACACTCACACTTGTCAATCTACGTCGTGTACTTTGAGAACTACGGGGATATCCAGCCGAATTTTTCTCAAATCGTAACAATGTTCATGTGATGTTAAGTATATTACAGAAAAATGCGATCTTGAATGGGATAGGACCACTCACCCTTTAGAGGAGATGGAGGAAATAGAAATTTCTATTATAAATTGAATTTGAAATTGAAATTTAAAAATAGAATATAAATAAGACATAATTAAATGAAACATACTATACTAATCCATGAATATACATTTATAAATCGACTATAAATCTACGCTTTTTACCTTTATAAATCAACGTTTGTAAATCGAATATAAACATACTATACTAATCCATGAATATATGCTTCTTACCTTTAATAGGTGATTAGTTGTGGTAGCTGTGATGGGATATCCGAAATATAAAGAGTGGATCGGGGAGACAAATAGAATGGGGGATGTATTTCGCAGAGGTGCTAATGAATTTGTGAAATACGCAAAGAAATGTCATAATGATGAAGAGTTTCCATGTCCGTGTGCTAGATGTGATAATGGTAAGGTGTTTTAGTGGAAAACAGTTGAACTACATTTGTTAAGATCGGGTATGCAAGATAGTTATCGATTTTGGAGTTTTCACGGTGAATTAAAAGTTCCTTTTATCCCCGAACAACCTCCACAACAACCTTCAACATTCGTTTGGCTATATCAACAGATGGTTTCAATATATTTGGAAATCTAAGCACCAATCAGAGTGTATGGCCAGTGATCCTAGCCCCACTCAACCTCCTTCCTTCACTGTGTATGAGACCTGAATTTTCGATGAGGTCTTTGTTGATACCTGGGCCAAAGGCACCAAGTGATGGCATCGACGTCTACCTGGATCCTTTGGTAGAAGAATTAAATGAGTTATGGGAAGAGGGTGTGCAATCATTTGACTCTTTTAGAAAAGAAGAGCTTACGCTGAAAGCTATGTTGATGTGGGAAATTCATGATTTTCCAGCTTATGGGACATTATCCGGTTGTGTAGTACATGGTTATTTAGGGTGTCCTATTTGTGGAGAGGAGACTGAATATCTTCGTCTATCCTTTAGCTCAAAAAATGTTTATCATTACCATTTTTACCCTCGGCTCATAGTTTCAGATTTGAGAAAGGTTCCAATTTTTTATTGGGCGGGGTTGAACATAGGCTACCGCCGAGACAACTTTATGGTTCAGAAGTTGAAAGTAAATCTTCTGAATGTGGCCCTAATATGCCAGGTAAGAATCCCAAATTTAAGAATGTCAAGCATAAGAAGACCCCAACTGGGAATGAAACTGAGATAAGAAAGGCATGGTCTAGGAGGTCAATTTTATTTGACTTGCCTTATTGGAAGAATAACCCGATGCGCTATGTATTGGATGTGATGCATGCAAAGAAGAACTTTGCTGAACATATTGTGGGTACTTTCCTTGGGGGGAGTCATTCGAAGGATGGATAAAATGCACGAAAAGACCTTAAATCATTGAAACTTAAGCCACAACTATGATTGAAAGAAGATAGTACGGGAAGGACAATAATCCCCCCTGGTGCGTTTACTTTAACGAGTGGGAAAAGGAAGGTGATTTTAGACACAATATATAATTTGAAGGGCCTATCTAATTTTTTGTCCAACTTGCAAAGGACTGTGAATTATGCTACTCATGCTTTACATAAGTGTAAGTCCCATGATTGGCATGTGATCATGTAATTGCTTCCTCTATTGTTTAAGCACTGTTTCTCCAAGCACAAGGATTTACGGACGGCTGTTATGAAAATTAGTATTACCTTCTCACTCTTTTGTGAGAAGGTAGTCAATCGAGAACACATAGTAGCCGAAAAATTGGCGGTGACCGAAGCAATTTGTGTGTTGGATAAGTACTTTCCCCAAGCATTATTTGACATAAGTGTTCACTTGTTAGTACACCTATGCGACGAGGCACTTCTTTGTGGTCCAGTTAGATATCGGCGGATGTATCCGTTTGAAAGATTGATGAAAGTTTTTAAAGATTATGTCAAGAATACGCGATACATTGCAGGATCAATTGCAGAGGAATGCATCACCGTGGAGTCATCAATATATACTCGGAAATATATGCCTGACTCGATCAGCGTTGATAACACTGATGTGTTCATCGATGATGGTGGTCATATGATGGGAAAACGAGTGAAATTAATGAGTTTGCAACATCAACAAGTAGCTTGTTATCTATTTGACACACATGAAGATGTCGAAGAATGGAAAAGTAATTTTAAATTATTTTAATGTTTAACATTATTTCAGAATATTTTAGATTATATTAATGTTTAAATTAATTTTATAATATGTAAAAAATATAAAGCCTGTGAAAATAATAAAAGACGAAAAATAATGGTACAATCAGACAGCGAATTTAGGTTGTGATTGTCACAAGAGGCAATTATAATGAAAATGGCCGTTATATAACGTTACATAACATTCAAACTTTACAACTAGTCTAATTAATTTATCTATATTCTCAGCTCTTGAAGACGGGTGATGCGACATCAAGGCTTGCTTGTCTATGCACTAAACCCTTGTTTGTGGCACAGGAGTACAAAAAGTATCGATTGAACGGTTATGTATTCGATGCAAAAGTGTACGAGGAAATTACAAATGTACAGAACTCGGCATTTCATACAAGGCTCTTACTTTGTTTCGAGCGAGAGCAAAAGATAAAAACCTTGTTGAAGCTGAAATGACTTACTATAGTGTAATTCAAAATATATTTGAATTGGATTATATAAGCTTCAAAGAGGTTGTATTTTACAGTGAATGGGTAAGAGTTGAGGATAAAAATTCTTGTAAAGTTGATCCTGTCACCAATTTCATCATGGTTGACTTGTCCAAGTTGAAGAGCAATGACAACGTGAGCGATGAGCCGGTTGTTTGTGCATTTCAAAAGGTTAACCAAGTGTTTTACTCGGAGTATATCAACAACGAGTCGTGGTCAATTGTCCTACACACGCCAAAGCGTCTAAATAGTAGTGTGGATGACTTGGCTGCATCAATCCATTTTTTATGATAACCCGAATTTGAAATAATTTTTCAATTTGTAATAAATACTCCAATTTGTACTTTATCAATCCATTTTTAATGATTTTAATTGATTTGCACTTTATCATTTTCACTGTTGTGTAGTGTGCGTGTGTGTGGGCAGTAGGGGTGGGGGTGGGGATGTTTTAGATTTTTAGTAATTGTACATATTATGAGCTAGATGCTGTTGTTTTAGAATTCAGAATTGAGGTGTTAAACAGTAACAATTCATTTGGATTTGTAGTAATTGTACATATTTGCATGTCTTCTTCTAATTCATTTTGATTTGTACTAATAACAACATTTTTTTTACAGCAAATGTCTCCTTCAGGTATTAAGGCGAGGATAATGATGCTGATTATGATGATGTCGTCTGATCTCGGTGCTAGCGGAGGCGAGGAGGGCTCCTCGGCCCCTAGGCTCCCCAAATATGGAAAATTGGGGATGGCCATCGAGAAAAATACGGGCTATTAGCGAGATCCCTCGAGCTGGTAAAGACGATCATCGGTCCAGGGTACACTAGTTGGAGGGAGGTGCCAAATGAGCACAAGTTAGCTATTTGGGTGGCACTACAGGTAATGAATTTATATTTATATTTATATGAATATTTCAATTTCAATTTCGATTTCGATTTTGATTTCGATTTCATTTTATATTTATATTTATATTTATTTGCAACTAACATTGTATTTGTTGGACAGGAACAATTCAGCTTGGATCCAAAACTACGCGATTCCATCTTAGAGTAGTTGAGGGAGAAACACAAGACGTGAAAGAAAAAGATGCGGGCCCGGTACTTTGGGAAGACCCGAGAGTTCGTTATCTGAATACGTGAATACATCCCGTCGAAGGAGCTGATCTCATTGGCACAATGGCAAAAGTTCATTGATAATGAGATCGGGGAGAGAAAATTGGCATCTTGCCAATCGGGAAGGAAAAATTGAGCAAAAAAGACGGACGTGCACTACTCCGGCCGGACATCTTATGCCGAGGTGGAGAATAGTATGATGGTAAGATTTAATTTTTCTATAACTACAGAAATATATTATTTTGCATTATTTTATTTTGCAGGGCCGATACTAATTTTACTTTATTTTATTTCAGGGGACAGGGAGTGGCCCTAAGGGTAGGCCACATAGGCTCGATACTTATGTGGCTATTCGGATGAAGAAGGGGAAGGATAAGGAGGTGTCTCCAAGAATCACAGACATGATTGTAAGTAATCCGACAGTTTACTTTTTATTAATGACGTTATAATTTTTTTATTTACTTATTTTACTAATCATGTGCTTTTTGTCGTTTCAGGCAGAGCTTAAGGAAGTGCATGAGTTGCAGTTTGATGCCAATAAGGCATCTTTGTCCATAGACGCACTCAACCAAGTTCTTGACACTGATCGCAAGGGTAGTACAAGGGGGGTGAGCTCACGAGTGGCCAAATCTAGGATCATCGGATTGGAGACGAGCGACACCGGATTGGCTTGAATGGTGGACTAGCATGACTCGAAGCTGTCCCGTTTGGAGGTGACGATCCAAGACATGTTCTCATTAATGAAGCATTCATTAGGTGGAAACTATAATGGGAAAGGGAAGGAGAAGGTGGTGGAGGAGTAGGTGCAGGAGGCTGAGGATGTGGACCTCGCTGCTTCATCGCCGACACGTGCGGACTTTGATGATCCACTCCCCAATTTATCTCCCTTCAACCTACCGATGTCGACACTTGGTTGGACGAGCGTGTTTTTACTGGACATATTTGATGGCCAGCAGATAGGGCGGGGGTTAAGGGACCCGAATACCATCTAGGGTATGCCAGTTCATGGACGTTTGCTTCAAGACATCGAGTCCAAGGTGCTCGTCAGGCATGTGATACTCGGGAAGGAGAACTCCCCCTTGTTGTTGCGCGAATAATGCGGCACGATGTATATTTCTGGGTGTGTCAATTCGTATATCGCGTGGCCTACTCACCTCCTCAGAGCTAACCTTACCCCAAACATGTAGTGATATTATTTGAATTGCATTGTTTTAAGTTGTTACATTTGAATTATATTTGGATTATATCATGATGCGTATTGTTTTGAATGTATATTTGCATTATCTCTATCTTATTTGGTTATATGATGTTTGAACAGGTACAACGTTGCTATAATTGGTACAAATATACTACTAGGCAGTGGCGGTGGCTATACTGCCCAGTAAATTTTTTTTCAATTCTGCCCAGAATTGTCACAGTCATTGACCGTGATAAGTCCGTGGCAAAGAAACTTCTAACCGTGACAATTTTTTATTAAATGTCACGGGTTTGTCACGGTCCTTAACCATGACAAAACTTGTCAAGGACCGTGACATGACCGTGACAAGTCCGTGACAACAAAAGTTGTCACCCCCAGAATTGTCACGATCATTGACCTTGACAAGTCCAACTTGTCAAGTTCAATGACCGTGACAATTCGATAGATTTGGTGTACTGAATGTTCTCTCATTTTGATATGTTTGGTTCGAGAATGGAAAACGAGATTATTGAAGATACTAATGGCACTTTGATTTTCATATAAGATTTAAGTAGATGTTTATGAAAAGACCTAAGAATCAATTGCTAAGGTGAATTAGGTTATATAAAAAAACTCTTTTAACTCTTTGATATAAAATCTATTAAAGATTATAAATTAAAATACACTCACTTACACTAACAAGTAAAGGTGGTGATTCTAGATATAAAAATAATACCCTTTGAGAATAAGATGAGGTAAAGTGGAAAGAACACAATATTTCTTCTCGAGGAAACCACCGAAATGGAAAATCCCATGTCCTTTAGTACCAGGACAACTCACACACCCAAGTCCACTATTACCAATGTTTAAGTACATATTACAACAATACCAGTGTAAATGAAATAGTTTGGCAAAGACAAACCAGTACATCAAGGCACAAACCAAACAACCCAATAACAATCTGAATGTAACTAAATATCCAACCACCAAAAAGGTTTAAACAGATCTAAAACAGCCAAAACATAAAGCTACTGATCTCAACCACTAACAGTATATATAAATGGATAAAAATAATCAGCACGGTGATATATAAAATTGGATCCAAACACCTAACAAACAAGTTTATGTTTAAGGGCCTGAAAACAAAAACAATTTATGTTTATGGAACTAAAAAAAATAGTTTGTTCTATAGATCTATGTACCAAACAAAATAGCAAACTTTTTTGGAGTGATACAGTAGCAGTAAGTGCAGTCATATATATATATATATATAAGAGGGTAAAGAATAATAATAGTTACCTCAAAAAAATTCGTCGAAAGTCCTTCTCATTCGGGACAAAGATTCTCTTATGGAAACGTACCCCACCCTCAAAGTCAATAGAGTAGGGTTGTGTTCCCTTAATCAGCAGCTTGTATATGTGGTCTTAACCACTCTTATCTCTCCTACGACATCTTGCAATAAAATATTGCTCGAGCGAAGGTTTAAATTCTGCTCAGGAAGGAGCACCTTCTTTTCCATACGGCGATCACCCCCACGATGAATTAAGTTTCCAACATGGGATAATACTCCTCACAAGTCTTAGCTTATTAGGCGCATAAACATTAGGTCTATGCTCCAGTATTAATACTCCTGATCCTGGCAGAGGCTTGTCAATTGAATCCACCCTCGAGCTTAGAAACATGGCTCCAGAATGCGAGTCAATTCACCCTTTCGTTATCTCCGTAACACTCTACTATGAGAGGTTTTATCTCCTTCGACCTTACCAACCAAACTTCTCGAAATCTCACACTTCCCGTTACTAAGAAACCAATCCCTCTAAGAGTCAACTCACAACTTTTTCTTGGTCAACTCCCAACAGCCCTCCTAAACCAACGTCACATACTAAAGGCCTTATGTCCAAACAATCCTAAAGTCTACCTACCTATACTATATCCTATCTAAGTCGTATACACCTAATACTAAGTATATCCCTAGTGCCCAAGACCTTTCTCAACTCCCGAAATTTGCTCGGTTTCGTGCGTGGGACGTCTCGCCGAAGCGAAATCCAAACAAGGAACCCTCATGTTACATTACTACCTCGCGTTGTCTGTCATCAAGGCATACAGGTCTAAGACACGTGTTCAGGACCGAAAAGATTCCACTTATATACATTACCATATAAATACTGAAGGTTTAATAAATCAAACAAATCCAAACTAAAGCCCTATAATTATATATCCCACAATATAGGTACCTTTTTAAATAGCCTTCTTATCAAGGCATAACCCGAAGTCTTAACTAGACTTCGCATCCCAGTCTCCCTCACATCGTTCAGAGGAGAGAACTGTATACAGTGCTTCTATTTCGCACTTTAATAGCCACTAATCACTCTTCTACTTGATTCTCGACTAAACCTTTCCACCCATCTATTAACCATCAAAATAAATTAAGGTAAATTGAAATTAGCTAACAGAAGAAAGAATAACATTTCTCCACTTCCAACGTCGTTGAGGTTCACGCGTGGAGCGTCCCGCAAAAGCGGAATCCAAACAAGGAACCCCTCCTATACGCTACTACTCAACTTTGTCGGTTGTGGGGATAAGGCATACAAATCACATCACACCCGACCATGTTAAGGACGAGTAAATCGGCCTAAAAGCATAAAATACCACAATAAATCCCTATATCTACATAAATAAGGAATTTAACGAACAATAACTCATAGGAAACTCAACGTTAAAAAATACTCTCAGTAGATCTTATCAAATCTGTAGTCTGAGAAGAGTTCATAAAGTAGATGAGCGCGTAAAGCCTGCATCGAATAACACACAACTCAAGTGTTCCTGAGTGAAATTTACCCTCCTATAACGGGAGGTGTCGGTAGAGCAGAAGGAAGCATAGCCTCCTAAATTTGACAAATACGCCAATATTGTAGTTTTCCCTACTGCGAAGGAACAACCATAATAGGTACCGGAGGTGGAAACTGAACATATGGCTGCTGCGGAGCCCTAAGAAATTGGCACCCAATCACCTGAGGACACTCCATCTTATAATGACCCGCCTCCTCTCAATGGAAGCACCATCCCTTCATATCCTCCTGACATCGACCCCTGTTATTTCTAAACTGGGAAGTACCTTGGCCCAAAGGGTCTTTACCTCCATGACCACCCCGACCCGTATGTTGCGAAGCACCTTGATCGTGCCTTCCAAAATGTTGTCTCATAGATGAAACCCCCTGCCGAGGGTCCCTCTTTCTATGCTTACCACCCGAAGGTTAGGATGAGGGAAATGCTCCTCTTCAAGTCCCAAATTCTCTAGGTTTCCTTACTTACCCACGACAGTAGCTTTCTTGCTACCCGGTGTATGTAACCGATGCTCATGGAAATGGGGTGAGGCTTCATTCATAACCTCAACAGAAGTTTATAAGGCTTGATTATGCCGCAATTAATGCCGGATTCTTCAGTCTAGACCTCACATAAGCTTTGAGATCTTCCTATCTTTCGGAGCCACTTTATCTTGGACGAAATTCACAAATCGTGAAAACCCCTCTTCATGTTCCGCCACAGATATCTCTCCTTGCACAACATCCTGGAGCTTCCTTCTCATCTCCCAATGAGTTGCGGAAGGAACATACTCACGATCGAACAAAGCCCAAAACTCAGTGATCGTCATTTTATCTCTCTGCTCTGGCGTGGTTATTATTTTCAACCAGTATAACGCATATCTGACTAGCTTAAAAGTGGCAAGGACTTGTTTCTCTCCTCTCTACATTCTATCATTCGAAGGTGGCGTTGTCTGTTCTCTTCCCATGTATTGTCTTCAATAACATCCATGCCTCCCTCAAATTTTGTGAAATTTCCCTTTAGAAAGGAATCTCTAACCCTTTCTCACGGAATAAGTCCCGTGAGAGCTTGAACATCGTGAGCCCATTGTTGAGCCTATGGAAAATTATTTGACCTCTGCGGTTATGGCGGTGTTAATCACTTGAGCTACTATATTTTCTACATCTGCAGTGTTAACGGTCCCTTATGGCGGCAGTGGAGAATCTACCCCCTCTTCTACGACCTTATCACGTCTCGCTGGGCGACCTCTCTAGGTGGAATTTAAGATGAAGTAATAATAGAGTTAAAATACTATATGAAACTATCTATCTTGTAAAATATCGCAAACATAGGCAACTACACAGTCCTAACCTTAGGCTCTATATCAAAGAACGCTACGGGAGAACGTGACGAATCCACATAGATCCTAAAGACTCTAGAACCTGATGCTCTGATACCATCTGTGACGACCCGTGATCCGAGATAAGGGGTGGCCAGCCCGATCCCCAAATGTAACAGGAATCATGGATGAATATCATTCTCAGCATCACAAAATATAAACTGAGTATACGGGAAAACCGCCCAATATATCAGAAAACGGGTTGCCAAAATTTTAGAAATTTAAAATGCAGTTATGAAATTTAAATTAAAACAACCCCATCTTATAAGCAAGTGGAATTCCACACGAAAATATATAATATAACTAAGATGAAAGTAAACAACAGGGCCGAATAGGCTGTCGATCCCCAGCAACATACAACAAAGTACAACAAATTAAATATCTTACATAATACATCCATTAATCAAATACAAACGTTTGGGCCACACGCCCGAATAAAAAGACCCGATCATATCTAGAACACAAAGATGAAAGCGTCTAATTCAAGATCCTGTAATAACCCACAAAATCTTACAGCTCGTCAAAAGCAATGGAATGGGAACATCAAGACTGGCGTCCTTGCGGGGGAGTACCTGAGCGGATACAATCATATACACGACAAGCAAAGTAAACCGGTCAGGGTCGGGTTCTATATAATCACCAGAAGAAATAAAAAGCATGATAGAAATGAACATGTTATGGATGGATGATAAGGATGATAAATTTTACATTACAGTTTAACTAAATGATGAAATGTCATTTACATAAAAGAAAGAAAAGTAATAACTTAAATTTAAAACCTTTCCTCATTTATCAAATTTCCATTACCTTGTGTATTCCTTATTAGGAATAAAACCATTTATTAACTTCCATAGTTAATTATCTTACCATTTCATCTTTCCATTCCTTAATAGAAATACCATTAATATTTAGTGCACTTTATGTCACATATTTCATTAATCTCATTCCCGTGCTCTTTATGGCACATATCTATGCTCTTTGTGGCATTTATCATACGCTCTTTGTGGCGTTTAACAACCATCAAGTCCCACTTGATGAAAAATATAGTTATATTCATATACATATAACGATATCTAAGACCGCCCGTTCGGGTTTCCCCACTGTGCGCGCCCCTAAATGACCATCATCTTCCAGGGCCTACCATAGAACAACCTGGGATCCTACAACGCAAGATGTGGGGAAGCGGCCATGTGCCTGCGGGATAGTTAAGACCACACCTGGAATCTCCTACCCATCGCAGAAAATATATATACAACAAATTCTCACATGGCCTAGGACTATATCCACCACGCATTCATTAGCCAGGGTGCATCACCATGCGCGCGAACTTCCCTTATGATGTCATTTAGAGAGGTGTGTAACAGTAAACTAACATTTACATTTTAAATCTCATTAACATTTTCAATATTCATTATCAATTTCCATTTCCATTGCCCATGTGATTAGTTCTTTTTATTTGAACCTATCATTATTAAACAATTGGGTTCCTTCTATTTGAACCAATCATCATTAACACAATTTGGATCCATTTTAGTTGAACCTATCATCTTTAAGCATTTGGGTTCATTATATGAACCTAGTTCCCCTCGAATATCGTCATTAATATTCCTCAATTTACAAGTCCAGATTAAATCTCCAAATGATCGTTATGATCCTACAAGTCCCCAAAGTTCATAAAATCTCGATAATCCCTCAAGTCTCCAAACATGGGCCTACAACCCCTATCCTCCTATTACGAAGTAACAAAAAGGGTGATGCCTAAACATCACTATGGAACACCCCCTCATCTGGACTTAACCCCAAGTGAAATCCATTCCACTTTAGGGTGACAACCAGACTCAACTAGGACTCTAAAAGTCAAAGTTTACTTCATTCAAGAAGGTTCCTAAGTCCCTATGAAAAGAAAAGATTTAAAGCAAAAGTAAAACTTTGGGAAGAAAACAGGAGACCGGTCGACCGGTCCCAAGACCGCGGTCGACCGCGCCTCACAATTGTGCCTTAGAAGAAAAGCAGAACTCTCACTTCGTCAGGTCCGGTCGATCGGTAAGGGGACCGCGGTCGACCGCACCTCAAATTTTATGCCTTTGAAAGAAAGAAGCGGGCCCTCTCCCGAAGGCCCGATCGATCGGTCTGAGAAATGCGGTCGACCGGTCATTGCAGACCTAGACCCAAAACTCGCCATTCTTCTTCCAATAACAAAATCCCATATCATTTAATGGAACTATTACATCACAAACATGTCTAATTACCATCATTTACAATATCAATCATCCAAATCAATTTCCAAGGGTTAATACCCACAAATCCAACAAAACCCTAAAATGGTTAAACACAACAATTCATAACTATCACAACTAATTATTCTCCTTAAATCATATAATAGAAAGTAGATGACTTGCCTTGATGTAGAAAATCAGATTTGAGGAAGATGCAAGCAAAATCCAAGATCCAATCTCTCTTTTCTCCAAAGTTCTCTTCCTCTCTCTACACTCTCTAGGGCTCAATTTTGTAAAATGGAAGAATAGAAATGGGGTTGGGGAAAAATAAAACGTGGCTTAAGTCTAAAGAGCCCACTTAATGTCTGATACGCGATATGATAAATCGCACTGCATTTAATTGAAACCTCGCATATTAAAGTCGGATTATTATGCGTTTAACTTTCTTTGTCATGCAACGTTAGTGTTTATAGTGATTATCCGAATTTAATCCGCGTTTGAACATTTTCCGTTAAATGTTTAATCTCGCAACTTTGGCTTAAATTCCTTATTGCGTGATGTTTATGCTTAATTGAAAATGATCGATTAAATGTTTTCGAATCGAAATTCTAATTAGTAGTTGTTTAGCCCATGAATGTGTGTATGTGATCCCGATCCTCGCTTTCCTTTAATTTAGCGTTAACTTCTCTTTTGTTTTTCCACCATAACCACCCATCACCTTTTCTTATTTCTTTTACACCATTTTTATTCCTGAAGTAATTAAAACAATTAACGTCTAAAATTCAATCACTCCCTGTGGATTTCTTACGATACCCGACTTACCGATGTGCTTGCTTGTCAAGTGTAGTAGTATATTAGGTTCTTTTGTATCGCGACGGCGAAACACACAACGATTGTGCACTTTACACGCGCACACTTTTTTCGCCCGGTCACAAAATGGCTCCGTTGCTGGGGAGTTTGTTTTAGATAGTAATTGTTTTATTATTTCGTAGTATTTTTCCTTTTGTATTTGTATTCTTTGTTTTAACCTTTTTTGCAGGATAGCATATTTGAGCGCTAAGAAACTTTGATTCGTGGTTGCTCACTTTCTTGATCGGATTCTCCATCTGCAAACAACGAGGTAATCATGTCCTACTTTTATAGTTATAGCGGTGATTCTAATGATTCTTACTTTGGGAATAGTTTTCAAGTTTTTCATTTTCAAGATTTTCTTGAAAATGAAAGACTTGAAAACATTTATCGGAATGAAAATCGTTATTGGGAGCTTGAGTTGGATTCATTATTCGAATCCAATGACGATTCTCATTTAATTACTTTCGAAGACGAGTTTCAACCAAATGAGGAGTCCGAGGCTCTTGAGCCGAGGAAGCCTACTTTGGAAGAGACTTTGCTTCTTTACTCCCAAGGTTTGGAAAGCCTAAATGATGATGGAACGAGACTTGGTGCACTTTGCGATGAGATGAATTCTTATGCACAAAACAACGAGGAAGTGGAAACTAGTGTTTCACCTCAATTTTTCAAAGAATTTCTCATCGAGTGTGAATCTCTCTCCCCCGAAATTCAATTTCCTTCCGACGATGATTCGATTGAGATTGAATTTGTTTCATCACCATATTCGTTTTCCGTGATCGAACCATTAGAATTACCGGTTGATTCCTATGAGTCGGTAGAAACTTTTAAAACTACACTTTTTGCCGATAAGGACTCTTTACATGACTTGTTTTCGATGGATGGTATCCCGACGTGTGCACCATCTCCTCTTCCGTTTGAAAAATCTTTGGGAGATGAGTTAACTTTTCTTGGACCTCAGGTGTACCTTTCCCCCTTGTTATCCAAATCCCCCATCGTCCGCCCAGAATTTCAAATTGGCGATGGTTCATTTCTTTTACCGCCCACATGCCTTCCGTTGTTCAAACGGAATTCCTATTTTCCGGGAGGCATGCATGTTAGGGAGGGTCCACCGTTGATCCTCCAAATTCAAATTGTGTTTTGGATGGACCCTCAAAAGTTTAAACTTTTGGTATATAGTTAATTGCACATCCTAAGTGTAGGTTGTATATACTAACTTCTTCATTTTTGTTTTTCTTAATTTTAGCCGAGTGTAATTACTTAATCTCTTTTTATTTCTTTTTGTATGCTTGGTTCTAACTCTTTTGTAGGTTCAACAGACTTGAATTTGCAGAGACTATGCATCCCGACACACATTTCTTAAGAAAACAATAAAAAAAAGTCACAAAAACATTTTTTTTCCTTTGTTTTTCACACGCGCATTCTCACGCATTTGCATTTGTTTTTATTTTTTATTTTCTTTTATTTTTCATTTTGTCGTGACCATGCGTGTGTGTTGCTTATTGTACATATTTTTATTTTTTTAGCATAGGCCTTTTTGTGTGTATATGTATGCCTATGTGTAATTAATTTAATTTTTATTTTTATTTTTATTTTTATTTTTATATTTTTATTTCATATTTTTATGTATATACATATATATATGCTATATATATAGTTATTTTATATTTAGACCCCATATTTATCCCTGAATTGCAATTTCCCTCCCCCCCCCCCCATTTAAAAAGGATGCAGTGTGCCTGGCCCTGCTTGATCGATCGATCGAAGGCCAGGCTCGATCGATCGATCGAGCAGGTTAAAGCCGAGAGCTGCTACTTTTTCCCTCTTTTCTCTTATTCTCTCCTCTCCTCTCTCAAACCGTTCGTTCCCTAGCTTTCTTCCCACACCACATTCTCTCTTTTTCTTCCAATTACTACACATCCAAGGTATAATCTTCATTACTCTTACATGGTTTTGTAGTTTTTGTTAGAATTGTGTCACAAATTACATGTTTAAAACCCTAAGTTGACATTTGTTTGAATGTTGGTGTTTACCCCCTGATTTTGTATTGTTCCAACTGTATTTTCTCATGTTTCTTGTTGTAAATCCACTCATGAACAAGTATATATTGCTGCATTGTTGTTTGTTCATGAGTGGGGTGATTTTGTTGGTTCAAATCGGTATTTTCAAACCTTGACGCACATTGCGCACGCCAAGTGTTCGTCAAAATGCCTAAAACAGATTTCAATCCATTTTTTGACGCACACTTGGGTGATTTTCATGCCTCGTCGCATTCCGACATTCTTCATCGCAATGTTGCATATTTTCACCTCGGTTTTGCGCACTTGCACCACCATTTCAACTTTTACACTACTAACCATAAATTGTGCTTACACTTTGCTTTGTATTGTGTAATTCTTGTTTTGTAGGTTGAAATGGCACCAAAAAAATACTCGTCTACTAGGTGTGTGCCCGTCGGGGGCGTTGATGGTTTCCGCTCCGAGCAGGAGCGGGATTGGTTTCGTGCGCACTTTCATACATTCGAGCGACCGGTTGGTTTTCACTTTGCGTGGGTCCTTGAGGAGATACCGAGGGAGGCGCGTGTTCTGTTGCGCCGTCAGGGGTGGGAGCCCTTTCTTGCTACTAACGGGCGTGTCAACGAGGAATTGGTCCGAATATTCTACGCGACGTTAGTGGAGGTAAAGAGCAACAGTGGGCCAACTACATATGAGGCCATGGTTCGTGGGGTGAGGATTCCCTTCAGCTTATCATATTTGGCAGATTTTATGGATGTTCCTCTCCCCGTGGATTCAGTCAGTTTTCTAGATGGGACTATTTTCGGTCGAGGGACATTGATAGAGGCCCTTGCACCGGGGGAGGCGTGGAAGAAGGGTGCTTTCCGCTCTGCTGCGATGGAGGACTTGCCTCGATTATTGCACTACATCAATTTCCAGTCCTTCATGGTGACGAACAACCGGTCTGAGGTTCATTACAAACATGCCGCATTGATCTACATGATGATTAATGGATTGGGCAGTATCAGCTTGCCCAATATTTTTCAAGACATGATGTGCGCTACTGCGAAGGAGATCGCCTGGAGATATTCCCTTCCTTTTCCTTCCCTCATCACAAAGATTTGTATTTCACACGGTTGCCCGGAGATGGACGCCGACCGTAGGCATGAACCACTCGGGCTTCTCTCTAAGGACAACATCTCGAAAATGCTAAAGCACGAGTGGGGGAAACCGGCGGGTAAGAGACAGAGGGAAGAGATGGCTGACTTGCCGGACGAGGAGGAGGATGAGATACGTGAGATGGAGATGGGTGAGGGTTCTCACGCGCCACACACTGACAATGATGCCCGCTTTGCGGCATTCCAGGCCGTGCAGGACCAGCACTGGGAGGAGACCCAGCTCAGGTGGGCGACTTTGGAGTCCCACCTGGACCAGCAGCAGGCTCAGCAGGAGCACTTTTATGCCGAGCAGCGGCAGGAGTGGGCCGTGCGAAGGCAGGCGAGGGCACAACACATACAGGATTACCGGATGATGCAGCGGATGATGAGAGATCTTTATCTACAACGCAGTGATTCTGACACACCAGTGCCTCCTCATTTTCAGGACCCCTCTGATCCTAGTGGTTCCGGCCACTAGGCTGTTGTTGTACTGGGTTATTTTTTTGGTATTCTGGGATCGGATAGTATATTGTACTTTTTATTTTTATTTTTATTTGTATTTCTTTTATTTCAGGAGTTGTAATGTATTAAGCGATTTTTTATTGAACTTATGAAATGAGAAATGAAAATGTAGTTTGTGGTTGTTTATTGGATTTTGATGTGTGTGACCTTCCATTTTATAAAATCAAAAAGTTCACCATCAATTTATCTAGTATTTGCACTTCAGCCCCTCTATATTATTGTGACTTGTGACATAGATTCTCTTAACTTAATACATCGGTACATATTCTTCATATGCTCTTTTATTTCAGGAGTTGTAATGTTTTAAGCGATTTTGTATTGAACTTATGAAATGAGAAATGAAAATGTAGTTTGTGGTTGTTTATTGGATTTTGATGTGTGTGACCTTCCATTTTATAAAATCAAAAAGTTCACCATCAATTTATCTAGTATTTGCACTTCAGCCCCTCTATATTATTGTGACTTGTGACATAGATTCTCTTAACTTAATACATCGGTACATATTCTTCATATGCTTTGTACTAACTTGTTTTGCAGCTTCATTTGGACTTGTACTTATAGAGATCGCTCCACTTTTGGGTAATATCATTCTTTTCCTAGCTTTGTGTTGTGTTCTTTAATGGACGCATTGGGGCCAATGCAACATTTAAGTTAGGGGGTGTAGGATATTCTATCCATTTTGCTGTTTAGTCCTTGGATTTGATTACAATTTAGTTACAAAGCATGTTTTTGTTAAAAATTTGAAAAATTTCAAAAATATTTTCTTTCTTTTTTCTCCTTTGTTGGGCATTTTGCCTTGTTTTCGATGATAAATTTTAATAATTGCCCGATCAAATTGACAATTCAACGATGCATGTTCTCGATTTTAGAAGTTATTAGATTTTAGTCCCTAAATCATTGATATTATGAATAACTTTATGAATTAAACTTTAATCCGTGAGCACATGCACCATTCTTGTTATATTGATTTGGTTTAAGATTTTTATAACTCGGTATGCTTTTCTTGCATTGTATATACTTACCCCGAGTGATATTAGAGACTTATCTTCATTTGTGAGTGTATACACTATTCTTTCCTCTTTGAAAATGTTACAGTCGTTGGTAATCTCTTTATTCTTTCATTGACCGTTCATTAATTGAGTTCATCCTTGAAATGTGTTACTTGAGCATGATTTTCATATATTGTTTTGACTCGAGAATTGCGTATACTTTGTGAAATGATCATAGGCCATCTTTGTATATCACCCATATGACCTTGACCTCACTTTTTATATGTTCCTTAGTCAACCCAATTGAGCCTAAATACTAGCCTTTCTTTTCACTACCCAAAATCCCATATCCAACTCCAAATTGGAGTTTCATACCATATATATTACCTTACATACCCTTGTTTGGATTGTTGCTTGGAATTGAATGTTATTATTGTTGTGTGGTTGCAATTTGAGTATGAAAAGAGTAAGAAGTGAAAAGAAAAAGAAAGAAAAAGAGTGAAAAAGAGAAAGTTAAAAACAAAAGAAAAAGTGAGAAAAAGGAAGAAAAGAAAAAGAAAGAGAAAGTTGTTTATATTGTTTGTAGTATTTCAATAAGCTTTGATTACTCTCTCGATTGTTATATCTAGTGCTCGTTTGGACATCTTTGTCCAACTTTTGATATTGCCCACTTTTTCACATTATTCCGAGTTTCATCCCCAAACACTTTGAATCCGTATATACTTTCCATTCATTTCGTACCCTAACCTAGACTACATTACAACCCTATACAAGTCCTATGTGATCTTAAGTTGATATAATTCAAATGTTTAAATAGTTTTGATAATCTGTGAAAATGCATTTCGCCTCTTTCATATGTGCGGTGTCCTTTCACTGAGATTGCAATTTTTATTTCCTATATAGCGTTCTTCTTTTGTGACATGTGCGCGGCCTAGTTTCCCTTTACATTTACTCCTTATGCCCGCATGTCCCGTGTGTTACCTCCCTGTTTCAAGTGAATTCATTTGATGAGTGTAATGCCCGTGAGGATTGAATTTATGCATGCTTTGATATTTAGTATCCGAGTTATTTAAGTTTTTCGCCAAATCATACTTTGCATATGCTCACTCCCCTCCCACATGTTAGAGTTTCAATTCATTGAGGTGCATTCGATAATGTTAATGATTTGGACTTTTGTGTGAATTCTTTCACTTTGCCAATAATGCGTATGAAATCCTTTTCGCCATTTTTGGGCTTGTCGCATGTTTGATTGGGCATATTTTGAGGAAACTTTATGATGTTTGTGGGTTCCATCACTGAAAACCCTCACGAGACGACACTCGTCCCCTAGGGTAACCTAGGGGTTTAACGGCTTATTGCATACGCTAAATGCAATCGAATCGCCCGCGAAAGTGGCCTTATCTTTTTATTGCTTTTATACCATACTTTTGTACTCTCTCCTGTGTTGGTTTACTTGTTCTTCTTGTTGCATCCTATTTCATTGCTAATGTGTAAGTTAGGGGGTGTGATACGGCGTAAATATTGCGTATTTCACCCGTTAACCTACGCGTTATTAGCCCCCTCGGGTATCTTAATCCCTATATTTATGCTCGTTAACCAGACAACCTCAAATTTCTATGTTAACATGTTTTGCAGGGGTTAATTGAGCTTTTGTAGGTATTTGGATGCTTAGTATGGGATCCGGACGCATTCCGCGCAATTTCCGTACACAACCGCACGTTCAAGGGCAATCCGGTCATTTCACAGATTGGACACCTGGCCCGACATATGCACGGAAGTTGTAGCTCTCCTCTCTAGCTTCGCGTGACCACGAACGGTGCGCAATTCCGATGCATAACGAAGAAGTTACGGCTTTTCTTGCGGAGGAAATACAAGAAAGCAAAAGAGGAGAAAGGGAGAAGAGAAGAAGAAGAATGGAGTAGGCTGCTGCATTCTGCCCTGCTTTATCGATCAATCAACGCTTCTAGTCGATCGATCGACCTTTCTGATTTTTCGAAGTTTTGCCTAGGTCGATCGATCGACCAAAGGGGTCGATCGATCGATGCTCTGTTTTCTGCAGATATTTTGCCTTCTTTTCTTTCTTCTTTATTTTTATTCCAACTTACTATTTAAGCCAATTTTGTTGTAATAAACAGGGGTGAACGTTTTTAGAGAGTTTTTAGGTTAGAATAGTTAGGGTTTTGGTTTGGAGAGCTCATTTTCTCTTCCTCTTGGATTGACAACCCATGTGGTTTTGTAAGATTGAACTGTTCTCTTCCATTTCCTTTAATATAGTTTATTTTCCATTATTTCCTTGCTTTCTAGATAATTTTCATGCTTTCATAATTAGGTTTTCTTGCTTTAATTCTTGCTTTCTTAGTTTAATTAGTTTAATTTAATTTAATTCATGCTTAGACCTTAGATAAATAGGGTCGGGATTGCGTTTCCGCCATTTTCGGGCGCCAAGCTCCGAAAACTAGGTTTCGTGCAAAATTGCATTTAATTGAAACCTCGCGTATTAAAGTCGGATTATTATGCGTTTAACTTTCTTTGTCATGCAACGTTAGTGTTTATAGCGATTATCCGAATTTAATCCGCGTGTGAACATTTTCCGTTAAATGTTTAATCTCACAACTTTGGCTTAAATTCCTTATTGCGTGATGTTTATGCTTAATTGAAAATGATCGATTAAATGTTTTCGAATCGAAATTCTAATTAGTAGTTGTTTAGCCCGTGAATGTGTGTATGTGATCCCGATCCCCGCTTTCCTTTAATTTAGCGTTAACTTCTCTTTTGTTTTTCCACGATAACCACCCATCACCTTTTCTTATTTCTTTTACACCATTTTTATTCCTGAAGTAATCAAAACAATTAACATCTAAAATTCAATCACTCCCTGTGGATTTCTTACGATACCCGACTTACCGCTGTGCTTGCTTGTCAAGTGTAGTAGTATATTAGGTTCTTTTGTATCGCGGCGGCGAAACACACAACGATTGTGCACTTTACACGCGCACACTTTTTCCGCCTGGTCAGTTGTCAGTCATATTTATTTTAGAATCATCAGTAGATGCTGAGAATGATCCACTTGAGATTCCTGATTATCTTAGTATAAGGCTACCCGCCCATTATTATTCTAAGCGGGGTGTAACAATATGTTCTCAAGGAAACCACCGAAATGGAAAACCCCATGTCTTTTAGTCCCAGGACAACTCACAAACCCAAGTCCACTATTACCAATGTTTGAGTACATATTACAACAATACCAATATAAATAAAATAGTTTGGCCAATACAAACCAGTACACCAAGGCACAATCTAAACAACCCCATAACAATCTAAAGCTAATTAAACAACCCACGTAATGGTAACTTGGAACACACACACAACTACACACTCAACACCAGAGTCCCCGTGAAGTTATACACAACACAAATGAATAATAATAAGATGAGATTGAATTAATCAGTACATAAAAATAAATAAATAACTATCAAATCATAAGACACATGCAAGGTCTTCCTTAATAATTAATATTCAAGTATAGATTAATCCCAAAAACAATTCAATTGATGTAAATTTCCACAAACAATTTAGGAAATTAAATTCCAGAAATTGTGTCACGCAACTGGAATAAAAATAGTAACCTAACACCATATAGAATATAAATAAATAAAATAGGTGCTATGTCACAAATATCGAGTCCAAGTTAAATGAGCAAAAGATAAAGCGTGTAGCACTTAGCTTATACAAAGAAAATAAAAAGAATTTATTTTAAAGCTCATACACTTATTAAGTCCAACTAAATAAAATGAACACATAAAGAAAAATGTTCAATTTAGAGGATGTAAACAAGGTATGAGTAAAAACAAATTCAACTTAATTCAAAAAGAATTAATTTAAAAAATATTTTAATAAAAATTGTGTGACCCCAAAAAAAAACTAAAGTTCAAGTTAAGTTCAAATAATAAATGCGCACACACTGAGTCTAGATTTGATTTGATTAGACACACTAACTTAGACAAGTACTGACTTAAAAATTGAACAAACAAAAATGTTCAAAGGTAGATATGATAAAACAGTTGCAGAGTAATCAAAACAAAGGTAGGGCCCAACTATGTGTGACACAGCAAAAAACCATAGCTCATGATTAATTTTAAATATTAAAAAGGTTAAGTTCAGTTAACTCATACACACATAAAGTGAATATTATGTAATTGAACTCTAAAAAACAAAGCACCCAAAAAAAACTCAGACTTTATTCTAAATAGTCCAATATATTGTATACCCAACAAAAGGAATAAGTAAATGGGTCTACAACATCCAAACACCAAAAAGGGTTAAACAGATCTAAAACAGCCAAAACATAAACCTGCTAATCTCAACCACTAATAGTATATATAAATGGATGAAAAAAAATCAAAACAGTGATATATAAAATCGGATCCAAAAACCTAACAAACAAGTTTATGTTTAAGGGTCTTAACATAAAAACTGCTTATGTTTATGGAACTAAAAAAATTAGTTTAGTCTATGGATCTAAGTACCAAACAAAACATCAAACGTATTTGGAATGATACAATAGCAGCAAGTGTAGTCGAATTTATATGTATATATATATCAGATTTATGAAAAAAATATTATCTTATATATATATATGTATATATATATAGGAGGATAAAGAATAATAATAATTACCTCAAAAAAATTTGCCGAAGATTAGAAAAAAGAAGACCAAGAATGGGAATAAAACTGTCAAATTTTCAGGCACAAACAGACCTCGAGATATGTAACTCTCGAAAGCCTTAAGCGGGTTTCAAAGAAAACGTAAAATCCCAAACCAGCATAAAACCAACCCACTGAAATTTGAAACGCCACCGTTTTAATATAGGGAGAAAAGATTTTTAAATAAACAAATTTTATGTTTATTTAAATGATTGCTTTATCCCTTTAAAAATCCACAAAGACAATTTAAAAAAAATCAACAATTCAAAAAAGTAAAATAGAGACACTATAAATATATTTAACTCCAAACAAAACATTTTGAACCTAAAATTTATTTTATGTATTAAGTCAATTAAGATAAAAGACTTAAGGCATAATTCAAAATAAAATACAAAATACAAAAACGTTTTAAACTCCTAAATTAGAATATAAAATATTTAAATTACAAACACTCACTAAAAATGTTTTATCAAAACTAATTTATATATTAAATGAATATAAGAAAAAATATGATTTAAAGTATATAAATAATTGTTTTTAATAATAATAAAAAAAATGCAGGAGCATAAAAACATTTGCCTCAAAATTGAGCTAACTTAGAAAAATGATATTTTCAGTTTCTTTTAAACCATAATCACTTAACATTTGTTTCATTCATAAACGCTGAGTACAACAAGTGCCAGTAGAAATGTATTCGACTTCTATTTATGAAAGCGAGACGAATCTTTACTTTTTAGATGACCATGAGACAAGATTTTATCCTAAGTAAAAATAGCCACCCGAGGTGCTTTTACTATCATCGGAACAACCTGCTCGGTCAACGTTTGTATAGCCAATTATTTTAGAGTTTTTGTCAAAAGTGTACATTATACCATAGTTTACTGTCCCACTTACATATTTAATAATACATTTTGCAACATGTAAGTGAGATTCTTTAAGATCATATTGGTATCTATCACACACACACACATACACACACACACACACACACACACACACACACACACACACACACACACACACACACACACACACACACACACACACTATGAATTTGTCTATCATACAATGAAACAAAGTGATGTCAATATTTTTCCCAAATAAATCTTTTGGTGGTTTGAAAGAAGAATTCATAGGTGTTTTAGCAGATTTAACAGTATTTAAGCAAAACGTTTGACCAAATCAATAGCATATTTAGATTGATAAATAAAGATATGATTTATTTTTTGAGATATTTGAAGACCTAATAAAATTGGAGTTCCCTCATCATAGACACTTGAAACTTATATTTCATTATATTAGCAAACTATTCAACTTCTAAGGGAGAAGTGAACGCAAAAATGATGTCATCTATGTAAACTTCAGTTGTTAGTAAATAGTTTTTGTTATGTTTAACGAACATTATTAGATCAACTCCCCCACATTTGAAACCATTTTCCTCTAAGAAATTTTCTAATCTCTTATAATAGGCACGAGGGGCATGTTTTAAACCACAAAACACTTTCTTTAATCTAAAAATATGATTTGGAAAGAAATGACCTAAAAATCCTTTAGGTTGTTCAATATAGACTCCCTAATTTAAGATTCCACTTAGAAAAGCAAATTTTACATTCATTTGATAGAGTTTGAATTTTAAATGACAAGATACAACAAGTAAGAGTCTAACAGATTCAAGCCTAGCAACAGAAGCAAAAGTTTCATCAAAATCTATGCCATCTATTTGATAATATCCTTGTTCTACTAACCTACCATTATTTCTCAAAGAAATTCCATATGCATCACACTTATTTTTAAAAATTCATTTTGTTTCAATTATATTAGTGTGATTAGGACGTGGGACTAAATACAATACATTATGACGTTTTAATTGTCGGAGTTCTTCTTGCATAGATAATAATCAAGATTCATATAATAAATATTCCTTCACGTGTCTAGGTTTCATTAAAGACACATAAGAAGAAAATAAAGGACTAATACTTTGAAATCTAGTTCTTAAAGGGTCTTTAACATTTCCAACAATAATTTTCTTAAGATGATTTTTCTTAACCAAGTTAGGAACATCAGGTTCATCAGGTGGTAGAGAGTCAGAATCACAAGACATTGAGTGTGTAGTTAAATTTACTTAATTCTTATTTTTAGATTGGTCAACAAGTATATGATTTTCACTTTCTTCCATATGATGGGCAATACTATCATTTACAAAAACATTTATAGATTCCATTATAGATTTTCTTTTTAGATTAAACAAACGATATGCATGCTTGTCTTGTGAATAACCTAAAAAGATAGCCTTATCACCTCTAGAGTAATATTTTACAAGTGCTCTCTATCGTTACAAACATAACATTCACTACCAAATGCCCTAAAATATTTCAAATTAGGCTTTTTTCCATACCAAATATCATATGCAGTTTGTTTAGTGTTTTTCCTTAGATACTCACGATTGATTATATGATATGCAATTTATGTAGCCTCTATCCAGAAATATTTTGACAAATTTTTAACGTAAAGCGAGGCATGGGCCATTTCTTGTATGGTTCGATTCTTTCTTTCATCCATCCCATTTTGTTGAGGTGTTTGGGTGCCCTAAACTCATGTTTATAACAATTTCATACCTAATATTTTACGATTCCAATATTCCTTAAACTCTCTACTCTTATGACTTCGAATCTAGTTACTTGGATATCCTTTTCATTTTTAATCCCTAAAATGATTCTCATTTTTTTTAAAGTGTCATATTTTTCTTTCATAAAAAAACCCAAGCAAACATTGAAAAGTCATTTATAATGACAAGAATGTAGGAGTTTCCACATAAACTAGTAGTCCAAGAGGGTCCTATTAAGTTCATGTGTAGTAATTCAAAAGGTTGAGATGTTAAAATATTTTGATTTTCTTATGAGGGGCTTTGTGCATCTTTTTTATTTGACATGGTTGTAACACCCTGCGCAATTTGAATAACGGGGTGGCCAGCCATCGCCGCTGAATTACGTCGGGCGTCACTAAATAAATACCATTCTTAGCACGTGACACATATGAGATAATAAAATCAATCCAATGATAAGTAATAATCAATCCCAATGAATATTGTAATATAAAATCCATCACATGCTAAAATCCATTTAAAACACATCCCCAATATATGAATTAATTCAAAATCTGGATAATAAACCAACGGTAAATACTCTTACTAAAATCCTCGAATGACATTGGAATCGAATGGCCCAATAAAACCCAAAGGAAGTCTCACAATAAAATATGACGGAAAGAAAATTTTTAACTAAATAAAACTGTAAATAAAAGCAACTCCAGCTGCACCTCCAAGCGATATATGATAAATCCTATGCAGCTACTCCAACATTAATACCTGAAAATATTTGTCAATGAACGAGGTCAGAGACCTGAGCATGAATACACACTACACGCCTCAAATAGGGTCCGTGAACCCAGACAATAGCATTATATGCAATAAATGTCAGAATAGATTATTTTAACTAAATGAATATAATCAAACGCGGTTGCACAAAACTAACTATTCTCTATAATTGAAATTCACAAAACACACCAATATGATTTTAAATAGCTAAGCTCCATTTTGTTAATTTATTTAAATCAACCCAAATATCATTCTTCTCACTTTTTATTATAGCAGTCCTCCCGCCCCGGGTGATAATTTCCACAAAACTTTTACACTTTCCCCTGCCAAAACGCCAGTCGAATCCGTTTAAACTGTCGATCCCCCATAATTTGACAAGGTTCCACACACGACACGACATAAATCGTTCGCCGACCCGTTCAAATTGTCAGTGCCCGCACATTATGTCACCACAAATTTTAATACCCGTTTTTATCTTAGGCATTAATTCTCATCTTCTTAATTTTCCATATATCAAATAATTCCACCCTTATTATCGATGTGAGATCCTCAAAATATCCCTTAGTCCCATACCTAAGGGTCCCTATGTACATATACGTCCTATCCTACGTATAAGACGAATTTCTAATAATAGTCTCGTCCTAGTCTTCCTAGACTAGCGTAACGATAATAAAACGTAAAAATCAGTCCCCACCCCGAAATATAAAATCCGCACGAATCTACACTAACTAGTCCCATACGTAGCAATCATAAATCATAACCATGGCCTTCCCACTAGTCCCATACCTAACAAGCATTCTAAAATAAATGTGAGCAATATACTACCCAAAAAGCCCCTCATCCCCCACAATGGAAAAAGTGATTAAAACCAATCACATGATACACCATTCATATGCACAACATATCCATTTAATAATAAAGGTATAATTGAATTCAAATCATTTAATAACATCATCGTTGATTTCTACACCATTAATTCCATTCAATAACGTTAAATTAATTAACATGTAATAATTTTCAATAAGTCATAATTGTTTTCTTTTATAAATCATCTACTTTTTATAAGTGTGAGCGCGTCCAAAAAACCATATAAATAACCCACATAAATTCTACATAAGAACCTACACCAAAAACCATAAAAACCCAAAAATATAACCTACGCACTCAAGGGTTTCAAATATTAAATCATATTAAAAATTTCACAAAAACAATCCCATAATTAAGTGTCCACTTTCTCTAATTAAGTTACTAATTGATTTTAATTAAAAAGACATTATGAAGGGTTTAGGCGACACTTAAAACTTATAATATTAAAGGAAAGGAATATAATATTCATGCCAATAAAAGTTGCTTTAGAAATTTGATCTTGAATGTGTATTCCTCCCAATATTTTTTTTACAAAGATTCATTTTTGACTCGTCTTGAGAAAATCCGGTTAATCTTGACAAAACTTAAGTTAAAAGTTATTTAGAATGGGGCTAGGGTTTGGAGGTTGAAGAAGATGAGAGGTTTATGATTTTTGAGAAGGCTCAAATGTGTTTTAAAAGACCTAAACTCGTCACTTTATGTTTATATACCAAAAAGAATTAGAGTCCTAATCAGATACAAACACTAAAAAAAACATTTCAGATGATCGGACCATTGGAATTTCCTAAACTTTTGGGCCATAGTAGCTGAAGATGAGAGGAAGATGTACAAAAACTTCAGCTCGATCGGACGTTTGAATATTTTTATATATTTGTTTTCTAAAGAGTTTTATGTTTTGAGAACTCTTAGAGGGTTTTATATTTTGAGGACTCTTCTAACCGACCCAAGACCTATATATACTCATATTAGGAGTCTTGTAATCTAGCTTTCCGAATTTTGAATATACAAACCAACATATTTAATTATAAAAATAATTAAATCCAAAATTTTATTTTTTCTCTAATTTTTGAATTAATTAAATAATTAGTTAATAAAAACATGGGGTGATACATACTTCCCCGCTAGCAAAGGAATTTTGTCCTCGAAATTACACTAAGCATAAATATTAAATGTAAATCGCTAAACATAAAATAAGGCTCACATATGCGTACTCGTTGAATGCCATAATTGGGCATCCATACACGCAATCTTACGAGCACCTACCCCATGAACAACAAAATAATATATATAACTATATTTATATACATTACTATAAAAGTAATGGCGTACCACGTGCTCTCACAAATCACCACTCAATTCTTTCTCCGATAGTCTTCGCATCACATAAATCCTCAAATCAAATCACATCATTGCATCGAGATAAGACATAGACAAAATTTATACTAATGATATTCCAAGTAATTAACGTTTCCAAAATCAACTCTAAGGATCCTCAAATCAAGCTTACTAATTCTAACCTTAATGCCTAGAACATCCTTAATACAAAATTATATATCCCCAAGAAACACATCTAACACGTATGCTAGACCCTCTACCTTAAAGAGTACGAATCAATAAAGGGAATCAAAGATCGATAACATGGAAGATAAACGGACTCATAACCTACGAGACCTAAGACCATGCTCTGATACCATCAGTAACCCATGCGTAATTCGAACAACGGGGTGGCTAGCTATCGCCGTTGAACTACGTCGGGTGTCACTAAATAAATACCATTCTAAACATGTGACATATATGAGACAATAAAAATTAATCCAATAATAAGTAATAATTAATACCAATGAATAATTGTAATATAAAAGTCATCACATGCTAAATTCCAAATAAAACCAATATCCAAAATATGAATTAATTCAAAATCTGGATAATAAACCAACAGTAAATACTCCTACTAAAATCCTCAAACAACTTTGGAACCGAATGGCCCAATAAAACCCAAATGAAGTCTCATAATGAAATACGATGGAAAGGAAAATCTAAACTAAATAAAATTGTAAATAAAAGAACCTCCAGCTGTACCTTCATGCGATATCCGATAAATCCTATGAAACTACTCCAACACCAATACCTGAAAATGTTAGTCAACGCACGAGGTGAGAGCCTCGAGGATGAATACACACTACTCCCCTCAAATAGGGTCAGTGAACCCAGATAATGTGACACCCTGCCTAATTAAATCCCGGGTGATCAGTCCTAAATTAAATAAAAACAGGTTTCTCAGTTGGTTCATTCTCATCACTATTGAAAACTTTTTAGTTACTATTTACCTAAGTGAAATTAGACCGGGGTCAAATTTTATCTTTCATTAACCCGAGACAATTACTCATACAGAAATAACAATTAAACATTCAAAATATAGTATAATTAAAACCATCTCACAATATATAAAGAATAAAGTCTTGACGAGTCAACAATCGGCTAAAATTCAAAATTGCTAAATAAAACCAACATAATCCTAAACTGAATATCTGAAATAATGTCAACGGACAACATGTCCCAGTACAGAGTACTAAAATGAGGTCATACATTAGATCTGAATGAATGAATCGTCTATGCAAAGTCCTGCCAGCCTCCACAATGCTGCAGCTACGAGTCCCTAGGCTGAATCCTCAAGTCTGACGTCCCTGTGGCTCGACACCTAAAACGGTTTGGAAAATATTTTGATCGCAAGAGTTAGTACTCAAAAAGTTTTAAAAATATTTAGAAAGTGATTATCACAGTAAGATGAGTAATTTATTACACATGTTAAGATTTGGGCACACTCTTTTGAGTTACCTCACTCTTCATCTATAGTGCATGACTAACGTCCCATACTTAGCCCACCTAGATGTACTACCCAAGATAATTGGCCTGTAGTATTCAACTGAACTTACCTAAGAGACTAAGTTCCCATACCACCCATATAGTATGTAATAATAACCATATCTCATGATTTTATATACTTAGATAACTTTTCACGCCTTGTTATCTTTAACCTTTTATAATTAAGTTTCCCGACTTAATCTGATTTTAGATGTATTCACGACATTTCATTATCTACTAACTCGTATAAGTAAATTATCTATACAATATACATTTCACACACAATATATACTTACAACTTCATTCATCACTAATATGTCCTCATAACACACATCAAGAACTCGTGGTTCGAAATGGGCCACCGACACCAAGTAAAAGGATTGGTTCAGAATGTCACCTCAACCCCAATTTCATTTCATATATTGGTTTGGAAAATCACCCCGAGCCCACTAATGAAATTTTATACATATATTGATTCGGAACTCTTTCATCATGACGCCAAATTTACTATTACCATATATTAGTTCAGAATCCTACCTCGACCCTAATATAGGCATGTATACTTTAGGTATTCTCTCCACTTAAGTATCTATGTAGTTAAGTAGGTATACACGCAACCTAATAATAATAATCGCACGTAATATTTTCTCTTTAATATTCACCGTACTTATTACTTTATGATTTATCTCACTATTGCATTTTAATCGAGTATCCACACAACTCTAAGGGTCCTTGTTACCCCTAAATTCATTTAAGTGGCTAAACTATCTCCAACCTACTGATATTAATTTGGATTGATGTTTTCTTCCCTCATAACTCAAATTCATAATCTCTGATACACGTCTCGATCGGTTTATCTTCGTCGTCCCATCTCTCCAAATCTTACACCCATGATTATAACAGACCCCCACTAAAATACCTACTGGTCTCAACTAAGTCCTTATATAGGTATAATATTATCTCTAAGGTTCTTCTCAAGCATTGGCAATCGATTAGAACTCAACCAATAAAAGAATCCAAAATTAGACAAGGTCGATCGATCGACCATGAGCATCGATTGATCGACTCCATCGATCGATCGACATTCATAGTCGATCGATCGATCGAGCAGTGACAGATGCAGTTCTTCTTCTTCTTCATGTGTTTTCACCATTTTTAATTATCAAACTCCCATGATAATATACGAGACTTGTATCTAAGGGTCCCCAACCATTCTTACGTACACTAGGATGATTTTCAACGATTTAAACAGTACAAATCCTTACAATTTAGCCTAGAATAATTAAAATCTTCTAATTATTCAAGAACCCTAATATGACATGTTCTTCCCATGTTTTCAATCATCAACCCTGATTTTAATTCGTACTAACAATCATGGTTCCTCCAATTTTCAATCCTCTATAGATATAAAGCTAACTACATCCTATTTCAACCCAAACATGCAATTAATCAATTCTTTTTCTTCGAGAATATTCATCAAAATCATTATTCATAAATCCAACACTTGGATATTATAACTCAAAATAATTTGTAAATAACCACTTGCCTTGATTACTGTAGGGTCTGATTTCATGATTGTTGGAGGGTTGATGTTCTTCTTCTCCTTTCTTTCTGCCCAAGATGCTTATGGTGGAAGAACACACTCCTATCTTCTCTAAATCTCTCTCTCAGGCTTCACAATCGTTCTCTCTCTATCTCCAATGGTTTTTGTGAGTTTTTATCCCCTCTAATCCTAGCCTCCAAAGATTATAATATGATTTAGAGTTTGTAAATTCGTAGGTCTACTCACCCCCAGTTGTCAAAAGACTAAAACACCCCCGTATGGTCCCGGTTTAGCCTAAAAATGCCCCGGTACCCGACTAGTACTCCCGAGTATACTATTTTGACTAATTTGACCCTTTCGGAATCATTAGTGACCTCTAAATTATCATTTGAGTCACTTAAAAACAATTTCCTATCTCATCCTCAATTTAGTTTACACGGGACACCCAGTTGAGATATAATCAAGTACGTCAATATCACTCGCTATGTTGTACAAATTAACTATCAATATTTACTACTCACACTTAGTAAATTTTAATCATAATATTAATCAGTGTCTATCGCTCAATTAATATTTAACAATCAAAATTATTATTTAATCACTTAATAATCATAATTATCATTAAATTACTTCACTCGCGTAATTTGTGTTAAATCGTATTTTCCTATTTAATTACTCAATTAATTAAATTCTAAATACGCCCATATACAGGGTATTACATACTTCCCCTTTACAAAGAAATGTCATCCTCTAAATTAAGACATACATGCGATGAATAACTTTGGATACTGCTCTCGCATATCCCCCTTCCGCTCCCATGTCGACTCCTCAACATTGTGGTATTCCCATTGTACTTGCAGTAATGGAACCACCTTTGATCGCAGTTTACGCACACTATGATCTAGAATAGCCACGGGTCTCTCCTCACACGAGACATCTCGATGCAAATCAATCTCCTCAAGTGGAACGTGCCAGAAGGCTCTCTCGCTCCTCTTGTATTTTTTGAGTGAAGCCATATGGAACATGTCGTGTATCCTCTAAAGATGCTCTGGGAGTCCCAATATGTATGCTATCGATCCCACCCTATCAATAATACGTAACGGTCCCGTATATCTTGACACTAACTTACCCTTCTTATCGAACATCATATTCCCCTTCATAGGTGATACGCAAATCAACACCTGGTCACCCACCTCTAGCTCCACGTGTCTCCTACCGGTGTCAGCATAACTCTTCTGCCTATCCTGAGCTATTCGAATACATCCTCGAATTAACTCTATCTTGGCAAAATTCTTTTATATCATCTTCGGCCCCAATAGCTTGTTGTCCCCCACCTCTAACCAGCAGGCACACGAATGACAAGGCTCTGTCTACCTCATCATCATGTTAAAGTTTGCTCCACTTCTCTTTCCAAACCTCTGCCAACTCTCCAGTAGGTCTTTGGCTCAATGCGTCTTCCACCACGTTAGCCTTACCAAGATGATACTGTATATCAAACTAGTAATCCTTCACAAATTTGAGCCATCGCCTCTGCCTCATATTCAGATCCTTCTGTGTGAAGAGACACTTAAGTTACTTATGATCCATGAATAGAGTAAACTTCTCTCCCAGAAGATAATGTCTCCATATCCTCAAAGAGAAAATGACCATTGCCAACTCAAGGTCGTGGGTGGGGTAATTCTTCTCATGTGTCTTTAGCTTTTGAGATGCATAAGCTATAGCTCTCTCCCCCTTCTATAACACACCCCCAAGTCCCTACAAGGATGCATCTGTAACACCCCGTATTTTTTAGAACTTAAATAATTATGTGATTAATTATTATTGTGGGATTAATTAACTTAATATACGAGAATTAATTAGCGATTAATTTGGATTTAAAAAAAATATATTAACTAGCGTGACAAGGATTAATACTTATTAATGAGATAAATTATCGAGAGTGAAATATACGACAATTTGGTATATTAAGTCAGGATACGCGTGTGAGTCGTGTCGGGACTAATTGAATGGAATATAAAGGTAAATTATTTTTAAGTAACTCATATGGTAATTTCGAGTGCTCCGTTGAGTACGATAGGGTCGAGATAGTCAGAAAACACTACCCGAGTATTTTATTTAGACTCCGGGAGATTTTAGGCCATACCGGCACCCCGTAGGGGTAATTTTGTAATTTTAATTTTTGGAGAAATTAAATGGATCAAAATTGGGAGTTTATTATATCAGTCACGAGAGGTTCATTAGGGTTAATATATAGAAAATTAAAGAACCACCACAAAGTGTGTGAGGGAGAATAATTTCCAAGAAGGAAAGCCCAATTAGCACCACCTTGCACAACCACCACCACCATCGCGTAGATCGGAACAAGCGGAACACACCCATACCAACAACATCAAGAGATCATACGGTTGATTCGAGGCAAGTGTTATTACTTGCTCCTTTTTAGCAATAATTGCATTTATGTTAGAGTAGATAAATTTTCCCCATGAATTTGATGATAATTATGATGGAAAAATATAGGATTTCTTGCATATGATAGGGATGAGATGTTGACAATTGATATACCCATGTAGATAGGTTTTAATTACGAAATTTGATGTGTATTGATGGTTAAAAATCTGAAAAATTATTGATTGAAACACAAAATTTAAGAGTTAGGGTTCTTATATAATTAAATTGGGGATTTCATATATGATTGATGATTGATGGGGAATTATTGATCCTAGGGTCTTAGAATTGTTGTTTATATATTGTGTTATTGTTTGGGTTTCATGATGAAAATATGGGAGAAAATCTATAGAGGTTTTAGGGATAAAAATGGTGGAAAAATGCAGAATTCTGGGTAGGAAGACGAGACAATGCGCGTCGCGCGAGTCGTTCAAGCGAAATAAATATCTCGCGCGAAGTCGCTCAGGCAACAAGTGGCAGTCGTTCAAACGACGTTGCCATCTGGTTCGAGCGACAAGGTAAATTTATGGGAATTTTTTGAGGGTCCAGTTTTGGATTTTTATGTTTATTGGTGTGAGAGGAACTGCCAATTAACAAATTTAAAACGAGACAGGTTTATGAGAAAGTGTGTAAGGATTATACTTTAAATACTTCGGGAAGAAGATTTACCTTGAAGATTAAGTGTGATTTATGTTAATATAATAATACTGTACAATGCGTGACAATGAGAATAAAATACGTATAGTAAGTATGCAATTAGGTTGGGAGAATACTTATAAATTTTAATAGGATGCGTGTATGCCTATTATTTGATATTTTTGTTAAGTGCACTAATGGGCGATAACCCGGGGGTACAAGGTTATGTTGTTTAATACACTAAAGGGTATTAACCTGGGGGGTGTAAGGTTTTTATTTAGTGCACTAATGGGTGATCACCCGGGGGTGCAAGGATAATGTATTAAGTTCACTAATGAGTGATAACCCGGGGGTGCAAGATCATTTAATTTATAGCACTAATGGGGATTCAAATCAGGGGTGCAGGACTTGAATATATTTGTATAGGGATGTTATGACTATATATATATGTGTGTGTGTATGTGTGTGTGTGTGTGTGTGTCTGTGAGTATTTATGAGAAATTCTACTAAGAGAAACTAGTAGTTATGGCAACAATGACAAATGAAACAATCTTAATGAGAGAAAGATTTAAATACTCTAAGAGTGAACATGAAAGGAAGTAAAATGTGATAGACTACTTATGGGGGATCGTATGGGAGATACGGGAACACTACTATTGAATGTTGATAGTGTTACGTGACTTTGATCTAGTTAATTTGGGTAGAATTACTAGTACTAGATAGAAGATACGATTTGAGTGCACAATAGAGGAGATGTGAGAACTTCATGTGAGAGCACGAATCTAACATGCACATAAAACTTGCTTTAAGGAAGTTTTAAATACTTGCTAAAACATATTTTTACACATCGGGTTCTGACCCGTCTCTTGCATCTCTTCTTCTCTCTTTGTATCTCTATATATATTATATTAGGTGCTCAGCTACAGGGACATCAGATTTAGAGACATGGAATGCTTGCCGTGCTACGGCTGATGTGGAAGCTGTAGGTCTTTGCATTAGACGCTCCTATCATTTATCTCAGTTTATCTAGACTTTTCATTTAGGGCATGTGTCGCCTATTCCTTAGACATTTTATTAGAGATTGTATTTAATTTTCTTTCTATTCATTTTAGCTGGATTTAGTATTTACTATGGATCTGTGGTTTAGAGTTTTGAACTGGAATTTTTATACAGTCGTATTTATTTCAGTACGTAAATCGGATTCATCATTTATTTTATTCAGTCGAATGGTGAATGGATTATATTTAAATTCTTGGACTTTATAAATATGATTTTTTTGGTTACAATTTTAAAAGGAAAGTATTTTTACACTAGCTTAATTTATATTAGGTGATTAATAAAGTTAATGTTTTTGACAGTGATGCGAAGAATGAACCAACCGAACATTTTGTTTAAAATTTTTATGAAGGATTGATCACCCGGTATTTAATTGGGTGGGGTGTCATAGGTGGTATCAGAGCATCAGGTTTTAGAGTCCTTTACGATCTGTGCGGCTTATTATTCTTTTAGCTTAGCATCCTTTGATATAGATCCTTATCTTTAGGACTGTTGTATTCTTGTTTATGAGATCACGTCTTCAACTATTTGAGATTTAATGATAACTATGGACTAATAAAATTCTTTCTCGTCTCAGATGCCTCCTCGATGTGAACTAAGGGATAGGAATGCTCGACCAGAGCCTCAACCAGCTCCACCTCAGGGCATGATGAATGCTACAGAAGTTGCTTCCATCATTGCAGAGGCAGTAAATGCAGTACTGATAGTGGTACAACAGGCACCACCACAGGCACCAATAGCGGCGCCAGCACCTATTCCCATTTTCCCTACTGCATGGGAGGGAGTCAGGGATGCCTTTTAAAAGGCGCATCCTCTATAGTTCTCAGGCAGTTCTGATGTAGTGATGGCGAGTCAGTGGAAAAAGGATATATAGAGACACCTTCATATGTACGAGTGAACTGAGGTATAGAGGCAAGTTTTGGCTACCTTTAAGATGACGGGAGCAGCCTTATAGTGGTGGGAGTCCACTACTACTTCAGAGGAGTGGGAATTGATGCTGATTTTTGATTTCTGGGTGCGGTTCGACAATAAGTATTTTCCTTCTGTCGTCAAGACTGAGATGAGGAAGAAACTTTTAGACCTCACCCAGGAAGGGAAGACAGTTACGAAATATGAGGAGGAGTTCACACGATTGACTAATATGGTACCGGATGAGGTGCCTACGGAGGAGAAACGAATCCACATGTTCATGTATGATTTGACTTGGAGGATCCGACCGCATTTTCTGGGTAACCTTTCCCTACATTCCTACACAAATGTCCTAAATGCAACATTATTACATTGTCAGGAAAACCGCTTCCATTCTAAGGGAAGCACGCGGGAAGGAGAGACCAACCAGTTGGGAAAGTCAGGGGGAGGTAGTACCAGTGGGGCACAGCTGATCAGAGTCCGAGGCAGGGTACCCAACAGGGGGATTCTACTAAGAGGTTTCGTTTAAAGGGTTTCAGACATGGTCACGGGGGCTTCAGACGGGGCCACCAGGGCTAACAACAGGGCCAACAGTAGGGAGGGAAGCAGGTCCATCAGGGCCAAGGTAGGGGTGGTAACGGCAAGAAGGGTCGAGGTTATCAGGGACAAAGGGGGGAATTTCACCAGCAAATGTTATACTTGTGGTAAGACTAGCCATAAGAAGCAGGATTGCCCCGATAAGGACAGGTTCCCTCGGCAGCTAGGTGCTCACCAGGAGACTCAGAGACCCATCTTTCCCACCACCCTACTAGCTCCAGCGCCAGTTCCAGCCTTGCCCGCAACTCCGGTGCAGCAGGGAAAACTTCAGTATGGACGGCTCTACAACCTCCATCAGGCCACAGTCCCATAGGCTCCACCTGCGATTGAGGGTATGTTTTCTATTCGGGGGACAATGGGGCGTATTTTATTTGATACAGGGGCCACACATTGTTTTATTGCCACGAGGTTTGCACGTGCTTTGGGATTATTACATACAGCAGATAGTACTGTTACATGTGTAGATTCGCCTTTGGGTAGTGTCTCAATAATTTTCTTTAAATGCTGAGGGGTGGGTATAGAGATTGGGAGAATTACTTTACCTGGTGACATGCTTGTATTAGAGATGTCCGAGTATGATGCGATTATCGATATGGATCGTCTTGTTGCATATAGGGCCATAATCGATTGTTTTAGTAGGAGTATTATTTTTACTATACCTGGTCAGGAGATGTTCCTGGTAGCGATGCCTTGTTCTGAGGGAGGATCTTCCACGCATTTGTAATATATAGAGGAGGAGGGCTCTAAGGAGGTGGTGATACATCTTGATTCGATACCGGTGGTTTGGGAGTTCACTAATGTGTTCCAAGATATTCCGAGATTACCTCCTAGTAGAGAGATAGAATTTGTATAGATTTGACGTCGGGCACTTAGCTAATAGGCCACGCACCTTATCGTATGGCTCCAGCGGAGATGGGGGAGTTACGGGATAAGATAGAACAACTGTTGGGTCAGGGGTTTATTCATAGGAGTAGTTCACCTTGGGGTGACCCAGTGCTGTTCATTAAAAAGATAGATGGATCGTTACGGTTGTGCGACGATTATCATGAGTTGAATAAGGTCACGATACGGACTAAGTATCCGTTGCCCCGAATCGATGACTTATTTGGCCAGTTAAGAGGAGCTACTTTCTTCTCAAAGATTGACTTAAGGCCGGGATACGTTCAGTTACCGATCAGGGAACATGATGTGTCGAATACTACCTTCTTGATGAGATATGGTTCCGACGAGTTTAGGATTATTCCTTTTGGGATAACCAACACCCCAGCCGTGCTTATGGACTTGATGAATAGGGTGTTCAGCGAGTTCATGTATTATATTGTCATTGTCTTCATAGATGACATCATGATTTACTCTCAGACGGAAGAGGAGCATGCCGAAAATTTGAGGCAGGTTTTACAGACGCTGCGTCAGCACGAGTTGTATGTAAAATATGAGAAATGTGGATTTTGGCTGAAGGAAGTTCAGATTTTGGGTCATATTATTTCAGATAGAGGGATATCCATAGATCTCGAGAAAGTGTCAGCGGTGAGGGAGTGGGGACAACCCAGGACGCCGACTGAGAAATGTAGTTTCTTGGGCCTAGCAGGATACTACCGGAGGTTTATTCGGGGATTCTCGAAGATAGCGGGTCCATTGACTCATTTTACTCGCAAAGGAGTGAAATTTATCTGGAATGATTCCTGTAAGTTGGCCTTTAATGAGCTGAAGGACAAGCTGACTTCAGCTACGTGTTAGCACTGCCCAGGACGGGAGTGGAGTATCTAGTCTACACCGATGCATCTTTACTAGGACTTGAGGGTGTGCTTAAATAGGAGGATCAGGCTATATCTTATGCCTCCCGAAAGCTTAAGCCTCATGAGAAGAACTACCCCACACACGACTTAGAGTTGGCGACAGTCGTGTTTGCACTCAGGATTTGGAAACATACCTTTTGGGTGAACAATTTTGCCTATTTACAGACCACAAGTCATTGCAGTACTTGTTCATGCCGAAGGAGTTGAATATGCATCAACGCAGGTGGCTAGAGTTTGTAAAAGATTATCAGTTTGAGATAAACTATCACCCGCGAAAGGCTAACGTAGTTGCAGATGTGTTGAGTCGTAGGCCAGTAGATGAGACGGTCGAGGTGTGGAAGGCGAAATGGAAGGATCTAGGGCACCAGGATGCTGTGGCAAAGATTATTCATGTCAATTATGATCGTAACACCGTTGATAGTGACAAGGGTGGTCGCGACATACCCTTTTTTATAGGAGAGGATTAGACAACTCTTATCCGGTGGAGGCGAGTCTTATTCGATAAGTTCCAAGGGAGGCTTTCATTTCAATGAGAGACTCGTGGTTCCAGAGGGGGAGGACCTTCGACATGCAGTGATGACAGAGTCTCATGGGTAAAGATTTATGATACATCCTGACGGGGATAAGATGTACCAAGATATGAGGCGATAGTACTGGTGGAGTGGGATGAGTAGGTATTTCGTAGAGTTCGTATCCAAGTTTACCACTTTTCATCTAGTAAAAGTGGACCATCAGAGACCACCAGGTTTACTTCACCGTTAGAGATCCCTATGTGCAAGTGGGAGGTCATTTCCATGGACTTTATTATCGGGTTGCCTACTTCGCATAGGGGGCACGATTCTATATGGGTTATTGTGGTCCGATTAGCAAAAGTAGCCCATTTTCTGCCTGTTAGGACAGACTATATGGCAGGACAATATGCTCAGATATTTATTGCAGAGATAGTAAGACTGCATGGTGTGCCTCTTGATATCATGTCAGATAGAGATAAAACATTTGTGTCTCATTTTTGGGAGAGTTTCCAGGAGGCTATGGGTACGGAGTTGCGGTTGAGTAAGGCGTATCACCCGCAGATCGATGGGCAGACTGAACGTACTAATCAGATGCTTGAGGACATGTTGCGCATGTGTATCCTTGACGTTGGGGGAGGTTGGGAGAAGTACCTTCCACTGGTGGAGTTTGCTTACAATAACTCCTATCAGTTCACGATTGACATGGCCCCATTCAAGGCATTATATAGGAGACCTTGTCATTCTCCAGCCTATTGCCTAGAGGTGGGAGACAATAAGTTACATGGGCCTGAGGTAATTCAGGATACATCGAGCAGGATCGAGATGATTCGAAGTTGTTTACGAGTAGACCCGGACAGACAGAAAAGCTACGCCGTGTGACACCCCGACTAATTAAATACCGGGTAGATACTCCTTTATTCAAATTAATACAAAATGTCAATTTAGTTCAGTTCATAGAATCACTGTCGAAAAACGTTAACAATTTCTAGCCACCTAATATTTAAAAAAAAGTGAGATGCCAACTTTAATTAAATCCGATGAACATTCAACCAATTTAAATTATAAAATGTTGATATAACAACTACAACATAGTCACAAAAGAATAACCATGGAATAACAATGAATCTGGAGGAGTACTCCTCTCAATAAACCAAATACAGAATACAACCAAATGCAAAGTCTGAATCACTAATTAATTAAATCCAAAACTGAAATAAAACTGAATAATAAGCCATCTCTAAGAAAAAGGGGCGACATGCCCTACAGATAAATAAGTCTGAACTGGGATCAAAGTACAAAGTGGAGGCGTCTATAATCGAGTTCCTGTAACTTCCACAACAGCTACAGCACGTCACTGGAATAGAACTCTTAAGCTTGGTGTCCTTGTGGCTGGGCACCTAAAAGTTTTTACAAGAAAATGGATTTGAAAGAAAACGGGTCAGAGCCCGATTGTGAAAACAGTTTAAAATACAGGAAGTGTTTAATATCATTAAATAGTGAATATAAAATACATGATAGTGCGTGCACTCACATGAGTTTCTCACCTCTCAACTAATTGTGCACTCCTACATACCCGTACATATTCTAGTTATTACACTAACTAACTAGTCTAATTCAATATATGATTCTACCATACTATTCACAGTTTAATTCCCGACTTCTTAACATAAACTGAGAGTTTTACCTCCATTCCTCAGTATTAGTTACAATAATTACTAAGAGTTTTCCCATTTTTAATTCTACAAAGATGTTACATTAATTCACACTTGTACTTATATAAACAGTTCATTTCAATATTTGAGTATATCAATCTCATCATAAATATACAATAACAGCACCCCTAGACTAAGTTGCGGTGCACACATACTCTGCTATCAAATCTCGATACATCACGTACATAAGGACCACGCATTCCGAATCTCTCAGGAACCGTTTCGATAAGTAACATTCACACATAATGGAGGCGAACATAGTTCACATCACATGGGTCACACACATACCTACGCTCCCATGATCAGTAGACTTATTAATTTCTCAATAAGTCATTCTCTGACCTATGTCCTCGAGGTACCAATCTAAATCCCCCCCGTAGGCACACAAAGGTTAGATGGCCCTGGTCCAATGCTGACCTCCCGTGATAGCAAATATGGTAGGTATGTTATAGACAGATAACCACATATACTAAGCGTTCACACATTTTATATATCTTATAACATTAATAGAGGTATATTCCTCATTCCTTTATCGTCAATAAATGTTTCACATTTACATGTCCCCGAATAATATACATTAAAAGTTGTCAACCCTTCTCACGTCGTAATTTTAAGTACTTACAACTTAACCCGTAAAAGTCACCCGGTCTATTATATAATTCTAATTTTTAATCATCAACATACTCCATTCTCATAACTATACCCACTAATCATAAGGAAAGAATAACACTCGATTAGATAGGCCTACGGGAAGCTTGAAAACAAAATCGGGCCTAAAAATACCATACTGTGAACTCGTTAGAAATCTCGTTCGAACGAGTGTCATTCGAATGAAGTCTTTGAATGAACTCGTTAGAAGGGCTGCTGGAATCTTGTTAGAATCTTGTTCGAATGAGGTCGTTCGAATGACCTGGGTTGGTCTTCTAACGAGATGGCAGAGTACGCCCAAAAATTTCCCAACTTCATTTTTCTTTTCTCTAAATCCATCCTAAGATCATCCCAATAATGTTTTAATGTTTTTAAACTATTCTAAGTCATCCTAGGTCACTCCTTAACATATTTTTGGGGTCAAATCTTACTAATCAAAATGCAAATATCATAAATCCCCAATTTTTGCCCCAAACCCTATAAACATGAATCCAGAATTTAATTGCACCTAAATACTCATACTTAATTCGTTTTCAAATCATCAAAGTTAAGTTTTGGGGTACTGATTTCGTCCATAATTATTCTACATGCAATCCCTAAACAAACTTTAGAGTTTCTACAACAATTCCATACGTTTTCATTAAAACTTTCAAGGAAAATACAGTTTCTACACTAAACATGGAAGAAATATTCATTGAACTTAATAACATTAAATCACTTGCCTTAGGTTTGTTCTTCAGATTTTTTGTCGGTGATTCTAGGTTGAATTTCTCCTCTTTCCTGTCACAAATCCTTATAGAATGGTGGTGATGGTTGATGGCTTTGGTTTGGCTCTCTTGTAACCTTTCTCCAACTTCTCACAAAACTCCTGTAGGCCACTCTCTTGTCTTTTGCTGGTAATGGCATTAGTGGCCTCTCAAATAATATATAATTAACCTCTAAAATTCGTGGGTTTTAATTCCTAAATTTTTAAAATTACCAAAACACCCTTCTGGGTTGCCAGTTTAGCCTCAAAGTGCCCCGGAACCCAAACTAAACTCCCAGCTAGTATTTTTTTGACTATTTCGACCCTTCCGGACACGTTGGCGCACTCAAAATGACCATTCGATTGATAAAAATATAATTCACTTTTTAATTTAAATAAATTCATTCCTGACGCGACTGACACGCGCGTCCCAACTGAATTTCTCAAATTATCGTATTTTTGCCTCGTGACAATTTTTATTATTTTCAATACTCATATATTACCATATATTCTCAGAAATATTTATTCTAGCATCATAATCAAATACCAACTCACATCTCGCTAGTATTTACCTCCGGATTAATTTCCAAGTTTATTCTCATTTAATTCAATTAATCCATTAAATAAAAATCAATAAAATTACGGGGTATTCCAGGCCGATGCTAAGAGGTCCTTTAGAGAGTTCACAGTGGGGGACCAAGTTTTGTTAAGATTATCTCCTATTAAGGGGGTGATAAGGTTCGATAAAAAGGGAAAATTGGCTCCGAGATACGTAGGACCATTCCCTATTATCGAGAGGATTGAACCAGTGGCTTACAGACTTGGATTTCCAGAGCACTTACACCGTATTCATGTTGTGTTTAACATATCATCAGTAAGGCGGTATCTTCAGGATGAGTTGGCCCACACTCACATCGCGATAGAGGAGATCGATTTTCATCCCGACAGTTCTAATGAGGAGAGGCTAGTGGCTATCCTAGATCACAGTGACAGGAGACTGAGGTCAAAAGTAGTTCCACTTGTGCTTGTCCAGTGGCATCATCACAATATGGAGGAGTCCACTTAGGAGCGAGATGAGAATATGCGTGAGAAGTATCCATATTTATTTGTACCAGGTATGCCTTACTTTCCGAATTTCGAGACGAAATTCCGTTATTAGGGGGGAAGTATGTAACACCCCGTATTTTTGAGAACTTATATAATTATGTGATTAATTATTATTGCGGGATTAATTAAATTAATGTACAAGAATTAATTAGTGATTAATTCGGATTTTAAAAAATAAATATTAACTAGCGTGACAAGGATTAATACTTATTAATGAGATAAATTGTCGAGGGTGAAATATACGACAATTTGGTATATTAAGTCGGGACACGCGTGAGTCGTGTCGGGACTAATTGAATGGAATATACAGGTAAATTATTTGTAAGTAACTTGTATGGTAATTTCGAGTGCGCCGTTGAGTTCCGGAGGGTCAATATAGTCATAAAACACTACCCGGGTATTTTATTTAGACTCCGGGAGATTTTAGGCCAAACCAGCACCCCGTAGGGGTAATTTTGTAATTTTAATTTTTGGAGAAATTAAATGGACGAAATTGGGAGTTTATTATATCATCAAAAGATGTTCATTAGGGTTAATATATACAAACGTAAAGAACCTCCACAGAGTGTGTGAGGGAGAACAAATTTCAAAAAGGAAGGCCCAATTAGCACTACCTTGCACAACCACCACCACCATCGCGTAGATCAGAACAAGAGGAACACACCTATACCAATAACATCAAGAGATCAGACGGTTGATTTGAGGCAAGTGTTTATTACTTGCTCCTTTTTAGCAATAATTGCGTTTATGTTAGAGTATATAAATTTTCCCCATGAATTTGACGATAATTATGATGGAAAAATAAAGGGCTTCTTACATATGATAGGGCTGAGATGTTGACAATTGATATACCCATGTAGATAGGTTTTAATCACGAAATTTGATGTGTATTGATGGTTAAAAATCTGGGAAATTATTAATTGAAACTCAAAATTTAAGAGTTAGGGTTCTTATACAATAAAATTGGGGATTTCATATCTTCTTGATGATTGATGAGGAATTATTGATCTTATGGTATTAGAATTGTTGTTTATACATTGTGTTATTGCTTGGGTTTGATGATGAGACGATGGGAGAAAATCTGTAGAGGTTTTAGGAATAAAAATGGTGGAAAAAAGCAGAATTCTGGGCAAGAAGACGAGACAGTGGGCGTCGTGGGATGTCGCGCATAGTCGTACGAGTGAGATAGACATCTCGCACGAAGTTGCTGAAGCAACACATGGCAGTCGTTCAAACGACGTTACCATCTGGTTCAAACGACGAGGTAAATTTATGGGATTTTTTTAGGGTCCAGTTTTTGAATTTTCAGTTTATTGGTGTGAGAGGAACTGCCAGTTAACAAATTTAAAACGAGACAGGTTTACGAGAAAGTGTGTAAGGCTTATAATTTAAATACTTCGGGAAGAAGATTTAACTTGAATATTACAAGATAGTTATAGTAATCTAATAATACTATACAATACCTAACAATGAGAATAAAATACGCATGATAAGTATGCAACTAGGTTGGGAGAATACTTATAAATTTTAATAGGATGTGTGTATGACTATTATTTGATATTTTTGTTAAGTGCATTAATGGGAGATAACCCGGGGGTATAAGGTTATGTTGTTTAATACACTAAAGGGTATTAACCCGGGGGTGTAAGGTTTTTATTTAGTGCACTAATGGGTGATAATCCGGGGGTGCAAGGATAATGTATTAAGTGCACTAATGAGTGATAACCCGGGGGTGCAAGATCATTTAACTTATAGCACTAATGGGGATTCAAACCGGGGGTGTAGGACTGGAATATATTTGTATAGGGATGTTATGACTATATATATATATGTGTGTGTGTGTGAGTGTATGTGTGTGTGTGTGTGTGTGTGAGAGAGAGAGAGTATTTATGAGAAATTCTACTAAGAGAAACTAGTAGTTATGGCAACAATGACAAATGAAACAATCTTAATGAGAGAAAGATTTAAATACTCTAAGAGTGAACATCAAAGGTAGTAAAATGTGATAGACTAATTATGGGGGATCCTATGGGTGATACGGGAATACTACTGTTGAATGTAGATAGTGTTACGTGACTTTGAACTAGTTAATTGGGGTAGAATTACTAGTAGTAGATAGAATATACGATTGGAGTGCACAATATAGGAGATGTGAGAACTTCATGTGAGAGCACGAATCTAACATGCACATAAAACTTGCTTTAAGGAAGTTTTAAATACTTGCTAAAACATATTTTTACACATCAGGCTCTGACCTGTCTCTTGCATCTCTTCTTCTCTCTTGCTATCTATATATATATCTTATATCATGTGCTCAGCTACAGGGATGCCAGATTTAGAGACATGGATTGCTTGGTGTGCTACGACTGATTTGGAAGCTGTAGGTCTTTGCATTAGATGCTCATATCATTTCTCCCAGTTTATCTAGACTTTTCATTTAGGGCATGTGTCGCCCATTCCTTAGACATTTTATCAGAGATTGTATTTAATTTCCTTTCTATTCATTTTAGTTGGATTTAGTTTTTACTGTGGATCCGTGGTTTAGAATTTTGAACTGGAATGTTTTATAGAGTCGTATATATTTCAGTACGTAAATCGGATTCGTCATTTATTTTATTCAGTTGAATGGTGAATGGATTATATTTAAATTCTTGGACTTTATAAATATGATTTTTTTGTTACAATTTAAAAAGGAAAGTATTTTTACACTAGCTTAATTTATATTAGGTGATTAATAAAGTTAATATTTTCGACAGTGATGCTAAGAATGAACCAACCGAACATTATGTTTTAAATTTTTATAGAGGACTGATCACTCGGTATTTAATTGGGCGGGGTGTCACAGGTGGTATCAGAGCATCAGGTTCTAGAGTCCTTTAAGATCTGTACGTCTTATTGTGCTTTCATCTTAACGTCCTTTGATATAGAGCCTTATCTTTAGGACTGTTGTATTATTGTTTATGCGATCACGTCTTCAACTATTTGAGATTTAACGATAACTGTGGACTAATAAACTTATTTCTCATCTCATATGCCTCCTCGACCTGCACCAAGGGACATTAGTGTGGCCAAACGACATCACTCTAAATACCCTGTTCATGAGATCCAAAAACACTACAGGAACATTAGTGAGCCTAATTGGCATCACTTTGAACTCGTACGACCCATACCACGACAAGAAAGCAGTCTTAGGTGCATCCTCCTCTCAAATGCGCAGCTGATGGTAACCTGACCTCAAATCGATATTTGAATAGTACGTAACTTCTCTCAACTGATCAAATAAGTTGTCAATCCTAGGTAACGGATACTTGTTATGTATCTTCACCTTGTTCAGTTCCCTGTAGTCTACACACAAATGAAGCGAACCATCCCTTTTCTTCACAAATAACACCGACGCACCCCATAGCGATGTACTCCGCCGAATGAAACCCTGTACCAAGAGCTACTAAATCTTCTCTCTCAACTCTCGCATCTTCGAAGGAGCCATGCGATACGGTGCTCTAGAAATCATTCTCATCCCCGGTGCTAAGTTGATAATGAACTCAATATCCATGCTGGGTGGTAACCCTGGTATCTCCTGGAAGATGTCCTCAAAATCCCTCACGACTGGGATTGAGTACAGATAAACAACCACCTCCTGTGAGGTCTCCTCCTCAATGTAACATAAATGAGTTCGCGATCCTCCCCCGGGAAGAGGCATGGCCACTAAGAACATCTCCTATCCCGGAATGGAAAATATGATAGTCCTCTCGTAGCAATATACCATCGCCCTATAACCCTCCAACCAATCCATGCCTAGGATGATGTCATAATCCTCCATATATAAAACTATAAGGTATGCCACTAGACTTAATCTCTCGATCATAATGTCCACACCCCTATATATTGAGTGTACAAGGGACCCACTACCCATCGGTGACTCCACACCCATAAGATGAGTGTCGGCTGTCTATAAAAGATCGGCTGCTTGTACAAATCTAGTGGTAATAAAAGAATGTGTTGCACCTGTTTCAAAACTACCCTCATGCCCATGGATAGGAAACATACCTACGACTACCATCGGTGCCTGAGGTGTTAGTTGTATAGGCATGTCCTGGATGTTGTACACACGCCCATAGTGCATCTGGCTCGATTGCTGCTGTGGGTCCTGTGCTGGTGCTGGGGATAACGGAGCCTGCTACCCCTGCTGAGCACCCTGCTATTGTTCCCTGTCTCCCTGTGGGCTAGCCCTTCTCTTGTAACCCTACTGTCCACATGTGAAACACTGCCACTAGAACTGTCTCTGCCCATGGACCTGACGTTGGCCTTGATATCCTTAGACCTGCTGGCCTCCCCCTTGCTTCCCTTAGCCCTGACAGCCCTCAGGAACCTACTGTTGGGGACCCTGTTATCCCTGTCTGTCAGATCGAGGTTTCCCATAGCTAAATCTCTTGGCAAAGTTCCCCTATCGGGAATCCTGCCCTAGATGACCCATTGTCTGCTACTGCGGTGTGCTGCTGTCACTATCTCCACTTGCCTTGCCTGGATGGCTAAGCTCACCTCTTTTACTTCCCTTCGCATGGAAGCGATGATCCTGACAGTGCACTAGTGCGTCTTTGACGACATATGTATATGTCATCAGTGCTGGGTTACCGATCAAATGTTTCCTGATCCTCCAGGCCAAGCCATTCATGAACTTTAACTTCTTTCGCTCCCCGTTGCTCACCTCGTTTGCCAAAAAGTTAGCCAGACGGGTGAACTCCTCCTCATAGTCAGCTACTGAGCAATCACCCTGAACCGCCTCACTAAATTTCTTCCTCATCTCTGAATCTACTGCAGACTGAAACTACTTACGGTCAAACCGCACCTAGGACTCTGTAATCGTCATCAAGTCGCTCTCCTTTGCGGTGGTACCTGACTCCTACCACTGTAAATATGCTCTCGATAGATAGAAAGTAGAAAGCATATGCTTTTACGCCTCGGTACACTCAAGCACGCGCAGATGGTGCTGAATGTTCTTCTTCCAGTTGCAAGCCTCCACCACGTCAGTACTACCCTGAAACTCGGGCAGATGAATCATTTGAAAGGTCTCCCTGACTCGATACCAAGAAGGTGGCCCTCCCAGGTCCTAAACTCCTAGTTCCACCGGAGGCTGTCCCAGGGGCTAAGGAAAATGAAAAAAAAAGAATTGTATAAGTACAAAGTTTATACCAAATCTAATAGCAGAAGTACGATATCTTAAGTACATAAAGAAAAAAAGCAATAGTCCTAAAATAGGACTCTACATCAAAATAACGAAACGCTGAAATTGTAGTAAGCCGCTTAGATTCTATGGACACTAGAATTTGATGCTCAGATACCATCTGTGACACCCTGCCTAACTAAATCCCGGGTGACTAGTAATAAATTAAATTAAAATAGGTTTCTCAGTTGGTTCATTCTTAGCATCACTGTTGAAAAGTTTTTAATTACTAATCACCTAAGTGAAATTAGACCGGTGTCAAATTTTATCTTTCATTAACCCGAGATAATTACGCATGCGGAAATAATAATAAACATTCACAATATACTATAATTCAAACCATCTCGCAATATATAAAGAATAAAGTCTTGCCGAGTCAACAATCAGCTAAAATCCAAAACTGCTAAATAAAACCAACATAATGCAAAGCTAAATATCTGAAATAATTTCAATGGACAACATGTCCCAGTACAGAGTACAAAAATGAGTTCCTACACTAGATCTGAAGGAATGAATCGTCTATGCAAAGTCCTTCCAGCCTCCACAATGCTGCAACTACGAGTCCTTTGACTGAATCCTCAAGTCTAGCGTCCCTGTGGCTGGACACCTAAAACGGTTTTGAAAATATTTTGATAGCAAGAGTTAGTAATAAAAATGTTTTAAAAATATTTATCAAGTGATTATCATAGTAAGATGAGTTATTGATTACATGTATTAAGATTTACGTACACTCTCTTGAGTTGCCTCACCCCTCATCTATAGTGCATGCCTAACGTTCCATACTTAGCCCACATAGCTGTAGTACCCAAGATAGTTGGCCTATAGTATTCAACTAAACTTACCTATGCGACTAAGTTACCATACCTCCCGTATAGTATGTAATAATAACCATATTTCATGATTTTATATACTTAGATAACTTTTCACACCTTGTTATCTTTAATCTTTTATAATTAAGTTTCCCTACTTAATCTACTTTTAAATGTATTGACATCATCTCATTATGTACTAACATGTATAAGTAGATTATAGGTATAGTATACATTTTGCGCACAATATATACTCATAAATTCATTCACCACTAATGAAAGTGCAAGGACCCCCAATTTTAATTTCAATTTCCTTTTAATGCGGAAAATAGATGGTTACTAACAAAATTTAATTTACCAAAATATATTTAATTTTCTTTTCTTTACAAGATGGTTACGAACGAAATGTCAGAATAGTCAAATTTCATTTTAAGCACAAAAACTTTATTTTCAATAAAATTACACCCATTAAAAGCTTGTTCCAAGTCTCTACAAATATATGTATTGCATTCATACCTTATTGGAGACTTGAAATATGATGAATTATTGAGGACGCAAAACGAGGCACTTGAAACTCGGCAAGGATGATGTCTTAACGTTGAACTAGGCTGAAACGTCTTCAACTCAAACTTGTCATAGGCTTGAAGGATACACACGGACACTATCCTATGACTCAAATTTTTTTGTCCGGAATTGATCCAAAACTACAAAGGACTCAATTTCAAATTTGTGTCCTTACAATTCTCTCCCTTTGGCTATTTCGGGAAATAAACAAAACAAAATCCTAAAGGTCCGTTAAGCTCAACTAGACTAAAAAACATGCCCCCCAAAATAAAATATCACATAGCTTGACTCAAAACCCAAGGATAAATAGCTTTGCCGAATGAAGTTGCCACAAAAAAATTCTTGCACACTTAAGCAACACATTAAACGCATAGGGAATATCAAAACCTTAAATGAAAGTAAATGAATTCTCTTCCCCTTAAATTAATTCTCCCCTTCTGTTTAATAGGATCTACCTAAGAAGGTCGCGACTCCCCCTAAGTTAAATCTCCTAACTTAAAGGTTTAGAAACCACTTCTCCCCCTTTTTGTTCAGGAATAGATAAATGTGATAGAATAAATTAAACCACATCTCCCCTAATAGAATTAAGGCCAATATCTCCCTAAAAACTAAATAAGGGATATAAATAAAGGAAAATAAGTAAAAGAAAACGATGCTTAAGAGATAGGATAATTAAGAATTATGGGCAATAATTAACAATAACTAATCCAAACAAATATTAATGAATACCAACTATGATGCGAACAAAATGATACCAATTTATAAGATAATGAGCTAAGCATGGGATATCAAACCAAAATTTGCAACAAGTTAGATACAAAATACGAATTACAAACTTGAATGGACTAGATGGCATGATAAAGACATAAAAACGATATAATATATATGTATACACAATATATATAAAATATATACAAGCCCACATATATAGATACAGATACCACACATGACACAAAAACATTAAGATTTTCACACTCGTATGGAAAAAATGTGTCCAAATACATGTGGTAAACATAAGTGTAGGGGTGTGAACTAGTAACAATTAAATTTTGACTCAATCACTTAAAACATGTTCACGGAGTTCTTAATTGATTGCAAAAATTTATCACATTTATGTAACACCCTACCTAATTAAATACTGGGTGGCCAGTCCCATACCAAATTAAAACAGAATATACAGTTGGCTCATTCTTAGCATCACTGTCGAAAACATTTACAACACACCCAATACCCAATTAAGCTGGTGTTAAAAACATTCCAAATTTTAATTTAACAAAATCCATTTCCACAACACATTTTATTCTACAACACTGATAACCAAATAGATAACACAAAATAATTTAAATGCATTTGGAATAAACATTCACAAATAATATAAATCCATTACAGTAATCCCAACAATTTTAAATGTATTAAAAAGACACGAATACAATAGTATTTGACCCTGATAGAAAAGATAACTGAATCCTTTGGGCGACATGCCCTAACTAAGAGAACACTGTGAATCGAATGAAGATAAGCGTCTAAGAAATACTCCATAGCTCCATATCTCGTCAAGATCAACTAAGGTTGGCGTCCCTGCTTTTGGACACCGATATAGAAGATACAATGGAAAATAAAATATGCAAGGAAACGGGTCACAACCCGATTGTGAAAACGATTTTTAAAACAGCAAGTATTTAACAAGTGCAATAAAGCATTTATTATGTACATGTTAGCATCCCACTCTCACTTGCTATTCTCACCTCTCAACTAGAGTGCACACTTAACGTTTCCTATTAACCTCCTAGTTAATGGTTCCTCTTTTTTAGTTTCCATATTATAATTCCATTCCCATATCATAATCCCCGCATGTCCCATACCATATGTCACATTATCATTCATTTACATTATTCATTTATGAATTAAGCTTTTCAATTCTTTAAGAATAAACATTAATTAACTTAATTTCATTCTTTTTCTCAATCCACTGTTATCTACAATTATCACCGTAGATAGATTTAATCACTATATAACCATTCATTCCTTTAATTCATTATATACATATATATATAATACGGCACCCCGAGTCACAGCTGCGGTGCAATGCATTACTCTGCTATCACGTCCCATCATCGATGGTCGCCGAATAGAGGACTAAAGGTTCGGTAAGGATTCCTCGAACCACAAACAACAACATACAAGTTGGAGGCGAACATAGTTCTCATATCCATGGGTCACGCACATACCTAGGTACCCACAGTCAGCGGACTTATAAACTCCCCGATAAGTCTTTCATAGACCTATGTTCTCGAGCGACAAATCAAAGATCCCATGGATTCATCAGGATATGACTGCCCTCACGCGCAAATTTCCCGTCGATAGCAAGTAAGCTAGGTATGTCATACACATAATCATCAATCAATCAAATAGGCATTATCATACCTATAATATAATATCAACAAGGTACTTACATTACACTAAGATAGTTCCCATACGTAGCATTATATCTCTTTAAATTCCACGTATTAAAATATCGTATCTTTACCTCATTATTTAATTATCCTCGCATCCTATAACATCTCTGTGACACCCCGTGATCCGAAATAAGGGGTGGCCAGCCCAATACTCCAATATAACGGAATCATAGATGGAATCATTCTCAGCATCACCATAAAAATATAGAGTATCCAGGATAACCACCCAATATTTCAGAAAACGGGTTGCCAAAATTTTGAATTTAAAGTAAATAAAGTTAAACAAACAACCCATTTCCTGAAAAGATAGGGGAAACCACAAGGATGTATATATATCTATAACAACAGGTAACAAATAAGAGGACCAAATATGTTATCGGTCCGCTGATTCATTCAACATTTATTAAACAATTTCAATAAATTTATATATTACATTACATTAATCAATTACAAAAGCTTGGGCCTCGCCAGAGTGAAAGAGACTCGATCTTAACTAGAATACAAAAAAAAATGAAAACGTTTATACCAATTGTATCCCGTAATACCCGCAATGCATCACGGCTTGCCGAAGACATCGGAACAGGAATTCAAGTCAGGCATCCTTACGGCGGAGTACCTGGGCGGAGACAAGATGCATATGCAACAAGAAATGTAAACGGGTCAGGGCCCGGTTCTATATGATTACCAGATGAATAAAGAGTATGACAGTTATGAATAAAATTATGCTAGAAAGAATAAAATCTATTTACACAGTTCTAAAACATAACTAAGGCAAAAAAGAAAAGCATGGGTAACATAAATTTAAAAACTTCCATTTCATTATTATGTTCCTTATCAGGAACTCATAATTACAACATTTGTTCTCTTTACTAGCATTTCATTCCTTATCAGGAAAATATAATTAAAATTTTAAGCTTTTTATGGCTTTTATTCCAATTTCCTGCCCATCCTGGCATTACCATTCCTTAACAGGAATATCATTATCAACAAATGCTCTTTGTGGCATTTCATTGTGCTCTTTATGGCACTTCATCATGCTCTTTATGGCATAATCTCATACATCAAGTCCCACTTGATTATGAATAGTTATATTTGTATACATATAACGATTCTAAGACTACCCCTCCGAGTTTCCCCACTGGGCGCGCCCCTAAATGACCATCATCTTCCAGGGCCTATCAATACAAGACAACCTGGGCACCTACAATGCAATACGTCGGGAAGTGGCCATATGCCTACGGGAGAGTCAAGACCACACCCGGAATCTCCTCACCAGCGCAGAAACATAACATATCGCTCATATGGCCTATGGACTATATCCACCCTGCGTTCACTAGCCAGGGGGCATCACCAAGCGCGTGAACTTACCTTATGATGTCATTTAGAGAGGTGTGTATCCAGTAAATTAACATTTACCATATTCATGATTAATTAAATTATCATTTACCATCATCATTACCATTTCCATTTCATTTCCATGTATATGTTTCATTTTATCCAAAACCATTTCCATTTATTTCTTTTTTTGTAAATAATCTAACTGATTATCCGGAGCCATACGATAAATTATATCGTTGCTACAACCCCAAGGAGTAAGTAAACTCTTAATTAACTCCAAACATTTTAGGGTGTTATTATAATCCATCAATATTAATGTAGCTCTGTTGAGCTCCAAGTCTCCCAAACATAACTCTAGGAATCCTAGTTCCATGATAATTTACTAGAAAAAGAATGCCCTAACATCAATTGGCAAAACCCCGGAAAAGTCCCCACATACCCCATTCCTAGTGTAGGGAAAGTACTATTTCAATTTCAACTCTAGGACACCTAGTTTACTTCATTAAAGAAGGTTCCTAGTCCCTATTGAAGAAAATATATCTAGGAAACAAAATAGGATTTTAGGATGAAAAACAGGGGACCGGTCGACCGGTCCTGGAACCGCGGTCGACCGCATCTCTAGATTTTTCCTACAAAGAAAAATAGAAAGGTCAGAATGGAGGGGCCGGTCGACCGGTCAAGGAACCGCGGTCGACCGCGCTCAAATTTATACCTTTGTAGGAAAGCAGTAAGCCCTCCCGCAAAGGCCCGGTCGACCGGTCATAGCAGACCTAGGGTTCTTCCTTCTTCCAAAATTAAATCCAAGTGAAAATTTCACTTTCTCCAAATCCCAAATCTCTTCTATTTTGAACCCAACCAACCACCTTTATCTACCCAAAGATTTTTCCACATGATTTATAACCATTACAATTCACAATTTTATCATCAAAACCAAATCTAGGTTTAAATACCAAAATTTCCATTTTTGATCTCCAAATATATACACATAAATATCACACAATTTATTCATCTCAAAACATATATTAGCAAGTAGAAAACTTGCCTTAGAGTTGCAAATGCAGATTTCTTGGTGGTGGAAGCAATCTCCCATCTTAAATCTTCATTTTCTCTCTTCTTTCTCCACTTTTCTCTTCTTCTTTCTTTCTCTCCTTTTTCTCTCTATGTTTAAGACATAATTTAGGGAATTAGGGGATTTAGAAGACTAAATCGTGGCTTAAGTTAAAATTCCCAACTTAAATGGTTAACACCACATTAAAATGACTCCCAAAATACGCATACAAGCTAAAACCAGGTAAAAGTGCCCGAAATACAAAAATGCAATATGGCACTTATTTTGACTATCTCGCACCCTCCGAGACTAACTACCCCCTCTAAACTGGCATCCGAAAATTTTATAAAATATTTTGAGTTCCAATTTCATTTAAATCAAAATGTCATTTTAAATACATGACACTATAAACATGCAACCTGATGATATTTACTTTCACATACTGTAAATATGCATCAGTCTAGTAAATATTGACTTTCAATTAATATTTACTCCAATCCCCACATTTTATATAATTACCTTAAGCGGTAAAATTAATATAAAATGAGCATTCCAGAATCGAGGGTTGTTACAATCTCTCCACTCCCGACGTCGTTAAGGTTCATGCGCGGAGCGTCTCGCAAAGTGAAATCCAAACAAGGAACCCCTCCAATACACTACTACTTAACTTTATCAATCGAGGAGGTCCATCAACTTTAAATACGAGATCGGGATAACCTCATACCCTCTTTCAACCAAATGTGTTCTAAACTCCCATCTCTATCCAGGAGCCATACCACTACGCTCTTCTACTACATTCAGCCCTTGCGAAATCAATAATGAGCTTAAACTCAGTCCTTGATGTTCAAATTGTAACCCCAAGGCTACCTTCACTTATATTAAATCTTCCATACTGGACCTATCCTTAATCCTCATGCATACCAATTAGAATCCAACACGTGAATCTAGCCACCGAAATATCTTTCAATTTAATTATCATCATTCTAATCAATTAAAACCCAATCACATTAATTCAAATCTTATCAAGGGTATAATGATCTTTTCTAAGTCCCATAATATCCAATTAATAATCACCAAAGATCTACAAAAGGTGTGGGATAAGAATCAACATTAAAAAGAAACAACTTTAGAAATTCTGGGGAGGTCGATCGATCGAAGGCAGGGGGCGATCGATCGATCACTCGGGTAATACCCTAGTTTTTCTGCATTTCTTCTACTACGGGTTTCATCATTTTTATTCATTCAAACCTTCATATTAACAACCTAAACGACTTATAATCCTTACTACATGATATATCAACATATATAAATGATTTCTAATGATCTAAACATCCTAGAATCATCAAGAGATTGAATTAAAAGCATATTTATCTCCTCATTTTTCCAGAAAATTATCAACCTAATATCTTCAAGAACATATCAATGGTTTCCAGATTTTCTTCAACAGATTCATGATTATTTCGTGGATTACTATTTACCTACAACATGAGTTTGATTCCTATATATATTCAGTTTCCAGAAATCCATTTAAAACTTCATCTTTTTATCTTCCAAACATGAAAAATCATCTCTTTTTACAACTACTCTAACATGGACAATATACAAACTTAAATTGGAAATATCAAACACTTGCCTCTAATGAAGGCCTGATCCTTTGGTGTAGAATAACACATGCGGTTCTCCCTTTTCTAATCAACCTCCGGTGGTGGTTGGTGGTGGTGACCTTTGGTCTTTGCTCTTCTCCTTCCCAAGTAAGGTTTTCTCTTCCCAAGAAACCTTTCACTCTCTATAGGAAAATGACTTCTGTATTTTAGGTAGAGGAGATGAATAAACCACCTACACTTAATCTCCAAATACTTATAATAGGACAAAATCTGAAATCACTATTCATCCCCCTTGTAAAAATGATGAAAATGCCCTTTTGGGTTGTCTTTTCATTTCCAAATGACCCGAGACCCAAATCCAACATCCAAATAGACTTTTATGACTATTTCAACCCTTCTGGATGCAACGACGAAGTCAAAATGACTATAAGGTCGATAGAAAATAGATTTACTTTTTAATCTCACAATTTAGTCCCGACACGTCCCATACCGCGTCCGACTAAAAATCCAAATTACTGAATTTAATTCACACAGCCATATCAATAGCATCTCATTCATATATTACCTAAATATCTTTAAGTAATATTCAGAATTATACATTTTAATATCCACAATTCGGATAAAACCCAAATGAATTAATTAATAATAAAATCCAATTAATCCATTAATTTAAAATATAACCCATTTTAAAAGTCATTAAAATCACGGGGTATTACATACTTCCCCCTTATAATAGAATTTCGTCCCGAAATTCAAGAATATAAGTCATACCGGTAAGGTCAAATCCGAGTATAAATCTCACATCGCAAGAAATCTAAGATGTACCGCCCATACAGTACATTATCAAAAATCCCTATTGATGTTATACGCCCTACCTCACCATATAGTTCCAACTGAATCGAATATAAAATTTACCTAATCTTCCTTATACCATCCTCGTGACAAAGTTTGGAAAAATAATCATCACTTATTAAGAAAATAAGTCCTCAAGTCACGACAACTTACTCTTTCACAATTATGAAAACTACTACAATCCAATTATCCAGGGCGCCCATACACCCTATCGTACAACTTCCATTACAATATTTATAGCAAAGGTTAAAAACTCATATCCTAAAGACCTATCTTATTCCGACTCCCAACGGTTATTAGTTTCATGCGTGGGGTGTCTCGCAAGCGAAATCCAAATAAGGAACCCCCCGATACACTACTACCTAAAGTAGTCGGTCATCGAAACTCCTCAAGTCTTTAATCAATAGTTTATAACCTCTCTACATGTTTTATCGATTTCTAATAAATTCTACTCCTTTACTCTCTTATAAAAGACAAGATGCTAGCTATAGTAGTACACACGCTCTCAAATACCACAAGTCAACCCACGCCGACAGTCACATTACAATCGGACATGCCCAAAGTAAGTAATTTCGCGATAAAAATCAAACCCACGTGATGATATGAAAATATAGGTATCCTACACCCCTCGATGAGTCTACATAAATAGCAGTGCTATTGTCTAAGTTTAGCAACCCTATTTCCCATACAATATTAATCGCTACAAAAATCAATACACGCCTCATAATTCCTTAGATAGAAAACATACTCTCGTTCGCAGGTGGTGGTTGTTGAATCCCAATATTATAACTTTGCTCCGATAAGTCAAGAAAAATTTTACCCCAAATTTTCAGTTCTAGTTAACCACACTCCACTATATGCCCAAGACTTAAAATATAATGCCTTCGTTAGGTAACACACACAATTCCCGCATTTCAAGAACCTCTACTGATGACTCTCCTTAATTTTCCATAATATGGGTGACCTCGACTACGGTCATTATACTCGAACATACTTCATAACCTCCTAAGTACGATTTTCGCTATCCGTCCAATGGCCCTCATCAACCATTCTTATTGTAGGAACACGTCCGAACGCGAATAAGATTCACTAATATATACAGAATCTTACCAAAGAAATCAACAATCCTAAACATAGGGCTCTACATCAAAGAACGCTAAGCTGAAACACAGTAAGCCGTACAGACCCTAAAGGACACTAGAACTTGATGCTCTGATACCACCTGTAACACCCCGCCTAATTAAATACCGGGTGCCCAGTCCCACACCAAATTAAGAAAGAATATACAGTTGGCTCATTCTTAGCATCATTATCGAAAACATTTACAACTCACCCAATACCCAATTAAGCTGGTGTTAAAAACTTTCCAAATTTTAATTTAACAAAATCCATTTCCACAACACATTTTATTCTACAACACTGATAACCAAATAGATAACACAAAAGAATTTAAATGCATTTGGAATAAACATTCCCAAATAATATAAATCCATTACAGTAATCCCAACAATTTTAAATGTATTAAAAATACACGAATACAATAGTATTTGAACCCGATAGAAAAGATAACTGAATCCTTTGGGCGACATGCCCTAACTAAGAGAACATTGTGAATCAAATGAAGATAAGCGTCTAAGCAATACTCCATAGCTCGCCAAGATCAACTAAGGTTGGCGTCCTTGCTGCTGGACACCTGATATAGAAGATACAATAGAAAAGAAAATATGCAAGGAAACAGGTCAGAGCCCGATTGTGAAAATGATTTTGAAAATATCAAGTATTTAACAAGTGCAATAAAGCATTTATTATGTACATGTTTGCATCTCACTCTCACTTTCTATTCTCACCTCTCAACTAGAGTGCACACTAAACGTTTCCTATTAACCTCCTAGTCAATGTTTCCTCTTTTCTAGTTTCCATATTATAATTCCATTCCCATATCATAATCCCCGTATGTCCCATACCACATGTCACATTATCATTCATTTACATTATTCATTGATGAATTGAGCTTTTCAATTCTTTAAGAATAAACATTCATTAACTTAATTTCATTCTTTTTCTCAATCCACCGTTATCTACAATTATCACCGTAGATATATTTAATCACTATATAACCATTCATTCCTTTAATTCATTATATATATATATTCATATATAATATGGCATCCCGGGTCGCAGCTGCGGTGCAATGCATTACTCTGCTATCACGTCCCATCATCGATGGTCGCCGAATAGGGGACTAAAGGTTCGGTAAGGATTCCTCGAACCACAACCAACAACATACAAGTTGGAGGCGAACATAGTTCTCGTATCCATGGGTCACGCACATACCTAGGTACCCACAGTCAGTGGACTTATCAACTCCCCGATATGCCTTTCATAGACCTATGTTCTCGAGCGACAAATCAAAAACCCCATGGATTCATCAGGATATGACTGCCCTCACGCGCAAACCTCCCGTCGATAGTAGGTAAGCTAGGTATGTCATACACATAATCATCAATCAATCAAATAGGCATTATCATACCTATAATATAATATCAACAAGGTACTTACATTACCCTAAGATAGTTCCCATACGTAGCATTATATCTCTTTAAATTCCATGTATTAAAATATCATATCTTTACTTCATTATTTAATTATCCTCGCATCCTATAACATCTCTCCACTCCCGACGTCGTTAAGGTTCATGCGCAGAGCGTCTCGCAAAGCGAAATCCAAACAAGGAACCCCTCCAATACACTACTACTTAACTTTGTCGATCGAGGAGGTCCGTCAAGTTCAAATGCGCGATCGGGATAACCTCATACCCTCTTTCAACCAAATGTGTTCTAAACTCCCATCTCTATCCAGGAGCCATACCACTACGCTCTTGTACTACACTCAGCCCTTGCGAAATCAATAATGAGCTTAAACTCAGTCCTTGATGTTCAAATTGTAACCCCAAGGCTATCGTCACTTATATTAAATCTTCCCTACTGGACCTATCCTTAATCCTCATGCATACCAATTAGAATCCAACACGTGAATCTAGCCACCGAAATATCTTTCAATTTAATTATCATCATTCTAATCAATTAAAACCCAATCACGTTAATTCAAATCTTATCAAGGGTATAATGATCTTTTCTAAGTCCCATAATATCCAATTAATAATCACCAAAGATCTACAAAAGGTTTGGGATAAGAATCAACATTAAAAAGAAACAAGTTTAGAAATTCTGGGGAGGTCGATCGATCGAAGGCAGGGGGTCGATCGATCGATCACTCAGGTAACAGTCTAGTTTTTCTGCAGTTCTTCTACACGGGTTTCATCATTTTTATTCATTAAAACCTTCATATTAACAACCCAGACGACTTACAATCCTTACTACATGATATATCAACATATATAAATGATTTCTAATGATCAAAACATCCTAGAATCATCAAGAGATTGAATTAAAAGCATACTTATCTCCTCATTTTTCCAGAAAATTATCAACCTAATATCTTCAAGAACATATCAATGGTTTCCAGATTTTCTTCAACAGATTCATGATTATTTCGTGGATTACTATTTACCTACAACATGAGTTTGATTCCTATATATTTTCAGTTTCCAGAAATCCATTTAAAACTTCATCTTTTCATCTTCCAAACATGAAAAATCATCTCTTTTTACAACTACTCTAACATGGACAATATACAAAATTAAATTATAAATATCAAACACTTGCCTCTAATGAAGTTCTGATCCTTTGGTGTAGAATAACACATGTGGTTCTCCCTTTTTCGGTCAACCTCCGGTGGTGGTGACCTTTGGTCTTTGTTCTTCTCCTTCCCAAGTAAGCTTTTCTCTTCCCAAGCAACCTTTCACTCTCTCTAGGAAAATGACTTCTCTATTTTGTGTAGAGGAGATGAATAACCCACGTACACTTAATCTCAAAATACTTATAATAGGAGAAAATCCGAAATCACTAGTCATCCCCCTTGTAAAAATGACTAAAATGCCCTTTTGGGTTGTCTTTTCATTTCCAAATGACCCGAGACCCAAATCCAACATCCAAATAGACTTTTCTGACTATTTCAACCCTTACGGATGCAACGAAGCAATCGAAATGACAATAAGGTTAATAGAAAATAAATTTACTTTTTAATCTCACAATTTAGTCCCAACACGTCCCATACCGCACCCGACTAAAAATCCAAATTACTGAATTTAATTCACACAGCCATATCAATAGCATCTCATTCATATATTACCTAAATATCTTTATGTAATATTCAGAATTATACATTTTAATATCCATAATTCGGATAAAACCCGAATAAATTAATTAATAATAAAATCCAATTAATCCATTAATTTAAAATATAACCCATTTTAAAAGTCATTAAAATCACGGGGTATTACAATTTAGATATAGCCTTATGTGACAATATAAATTGAACTCAATGAAAAAACAAGCACAATGCATGCAAGCCTAGCATATTGATGATTCTACAAACCAATAGAGTCCTGAAAAGATAGCGCAACTAGGATACAAAGTCATTGTGCAAAACCGTTGATATACCATCCAAAATCCCTCAAAATATACAGATAATACTTTTGAATGAATATAACAAACTAGCCAAATTAGGCCTTGGCAAATTTATTTCTTTTAATGCCATATATTTATTTTAGGCCTTTGGACCACATATTTCTTTTAGGTCCATTCTAAACCGTGGCTTACTCACAAAGGATAATTTTTCCTTTCAGAGCTCTTCCTCGTGCACATTCATATATCAAATTTTATATCACACAAATCTCACGCGAAACGGATTTAACATGCACAAGTTCTCCTAGGTCATGAAATATGTAGATGACTAGATTGGTATGAGAACACCTCATAAAGCTCAAATATACACGTGAAGTTAAAATTTCAAGTGACCTCGTGCATGTGTGAATTGAGTCATATAAAAATAGAATCCATTAAGAAACTCAAAATCTAACTACTCCATGCATGCGTGACAAAGTACATTTTAAGGATTGACAATCTTAACCAAGAGTTAGAGCTAGATGGAAGTGAAAAGGAAAGGATTCAAACACAAGTTTATGCCACATAAAGTGTGTCAAACTACCATACACAAAAAAATCGTTTTGAGTTTTTGAAATTTTTAACAAAATATATAAAAATAATTACTCAAAAGACAAACAAACATTCATTTGTATTTTTCATTAAGCCTAAACTACTATAAAGGTAAAACAAAAATGATAAACAAAATCTTTTTAAATATTTCATTTAATGCAAACTAAAATGAAAGAAATATAAACAAAAGATAAACAAAATCATAATTCTAGCATGCGATATGTGATAAAGTAATGACTAGAAAATGATAAACATGCATACAAATAGCAAGAGTATATGATATAAAGCACAATAAACTAGAGTATGCAAATAACTAACACATTCAACCTTTAGATTTAGCATGGGAGGTATCGTATGAAAGTAAATGAGAATAAAAAATCACGTTTCGTAAAGCAATCAAGTCGGATCTCCTAACCCAAACTAATGAAGATTGACACTCTCAGGATTTTGGGATCTTAGCTACCTCGGTTACCTTACCTTTGGATTTCATAGAAATTCTTTTAAGATCAAAACAAAACTTCCTAAGATGACCTTTTCGACCACGATGTGAGAAAGTAAAGACTCATCGAAAAGTAGTACCTAAGGATTGACCTCGAGAAATGTTCCGAGGTGATTCTCTCAAAACATTGGTTTTGGCTTTATTAGTGGAATCGTTACAAGAATCGAAGCCTAAACCACAAGTGTCATTTTTGACTTGTACGGTTCCTAATATTTTATCTAATTTAGAGGACCTACATTCCAAATCAAATTTGACCTCACTAGAGTCTCTCATTTTTTCTTCCAACTCTAAAATTTTAGACTCTAGCAAAACATTCCTCTCTTCAAATAAAAGAAGCTCCTTTTTCATTGATTCCATTAAACCTCTAAGTCTATCTCTCTCACCTTCTACATATTCAAGCTTCTCACGAAGAGCTCTCTCACGTGTCCTAAGGTCATCAACCAACGCACTCTCATCAACGACCTTAGCAAGCTCCCTTAAACTAGCTTTTAACTTTAAATTTTCTCTTTTTAATTTTATAGATTCTTCATATAATTCTCTAAATGAAAATTAAATTTCACTCGCGTCAACCTCTTTATCACTTTAACTCTCTCTCTCTCTCTCTCTTCTCCACTCTCACTACCATCATCTATTTGAGCTTCACAAATAAAGGCCTCGAAAGTGTCATGTTTAAGGTATCATCGTTGGATAATATCTCATTCACACTAACATGACTAGCCATGAACGCGATAAAGTTTCACTTAATGGGGGGAATCGGGTCCCTCTTCCTTATCACTATCACTAAGGGTTGCATTAAATGAAATAGGCTGCTTACTTTCTCTCCTTAGTTTAGTGGGGCATTCAAAAGCCCTATGGCCATACCCATCACAACCATAACATCTATTCGACTCATCCCCATTAAGATCTTCATTATTATTTATAGGTAATTTTTTGGCTTTGCCATACTTTGATTTATCAAAATTCTTAAAATTCTTTTAAATATTATCTTTATTAAATTTAAGAATTTTTCTAAATTTTCTAGCGAACATAACCATCTCATCTCATCGATGTCACTCTCATCATCCAAAACTTCAATTACCTCATTTTGGGCTTTCAAAGCGATGCCCTTATCGATTTTCTTTTCAGTTTTGGAGGGAAACATGTCTACTTCATAGGTTTGTAAATCACCTACGAGTTCTTAAAGTTTCGTAGAGCCTAAAGTTGGTAAAGAATTTAAGACTATCACTTTAGGGATAAAACTATCAGGTAAGGACCTTAAAATTTTCTTAACAACTCGGTCGTCGGGTATTTTCTCTCCTAAATTAAATGATGAATTTACTTATCGAAAAGTCTAGCATAAAATTCATCAAATGTTTCTTTTTTCATTCATTTTGATGGTTTCAAATTTAGTGGCGAGGTTTTGGAATTTAGAAGGTTTTACGACACTTGTTCCTTCACGGGTGAGTTGCAAAATATCTCAAGCTTCCTTAGCAGTTTCACACGTCATGATACATCTGAATTCATCAGGTGTGACTGCCCTAAATAAGGCATTTAAACACCAGGAGTTAAAATTTGCAAGTTTTAATTCTTTCTCACTCAATCTCTCGATGGGTTTGGGTACACGAACATTTTCAACTAACATAGTCGGTGCGGGCCACCCATTAGCAATTGAAATCCAAACCATCTCGTCTATCGCCATAAGTGCCGAATGCATACGTGATTTCCAATATGCGTAATTAAAACCATCGAAAATAGGAAATTTAGAAAATGAGAAAAAATCCATTTTAACCAAAAATATTAAAAGGAACTAAGTACAATAAATTAGTACTTCTAGCTCTGATACCACTCTGAAAGTGCAAGGACCCTCAATTTTAATTTCAATTTCCTTTAAATGCGGAAAATAGATGGTTACTAACAAAATTTAATTTACCAAAATTTATTTATTTTTCTTTTCTTTAAAAGATGATAAATTAAATTAAACACAAATTTTAATTTATTAAGACAAATTAAAATCAAACACTACAAAGTGAATTAAAGTAAACACACACACACACACACACACACACTTTAATTCACTTAAACCAAATTAATTAACTTATCAAGTTTAAACAAACTAGGCAAGAATATTGACCAATTAACTTAGTGCCAACTTGAATTAAATTAACATAAACTAAAATTACCCAAATAATTAAACATGCACCATTTTAATCAAGATTGTGAATTAAACCCAGTTTTATCTTTTTACCCTAAGCATGCGTTCTAGGTGATTTTTGCAAAAGATAAAAAGTCACAATCCCACTGTGCTGCGATGTACGAGGAAAACCCAAATGAGAAAAACCTCAGACGTCCCTAACCATAAGTCCACTAAGTATGGAATTTTTACAAGTACAAGACAAATGAATTACTCAACTCAACTTGACTCGTTCAATCCCCTGACGTGTCTTCTTGTACCAACCTCCTCTTAGTCGACGATTCCAGAACTCCACCAAAACCTTGGAATCCACCAATGAGGTATTTCGATAACCCTCAACCTGCACCCGAAGCCTTTCTCCGAGTGGGAATGACACAATAAACTTTTATACTTTTAGGGGATGAGAATTAACCCGGTGCCAAATTCTCCAAGCAAGATATATATGTGATACTTGGAATAAACAAATCAAAACTATGGGTGTATAAGCCTGTGTTTGAAGAAAATTTTCTATTAAAATTTAACACATGAAACTATAGACATTTGGTTGGAAGGATTTTCTCTCTTAAAGTTGTCAAAGTATGTTCCAAAGTCTTATAAAAAATCTTTCCCGAAATTGGTTAAAAACTGTCAAAAAATAGTGGGAAAATGACAAAAACTGTTCCCGCCTGAAATCTCATTTGAACGACTTTTTCATTCGAAAGACATTTTGTTCGAACGACATTTCTAACGAAAATTCAATGTTCAAAAGGGAAACTCGTTGCCAAAACTCGTTCGAACGACAGTTTCGAACGAAATGTCAGAATAGTCAAATTTCATTTTAAGCAAAAAAAAAATATTTTAAATAAAATTACACCCATTAAAATCTTGTTTGAAGTCTCTAAAAATATATATATTGCATTCATACCTTATTGGAGACTTGAAATATGATGAATTATTGAGGACGCAAAATGAGGCACTTGAAACTCGGCAAGGATGATGTATTCACATTGAACTAGGCCGACACGTCTTCAACTCAAATTTATCATAGGCTTGAAGGATACACACGAACGCTATCCTATGACTCAAATATTTTTTTCCGGAATTGAGCCAAAACTAAAAAGGACTCAATTGGAAATTTATGTCCTTACAACTAATATGTCCTCATAATAAACATCAAGGACTCTTGGTTCGGAATGGTCCATTGACAACAAGTAAAAGGATTGGTTCGGAATGTCACCTCGACCCCAAGTTTATTTCATATATTGGTTCGGAAAATCACCTCGACCCCACAAATGAAATTTTATACATATATTGGTTCGGAACTCTTCCATCACGACCCCAAATTTATTATTACCATATATTAGTTCGGAATACTACCTTGACCCCAATATAGACATATATACTTTAGGTATTTTCTACACTTAAGTATCTATATAATTCAGTAGGTATACACGTAACCTATTAATAGTACTCGTACGTAATATTTTCTCTTTAATATTCACCGTACTTGTTACTTTATGATTTATCTCACCATCGCCTTTTAATAGAGTATCCACACGAATCTAAGGGTCCTAGTTACCCCTCCATTAATTTCAATGGATAAACTATATCCAACCTACTGATATTAATTTGGATTGATTTTATCTTCCCTCATAAGTCAAATTCAAAATCTCTGATACACAACTCCATAGGTTTATCTTTGTCGGTCTATCACTCCAAATCTTACACCCATGATTATAACGGGCTCTCACTAAAATACCTATTGGTCTCAACTAAGTCCCCACATAGGCATAATACTATCTATAAGGTTCTTATCAAGCGTTGGCAATCGATTATAACTTAACCAACAAAAGAACCCAAAATTAGACAGGGTCGATCAATCGACCATGAGCATCGATTGATCGACTCGATCGATCGATCGGCATTCATAGTCGATCGATCGATCGAGCAGTGACAGATGTAGTTCTTCTTCTTCTTCATTTGTTTTCACGATTTTTTATTATCAAACTCCCATGATAATATACAAGACTTCTAACTAAGGGTCCCTAACCATTCTTACGTACATTAGGATGATTTCCAATGATTTAAACAGTACAAATCCTTACAATTTAGCCTAGAATAATTCAAATCTTCTAATTATTCAAGAACACTAATATGACATGTTCTTCCCATGTTTTATAATCATCGACCTAGATTTTAATTCGTACTAACAATCATGGTGTAACACCCCACGATTTTGGGACTGAGAAATTAAATTTTGTAAAAAATGAAATTTAAATTAAATTGGAGATTTTTAAAATTTGGTAATTGAGGTCCAAAAATTGAGGACATTTTAAAGTATTCCGAATGATAATTCTAAGTGCGCCATTGGTTCCGGATGGGTCGAGATAGTCAAAATGACTGTCGTTGGGTTTTATTCCGGCTCTGGAATATTTTTAAGTATGTTTGACTCGGATTGGAGTAAACGGGTCATTTAAAGTGTGCATTAACATTTAAAATTGGGACTTCTGTCTTAAGGGATTTTAAAGGCTTACGGATCAAGCCTTCTCAAATAGAGAAAGAGATAAAGGGAAAGAAAAGAGAAAGAAAGAAGGAAGAAGAAGGAAGAGAGAGAGAGAGGAAGAAAAGCTTGGAGATTCCGGCTCAAACGCGATCCCGGGGATGATCCAACCTCTACAATCTCAAGCCAAGTGTTTAATCTCGCTAAATAATTCATTTGTTTATTTGATTTCATACTTTGTGGGTAAAAGAAATGGATTTTGGGTATTTATAATAAAACCTAGATTTGGAAGATTAAATCTTGAATTTGATGTTAAATATGGGTTTGATGGTGTAGAAATGGTTAGGACTAGATTTGGGTTCAATGATTGGCTTAGAATCATGTTGTGATGAAGGTATAGGGGTTAGAAGTGAAATTTTAGGGTTTAGAATTCGTGGGTTTTATTGAAGAAGAAGAACCCTTCAAATTCTGCACACCCGAATCGATTTGCTCCCTTAAGCGAATCAATTCGGCCTAGAAAAATTGGTAGGGGGCATTGACTGAATCGATTCGGATCCAAGGCAATTGGATTCGTCCTGAGACAGAAGCCCAGGTCTTTGGACCCGAATCGATTCAGCTTGGAGGCCGAATCGATTCGCTGGGCCGAATCATTTCAGAAGCAGGGCATTTTGTGGAATTTTCTCTATAATGATTTTTGAACCCTTTTTGGTTAGGTTTATTGATTCGGGACCTTCTTTTATGATGCAAGAAATATGTTTTGGAGACATGTAAGGGGTTTCTAACTTATTATGATTATGGGGATTTCTTTAAATAGTTTAAGGAAGGTATATGTTTACATGTATGCATTGGAGTTGTGTGTGCTTATGGAGATAGTGGGAAACCTCATTGGGGATAGAAATCCTAATGATCGATCAAAAGTGAGTCTAGATATGATGTGAAGTTAAGAGCCCCTAGAGAGAGATTTGCGAGGGCATGATGGGAAATTATAGGCTGATATTTATGTTGAATCCTTTTAGAGATACGATACTATTAAGATATAATTTGGGTGCCAATGAAAGAGAGTGGTCGCATATCCTTAGTAATGATAAATTCAAGTAATAAATCAGAAAGGCGTTAGACTAGGGGATTCACAAGAGTGATTGAACCGTAGTCAAAATTAAGAGCGATATGATCATATTACCAACTAGGATAGCGTGTGTAAATCTCGTCGGGATAGTTTTTATATATCGGAGTGTGATTTACAAAGGGTATTTTCCCTAAGTGATGGGACCATGAGATGAATTTAAGATTTAACTTGAGGTTTATAGGCTATTAGTTATGGGTATACCAATGGTCGAATTAGTACTAGAGATATAGATGTGATGTGTAGTGATGGTTTCCTACACTAAACTTTGGGTGATAACCTTAATGTTGGATATATACATACATACATATATATATATATATATATATATATATATATATATATATATATATATATATATGTTGGAAGACTATTCATATCATAGGAGAAATGGATGAATATGCTTCAAGTGAGGGATCGTATTCACATGTCGAGGTAAATTAAAGATGTTGGGACGATGGCTAGTATATTGAGGATTATGTATACTTATAGCCGAGTTTATAAATCTTAAATACATACGGATGAGAGAAAGTTTGTACATTTATGTGGATATGTGAATATGTATATAATTGTATAGATATGGATATACGTGCATACTCATGTTGTATATGTCTAAACCGTATGGCATGGTTTATTTATATGAGGGGATCATATGGATGTATATATATTGTGCATGTGAATGATATATATACTTATGTGGTTAAGCATACCCCGCTCACGCTGTCATTGGGAAGTTGTGTGCATTGAGGGTGAGCACCCTGGCTTAAGGAGCAGAGTGTGGATATTCCCCAGGTCATAGTCGTCCATTGTGTTATTATGTGATTTATATTTCTTTTGGGGTGAGACATGGTGGGTACGTTTCATCTCATTGACCAGTTAAGAGATATTACCGCTTCCCGGGATGTCATGTGTGTGTGTTGGCCCCGTTGTCGGTGAAATTGAGTCCGATCGTGGTCCCCAGGATCGTATAGAAGTAATGCCCTGGAAAATGATAACATGGTGCAGTTTATTGGCGATATATATAGCGGGGTATATTATGTGCATGGCCATTGTACATCATATTTGGTATGCACACTTGGCTATGGGAATGAATGATTGTATATATATATATATATATGTTTAGAGTAAATGCATATATAGTTATACATATCTTATAGATGGAAGGATATTGAAGTTCTAGGGTGTACATCTTGGATGATTATGGTGTACTAGATTGTTGGGGGTTGATGTATCGCATTTAAGGAATATTTCGGTTACATCATCACAAGGATATTATTGGAGATATTGAGGCCACTCTTTGAGAGTAATCTAATTTTGGTTGTTGTAATAGTAGAATTGTGTGTATGACATAATGGATCACTACGATCGACATTTTTGGAGTAGTGTATTGGGGGGTTTCTTGTTTGGATTTCGCTTTGCGAGACGCCCCACGCACGAAACGTAGTACAATATTGAGAGTGGAGAGAAGTTTTGTCCTTATTAATTTGTGTGCATGTTATTTAGAAATTAAATTATATTATCTAAGCTTAATGTAAATGGGTAAAGTATTAATAATGATAATTAATTAAATTATAAAACGAAATCAATTAAGCTTAATATGGCATTTATGTGTAAAAATAATTAAGTGTGATTGGAATGGGAAAGATTCTCGGGTTATGTTAGGAAGGCGGGTCTTGGGGGTATAGGTCGTGCCTATAGTAAGTTAGGTTGCCCTTATGGGCGGGGTAACTTAACTAACATTTCAGGATGCGAATAGGTGCGCGCTATTAGATGAGAGGTGAGTTTGGGGGTTTCACGAGAGTGTGATTCCACTTTAATTATAAAATAAGTGCATTTATAATTATTATTCACGGTTAACACACTTGCTAAATATTTTACAACTCGGGCTCTGACCCGTTTATATCTCTCTCTCCTGCTCCATGTATATATTACTATAGGTGTCCTACCGCATGGATGCCGGATGCTATTCTATCCAGAGTCGTGGGAGCTGTAACAGGTGCGGACTGTTGCGGGATTTGGATTGTAGTCACATCATATTCTCTTGTAAATCTAGATATGATTCATTGTGTACTCCAGGATCATACTCTATAGTTATTTATATTTGTTTATATTTTCTTTCCCATGGATGTTGTACAGTCTGTGACCCGACAGCTTATTCGGGTATATTCATTTGTATATACTCATTTTATTTTATTCTAACATTTCATTTATCATGTACTCGTGTGTGTTTTACCTTTGTTAGTAGTTCTATAGTGTTAGTTTGTGGTTTATGGTATGTTTTATTTAATTTTAACATCCCTCTTATATGATTTCAGGTAGTTAGCCTTATAGGTTATTATTTAGTTGTTGATGTTGACAGTGAGCCATTTGAGATTCCCGATTTAAGGTAGTATAGGGATGGCCACCCGTTATTATTTTAAGCGGGTTGTTACTGATGGTATCAGAGCATCAGGTTGTAGAGTCTTTAGGATCTGTGCGGGTTTTCTCCATTCTTCCGTTGACGTTTTTGACATAAAGCCCTACTAGTAGGATTATTGTGTTCCCTACGTTTATCTTTTTCTACGAGAGGTACTCGCTCGAATGACGTTCTGATATAGTTTCTTTCATCCCAGACATCGCCGAGAATAAGTCGGTTAAGAAGGGGCAAGATGAGAGATGTCATACCCATAATAGATTTTGGGAACATTTTGGTTTGAGGTATTTCTTTCCATGATTCGGGCAGAGATAAGAAGGAGAGTTTCGTTAGCGATAAGGTAAGTACTGATGGGGAGAGAGTAGGGAGCCCTTGGGAGGTTTAGATTGAGAAATTCTTCAACATTTGTTAGGAAACCTGGTGTTGGTGACTTTTACCGATGTGAGGTGTATGGAGTTGTCCCAATATCGAGTGTATTGCCTTCTGGGAAGAGGGAGTGAGAAATTTAAAGTTTTGGGTCCATTGAGTAGGACTGAGGGAGTTTTCAGTATTCGCAATAGCGTCTTATCCTTCGGGATGGTTAGGAAGGATTAATGAGGAAGATATTTCTTTGAGGAGAATTAGGCCTTGGGGAGGAGTGAGCAAGTGTGGTCTTTATACGACATCTTTTGGGATATTAAACCGTCTTATAATGAGCTAGTAAAGAGTTGCTCTATTGATTTTGGGAATGTGAATTGTTAAGGTTAATGGGTTATGGATAGGCTAGGGTAGGAAATTTTAGTGTTCCAATGAGGGAAGAACTTATCTTTTGGGAAGGTGTTGATGTGATCTAAGGGATTAGTATAACTGAGAGGTTTAAAGCTTAGTAGATTTATTTTGAGCGGAAACTTTAGCTCATAGTCGTGCTAGTTTTGAGAACTAGGTATTGGTTAGAGTATTGTATTTGTGGAGGCCTTGTGTCCTAAACATAAGGTGTTTATTTGGCATGTCGAAAGACATGGAATTATTTTTTATTATGTGTCGTATAGGCCTTCGGGTAATATCTAAAATATGAAGAATTTTATAAAACCTTAACCCTAGTTCAACTGATCTCAATCCCCAACATAGCTACACAGTAGTGTATTGGGAGGGTTCCTTGTTTGGATTTCGCTTACGAGACCTCCCCCGCATGAATGTATCTAGTGTCAGGAATTGAGAAAAGTTCAACCATTGGGAATTTCAAACATTCATATATTTAATACGTTGATATAGATTAAGTTTGTAGAGAGTTATATTACGAATTGAGGCTAGTGGAGCCGGTTTATTATTTTACGAGTTGAGCTCGGGTACGAGGTGTATGGGCGCCCCGGGTAGTTAGTTTGATTTTTAAAATCTATATGGTTCGACGTGAGAACTAGGAAGGATCGGTATAGTGATCTAGAGGGTAGATGTAAGGAATATATGAGATTTGAAGTCCTAGGCATATCTTAAATTTCGCGGGAAGAATTCTTGTAAGGGGGGGAGAGTGTAACACCCCACGATTTTGGGACTGAGAAATTAAATTTTGGGAAAAATGAAATTTAAATTAAATTGGAGAATTCTAAAATTTGGGAATTGAGGTCCAAAATTTGAGGACATTTTAAAGTATTTCGAATGATAATTCTGAGTGCGCCATTGGTTCCGGATGGGTCGAGATAGTCAAAATGACTGTCGTTGGGTTTTATTTTGGCTTCGAAATATTTTTAAGTATGTTTGACTCGAATTGGAGTAAACGGGTCATTTAAAGTGTGCATTAACATTTAAAATTGGGACTTTTGCCTTAAGGGATTTTAAAGGCTTACGGATCAAGCCTTCTCAACTAGATAAAGAGAGAAAGAGAAAGAAAAGAGAAAGAAAGAAGGAAGAAGAAGGAAGAGAGAGAGAGGAAGAAAAGCTTGGAGATTCCGGCCCAAACGCGATCTTGGGGACGATCCAACCTCTACAATCTCAAGGAAACTATTTAATCTTGCTAAATAATTCATTTGTGTATTTGATTTCATACTTTGTGGGTAAAAGAAATGGATTTTGGGTATTTATAACAAAACCTATATTTGAAAGATTAAATCTTGAATTTGATGTTAAATATGGGTTTGATGGTGTATAAATGGTTAGGACTAGATTTGGGTTGAATTATTGGCTTAGAATCATGTTGTGATGAAGGTATAGGGGTTGGAAGTGAAATTTTAGGGTTTAGAATTCGTGGGTTTTATTGAAGAAGAACCCTTTAAATTTTGTAGACGCGAATCGATTCGCCCACTTAAGCGAATCAATTCGGCCTAGGAAAATTGGCAGGTCTGCATTGACTGAATCGATTCGAACCCAAGGCGAATCGATTCGGCCTGAGACAGAAGCCCAGGTCTTTGGACCCGAATCGATTCAGCTTGGAGGCCGAATCGATTCGCTGGGCCAAATCGATTCGGAATAGGGCCGAATCGTTTCAGAAACAGGGCATTTTATGGAATTTTCTCTATAATGATTTTCTAACCCTTTTTGGTTGGGTTTATTGATTCAGGACCTTCTTTTATGATGTAAGAAATATATTTTGGAGACATATAAGGGGTTTCTCACTTATTATTATTATGGGGATTTCTTGAAATAGTTTAAGGAAGGTATATGTTTACATGTATGCATTGGAGTTGTGTGTGCTTATGGAGATAGTGGGAAACCTCATTGGGGATAGAAATCCTAATGATCGATCAAAAGTGAGTCTAGATATGATGTGAAGTTAAGATCCCCTAGAGAGAGATTTGCGAGGTCATGAGGGGAAATTATAGGCTAATATTTATGTCGAATCCTTATCGAGATAGGATAATATTAAGATACAATTTGGGGACCAATGAAAGAGAGTGGCTGCATATCCTTAGTAATGATAAATTCAAGGAATAAATCAGAAAGGCGTTAGACTAGGGGATTCACAAGAGTGATTGGACCGTAGTCAAAATTGAGAGCGATAGGATCATATTACCAACTAGGATTGCGTGTGTAAATCTCGTCGGGATAGTTGTTATATATCGAAGTGTGATTTACAAAGGGTATTTTCCCTAAGTGATGGTACCATAAGATGAATTTAAGATTTAACTTGAGGTTTATAGGCTATCAGTTATGGGTATACCAATGGTCGAATTAGTACTAGAGATATATATGTGATGTGTAGTGATGATTTCCTACACTAAACTTTGGGTGATAACCTTAATGTTTGATATATATATATATATATATATATATATATGTGTGTGTGTGTGTGTGTGTGTTGGAAGACTATTCATATGATAGGAGAAATGGATGAATATGCTTCAAGTGAGGGATCGTATTCACATATCGAGGTAAATTGAAGGTGTTGGGACGACGACTAGTATATTGAGGATTATGTGTACTTATAGCCGAGTTTATAAATCTTATATACATACGGACGAGAGAAAGTGTGTACATTTATGTGGATATATGAATATATATATAATTGTATAGATATGGATATACGTGCATACTTATGTTGTAAATGTCTAAATCGTATGGGATGGTTGATTTAAATGACAGGATCATATGGATGTATATATATTGTGCATGTGAATGATATATATACTTATGTGGTTAAGCATACCCCGCTCATGCTATCATTGGGAAGTTGCACACGTTGAGGGTGAGCACCCTGGCTCAAGGAGTAGAGTGTGAATATTCCCTAGGTCATATTCGTCCATTGTGTTATTATGTGATTTATATTTCTTTTGGGGTGAGACGTGGTGGGTATGTTTCGTCTCATTGACCGGTTAGGAGCTATGACCGGTTCCCGGGACGTCGTGTGTGTGTGTTGGCCCCGATGTCGGTGATATTGAGTCCGACCGTGGTCCCCAGGATGGTATATGAGTAATTCCCTGGAAGATGATAGCATGGTGCAGTTTATCGGCGATATATATTGCCGGGTATATTATGTGCATGGCCATTGTACATCATATATGGTATGTACACTTGGCTATGGGAATGAATGATTGTATCTATATATATGTTTAGAGTAAATACATATATACTTGTACATATCCTATAGATGGAAAGATATTGAAGTTCTAGGGTGTACATCTTGGATGATTATGGTGTACTAGATTATTGGGGGTTGATGTATCGCATTTAAGGAATATTTCGGTTACACCATCCCAAGGATATTATTAAAGATATTGAGGTCACTCTTAGAGAGTAATCTAATTTTGGTAGTTGTAATAGTAGAATTGTGTGTATGACATAATGGATAACTACGATCGACATTGTCAGGGAGTAGTGTATTGGGCGGGTTTTTTTTTGGATTTCGCTTTGCAAGACGTCCCTCGCACGAAACGTAGTACAATGTTGAGAGTGGAGAGAAGTTTTGTCCTTATTTACTTGTGTGCATGTTATTTAGAAATTAAATTATATTATCGAAGCTTAATGTAAATGGGTAAAGTATTAAGAATTATAATTAAGTAAATTATAAAACGGAATCAATTAAGCTTAATATGGCATTTATGTGTAAAAATAATTAAGTGTGATTGGAATGGGAAAGATTCTCGGGTTATGTTAGGAAGGAGGGTCTTGGGGGTATAGGCTGTGCCTATAGTAAGTTAGGTTTTCCTTATGCGTGGGGTAACTTAACTAAGATTTCAGGACGAGAATAAGTGCACGCTATTAGATGAGAGGTGAGTTTGGGGGTTTCACGAGAGTGCGATCCCACTTTAATTATGAAATAAGTGCATTTATAATTATTATGAATGGTTAACACACTTGCTAAATATTTTAAAACTCGGGCTCTGACCCGTTTATATCTCTCTCTCATGCTCTATGTATATATTACTACAGGTGTCCTACCGCATGGATGCCGGATGCTCTTCTATCAAGAGTCGTGGGAGCTGTAACAGGTGCGGACTGTTCCGGGATTTAGATTGTAGTCTGTAAGGAAATTTTTTCACATGTCCGAAATGTTTCATTTATTTATGTCGTACGCCGCTACATTTGGCACGTCTCCTCACGATCTCACATGACGGCCTCTATCCGAATTCCGGGAATCAAGCATGCATTATCTCCACTAATATGTCCCACATCTGCCTCAATGACTTCACGTTCCAAGATTTTAGGGACTTAATGCAAGTGGTACGCAAGGGAAGTCAAAACAGTGAAAAAAAGGCACAATAGGAGAGTTCAAGGGCATTTTCGTAATTTCACATCCATAGTTCGGAGGTCTGGTCAACTAGAAAGTTGAAGATCTCGTCGCAACGAAGATACTGGAAAAACGGCACCTCAATCCGAGCTACGGTGAAGGAGTTATGACCTTTTGAAGATAGAGAAAATTCCTTAAAGAATGTTGTTTTTTTTGTACGCTGGATAGAATTTTAGAGTTTTAAGAACGTGGGACTCTTCATATTTTTTCCTATAAATACCAACTTCGGGGGAGTTGTTTTGCAAGACTTTAGGAGACAAATTTGAGAGTCCAAATACATCTAGTCTTCATATTTTTGAGTCCCAAGACTCATGTTTTGATTCACACATCATTGCCAAACCTTTGTGAATCCTTTTACAACCCAAGAACACAACTTTGGTTTGTTCAACCCTTGTGGAGGAGACCGTTCTTCTTCTTCATTGCAGCCCTACTGGAAAGGGATAATTCCAGCCGCGACTACAGAATCCGATACCCGAGGGTAATTCTTAGTCAACTTGTATTTTCATTGTAATCCGATTGTAAGCCGTTTTCTTACAAATTATAGTGAAAATAAATGGTTTTGCCCCTGAGGGGGATTTTTCCTTAATTGCATGTGTTTGAATGTTCTTGCGTAGATTATCAATTTATTCAATCACATACTGCTGCATGTTTAGGGTTTGTTTGGATTAAAAGGGTTTTATATATAATTTGATCATTTGAACGCGAGCACACACGTTCTCAAATTGGTATCAGAGCAGGTTACGCTAAACTATCGCGTATTCCTTTTTTTTTCCGCAAAATTTTTCTAAGATATCAATTTTCTGACAAAATTGATTTTTGAAAAAGTGCATGTTCAAATGGAGAAGTCATATTATAAAATGCCTATTTTTGACGGGACAAATTATGCTTATTGGAAAGCCCGTATGTGGTCGGCTTTAAAAGCCATTGATGAACGTGTCTGGATTTTGGTTGAACGAGGGTGGACTCCTCCCACCGTGACTGTTCATAATGTGACCAACTTGAAACCTGACATTTCTTGGTCTGATGAAGAAATTAAATGGTCATCTTTTAATTCTAAGGGTCTAAGTGCTATTTCTAGGTCTGTCACACCTGATGAGTTCAAACGCATAATGACGTGTACCACGTCAAAAGAGGCATGGGATGTTTTACAACTCACCCATGAAGGAACTAATGCTGTGAAAGAGTCTAAGTTGCAAAACTTGACAACTCAATTTGAAACAATCACCATGCATGATTCTGAATGCTTTGATGAATTTTATGCTAGACTTTCTGACATTGTGAATACTAGTTTTAATCTTGGTGAACAAATTCCGAATGCTAGAGTTGTTAAAAAGATTCTTCGTTCTTTGCCTAAGCGTTTTATCCCTAAAGTCACTGTGCTAAATTCTATGGGTAATTTAAATACGCTAAAATTGGAAGAACTTGTAGGAGATTTGCAAACTTATGAAATTGATATGTTCCCTAAAAATGCTAAATCTAAAGATAAGGGAATTGCTCTTAAAGCCCAAGAGAGAAGGAGTGAGGGGTCAGCTAGAAAGAGGGTAGAGTCATCTAGAAAGAGAGAGACTGACACGTCAGATTCTGAGTGCGATTTTGACTTAGATGATTTGGCTCTTTTCGTAAAAAATTTCAAGAGGATTCTCAAATTTAAGAAAAATGGCAATTTTAAAGATAAAAAGAAATTTGAGAAAAATAAGTTTGAAAAGAAAAATGAAAAAGTTTCCAAAAATCCTCCTCTGAAAGAAAGTGAGAGATGTTTTGAGTGTGATGGTAGGGGTCATAGAGCTTTTGAGTGTGCCAATTATCTGAATAGAGAGAAAGGGAAAGCTGTTCTTAATGCTACCCTTAATGACGACAGTGAGGTCGAGACGGTGGATTCTGGAGATGAGTCACCGCATGAGTGTAACTTCACCGCATTCATGGCCAGCCAAGTGAGCACTCCTAGTTCTCCTCACGACGTTGAGGATGATGCTTCACAGGGACACCTCGACAGTGAGAGCGATGTGAGTGAGGGGGAGGATGACACAAGTGAGAGCGAGAGTGATATACAACGCGCCTACGCTGAGTTATATTCTGAGTCTTTTAAAACTAAAAAGCGTAACAAAGCGTTAGTTCTTAAGATCACTTGCCTAGAGGAAGATTTAAAGAAAGCGAGAGAAAGAGAGTTCTCCACCTGCACCGCCCTGAGAGAGAGAGAGTCTACATGTGTCGAGAATGAGAATTTGTTTAGAGAGATAGAGAGTACTCTAGAGAAAGATAGAGGGGACTTGATCAAGCAAGTGGCTAGTCTTACGAGTCAGCTCCATTCCTCCGTGGAGACTCGGAAGAAACTTGAAGCCCTTATTTCCCAGCTGACTCATGATCTTGAGAAAGCACGGGAAGTCAAGGTACAAATCGAGGACAGATCTGGGAAGATGGGAAAGATGCTCCTCGGCCCCGCTTTAGGTTTTGGTAATCGTCAAGGAATTGGATATGATGGTGCCTCCACGTCCCAAATTGCACCTGGACCAGTTCCTGAGTTTACTACAACTCCTTATGGTCACCGTAAAAAAACTCGAAGGAGAGTTCGACCTAGAAAAGCAAACTGAGGTCCGCCTTTGACAGTGCTCTTTTGTACTTATTGCAAAAGAAAAGGCCACCTTAGGGAAACTTGCTATAGCATGGGTCGGACACGACGTACTACTGCTCCACCACGTCATTCTGATGAGTTTTCTAGTCTGAGAGAGCGAGTTGAGTTCTTAGCTGCCACGACTCAGAGTTTAATGGAAGAATTCCGACGGATGTCTTTGCCGTTAGTGAATGCTTCTCACATTCCAGCTAAAATCAACAACAACAAAGGCAAACAAAAGGTCACCTTGACTTGGGTACCTAAGAAAGATAAAAAGGCTTTTGTTGTTCATGTTGCTCTCAAAGCACATAATACCTCTCAATGGTATTTTGATAGTTGGTGCTCCAGACACATGACAGGTGATGCCTCATTTTTTTACTACTATTGAGGATTATCAAGATGGCAGAGTCACCTTTGGAGATGGGAGTAAGTCTAGCATTATAGGATAAGGTACTATCGAGTTACCTGGTTTTCCTAAGCTAGAAAATGTTTTGTACGTCAAAGGTTTGAAAGCAAACCTTCTAAGCATTAGCCAGCTGTGCGACACTGACCTTGCAGTAAAGTTTGACCGGGACGCGTGTAAAGTCTACAATCAAACCGATAAACTATTGATGCAAGGGGTGAGGACCGAGGATAATTGCTATGGGACTGAGCCCACATCCTCACTTGTTTGCAACAGCACCACGATCACTCCTATGGATCTGTGGAACCAACGTCTAGGTCACGTGAACGTTAGAGATCTTAATCGTTTAGCTAAAAAGGACCTAGTACGTGGCTTACCATCTCTTGGAAAGTCAACTTCGACCGTTTGTGGACCCTGTCAGTTGGGAAAACAAATTCGTAGTCCTCATAGGAAGTTGCATTCCATTACCACCTCTCGTGTTCTGGAGTTGATTCACATGGATCTTATGGGTCCCACTCGTACTGAGAGTCTAGGTGGTAAGAGGTACATCCTCTTGATGGTAGATGATTTCTCCAGATACTCCATTGTAGATTTTCTGAGAGAGAAATACGATGCTGTAGATTTCTTAACGACCAAGTGTCGTGTCCTGCAAAATCAACACGGTGTCACTATTAACAGAATACGTAGTGACAACGGCACTGAATTCAAGGAAGCAAAGGTGGATTTGTACTGTGATAGCCTTGGGATCAAACATGAGTTTTCTGCTGTGAGAACTCCTCAGCAAAATGGGATTGTTGAGAGAAAGAATAGAGCGATCCAAGAGATGGCTAGATCTATGCTTCTAGGTCGTAAAGTTTCTAGGAGATTTTGGGCAGAGGCAGTGTCTACAGCATGCCACACGGTGAATAGGGTGTATCTGCGTCCACACACACTTCACACTCCTTATGAGTTGTGGACTGGCAAGAAGCCCAACCTGGCATATTTCCGTGTCTTTGGGAGTAAATGCTACATCCTACGGGATAGAGAGCAATTAGGAAAGTTCGACTCCCGAAGCGACGAAGGAATATTTCTAGGATATTCATCGAATAGCAGAGCGTACCGGGTTTTTAACCTGAAGAGCTCTAAGATTATGGAATCAATAAACGTCACCGTGAAAGATGACGAACCTCCGACGGTTATTGATCCTAACCTTCAGTGTGAGGATGAGGATTGTTCTGACAGTGATTTACCTGTTCCTCTCTCACACTCTGTGGACCCTACTCCTGTGTTAGGGGACACACCTGCTTGGGTTCGCAAGAGTCATGACCCTTCTGCCATTGTTGGTGATCCCACTCTAGGGGTCAAGACTCGTGCTCAGCTAGAGAACGTTGTTAGCCATCTTTGCTACACGTCCAAAGTCGAGCCCAAGAACCGTAAAGAAGCACTCAAGGATGAACACTGGATATCTTCTATGCAGGATGAGTTGCTTCAGTTTAAAAAGAATGATGTCTGGGAACTTGTCCCCCCACCTAGTGAGATTAATGTGATAGGTACCGGGTGGATTTTTAAGAACAAAATGGATGAAAATGGTACCATAATCCGAAATAAGGCTAGGTTGGTCGCTCAAGGCTACACACAGATAGAGGGTGTAGACTTTGGGGAGACATTTGCTCCTGTTGCGAGGCTTGAGTCCGTCCGTCTTCTGCTCGCCATCGCATGTCATCTGCGCTTCAAGGTGTATCAGATGGATGTCAAGAGTGCCTTTTTGAATGGCATTCTACAGGAGGAGGTTTATGTGGAACAACCAAAAGGGTTTGAAGACCCTCAGCACCCTGAGCACGTCTACTATCTGAGGAAAGCCTTGTATGGTTTGAAGCAAGCACCCCGTGCTTGGTACAAGAGGCTTACTTCCTATCTCTTAGCTCGTGGCTTCAAGAGAGGGGGAGTAGATATGACGTTGTTTGTCAGGAGAGATGACGGTGCTATTTTGGCTGCCCAGGTCTATGTGGACGACATAGTATTTGGATCCACATGCTCCCAGCATGCTCACCACTTTGAGGAGGAGATGAAAAGTGAGTTTGAGATGAGCATGGTTGGTGAGCTTACATTCTACCTTGGTCTCCAGGTTCGTCAGCTAGAGGATGGGATGTTCATCTCCCAATCCAAGTATGCTAGAGACCTAGTGAAGAAATTTGGTTTAGACTCCGCTAAGCATGCACGTACACCTATGAGTACCACTACCAAGCTTAGTAAGGACACTTCAGGCAAGGACGTAGAGCAAACCTTATATCGGAGTATGATAGGTAGTCTCCTCTACTTGACTGCCAGTCGTCCCGACATCGCCTTTAGTGTTGGAGTCTGTGCGCGTTATCAGGCATCCCCAAAAGATTCACATTTACTTGCTCTAAAACGTATTATTAAATACGTAAGTGGGACTCTCTCATACGGGATTTGGTATTCCTTTGATACCGATGACCGTCTGTCCGCCTACTCGGATGCCGATTGGGCTGGGGATGTAGATGGATGTGGGAGCACTTCTGGTGGGTGTTTCTATTTTGGTTCTGCTCTTGTCTCCTGGCTGAGCAAGAAGCAAAATTCCATCTCTTTGTCCACTGCGGAGGCTGAGTACATAGCCGCCGGGAGTTTTTGCACACAACTCTTGTGGATGAAGCAAATGCTGGAGGATTATGGGATATCACAGGACACCATGACCATTTCCTGTGATAACACAAGCGCGATACACATATCCCGCAATCCAGTTCAGCATTCGCTCACAAAACACATCAGGATACGTGAGCACTTTATACGTCAGTTAGTTGAAGAGAAAGTCGTATCCCTGAGTTTTGTTCCTACCGACCGTCAGTTAGCCGATATTTTCACGAAACCTTTAGATGCCCTTAGATTTGAGAGTCTTAGGAAATCTTTAGGGATTTGCACAGTTGACTGAGGGGTTGGTCTATGTCTAGAATAGGATGCTTCTTCATGTTCATATCATATGCTTCCTATTGCTAGTCTGTTTTATATGTATCATTACTTTGTTGTACAGCTTTGTTTTATTCCTTTTACTTTTTATATTTCTTTTAAAAAAAATACAAAAAGATTTTCCTTTAAGAAAAATTTTGAGAAAAGCACAAAAAGATTTTATTTCTTTTTTTCCAAATTTTTGAAAAAATCCAAAAAGATTTTTGTATTTTGCTTCTTTTATGGATGAGCATGTAAGATAGCCAAGTCACAACTTCATTCTATTTATCCATGTGACTGTTTGATAGAGATTTGAGAGGCTACATCATTTCATCCATGTGCTTTACATTGATTGGAGTCTTTGAGATGTAATTAGTGATATCTTCCTACATGTTTGACTCCTATATCCTTTATTGCACACATGCACGGCTATATTTGATTATTGCACTTGTCTATCTCATGTTGGCTTGTGTGTTTTCATCTCAATCCTGTCTATACAATGTACAATATACGATAAAACTTGACAAGATTGGAATGAATGTAAAAACCGTTTTGGTGAGACTGTGTGTTTTTGTATAACGGGGAGGGGCTGCGAAAGGTAATCATCTATCCTTTGCGCAAAAGCCACCGTTAAAAAGGACCTAAAAAATGGAGGAATTTTAATATCCGAGGTCCAAAGAGGTTAAAAGAGCCCGAAAAAATTTAAAGGCAATAAAAAGCAATTCATGCCAAATATGGGCCACTTAGGTTTCACCATCAATTCTCCAAAGTTTGAGAATTTAGATTGCCTCTGTTCAATACAATATCTGAGGGAGTTTGGTTGGAGAATCTAAACGGGTTTGCACTTCCTTGAAAGTCCTGAAAAAGCATAAAATCATTTTGGACGTTATTGGTGTGAAAATCATTTTGAGCTTTGATTTGTTGATTTGATTGAGTCAATATCTTATACTGTCACTCTTTTACACCAAAGGAAGCATTTGAGTTCATTCGCTAGGAATATCCAATATTCATCGTGCACATATGTCATGTTTGTATGCATTGATTTTCCTATCGAATTTGATCACACCACTTCATTTACGCTATCATTGACTTGGTTGCTTTCTGTTTATTCATGGTGTGTTTTTATCCTAGTGACACCCCGCACTTGCTTATTTGATTTATTTCTCTAATTTGTCCATTTGGGGACATCATAAAAAGGGGGAGAAAGAATTATCATATTATGGGGGAGTTTGAATTCTGGGGGAGTTTTTGAGATGTTGCTTATATTTTTATCATATATTGATATCCATGTTATCTCATTTCAAACTCGATATGTCACGTGGTATTTGCTTTGTCTCATGTGTGTAGGTATGAAGATTGCAGATCTATATGTTGCACACCCTGATGAGAAAAGTTTTGAGATTCCTGAAGAATTAAAGAACAAACGATGAAGACTATTCATTTGTACCTTTTCCAGTTTTGGGTTCATGGGAGGGTAGATTTGTATAGGCAATTTCATATTTGATAATTCAGATTTTTTTATGTATGTACCGGCATAGACATAGGGGGAGATTTGTAAGGACATTTTTTCACATGTCCGAAATGTTTCATTTATTTATGTCGTACGCCACTACATTTGGCACGTCTCCTCACGATCTCACATGACGGCCTCTATCCGAATTCCGGGAATCAAGCATGCATTATCTCCACTAATATGTCCGACATCTGCCTCAATGACTTCACGTTCCAAGATTTTAGGGACTTAATGCAAGTGGTACGCAAGGGAAGTCAAAACAGTGAAAAAAAGCACAATAGGAGAGTTCAAGGGCATTTTCGTAATTTCACATCCATAGTTCGGAGGTCTGGTCAACTAGAAAGTTGAAGATCTCGTCGCAATGAAGGTACTGGAAAAAACGGCACCTCAATCCGAGCTACGGTGAAGGAGTTATGACCTTTTGAAGATAGAGAAAATTCCTTAAAGAATGTTGTTTTTTTTGTACGCTGGATAGAATTTTAGAGTTTTAAGAACGTGGGACTCTTCATATTTTTTCCTATAAATACCAACTTCGGGGGAGTTGTTTTGCAAGACTTTAGGAGACGAATTTGAGAGTCCAAATACATCTAGTCTTCATATTTTTGAGTCCCAAGACTCATGTTTTGATTCACACATCATTGCCAAACCTTTGTGAATCCTTTTGCAACCCAAGAACACAACTTTGGTTTGTTCAACCCTTGTGGAGGAGACCGTTCTTCTTCTTCATTGCAGCCCTACTGGAAAGGGATAATTCCAGCCGCGACTACAGAATCCGATACCCGAGGGTAATTCTTAGTCAACTTGTATTTTCATTGTAATCCGATTGTAAGCCGTTTTCTTACAAATTATAGTGAAAATAAATGGTTTTGCCCCTGAGGGGGATTTTTCCTTAATTGCATGTGTTTGAATGTTCTTGCGTAGATTATCAATTTATTCAATCACATACTGCTACATGTTTAGAGTTTGTTTGGATTAAAAGGGTTTTATATATAATTTGATCATTTGAACGCGAGCACACACGTTCTCATAGTCGCATCATATTCCCTTGTAAATCTAGATATGATTCATTGTGTACTCCGGGATCATACTCTAGAGTTATTTATAATTGTTTATATTTTCTTTCCCATGGATGTTGTACAGTCTGTGACCCGACAGCTTATTCGGGTATATTCATTTGTATATACTCATTTCATTTTATTCTAGCATTTCATTTATCATGTACTCGTGTGTGTTTTGCCTTTGTTAGTAGTTCTATAGTGTTAGTTTGTGGTTTGTGGTATCTTTTGTTTAATTTTAACTTCCCGCTTATATGATTTTGGGTAGTTATCCTTATAGGTTATTATTTAGTTGTTGATGTTGAGACTGAGCCATCTGAGATTCCTGATTTAAGGTAGTATAGGGCTGGCCACCCGTTATTGTTTTAAGCCGGTTGTTACACATGGTTCCTTTGATTTTCAATCCTCTAAATATATAAATCTAACTTCATGCTATTTTTACCTAGACATGCAATTAATCAATTATTTTTCTCCGAGAATATTTATCAAAACCCATTATTCATAAATCCTACGCATGGATATTATAACTCAAAATAATTTGCGAATAACAACTTGCCTTGATTACAATAGAGTCTAATTTCATTATTGTTGGAGGGTTGATGTTCTTCTTCTCCTTTCTTTCTTCCCAAGATGTTTGTGGTGGAAGAACACCCTACAATCTTCTCGAAATCTCTATGTTAGGCTTCACAATAGTTCCCTCTCTATCTCCAATGGTTTTGTGAGTTTTTCTCCACTCTAACCCTAGCCTCCAACGCTTATAATATGATTTAGAGTTTGTAATTTTGTATGTCTACTCACCCCTAAATGTCAAAAGACTAAAACGCCCCCGTATGGTCCCAGTTTAACCTAATAACGCCCCGGTACTCGACTAGTACCCCCGGGTATACTATTTGACTAATTCGACCCTTTCGAAATCATCTGTGACCTCTAAATTATCATTCGAGTCACTTAAAAATAATTTCCTATCTCATCCTCAATTTAGTGTACACGCGACACCCGGTTGATATATAATCAAGTACGTCCATATCACTCGCTATGTCGTACAAATTAACTACCAATATTTACTATTCACACTTAGTAAATTTGAATCATAATATTAATCAGTGTCTATATCTCGATTAATATTTAATAATCATAATTATTATTTAATCACTTAATAATCATAATTATCATTAAATCGCATTAAATTAGTTCAGTCGCATAATTTAAATTAAATCGTATTTTCCTATTTAATTACTCAATTAATTAAATTCTAAATACGTAGAAATATGGGGTATTACAGACAATTGCATTATACGCAATAAATATAACAATAGAGTATTTTAATTAAATGAATATAATTAAGCGTGGTTTCACAAAACTAACTATTCTCTATAATTGATATTCACAAAACACACCAATATAATTTTAAATAGCTAAGCCCCATGTTGTTAATTTATTTAAATCAACCTAAATATCATTCTTCTCACATTTTATTATAGCGTTCCTCTCGCCCTGAGTGGTAATTTCTACCAAAGTTTTGCACTTACCCTTGACAAAACGCCAGTCGAATTCGTTTAAAATGTCGATCCCCCGCAATTTGATAAGGTTCCACACACGACACGACATAAATTTCCAGCGACCCGTTCAAACTGTCATCCCCCGCACATTATGTCGCCTCAAATTTTAATAGACGTTTTTATCTTAGGCATTAATTATCATCTTCTTAATTTCTCATATATCAAATAACCCGACCCTTATTATCGATGTGAGATCCTCAAAATATCCCTTAGTCCCATACCTAAGGGTCCCCATGTACATATACATCATATCCTACGTATAAGATGAATTTCTAATAATAGTCTTGTCCTAGTCTCTCGCCTAGACTAGTGTAACGATAATAAAACATAAAAATCATCCCCCACCCCAGAATATAAAATCTGCACGAATATACACTAACTAGTCCCATACCTAGTAAGTATTCTAAAATAAAGGTGAGCAATATACTACCCAAAAAGCCCCTCATCCCCGCGATGGAAAAAGTGACTAAAACAAATCACATGATACACAATTCATATGTACAACATAGCAATTTAATAATAAAGGTCTCAATTAAATTCAAATCAATTAATAACACCATCGTTGATTTCTACACCATTAATTCCATTCACTAACGTTAAATTAATTTACGTGTAATAATTTTCAATCAGACACAACTGTTTTCTTTTATAAATCACCTACTTTTTATAAGTGTGAGCGCGTACCAAAAAACATATGAATAATCCCCATAAATTGTACATGATAATCTACACCCAAAACCATAAAAATCAAAAATCTAACCTACGCACCCAAGGGTTTCAAAGATTAAATCATATTTAAAATTTTCACAAAAGCAGTCCCATTATTAAGTGTTTGCTTTCTCTAATTAAGTTACTAATTGATTTTAATCAAAAACACATTATGAAGGGTTCAGGCGACACTTAAAACGTATAATACTAAAGGAAATGAATAGAGTATTCATGCCTGTAAAAGTTGGTTTAGAAATCTGATCTTGAATGTGTATTCCTCCCAAATATTTTTTTGACAAAGATTCGTTTGTGATGCGTCTTGAGAAAATCCGGTTAATCATGACAAAACTTAATGTGAAAGTTATGTATAATGGGGCTAGGGTTTGTAGGTTGAAGAAGATGAAGAAGATGAGATGTTTCTGATTTTTCAGAAGGCTAAAATGTGTTTTAAAAGACCTGAACTCGTCACTTTATGTTTATATACCAAAAAGAATTAGAGTCCTAATCATATACAAACACTAAAAAAAATATTTCGGATGATCGGACCATTTGAATTTACTGAAATTTTGGGCCATAGTAGTTGAAGATGAGAGGAAGTTGTACAAAAAATTTCAGCTCGATCGGATGGTTGAATATTTTTTTATATATATATTTTTAGAGAGTTTTATGTTTTGAGGACTCTTCTAAACGGCCCAAGACTTATATATACTCATATGAGGAGTCTTGTAATATATATTTTTGAATTCCTAATATAAAAACCAACATATTTAATTATAAAAATAATTAAATCCAAATTTTTTTCTCTAATTTTTGAATTAATTAAATAATTAGTTAATAAAAACACGGGGTGTTACAATGGTCGACAAACAGAATATTTGATTTTTAGAATTTTTGATAGATCAAGAACTAACGATGGAGTAGTTAATCTTAAAATATTGTCATAGTTAATACGCCGAAACGTCTCATGCCATAAGTCCAAGTCATTAAGTCTAACAGATAAATAATTTTCAACTTCTATGTTTTGAATAATAACATAACAGTTATCAGGGGTTTTTTCACCATAAAGAATGGTTTTATCATCTTGACTTAAACGTTTGCGATTATTTTTTGAAAGTTACCAATATTATTAGAGTCGCGAAACTGACTTATTCTTAGTAAATTGGCTACAAGACCTTCAACTAATAAAACGTCATCTAAGTGAGGAATTCCTTCACCTTGAATTTTTCTTTTTCCTATGATTTGGGACATTTTTCCATCTCCAAAAGTGATATTTCCTCCAATAAAAGTTTTTAAAGAGAATTTTTTTATTTTTTCCTTTGTCATATGCTTGGAACGCCCAAAATTAAGTTACCGCCGAGAGTTTTGATATGAAGCATTTAATGCTCATATAACTACATTCCATCTCAGTTGATAACTTAATTCGTCCTTCCTAATCCATATTTCCTTAGTTTTTGGAAAATGATTTTTATATTTGTAAGGCATTGACTTAGGTGGTGTAGGTTTCATAATAAGATCAACCTTAACATTTCTCCTAGGTTTGTTAGTTTTATGATTTTTCCCGTGTTGATTTAATCCTTTATAATATAAAATCTCTAAATGTCCAATTTTACCATGAAATTATAATGATAAATCTTCCAAGTAGGATAGGGAATTTGAGCCCACTTTTCAAAATTCAAAATAAACATGTAAAAATTTGAGGATTCCGGACAGTCTATATTTGAGGATACAAAGTTTGTTTCAAAAATTTATTTTCCTTTAAAACTAATTCCATCTTTATCGTTAGAGGAAGACTTTCCAGAATTCACAAGTTGTTTTACAGTGATGCTAGATTTATTGAAAGCATTATGTTTGTTCAAGGCTTCTTGTGATTCATAAAAATCTGTTAATATAACTTTGTATTTTTACTCGAATGAATAAAAAAATTAATTTATTTTGAAAATATTTTTCTTGACTACCAGTTTTTCAGTCTCAACATCCTCTACTTATATAAAACGATTATTAGATATACAACAAATTTGATTATTGAGAGAATCAATTTTCGATAACAATCAAGCATTAACGTTGTCGAATTGACTACACTTTTTCATGGTAGACTTATATAGTTTCTTAAAATGTAGGTCATTATCATCACAATCACTATCAAAGGATTTTATATTAAGGGAACATGCTTTATAATCATCATTTTCATCATCCCAATTAAAATTAGAATTTGTGAAACCCCGCCTAATTAATCTCGGGTGATCAGTCCTAAATCAAGTTAGAACAGGTTTCTCAGTTGGTCCGTTCTTAGCATCACTGTCGTCTTTTTAATTACTAACCACCTAAGTGAGAAAATAGATTGGTGCCAATTTTTATCTTTTAATTAATTAAAATGAAACTCATGCGGAACATACAATAATACACAATCACAGTTAACTGAAATAACGATCCACAAATAAAATACCTAACCGAATAAACCATCGGTCCAAATATCCAATACAAGTAAGGACAAGAAGAAAATCTCAACAAGTCTAATACTAATAAATCAACTCTGAGCGACATGCTCAAATAACTACTAGAGAGTCTCTACACGAATGAAAGAAGGAGGCATCTATCAAACCCCGCAACATCCACATGCGCTGCAGCAACGAATACCTGGAATAGAGTCAAGCTTGTCGTCCCTGTGGCTGGACACCTAAAAGGTTTTTAAATTTTTTTATAGCAAGGGTTAGTACCCAAAAACATTTTAAAACATTTAACAAATGATTAACTTGCAGTAATAAATAAATATGCATGCTCTTCATATTTTAGTTAGTGTCGCACTCTCTTAAGGACTTCCTTACCCCTCTTCTAATGTGCACTACTAACGCTTCCATTTAATTTACTAGGTCCTACGCTCCTGACCCAATACTTATGTTAACCCTTGCAATTAACCTACTCTAACCGAGTACGCCTTAAATCATGATTTTTAAGTTATTATAAACATTAACTTAATTTAATCATTACCCTTTTTAATTTCATATAACACTCACACCTGTTATGCTCATAATACATTTTTCACTATGTATTAATTATCCCATATATAATTATTTACCTAATATATATATTTAATCAAATTGCAGTATTCACAAACATACTGAAATAACATTTAATACTAACATCCAGCCGAGTAGAAATACTCACAAAATATAAATTCTCTAAAGTGCTATCCCACTAGGTATGTTCACCTGACCTAGTTACCTCAAGTAAGAATTTCTCCCCAACTTGGTTATTACATAAATATTGGAGGCGGTCATATTCCTTCCCTGAAAGTGAGATGCCCCTCACCCATATAACGGACGCTATGACCTGGAATTATACTCGCCATACTCCTCAAGCTAGGGGATCCATCCACTACGCACAACCTCCCCCTATAGCACTAGAGAATATAATAATAATAATAATAATAATAATAATAATAATAATAATATCTATCACTGTTATTATAGCACACCTATATATATACATATACTATCGCACACTGTATATATATATATATATATATATATATATATATATATATATATATATATATATATATATATATATAAATATAAAAATATCCCGGCTATACCGTGTACTGTCCGTGACAGAAGCCTATTCCATTTTATAATGAGTTTGTTGTCCAACTCGAAATATTAATTAATTTTAACATAAATTTCTTTTGGTGTCACCCTAACCAATATATATATCCGGACTTACTTTCGTGGCCCGGATTAACATTACCTGAGTCTCAATCCCCGACTCTAAATTATTTAGCTGATGCCTAAATAAAATTTATATCTCGGTATTGCTCAATCGTTACGCCCGAACTTGTTCCCTATGTCCATAATTAATCCTTTCGAACAAGCTTGTCATAATTCAATCTTAGTGTGTCACACCTAATTTATCCAAAACATTTTTAAATTATGATGTCACACTAAGCCGTCTTCAAATCCTAATTAATATTATTCACTATTAATTAAATTTTAAATCCATGTATTAAGTACTCATCAAATTTAAGACATGGAAAAATATTAAATTAAATTTATCTCCATATAAAGGAAAACTGGGCGAGCTGCCAGACCTGCCGACCATCGATCGATCGAGCAGGTCTTCGTCTTCTTCGCGAAGACAAATTCAGCCATGGACGAATTTTCCCAAACCCTAGTTTTCTCTATTAGCAACCTTAAGCCCTCTTAACATTAATACATATTAGAAACCTTATTAGGGACCTCCAGAATGTCCACCAACATTATTAATTCGTCCATTAACTACATTTCTGTATTTGGGTAAAAAATCCATCTTTACCCCTTTACCCATTTACAACCCAAATTCCATCATCAAATCCGTTTCTAATTATCCAGGTATCATCCTACCAGATATATATTAACATAAAAATTTTAGATTTTTACATAAACCCTTACCCAAATTTCGTAAATCAGATTATTATCTTTAAAATCAGATTATTCCATTAACACCCAAAACGAATTTCCTTAAATACACACATCACATGAATATGAATCGAAATATATTTTTACATGCTACAGCAAGATAACACTTGCCTTAAGGTTCGTAGAGTCTGAATTTGGAGATGAGTTCCAAGGTTGAAGATGACCCTTGTTGGCTCTCTTGTGATCCCCAAATCTTCCTTTACTGCTGTTAGGGTTCCTTAACACACTAACCCTTTTCCTAAACTCACATTAGCCATTTTCTTCTTTCTCCTAATTCATTAATTTACCTAAATCCCGTTTTTTGCATAATGGGCCAAGCCCAAGTGACCCAAATACCCCCGTGTGGGCCCGGCTATGTCTAAAAAAGCCCCGTGACCCGTTTACTACCCCCGGGTACACTTTTTCGACTATCTCGGCCCCTCCGGACTCAACTGTAATTGGCATCCAAATTAATTTATAAAAATACTTATCCCCCACCCTTTTTGTCTATACCGACTCCCGGTTGAGATAAGTGCATACCCTGTCATTAATACTAAAAGGACCGAATTACAATATTACTATTCACTTAGTAAATAATTTTTTCTTAAATATTAATCATTCACTTCCCGATTAATGTTTAAATAAAGTTTTCCTAATTAATTTAATTAAAATTACGACTCACAAGTAATTTCAATTCCTGAATTACTTAGATATTTAATGCATGAAAATACGGGGTGTTACATACTCCCTCCCTTATAAAGGAATTTCGTCCCCCAAATTAGGTCATACCTGTGATGAAAAGTTCTGGATATTGTTCCCGCATATCCTCATCCCGGTCCCAGGTAGACTCGTCCACGTTGTGATGACCCCAATGTACTCTAACTAGTGGAACAACCTTGGATCGTAACTTTCGCTCACTCCGATCTAGAATTGCCACCGGTCTCTCCTCATATGAGATGTCTGTCTGTAAATAAATTTCCTCGAGTGGAATGTGCCAAAAGGCCCTCTCGCTCCTACGGTATTTCTTCAGCGATGCCACATGGAACACGTCGTGTATCCGCTGAAGGTGCTCTGGTAATCCCAGCATATAGGCTACAGGCCCCACTCTCGCGATAATAGGGAAAGGTCCCACGTACCTCGGTGATAACCTACCCTTCTTGCCGAACCTCATCACCCCTTTCATAGGGGACACCCGAACCAATACCTGATCTCCAACCTCTAACTCCACATGTCTCCGTGAAGCATCATCGTAACTTTTCTGCCTATCCTGAGCTATCCGAATCCTCCCTCGGATCAGCTCAATCTTGGCAGATGTCTCGTGAACAATCTACGGCCCCAATAGTTTGTTGTCCCCCACCTCTAACCAACAAGCGGGTGAACGATAAGGCCTCCCGTATAGTGCCTCGAATGGTACCATGCCGATCGTGAATTGGTAAGAGTTGTTATACGCAAACTCTACCAGAGGAAGATATTTCTCCCAACCTCCCCCAAAGTCTAGTATACACATTCTGAGCATATCTTCCAGCATCTAATTGACTCTCTCGGTCTGTCCGTCAGTCTGTGGGTGATAGGCTGTACTCAAACGTAACTCCGTGCCCATGGCCTCCTGAAAACTCTTCCAAAAGTGGTCCACAAAGATCTTGTCCCTATCCGACATAATATTTATTGGTACCCCATGCAGCCTAACAATCTCTGCTATGAATAGCTGCGCATAACGCATCGTCTCAAAGTCTGTGCGAACCGACAGGAAGTCGGCCTCTTTGGTCAACCGATCCACAATGACCCATATGGAATCGTGACCCTTCTGCGATGTCGGTAACCCTGTAATGAAGTCCATGGAGATGCTCTCCCACTTCCACACGGGAATTTCAAATGGCTATAGCATCCCTGATGGTCTCTTATGGTCAACTTTCACAAGATGACACATGGCACATTTCGAGACAAACTCTGTTATGTCTCGTTTGATTCCTGTCCACCAATACTGCCTCCTCATATCCTGATACATTTTATCCCCACCGGGATGTACCACGAATCTCGACCCATGAGACTATCATAACAGCGTGGCTCAACTCCTCATCTTCTGGCACAATCAACCTCCCATTAAGGCGTAAGCCTCCCTCCGACTTGATCGAGTAACCCTCTTCTCCCTTAGCAAGAAACTAGCTTACCCTATCCCGACAGGTCTGATCCTCTGCCTGAGTCCTCACCACCCGCATAATGATATCAGGTGTAATGGATAGGGATGACATATAAGCCCTGGCTACGTCATCCTCATATCAAAGTTTTCTCCACTTCGCTTTCAAGACTTTTGATATTTCCCCAGTCATTCTCCGACTCAATGCATCTACTACCACATTAGCCTTACCCAGATGATACTGAACATCAAACTGGTAGTCTTTCACGAATTCTAGCGATCGCCTCTGCCTCATATTCAGATCCTTCTGAGTGAAGAGATACTGAAGTGATTTGTGATCCGTGAACTACTCCCCCAGAAGATAAAGTCTCCATATCCTCAAAGAAAAAATGACTGCTGCCAACTTCAGGTCATGAGTGGGGTAATTTCTCTCATGGTGCTTTAGCTTCTGGGAAGCATAAGTTATAGCCCTTTCCTCCTGCTGAAGCACACCCCCAAGTCCCTGTAAGGATGCGTCAGTGTAAACCCGATACTCTAATCCTCCTTTCGGCAATGCAAGCACGGGTGCAGATGTCAACTTGTCCTTTAACTCGTTGAAAGCTAATTGACAATGATCATTCCAGGTGAAAGGTACCCCTTTCTGGGTCAGATTCATCAAAGGGCCCGCAATTTTTGAAAATCTTTTGATGAACTGCCTGTAGTAACCGGTTAATCCCAGAAAACTACGCACTTTAGTCGGTGTCGTGGGCTGTCCCCACTTACTCACCGCCGATACTTTACTCGGATCCACCACAATACCCCGATCAGACACCACGTGGCTAAGAAACTGAACCTCCCGTAGCCAAAATCCACACTTACTGAATTTGGCATAGAGCTTGTGATCCCGCAATGTCTGTAACACTATACACAGGTGCTCTGCGTGCTCCTTCTCTGTGCGCAAGTAGATCAGGATGTCATTAATGAACACGATGATAAACTGATTGATAAACTCCCTAAAAACCCTGTTTATGAGGTCCATGAACACTTCTGGTGCATTGGTGAGCCCGAATGGCATCACCCTGAACTCATAAGATCCATACCGCGACATGAACGCAGTCTTAGGAACATCCTCCTCTCGGATACGTAATTGATGATACCCTGACCTCAAGTCGACCTTAGAGAAGTAAGACGCCCATCTCAACTGGTCAAATAGATCATCAATCCTAGGCAACGGATACTTATTCCGTATCGTGGCCTTATTCAGCTCTCTATAGTCCACGCATAACCATAGTGAGCCATCTCTCTTTTATACAAACATCACCGATGCACCCCACGGCGATGTACTCCTTCGAATGAGACCCTGACCCAGACGCTGCTGAATCTGCTCCCTTAGTTCACGCGTCTCTGAAGGGGCCATACGGTATGTGGCCCGAGTAATTTCCATCGTCCCCGGGGCTAAATCGATTACAAATTCAATTTCCCTGCTAGGTGGCAACCCTGGTATCTCCCGAAACACATCCTCAAAGTCTTTCACCACTGGGATTGAATCCAATGGGATAGTCACCTCGTGTGAGGTTTCCTCCTCAATGGAATACAAGTGTGTGTGTGACCCTCCCTCCGGTAGGGGCATTGCTATTAAGATTATCTCTTGCCCTGGAATGGAGAACACGATGGTCCTCTTGCAGTAATCTACCGTCGCCCGATAACTTGCCAACCAATCCATACCCAAGATGACATCGTACCCCTCCATATCTAACACTAAGAGGTTCGCTGCTAAAATAAGTCTCCCAATCAAAATGTCCACACCTCGACAAATCGAGTGAATCGTAGCCCCGCTGCCTACTGGCGACTCTACACTCATCCGAAGACTACCCGTGGTCTCTAATAGTCCGCCCCGTTTAGCAAAATTTAATTTAATGAATGAATGTAATGCTCCCGTATAAAAAAGAATACTATCCTGATAACCATGAATGAGAAACATACCCTCAACTGCTGGCGGTGTCTGCTGTGCTGGGGGATTGGGAACGTCCTGAACGTTATACACACGCCCATAGTGCATCTGCAGGGGTGGGGCTGGTGCTGCTGGCGGTACTTGCCCCCGTTGCCCCTGTTGGGCCTCCTGCTGTTGACCTCTGCCCCTCTGTGGGCACTCCCTCTTAAAATGTCCTGGCTGGCCACAAACAAAATAGTGTCTCTGACCATCCCCCTGTTGTTGGCCCTGTTGGCCCTGACGTGGCTGGCCCTGGCCCTGCTGGCCTCCCCCATTATTCCCTTGGCCCTGACGGCCCTGAGGAGCCTGCTGCTGCTGATTCAGGCCCTGCTGCCCCTACCTGAACCCCTGTCCTCCCGGTCGGAACCCACCAGGCTTAAACTTCTTAGCCTGATTCCCTTGCTGACTGCCCGCCTGCTGCTGAGCACTACTTATGTCACTACTAGTAACGGCCTTGCCCTGTTGGCTCGGCTCCCCTGTTCTCTTGCTCCCCTTAGCATGGAAGCGATGATTCTGGCAGTGTACAAGTGCGGCATTAATGACGTCTGTATACTTCACTAACGTCGGATTCCCAATCAAGTGTTGCCTGATCCGCCAGGCTAAACCGTCCATAAACCTCAATTTCTTCCGCTCCTCATCGCCCACCTCATTTGGCATAAATTTTTCCAAACGGGTGAACTCTTCCTCGTAGTCTGCCACTGATCGGTCACCCTGAACTAAATCACTAAATTTATTTCTCATCTCAGTCTCTACTTCTGGTGGAAAGTATTTGCGATCGAACCGCACCCAGAACTCTGCTATCGGCATCAAGTCTCGCTCCTCGGCAGTGGTAACTGACTCCCACCACTGTAAGGCTGTCACCGACAGATGAAAGGCAGAAAGCATATGTTTTTGTACCTCGGTACACTCCAGCATGCGCAGATGGCGCTGAATGTTCTTCTTCCAGTCACAAGCCTCTACTACATCTGTGCTACCCTGAAACTCAGGTGGGTGACCCTTCTGAAAGGTCTCCCTAACTCTCTACCAAGATGGTGGGCCCACTGGAGCCTGAACTGCTGGTGCCACTGGAGGCGGTGCTTGGGGTTATGGAAAGTGAGCTTCCATAGCTCTCATTGCTGTTTCGACCCCCTGGGCCACTATCACTGCCACCTGAGTAGTGGAATTCAACTCAGGTGGGGGGTGGGGGTGGCGGTACTTGTGGCTCCTGGTGAGCCTCCCTAATCTCCTCCCTAGACACAACCCTCTCTGCTCTCAGTCTCCTCGGTGGCATCTGAAATAGATTAAATTGCATAAGTACACAGTTTACAAAAAAATATTCACAAGCAGAAAATGAATCAACAGTCCTAATAATAGGTCTCTATAACAACCGAGTGCTATGCTAAAACGTAGAAAGCCGCACAGATCCTAAGGACACTAGAACCTGATGCTCTAATACCATCTGTGACACCCCGCCTAATTAATCTCGGGTGATCAGTCCTAAATCAAGTTAGAACAAGTTTCTCAGTTGGTCCATTCTTAGCATCACTCCCGTCTTTTTAATTACTAACCACCTAAGTGAGAAAATAGATTGGTGCCAATTTTTATCTTTCAATTAATTAAAATGAAACTCATGCGGAACATACAATAATACACAATCACAGTTAACTAAAATAACCATCCACAAATTAAATACCTAACCGAATAAACCATCGGTCCAAATATCCATTATAAGTAAGGACAAGAAGAAAATCTCAACAAGTCTAATACTAATAAATGAACTGTGAGCGACATGCTCAAATAACTACTAGAGAGTGTCTACATGAATGAAAGAAGGAGGCGTCTATCAAACCCCGCAACATCCACATGCGCTGCAGCAACGGAAACCTGGAATAGAGTCAAGCCTGGCGTCCCTGTGGCTAGACACCTAAAAGGTTTTTAAATTTTTTTATAGCAAGGGTTAGTACCCAAAAACATTTGAAAATATTTAACAAATGATTAACATGCAGTAATAAATAAATATGCATGCTCCTCATATTTTAGTTAGTGCCGCACTCTCTTAAGGACTTCCTTACCCCTCCTCCAATGTGCACTACTAACACTTCCATTTCATTTACTAGGTCCTACGCTCCTGACCCAATTCTTATGTTAACCCTTACAATTAACCTACTCTAACCGAGTACGCCCTAAATCATGATTCTTAAGTTATTATAAACATCAACTTAATTTAATCATTACCCTTTTTGATTTCATATAACACTCACACCTGTTATGCTCATAATACATTTTTCACTATGTATTAATTATCCCATATATAATTATTTATCTAATTATATATTTAATCAAATTGAAGTATTCACAAACATACTGAAATAACATTTAATACTAACATCCAACCGAGTAGAAATACTCACAAAATATAAATTCTCTAAAGTGCTATCCCACTAGGTATGTTCACCTGACCTAGTTACCCCAAGTCAGAATTTCTCCCTAACTTCGTTATTACATAAATATTGGAGGCGGTCATATTCCTTCCCTGAAAGTGAGATGCCCCTCACCCATATAACGGACGCTATGACCTGGGATTATACTCGCCCTACTCCTCAAGCTAGGGTATCCATCCACTACGCGCAACCTCCCCCTATAGCGCTGGAGAATATAATAATAATAATAATAATAATAATAATAATGATAATAATAATAATAATATCTATCACTGATACTATAGCACACCCATATATATACATATACTATCGCACACCGTATATAGATATAAATATAAAAATATCCCGGCTATACCGTGTACTGTCCGTGACACAAGCCTATTCCATTTTATAATGATTTTGTGGTCCAACTCGAAATATTAATTAATTTTCACATAAATTTCTTTTGGTGTCACCCTAACGAATATATATCCCGACATACTTTCGTGGCCCGAATTAACATTACCCGAGTCTCAATACCCGACTCTAAATTATTTAGCCGATGCCTAAGTAAAAGTTATATCTCGGTATTGCTCAACCGTTACGCCCGAACTTGTTCCCTATGTCCATAATTGTAAGGACATTTTTATCATGTCCAACATGTTACATTTATGTATGTCGTACGCCGCTACATTTGGCACGTCAGCTCACGATCTCACATGACGGCCTCTATCCGAATTTCGGGAATCAAACATTCAACATCTCCATTAATGTGTCCCACATCTTCCTCAACGACTTCACGTTCCACGATTTTAGGGACTTAATGCAAGTGGTACGCAAGAGAAGTCAAAACAGTGAAAAAAAGACACGATATGGAAGTTCAAGGGCATTTTATTAATTTTATAGCCATAGTACGGAGGTCTAGTCAACTGGAAAGTTGAAGATCTCGGCGCAACGAAGATACTGGAAGAAACGGCACCTCAATCCGAGCTACGGTGAAGGACTTGTGACCTTTTGAAGTGGGAGAAAATTCCTTGAAGAATGCTGTTTTTTTTTAATCCCAAAACAGAAAGGTACCCCAATCCGATGTACCCCAAACCGCATAAGGTACCCCAAACCGGTTCGGGGTACCTGTACGCTGGATAGAATTTCAGTGTTTTTATTTTGCAAAACTCTTCATCTGTTTTTCTATTTTAACCACCTTCGGGGGAGCAGTTTTGCAAGACTTTAGAAGACATTTTTGAGAGTCCAAATACCTCTAGTCTTCATATTTTTGAGTCCCAAGACTCATGTTTTGATTCACACAATTGCCAATCCTTTGTGAATATTTTTGGTAACCCAAGAACACAACTTTTTAGTTTGTTCAAACCTTTGTGGAGAGATCTTTGCAACCGAGGGCTGCGTGTCATTGCTGAGGGAGTCTCTACACAGTTTTATAGCAGCGTATCATTGAGGAGTGCTGTGGTTCTTCCTTTGTTGATTGGACTGAGGTTCATGTGGGTTCGCTGCGTGTGGATTCATTACTGACGACACCGACCGACGTCTGCGAGTATTCGTGTATCACTGTATTTTATTGTAATCCGTGTAAGTTGCGATTTACTTATTATAGTGAAATAAAAGGTTTTGCCCTGCGGGGATTTTTCCTTAAACTTGTTTCGCATACTTTATTTGTTTATGGGTTGACACACGCACCGTAGATGGATGTTTAGGGGCTGAATTTATTTGATTTAAAAGTAGACTCTAATTAAATAAGGGTTACTTGAAAACTTGCGAAATTTAATTTAAATCACTATTACACGACGTTTTTCAAATTGGTATCAGAGCAGGTTGCTCTAAATTATCGAGTGATCCTAATGTTTTAAAGTTTTTTCCCTGATACAATTTGACTTCTCACATCGTCAAATTGGTATCAGAGCGGGTTACGCTAATTTATCGCGTATTCCTATTTTTCGCAAAATTTGTGTGATATTGATTTTTTTTTTAAAAACCAATTTTATGAAAAATCGCAATTTTACAATGGAACGCCTGTTTAATGAGGAGCCTATTTTTGAAAAAGTTCATGACCATGTTGAAAATTTAAAAAGTTTGAATTTAAAACTTTGCAAAAGAATTAAAGTTTTGGAAAAAGAAAATTCTCGTTTTAAATCCGCGATGGATCTTTTGCAAACGGTTCAAGATCAAAGAGATTTTTATCGTGAAAAAATTGTTTCTTTGGACCATGAATTTAATGCTTTAAAATTGTCCAAAAAGGAGAGTGATGATAGGGTCCTATTTTTATAGAAAGAATTGGAGGACCTTAAAAATTCAATGGTTTGTGTTTGTGCCAAAGAGGAGAAAAATATTTTAGTCAATAAGTTTGTGGCACGTGAAAAGACTCTTACAAAAAAGTTTTCTTTTATTGAGGGAGAGAGAGATACGCTTTTAGGAATTATTGAAAACTTGAAAAAGGCGTCCCTTAGTTTGGAAGAGTCTAATTCTTTGCTGGAGTCAAAAATTTTGAAGTTAAAAGATGATTTGACAGACTCAAGTAGGTTTGATAGTGATGGTAATGGATCATCTTGTTCTCATGCTTCTAGTGCTAAAGCCAAAACCATATTTTGTTTTAGAGGGTCAATTATTCCCAAGGACATTAGAAAAGATCACACTTTAGGTAACATTCCTCCCATTTACACATGTTCACATTGTGGTAGGAAAGGTCACCTTAGAAGATTTTGTTTTGATCTTGGAAGAAGTCCTAGGATGTCGATGTCTAGTGTTTCCGTGGTTCCCAAATCCCCCACACGTCGTTTCACATCTATTTGGGTTAGGAAATCACTTTTAGAGGCACTAGATTTTAGACAAGTTGATTCCCGTTTGCTTGCACATGATTCTTCTCTTGCCATATCATATAGATGATTGTGTTTGCATGTTTGTCATACACTAGTTGTGGTTTCATGATTTATACTTGTTTGCTAGTGTTATGACATGTGTACTTTTTGTATAAATTTTTGTTTTTCATAAAATTTTTGAAAAATACAAACAGATTTTAGTTTGTTAAAATTTTGAGAAAATCCAAAAAGATTTTTTGTTTTTTGTTTGCACCGTTTATGGATGAACACTTTGGATGACCGAGTCACAACTTCATTCCATTATTTTCATGTGACTATTTGATAGTGTTTTGAGACAATAGGTCAATTCATCCATGTGCTTTATAATGTTTGGAGTCATTAAGATGCATTTAAGTGTTACTTCTTACATGTTTGACTCATAATTTCCTTTATTGCACACATGCACAAATTTTTTTGATTATTGTGCTTGTCTTATCACATGTTGGTTGGGTGTTTTCACTTCAATCCTGTCCTTAAAACAAACCAAGCGCGATAAATTTTTGATAAGGAAACTGTGCATATAAAAACCGTTTTGTGAGATTGTGTGCTTTGTTTAAGAATGGGGAGGGTCTGCGAAAGGTAATTATCTCTTCTTTGCGCAAAAGCCACTGTTCCAAAGGACCTAAAAAAGGAGGAATTTTATTATCCGGGGTCCAAAGAGGTTAAAAGAGCCCGAAAAAATTGAAAGACAATAAAAAGAAATTCATGCCAATTATGGGCCATTTAGGTTTTTGCACCAATTCTCCAAATTTTGAGAATTTAGATTACCTCTAAAAGATAATATATATGAGGGAGTTTGGTTGGAGAATTTAAAACGGGTTTGCACGTCCTTCAAATTCTTGAAAATGCGCTACATAATTTTGGACGTTATTGGTGTGGAAATCATTTTGACTTTGATTTGTTGATTTTCATAAGACGATGTCATCTAAATTCAACAAATTTTTACACCTAAGGATACCTTTGATGTTCATTCGTTAGGAGTACACGTATGCATCATGCACATATGATTGATTGAGTTTATTTTCCTATCGAATGTGTTCACACCCATTCATTCCATTTCCATGACTTGGTTGTTTGAGTCGAAATCCATGGTGTGATTTTTGTATCCTATTTGTTCATATTGGTATCCTATCTTTGTATGAAAAATTGAAAAAAATCAAAAATAGTTTGCGTTTTTTTTATATACCGTGACACCCCGATTTTGCTTGTTTGATTCATTCTTCTTATTTGTCTATTTGGGGACATCATAAAAAGGGGGAGAAAGAATTATCTTATTTTGGTGGAGTTTGGGAGTGTTTTGAGACTTAACTTATGCTTATCATATATTGGTATCTATGTTTATCTCATTTCAAACTCGATACGTCACTTGGTATTTTTTCTTTATCTCATGTGTGTAGGTACTTCATTGATGATCTCTGAATTGTACACCCTGATGAGAAAAGATTTGAGATTCCTGAAGATGTGAAGAACAAACGATGAAGACTATTCATTTGTACCTTTTCCAGTTTTGGGTTCATGGGAGGGTAGATTTTTATAGGCAATTTCGTATTTGATAATTCGGATTTTTTATGTATGTACCGGCATAGACATAGGGGGAGATTTGTAAGGACATTTTTCTCATGTCCAACATGTTACATTTATGTATGTCGTACGCCCCTACATTTGGCACGTCACCTCACGATCTCACATGACGGCCTCTATCCGAATTTTGGGAATCAAGCATTCAACATCTCCATTAATGTGTCCCACATCTTCCTCAACGACTTCACGTTCCATGATTTTAGGGACTTAATGCAAGTGGTACGCAAGAGAAGTCAAAACAGTGAAAAAAAGACATGATATGGAAGTTCAAGGGCATTTTCGTAATTTTATAGCCATAGTCCGGAGGTCTGGTCAACTAGAAAGTTGAATAACTCGCCGCAACGAAGATACTGGAAGAAACGACACCTCAATCCGAGCTACGGTGAAGGAGTTATGACCTTTTGAAGTTGGAGAAAATTCCTTGAAGAATGTTTTTTTTTTTTAACCCCAAACCAGAAAGGTACCCCAAATCGCATAAGGTACCCCAAACCGGTTCGGGGTACCTGTACGCTGGATAGAATTTCAGTGTTTTTATTTTGCAAAACTCTTCATCTGTTTTGCTATTTTAACCACCTTCGGGGGAGCAGTTTTGCAAGACTTTAGAAGACATTTTTGAGAGTCCAAATACCTCTAGTCTTCATATTTTTGAGTCCCAAGACTCATGTTTTGATTCACACAATTGCCAATCCTTTGTGAATATTTTTGGTAACCCAAGAACACAACTTTTTAGTTTGTTCAAACCTTTGTGGAGAGATCTTTGCAACCGAGGGCTGCGTGTCATTGCTGAGGGAGTCTCTACAAAGTTTTATAGCTGCGTGTCATTGAGGAGTGCTGCGGTTCTTCCTTTGTTGATTGGACTGAGGTTCATGTGGGTTCGCTGCGTGTGGATTCATTACTGACGACACCGACCGACGCCTGCGAGTATTCGTGTATCACTGTATTTTATTGTAATCCGTGTAAGTTGCGATTTACTTATTATAGTGAAATAAAAGGTTTTGCCCTGTGGGGATTTTCCTTAAACTTGTTTCGCATACTTTATTTGTTTATGGGTTGACACACGCACCGTAGATGGATGTTTAGGGGCTGAATTTATTTGATTTAAAAGTAGACTCTAATTAAATAAGGGTTACTTGAAAACTTGCGAAATTTAATTTAAATCACTATTACACGACGCTTTTCAATAATTAATCCTTTCGAACAAGCTTCTCATAATTCAATCTTAGTGTGTCACACCTAATTTATCCAAAACATTTTTAAATTATGATGTCACACTAAGCCGTCTTTAAATCCTAATTAATTTTATTCACTATTAATTAGATTTTAAATCCATGTATTAAGTACTCATAAAATTTAAGACATGGAAAAATATTAAATTAAATTTATCTCCATATAAAGGAAAAGTGGGCGAACTGCCAGAATCTGCCGACCATCGATCGATCGACCCCAGACCTTCGATCGATCGATCGATCGAGCATGTCTTCGTCTTCTTCACGAAGACAGATTCAGCCATGGATGAATTTTCCCAAACCCTAGTTTTCTCTACCAGCAACCTTAAGCCCTCTTAACATTAATACATGTTAGAAACCTTATTAGGGACCTCCAGAATGTCCACCAATATTATTAATTCGTCCATTAACTACAATTTTGGTATTTGGGGAAAAAATCCATCTTTAACCCTTTACCCATTTACACGCCAAATTCCATCATCAAATCCATTTCTAATTATCTAGATATCATCCTACCAGATATATATTAACATACAAGTTTCAGATTTTTACATAAACCCTTACCCAAATTTCGTAAATCAGACTATTATCTTTAAAATCAGATTATGCCATTAACACCCAAAATGAATTTCCTTAAATACACACATCATATGAATATGAATCGAAATACATTTTTACATGCTACAGAAAGTTAACACTTGCCTTAAGGTTCGTAGAGTCTAAATTTGGAGATGAGTTCCAAGGTTGAAGATGACCCTTGTTATCTCTCTTGTGATCCCCAAATCTGCCTTTTACTACTGTTAGGGTTCCTTAACACACTAACCCTTTTCCTAAACTCACATTAGCCGTTTTCTTATTTCTCCTAATTCATTAATTTACCTAAATCCCGTTTTTTTCCTAATGGTCCAAGCCCAAGTGACCCAAATGCCCCCGTGTGGGCCCGGCTATGTCTAAAAATGCCCCGTTACCCGTTTACTACCCTCGGGTACACTTTTCCGACTATCTAGGCCCATCCAGACTCAACTGTCCACTCAAAATTAGCATTCGAATTAATTTATAAAAATACTTATCCCCCACCCGTTTTGTCTATACCGACTCCCGGTTGAGATAAGTGCATACCTTGTCATTAATACTCGAAATGACATAATTACAATATTAATATTCACTTAGTAAATAAGTTTTCCTTAAATATTAATCATTCACTTCCCGATTAATGTTTAAATAAAATTTTCCTAATTAATTTAATTAAAATTACGACTCACAAGTAATTTCAATTCCCGAATTACTTAGATATTTAATGCATGAAAATACGGGGTGTTACATACTCCCCCCCTTACAAAGGAATTTCGTCCCCAAAATTAGGTCAAACCTGTGATGAAAAGTTCTGGATATTGTTCCCGCATATCCTCCTCCCGCTCCCAGGTAGACTCGTCCATGTTGTGATGAACCCATTGTTCTCTAACTAGTGGAACAACCTTGGATCGTAACGTTCGCTCGCTCCGGTCCAGAATAGCCACCGGTCTCTCCTCATATGGGATGTCTGGCTGTAAATCAATTTCCTTGAGTGGCATGTTCCAGAAGGCCCTCTCGCTCCTGCGGTATTTCTTCAGCGATGCCACATGGAACACGTCGTGTATCCGCTGAAGGTTCTCTGGTAATCCCAGCCTCTAGGCTACAGGCCCCACTCTCTCGATAATAGGGAAAGGTCCCACGTACCTCGGTGCTAACTTAACCTTCTTACCGAACCTCATCACCCCTTTCACAGGGGACACCCGGACCACTACCTGATCCCCAACCTCTAACTCCACATGTCTCCTTGAAGCATCAGCGTAACTTGTCTACCTATCCTGAGCTATCCGAATCCTCCCTCGGATCAGTTCTATCTTGGCAGATGTCTCCTGAACAATCACCGTCCCCAATAGTTTATTGTCCCTCACCTCTAACCAACAAGCGGGTGAATGACAAGGCCTCCCGTATAGTGCCTCGAATGGTGCCATGCCGATCGTGAATTGGTAAGAGTTGTTATACGAAAACTCTACCAGAGGAAGATATTTCTCCCAACCTCCCCCAAAGTCTAGTATACACATTTTGAGCATATCTTCCAGCATCTGATTGACTCTCTCGGTCTGTCCGTCAGTCTGTGGGTGATAGGCTATACTCAAACGTAACTCCGTGCCCATGGCCTCCTAAAAACTCTGCCAAAAGTGGGCCACAAAGATCTTGTCCTTATCCGACACAATATTTATCGGTACCCCGTCCAGCCTAACAATCTCTGCTATGAATAGCTGCGCATAACGCATCATTCTTAAAGTCTGTGCAAACTGGCAGGAAGTGGGCCACTTTGGTCAACCGATCCACAATGACCCATATGGAATCATGACCTTTCTGCGATGTCGGTAACCCTGTAATGAAGTCCATGGAGATTCTCTCCCACTTCCACACGGGAATTTCAAGTGGCTGTAGCATCCTTGATGGTCTCTGATGGTAAACTTTCACAAGTTGACACGTGGCACATTTCGATACAAACTCTGCTATGTCTCCTTTCATTCATGTCCAGCAATACTGCCTCCTCATATCGTGATAAATTTTATCCCCACTGGGATGTACCGCGAATTTCGACCCATGAGACTCTTTCATAACAGCGTGCCCCAACTCCTCATCTTCTGGCACAATCAAACTCCCATTAAGGCGTAAGCCTCCCTCCGAGATGATCGAGTAACCCTCTTCTCCCTCAGCTAGCAACTGGCTTACCCTATCCCGGCAGGTCTGATCCTCTGCCTGAGTCCTCACCACCTGCATAGTGATCTCAGGTGTGATGGATAGTGCTGACATACAATCCCTGGCTACGTCATCCTCATATCGAATTTCTTTCCACTTCGCTTTCCAGACTTCTGATATTTCCCAAGTCGGTCTTCGACTCAATGCATCTGCTACCACATTAGCCTTGCCCGGATGATACTGAATATCAAACTGGTAGTCTTTCACAAATTCTAGCCATCACCTCTGCCTCATATTCAGATCCTTCTGAGTGAAGAGATACTGAAGTGATTGTAATCCGTCAATAATGTGAACTGCTCCCCCATAAGATAATGTCTCCATATCCTCAAAGCAAAAATGACTACTGCCAACTTCAGGTCGTGAATGGGGTAATTTCTCTCATGGGGCTTTAGCTTCCGAGAAATATAAGCTATAGCCCTTTCCTCCTGCTGAAGCACACCCCCAAGTCCCTATAAGGATGCGTCAGTGTAAACCCGATACTCTAATCCTCCTTTCGGCAATGCAAGCACGGGTACAGATGTCAACTTGTCCTTTAACTTGTCGAAAGCTAATTGACAATGATCATTCCAAGTGAAAGGTACCCCTTTTCGGGTCAGATTCGTCAAAGACCCGTAATCTTTGAGAATCCTTTGATGAACCGCCTGTAGTAACCGGCCAATCCTAAAAAACTGCGCACTTCAGTCGGTGTCGTGGGCTATCCTCACTCCCTCACCGACGATACTTTACTTGGATCGACCGCAATACCTTGATCTGACACCACGTGGCCAAGAAACTGAACCTCCCGTAGCCAAAATCCACACTTATCGAATTTGGCATAGAGCTGGTGATCCCGCAATGTCTGTAACACTATATGCAGGTGCTCTGCGTGCTCCTTCTTTGTGCATGAGTAGATCAGGATGTCATCAATGAACACGATGACAAACTGATCGAGAAACTCCCTAAAAACCCTATTCATGAGGTCCATGAACACTGCTGGTGCATTGGTGAGCCCGAATGGCATCACCCTGAACTCATAAGATCCATACCGCGACAGGAATGTGGTCTTAGGAGCATCCTCCTCTCGGATACGTAATTGATGATACCCTGACCTCAAGTCGACCTTAGAGAAGTAAGACGCCCCTCTCAACTGGTCAAATAGGTCATAAATCCTAGGCAACGGATACTTAATCCGTATATTGACCTTATTCATCTCTTTATAGTCCACACATAACCGTAGTGAGTCATCTCGCTTTTTCACAAACAGCATCGGTGCACCCCACGGCGATGTACTCCGTCGAATGAAACCCTGACCCAGACGCTGCTGAATCTGCTCCCTTAGTTCACGCGTCTCTAAAGGGGCCATACGGTATGGGCACCGAGAAATTGGCCTCGTCCCCGGGGCTAAATCGAGTACAAATTCGATTTCCCTGCTAGGTGGCAACCCTGGTATCTCCCGAAACACATCCTCAAAGTATCTCACCACTGGGATTGAATCCAATGGGATAGTCACCTCGTGTGAGGTTTCCTCCTCAATGGAATACAAGTGTGTGTGTGACCCTCCCTCCGGTAGTGGCATTGCTATTAAGATTATCTCATGCCCTGGAATGGAGAACACGATGGTCCTCTTTCAGCAATCTACCGTCGCCTGATAACCAGCCAACCAATCCATACCCAAGATGACATCGTAACCCTCCATATCTAACACTAAGAGGTTCGCTGCTAAAATAAGTCTCCCAATCAAAATGTCCGCACCTCGACAAATCGAGTGAATCGTAGCCCCGCTGCCTACTGGCGACTCTACTCACATCCAAAGACTACCCGCGGTCTCTAATAGTCCGGACCATTTAAAAAAATTTAATTTAATGAATGAATGTGATGCTCCCGTATCAAAAAGAATACTACCCTCATAACCATGAATGAGAAACATACCCTCAACTGCTGGCGGTGCCTGCTGCACCGGGGGATTGGGAACATCCCGGACGTTATACACACGCCCATAGTGCATCTGTCACTACTGAGGTGGGGTGGGTGGGGCTGGTGCTGCTAGCGATAATTGCCCCCGTTTCCCTTGTTGGGCCTCCTACTGTTGACCTCTGCCCGTCTGTGGGCACTCCCTCTTGAAATGTCGTGGCTGTCCACAGACAAAATAACATCTCTGACCATCCCCCTATCGTTGGCCCTGTTGTCCCTGACGCGGCTGGCCCTGGCCCTGGCCCTGCTGGCCTCCCCCATTTTTCCCTTGGCCCTGAAGGCCCTGAGGAACCTGCTGCTGCTGATTCGGGCCCGACTGCCCCTGCCTGAACCCTTGTCCTCCCGATCGGAACCCACCAGCCTTAACTTCTTAGTTTGATTCCTTTGCTGACTGTTCGCCTGCTACTGAGCACTACTTATGTCACTACTAGTAACGGCCTTGCCCTGTTGGCTCGGCTCCCCTGTTCTCTTTCTCCCCTTCGCATGGAAGCGATGATCCTGGTAGTGTACAAGTGCGGCATTAATGACGTCTGCATACGTCACTAATGTCGGATTCCCAATCAAGTGTTGCCTGATCCACCAGGCTAAACCGTCCATAAACCTCGATTTCTTTCGCTACTTATTGCTCACCTCATTTGGCACAAAGTTTGCCAAACGGGTGAACTCTTCCTCGTAGTCTTCCACTGATCAGTCACCCTGAACTAAATCACTGAATTTCTTTCTCATCTAAGTATCTACTTCTGGTGGAAAGTATTTGCGGTCGAACCGCACCCAGAACTCTGCTATCGGCATCAAGTCTCGCTCCTCGGCAGTGGTAACTGACTTCCACCACTGTAAGGCTGCCCCCGACAGACGAAGATAGCAAGCATCTGTTTCTGTACCTCAGTACACTCCAGCATGCGCAGATGGCGCTGAATGTTCTTCTTCCAGTCACAAGCCTCTACTACATCAGTGCTACCCCAAAACTCAGGTGGGTGACCCTTCTGAAAGGTCTCCCTAACTCTCTGCCAAGATGGTGGCCCCACTGGAGCCTGAACTGCTGGTGCCACTGGAGGCGGTGCCTGGGGCTGTGGAAAGTGAGCTGCCATAGCTCTCATTGCTGTTTCGACCGCTTGCGCCACTGTCACTGCCACCTGAGTAGTGGAAATCAACTCGGGTGGGGGTGGCGGTACTTCTGGCTCCTGGTGAGCCTCCCTAAACTCCTCCCTATCCACAACCCTCTCTGCTCTCAATCTCCTCGGTCGCATCTGAAATAGATTAAATCGCATAAGTACACAGTTTACACAAAAATATGCACAGCAAGAATATGATATCTCACAAGCGGAAAATGAATCAACAGTCCTAATAATAGGGCTCTATAACAACCGAGTTTTATGCTGAAACGTAGAAAGCCGCACAGATCCTAAGGACACTAGAACCTGATGCTCTGATACCATCTGTGACACCCTGCCTAATTAATCCCGGGTGATCATTCCTAAGTCAAGTTAGAACAGGTTTCTCAGTTGGTCCATTCTTAGCATCACTGTCGTCTTTTTAATTACTAACCACCTAAGTGAGAAAATAGACTGGTGCCAATTTTTATCTTTCAATTAATTAAAATGAAACTCATGCAGAACATAGAATAATACACAATCACAGTTAACTGAAATAACCATCCACAAATAAAATACCTAACCGAATAAACCATCGGTCCAAATATCCAATACAAGTAAGGACAAGAAGAAAATCTCAACAAGTCTAATACTAATAAATGAACTGTGAGCGACATGCTCCAATAACTACTAGAGAGTCTCTACACGAATGAAAGAAGGAGGCGTCTATCAAACCCCACAACATCCACATGTGTTGCATCAACGGATACCTGGAATAGAGTCAAGTCTGGCGTCCCTGTGGCTGGACACCTAAAAGGTTTTTAAATTTTTTTATAGCAAGGGTTAGTACCCAAAAACATTTGAAAACATTTAACAAATTATTAACTTGCAGTAATAAATAAATATGCATGTTCTTCATGTTTTAGTTAGTGCCGCACTCTCTTGAGGACTTCCTTACCCCTCCTCTAATGTGCACTACTAACGCTTCCATTTAATTTACTAGGTCCTACGCTCCTGACCCAATACTTATGTTAACCCTTGAAATTAACCTACTCTAACCGAGTATGCCTTAAATCATGATTATAAGTTATTATAAACATCAACTTAATTTAATCATTACCCTTTTTAATTTCATATAACATTCACACCTGTTATGCTCATAATACATTTTTCACTATGTATTAATTATCCCATATATAATTATTTACCTAATTATATATTTAATCAAATTGCAGTATTCACAAACATACTGAAATAACATTTAATACTAACATCCGGCCGAGTAGAAATACTCACAAAATATAAATCCTCTAAAGTGCTATCCCACTAGGTATGTTCACCTGACCTAGTTACCCCAAGTCAGAATTTCTCCCTAACTTGGTTATTACATAAATATTGGATGCGGCCATATTCCTTCCCTGAAAGTGAGATGCCTCTCACCCATATAACAGACGCTATGACCTGGGATTATACTCCCCCTACTCCTCAAGCTAGGGGATCCATCCACTAAGCGCAACCTCCCCCTATAACACTAGAGAATATAATAATAATAATAATAATAATAATAATAATAATAATAATAATAATAATAATAGTAATAATAATATCTATCACTGATATTATAGCACACCCATTTATATACATATACTATCGCACACTGTATATATATATATAAATATAAAAATATCCCGGCTATACCGTGTACTGTCCGTGACACAAGCCTATTCCATTTTATAATGAGTTTGCGGTACAACTCAAAATATTAATTAATTTTCACATAAATTTCTTTTGGTGTCAACCTAACCAATATATATCCGGACTTACTTTCGTGGCCCGAATTAACATTATCCGAGTTTCAATCCCCGAATCTAAATTATTTAGCCGATGCCTAAATAAAATTTATATCTCGGTATTGCTCAACCGTTACGCCCGGACTTGTTCCCTATGTCCATAATTAATCCTTTCGAACAGCTTCTCATAATTCAATCTTAGTGTGTCACACCTAATTTATCCAAAACATTTTTAAATTATGATGACACACTAAGTCGTCTTCAAATCCTAATTAATTTTATTCACTATTAATTAGATTTTAAATCCATGTATTAAGTACTCATCAAATTTAAGACATGGAAAAATATTAAATTAAATTTATTTCCAGATAAAGGAAAACTGGGCGAACTGCCAGAATCTGCCAACCATCGATCGATCGACCCCAGACCTTAGATCGATCGATCGAGCAGGTCTTCGTCTTCTTCGCGAAGACAGATTCAACCATGGACGAATTTTCCCAAACCCTAGTTTTCTCTACCAGCAACCTTAACCCGTCTTAACATTAATACATGTTAGAAACCTTATTAGGGACCTCCAAAATGTCCACCAACATTATTAATTCGTCCATCAACTACAATTTTTGTATTTAAGAAAAAATCCATCTTTAACCCTTTATTCATTTACACCTCAAATTTCATCATCAAATCCGTTTCTAATTATCCAGATATCATCCTACCAGATATATATTAACATACAAATTTCAGATTTTTACATAAACCCTTACCCAAATTTCGTAAATCAGATTATTATCTTTAAAATCAGATTATGCCATTAACACCCAAAATGAATTTCCTTAAATACACACATCACATGAATATGAATCGAAATATATTTTTACATGCTATATCAAGTTAACACTTGCCTTAAGGTTCGTAGAGTCTGAATTTGGAGATGAGTTCCAAGGTTGAAGATGACCCTTATTGGCTCTCTTGTGATCCCCAAATATGCCTTTAACTACTGTTAGGGTTCCTTAACACACTAACCCTTTTCCTAAACTCACATTAGCCGTTTTCTTATTTCTCCTAATTCATTAATTTACCTAAATCCCGTTTTTTGCCTAATGGGCCAAGCTCAAGTGACCCAAATGCCCCCGTGTGGGCCCGGCTATGTCTAAAAATGCCCCGTGACCCGTTTACTACCCCTGGGTACACTTTTTCGACTATCTTGTCCCATCCGGACTCAACTGTACACTCAGAATTGGCATTCGAATTAATTTATAAAAATAATTATCCCCCACCCTTTTTGTCTATACCGACTCCCAGTTGAGATAAGTGCATACCCTGTCATTAATACTCGAAATGACATAATTACAATATTACTATTCACTTAGTGAATAAGTTTTCCTTAAATATTAATCACTCACTTCCCGATTAATGTTTAAATAAAATTTTCCTAATTAATTTAATTAAAATGATGACTCACAAGTAATTTCAATTCCCGAATTACTTAGATATTTAATGCATGAAAGTACGAGGTGTTACAGAATCATCAAAAATTTCACATGTAGCAGCAGGAGTATAATCATGCATAAGGATGTTATCAGGCAAAGAGTCATTCGCAGGAGCTAGATCATAATTATCAATAAAAAACTCAGAATCACCAGACATAATAGGCATGTTACTAGCACAATCATTGAATTCATTTAAGCATGTAGAAGTAAAACCCACAAGGTTGTTACAACTATCACTACAATCACTATTCGAGTTAGAACTGTCATCCCAAGTCTTAGATTAATGTGATTTTTGAGAAGATTTCCATTTAGGTTTGGAAAGATTTTATTAGCATAATGACCAAAAATTTTACATTTTCTACATTGAATGTGACATAAGTCTTTGTTATGGTCATATTTATCAAAAGATTTATTTTCAAAATATTTTTCATGTGGCCTATTAAAATAATTAGGTTGTCCTTCTCTAGAAGAAAATTTGTTTCTAAATTTAACACATTTCTTTAATTATTTAGATAAAAAAGTAATTTCGTGATCTAGCGATTCAAGTGAAACAGTGGAATCATCAACATCACGGAAGATATAAAAGCAAGACTGTTCACAAAATATTTAAACACTAAAGAAGATTGCGAAGTGTGTGCTTTTGCTTTTCCTCTTTTATTATCTTTGTTTCAAGTTCAAAAGTCCTCATTTTACTACATAATAGTTTAAGTGTCATGTTAGGATTATCCTTTTCTTCTATAGCATGTTTTTTCGTGGCAAATATATGAGGTAAAAATCCTAAAATTTAAGCACATATTTCCAAATCAGCATATACAATTCCATTAGTATGTGATTGATTTACTATATCTTGTATCCTAAGATAAGATTCATCAAATTATCCATCATCTTTCATAAACATGGTATCATATATATGAACTAACAATTTAGACTTAGACTTTTTAACTATATCATTACCCTCATGTGTAGACATTAGAAAGTTTCAAGATGCTTTAGAAATGGTGCAAGCAGAGATTTATTTAAACTCAGACTCATCCACTACTTGGAAAATATCATTTATGCCTTAATTGTTATATTTTGAACTTAATTTCTCGTCTCTATATTATTCCAATATAGGTTTTCTTTTTGTTCTTTGGACATCACCTACACTAATTACATGAGTAGGTACTAAACAACTATTTTCACATATATTCTATACATTATCCCCTAATTATTGGATATGTGCAATTATTCTTACTTTTTAGGAAGAAAACTTTGCACTATAATATTGAGAAGGATGTAAAAAATTACAATTTTGGTCTTCCATTTAAAAATAAGTTCAAAATAAAGTGTTGAGGATCTGGAAGAGTAATAAGACCTTTTTAAACAAAATAATCATGATTGCTTTGATACCACTCAAATGTAATCAATGGACACAAAAGTGTTAAGACTAAAAATATATTTTAACTCTTTGGTAAAAACCCTTTAAAGATTAATGGTTGAATGAACAAACAAAAAGATATTAGGCTGGTTGTAACACCCGTAATTTTGATGATTTTTCTATTGGGATTAATTAAATTTAAAATGGAAAAGCAATCCGGATTAAAATAAATATTAACTAGAAAGACAAGGTTTAATATTTATTTATATTGAATATTACATAGTGAATGCTTAATAAATTCATAAGAAAGTATTATGATTGTCGTGAGTGAGATATACGACATTTATGGTTATTTAGTCGACACGCGCAGGTCAGGAATTAATTTTATGATATAAAATGTAATTTCATTTTGGATAATTCAAATGGTCATTTCGAGTGCATCAATGTGTTAGGAAGGGTTGAAATACTCAGAAAAGTGTACTCAGTGGTTTCGTTTGAGTTCCGGGGCATTTTTTGGCCAAACCAGCACCCCATAGGGGCATTTTAGTCTTTTTAAATTTGGGGGAAAAAGATACCTACGAATTTTATAAGTGTATATCCGAATATGTGTTGGGGAAGTTAGGTTTATCAGTTACAAAACCTAATAGAGGTCATTAGAGAAGGAAGAAGGAGAGTTCTAAGGGAGTTCTAAGGCTTTCTACACCGTTTTGCACCATAACCATTATCGGAACGTAGATCGTGAGGAAATGAAACCAACCATGCCATTGTTTTGCAGAGATTCAAACCTACTAATTGAGGAAAGTATTTATCTTTCTAAATTTTGAGCATATATACCATCCATGTTAGTGTATGATGAACAAATTCATGAATACATAAAGATCTGGTGTTAATTGGGAAGGTTTAATTCATGTTCTTGGGTAGGAACCATGATAGGTTAAATCTCTTTATGCGTGTAGAATGAATTTGATGAATTAGTAATGTTAACATGTGAAGAAATACAGGTTTTATTGAGGATCTTGAATAAAAATGACAAAACTAGGGTTTTTAAGGATTAATCTTGAAATAATTCGATTTAAAGTTGTTCTTTGACAATTTGATGATTCTATTACATTGGAAATCATGTATATAGGTTGGTATAACGTTTAAAATACTTAGTTGGAAGTTTAGGATTGTTTAATGTATGTTTTGGGTTCTGAAAATGGTGAAACCCGTAGCTGTGAAGAAGATGAAATACCAGGTACCTCGAACCAGTTCGACTTGTCCCTCAAACCAGTTCGGTGTGCACCTCGAACCGGTTTGGATCTACCCTCAAACCGGTTCGAATGACTTATTAGTACTGGCCTTGATTTGTCTTTTTTTAGGTTAGGATTTGGATATCCCTCTAATCATGAGAATTAAGATTAGAAATTATTGGACATAGTTTGATCTTAAATAATTTCTCGATAGTTAAAATGGGTCACGAGAAATACGAGTGAACTTTATACCGGGCCAGTAAAAGTGGGATATTATAATTACTGAGATAATTTAATAGTCATCTTGGACCCTTTGAGTAGTGGCAAAAATACTCGGGAATGTACAATGAGAAGTAAAATCGTAATTTAATAATGGGTAAGATATTCGGGAGTTATATACGCTATGTACGACACATATAGGTTGGTTGTATACCTATACTGATGTTATATCTATATAATAAAGTAGGAAACTTATGTATGCCATAAGTTTGATCGATGATGTCATCATTATGATTTTTTTGCACTTCCTCTTTTATCCCTTAAAATTTTGACTTCGCCCTCTTTTGACACACTCTAATTTATTTACCCCTTTTTTTTAAAATTCAAAAACAAGGGTAAAGTCGTACTCTTACTCTCCTTACCCTTCTCTCCTCTCTCATTTTCCCACAACCTACCCGACTTCTCATTCCCTTATTCTCACTTTCGCTTTTTTCCCATCTCTCTCGGTCCCTCTCTCGCTAGATCGTGACATGAGAAAAATCTTACTCATCCATTAACCTCTCAAACACCAAGCCGTCACCCCTCCCACGCCGCCACCCACTCCCCCTTTCTGCCTCCCCTAGGTAACTTTTTTCCCTAATCTCTTACACACGCTCACGCTTACCAGATAAGCACAATGGGAGTCATAGAAACACAAAAACGTCTATGAAGATAGTGTTCCAAGTTGAGATAAATACCAGCGCTACCTGAACGGACACTGGATGAAAATAATTTGACATTTAACATCAGCCTAAGACACGTCAACATCGAGCACCATCAATGCACTATCCTTCAAGGTGCGATTTCTATTTTGGGGATTTTTGGAATTTTTCTCTCTCCGCCACCATTTACTTTTTTTGTTTCCTTCTTTTGTTTTGAAGGTAATAAGCATTGCTTTTCCAAGTTCAATTTAGTTCTTATAGTTGTATTATGCGTGTACAGATATTTTTAGCGCTTATTATTGAAATCGAGTTTATGGATTATTCATGTTTATTTTCTGCAGCATCTTTTATCAGTGTGGATGACAATGTTTCTTTAGACACTGATGATGATGGCATTTAACATCATACCTTTGAACAGTGAGCAATAGCCTGGAGAGAATTTGTTCAATGACAATATGTTCAATTTTTTCATACCTTTGAACAGTGAGTAATAGCCATCTCTTTCTTTGATTTAAAATGTGGCCTTGGTTTAGTATGCTATGTTTGAATTTTTTGTTACTTAGTTCGGGAATATTTTATCCCACCATTTTTCTCTGCACTCCCTTAGTCTCTTTTATTAATCATTTGTTATTTTGATTTCAGGATACATTTTCGACTATTATAGTAAAGGGCAATGAAATGATTTGAGATGTATAAAAGGTATTTTCTAACACGTCTTTTTTGTCAAAATTTGAAATTAAGCCTTTTGAAACCCTAATTTTAAGGTAACAGGTTTTGAGAAAATAATTCTCAGTTGAACACCATCAAGTGGCAAAATTTTTTCTTCTTTTTGTTTGAGTGCTATTGTTTTTCCATATTGTTGTTTCTTTCCAATATTGTAATTTCAAATTATCATTGTGAAAATATTTCTTTCAATGTTTTGAAATAGTAATCGATGGCAATGTTTTGCCTTTGGTGATACTCAGGCATCTTATATGTGATGAATAAAACTTTAAACACATACTCAGGTATCTTATATGAAACTTTCTCTTTCCCGAGTAAGCTACTAACTGTCTACTTCCGTCAATCAAATTGGCTCATTTTGTTTAGACCTTTTAGGTGAATTAGTTTAAAATCACATTGAGTTAGAAATTACTATATGTACTAAATTGCTATTTGTAAAATAGGGGGGATTGAGGTTGTTTCCATTTTGTATATCAAAGTACTAAATTTTTTACATTCTTCATATTTTTTACCTTCTCCATATTTTTTACATTTTCTATATTTTTTTTATTGTGTAATAAATTTTCCATATGTAAAGCAGGGTGGATTGATATTGGCAGCTACATGTAACAAGAGCGTTACCAACTCCATGAATGGAACTAGCAATTAAAGGCAAGAAAATTTGTCACCTCCTTCTGTGGCACTTCATGGAATGGTGTTTGATCATGGGGCTAAATCTGCCAAATTTATCAATAGTCCCAAGGCTTCTGGAGGGGGACCTTTTTTACGAAGGGGAAAGTTGTGATAGGTTGTCGGGTCAAGTTTTAGAAGGGAATATTAACTCAGATGTTTTGGAAGCAGATATGTATGATAGTAAAGATCTTCTTCTGGAATTTAGACTCCAGGACGCTATCCAGAATAATGAAATGGAGCTGGGTGAATCTAGCATTAATGAAGTTGAGGGAGGTCCGGGTGAATCTAGTGGTGACAAAGTTGAAGAGGGTACTCAACCACATTTTGATAAATTCACACTGTTTCAATGAAGCTAAGGTGGTTGAAGGGGGGCTATTGTCTGTACAAGTATGCCCTTGCCTCAGGCTGAATTCAAAGATTATGAAGTTTTTGAGGAGAAACACTACACCAAAACTGGCGATTGGTCACGGCTAAAATCCCTGACCAAAGCTGTGGGTCGCGGACTTGGGCCGTGACCGTTTCTGGCGTGACCATTTTCGTCCATTGTTGTGGGTCGCGGCCCAAGTCTGTGACCAAAAAATGGTCACGACCGAGAGGGGTCACGGCAGATGGTCGCGGACCTGGGCCATGACCCATATTGTGACGGGTCACGGCCCTCAACCTTAACCCACAACCGTGACAAATTGGTTGCGGTCAAAGTCCGTGACCCACGTCCGTGACAAAAAAATTTTAAAAAAAATGGTCGCGGCCTTCATCCATGACCCATAACCGTGAAAAATTGGTCGCGATCAAAGTCCGCGACAAAAAAAAAAAAAAATTGGTCGCGGCCCTCATCCGTGACCCACCACCGTGACAAATCGGTCGTGGTCAAAGTCCGCGACCCACGACCGTGACAAAAAAAAAAAAAATTGGTCGCGGCCCTCATCCGTGAACCACAACTGTGACAAATTAGTCGCGGCCAAAGTCCGCAACCCACAACCGTGACAAAAAAAATAAAAATAAAAATGGTCGCGGACTTTGGCCGCGACCATTTTTATGCGCGACGAAAAAAATAAAAATGGTCATGGACAAAGTCCATGACCATATTTAACTATAATATAAAAAAAATATTTTTTTTTGTCCAATCCTAAAATTGGGGGTCCTGTGAGTGCACCGTCGGTTGCTACGTGTAACGTTGGAGGCGTACGAGGTGTTACAAATATTAATTATTGGCAAAACAATAAAAAAAATCACAAATTGCGAATCGAGAACGTTGTTAATAAACAAATATATATACAAACTTATAAATATTACACGTCTTAATAATTCACAGACCAAAAAAAAATTGGGCATAGTTTCCTCTATTTTCTTGACATTCCAAAACCTGTAAATGTAAAACCTGCTTATTATAAAGACCGCACGTCCATAAAATTCAACAATCAGATTATAAAAGCCCGCACGGCCATAAAACTAAACAATAAAAGCCCACACGGATGTAACACAAAAAACAAAATCCTGAATGTCCACAACATATAAACAATCTTCATGCTGTAGACCATTGCCTCCTTCGTTTGTTCCACATGCAAAAATCCTACAAATGATAGGATACATAAAAAAAATATCAGTAAACAAGTAGTTTTACAAAAAAATTAATCAAGCTGAAAAATTGCATATATGAGTTAAAATTATCAGTAACCAAGTAGAAATATGCAAATTATCGTCGTATTCTCAAACCGGGAGTCCCGCGATTGCGGGGTCAGTTCCTACGAGTTACATTGGTCCCGTGGGACGTGTTGGTGCCACCCACGGGGCCGTTAGAGGGCTTTTTCGAGTTTTCACCCTCTAACGCCATGTTTTTAAGCCTAAGTCGAGAAATATGCAAATTATTATCGTATTCTCAAACCGAGAGTCCCGCGGTTGTGGGGTCAGTTCCTACGAGTTACATTGGTCCTGTGGGAGATGTTGGTGCCACCCACGGGGCCGTTCGGGGGCTGTTTCGACTTTTCACCCTCTAACTCCATGTTTTGCTTAAGTCTAGAAATATGCAAATTACCGTTGTACTCTCAAACCGGAAGACCCGCGGCTGCGGGGTTAGTTCCTACGAGTTACATTGGTCCCGTGGGAGGTGTTGGTGCCACCCACAGGGCCGTTCGGGGGCTGTTTCGTGTTTTTACCCTCTAACGTCATGTTTTTAAGCCTAAGTCTAGAAATATGTAAATTACCGTCGTATTCTCAAACCGGGATACCCGCGGCTGTGGGGTCAGTTCCTACGAGTTACATTGGTCCCGTGGGAGGTGTTGGTTCCATCCACGGGGCCGTTTGGGGGCTGTTTCGAGTTTTCACCCTCTAACGTCATGTTTTTAAGCCTAAGTCTAAAAATATGCAAATTACCGTCGTATTCTCAAACCGGAAGACCCGCGGCTGTGGGATCAGTTCCTAAAAGTTACATTGGTCCCGTGGGAGGTGTTGGTGCCACCCACGGTGCTGTTAGAGGGCTGTTTCGAGTTCTCACCCTCTAACGCCATGTTTTTAAGCCTAAGTCTAAAAAATATGCAAATTATCGTCGTATTCTCAAACCGGGAACCCCGCGGCTGCGGGGTCAGTTCCTACGAGTTACATTGGTCCCGTGGGAGGTGTTGGTGCCACCCACGGGGCCGTTCGGGGACTATTTCGAGTTTTCACCCTCAAACGCCATGTTTTGCTTAAGTCTAGAAAAATGCAAATTATCATCGTATTCTCAAAGAAGGAGTCCCGCGACTGCGGGGTCAGTTCCTACGACTTACATTGGTCCCGTGGGAGGTGTTGGTGCCACCCACATGGCCGTTTAGGGGCTATTTCGAGTTTTCACCCTCAAACGCCATGTTTTGCTTAAGTATAGAAATATGCAAATTACCGCCGTATTCTCAAACCGGGAGTCCCATGGCTGCGGGGTCAGTTCCTACGAGTTACATTGGTCCCGTGGGAGGTGTTGGTGCCACCCACGGGGACGTTCGGGGGCTGTTTCTAGTTCTCACCCTCTAACGCCATGTTTTTAAGCCTAAGTCTAGAAATATGCAAATTATCGTCGTATTCTCAAACCGGGAGTTCCGCGGCTGCGGGGTTAGTTTCTACGAGTTACATTGGTCCCGTGGGAGGTGTTGGTGCCACCCACGGGGCCGTTAGAGGGCTGTTTCGATTTTTCAGCCTCTAACGCCATGTTTTAAGCCTAAGTCTAGAAATATGCAAATTATCATCGAATTCTCAAACCGGGAGTCCCGCGGATCTGGGGTCAGTTCCTACGAGTCCCGTGCGAGGGGTTGGTTCCTACGAGTCCCGCGGCTCTGGGGTCCCGTGCGAGGTGTTGGTTCCATTCACGGGGCCATTTGGAGGTTGTTTCGGCTTTTCACCCACTAACACAATGTTTTCTAGCTTAATTCCTCATATTTTTAAATTATTGTCGTATTCTCAAACCGGGAGCCCCGTTATCGCGTGGTTAGTTCTTACATGTTACATTGGTCCCGTGAGAGGTGTTGGTTCCCCTCACGGTACCGTACGGGGTCTGTTTCTAGTTTTCACCCTCTAACGCCTTATTTTTAAGCTTAAGTCCTCATAATTATCCCGTATTCGTTCTAATTATCCGATACTCCTTCTAACATACTATCCGACAACAAGCCAACAACCAATAATTATCCAACAACCAAACCAAACAAAACCAATAATAATCCCGTACTCCTTCTATCATCTAAAATATTTAATAGATAATGTATATCAATTATATAACTACTTTAGTTAAAGTAAAGATTTCCTGGTGTGTAATGAAGAACTGGTATGTAATGAAGAACTAGTATCTAATTGGTTAGATCTACAATACGTAAAAAATGTGTTATGAAGAAGGGGTATGTAAAATTAAAGAAAGTACCTCACAAAACCACTGAAGAATTAGATATGTTGCCTATAATATGTCGTAGATTTACATATGATGCAGATTTATTCCCCCATTTTAACATCGCAATTCGAACGAACATGAGCAACCTGCTGCCCATAATATGTAAAGAAAAGTACACAAAGGCAAAGGAGAACAAAAATGTATAATATCAACCCAGTGCCTATAATATCAATGTAGTTGTGATTATTACGCCGCCATTTTAAGGCTTTAAAATACATATCCAATCAAGTTGATCACGACAAATATCAAACTAAAATAGAACTGTATAAAATCAATAGAATTATGGTATACATGTCAAGTTAAAATATGAATGAATGGAATCAAGTTGCCTTTGTTCCATGTCAAGTTGTAGCCTCCTAATATCTTGACGTAAACGTCAAAAAATGCACATTAATCGCAAGATAAGTGATATACTTTTCATAGGCAAATCAAGAACACACCCAACAAATTTAATAACATGTACACTTATCGACACTAGTATCAATTCAATAAATCCAACATAGTATCCAACAACCAAGCCAACAATATCTCACTATAATAATGTGCACACGTGTTTGCGACTAGTATGTCAAAAAAATCATTTAATTATATTTTGTCAAAAAAAAATCACAACATGCATATAACCCCCAATATAATATGATGACATGCATATAACCCACAACAAGGTGGATGTAAATTTTTTTACTTATTAAAATTCCATTTAATTACATTTTGTCAAAAAAATATAATGTCTAGGGTTTTGAATAATATTTTGTCAAAAAAATACACACACATACAATCTAGGGTTTATTGACATAATTTATACATACACGCACATACAATCTACAGTTTATTGACATAATCTATACATACACACACATACAATCTAGGGTTTTCTAAACCCTAATATTTTTTTTGCCATAAATCTATACATACACACACATACAATCTATACATACACACTCATACAATCTAGGGTTTCTTGACACAAAAAATAATTTATTTGTTCATAATTACATACATAAACACACATATACACATAAATATATGCATACACACATATATAAACATAAATTTATACATAAACACACATACAAACAAGAATAATAACCCAAATAGAAATTGATTTTCAATGGCCTACAATCAGTTTTGGGGGGTGACGGCTTATGCTAGCACAAATACACGCATACCTTTCAAAACTCATCAAATCGAAATGCACACAGCTCCCACAAATCATCAAATCGAAATGAACACACACATATACACACATACCTTTCAAAAATCTTAGCAAAGAAATCGAATCGTAAAAATTGCCCCAAACCCTCTTTGACGAAATCGCAAACACCCAAATAGGAAATGGGACTGAGATAAGCGCCTTTTTTTTAATGGCTATATCTGGTCAGGGCCTAAAGCCTTGACCCACCAGCTCAACCCATTAGTCCTCCATCTGCTGAATGGTCATGGCTTAGAGCCGTGACCCCCATCCGCGACCACCATAAGGGATATCATGTGTGACCTGCTGATGCTCAAATGAGGGATGGTCACGGCCCATAGCCATGACCCATACCAAGAAATGGTCACGGCCCCAAGCCGTGACCCTCAATATGTGGTGCGCGACCCTTTTTCATCCACCCTAGTGCTTGAATGAGGTATGGTCACGGCCCATAGCCGTGACCCAGAAATGGTCATGGCCTTTAGCCGTGACCCTAAATGTGTGTACTCTCTTCTTCTTCATGCCATGGGTCACGGACTTGGGCCGTGACCCACCCGCGACCAAGCTTGGAGGGAATTTTGGCGCGATTTTGGCGCCAAGATGGTCTCAACCTGGTCACGGCCCAAGTCCGCGACCACTGTGGTCACAGACTTGGTCCGTGACCACTTTTCGAGCGTCGATAATTTAGTGTGATAATAAATATGGTCACGCCAAATTTTGAGAGGGTCACGGCCCAAGTCCGCGACCAGCTAGTCACGAACTTGGGCCGTGACCCACTGGGCGTGACCATTCGCAGGATTTGGTGTAGTGCAAATAAGTGTTGTGCTTAACCAAAGCACTTCTAAGGGAAAATAATGTACTGACTTGGTGAACGATGAGAAAACCAAGATCATCCTGTCACTTGGGAATCTATCTGAAACTCGTGACCGAATAGAAGAATGGGAAGGCTTTGATGAAATGTCCGGTGGTGAGGTTTCAAGAAAGAAATCAAACTCAGATGGCATAGAAGCTGATTTTGTCAACAAGGCGGATAGTGACGAGTCAATGCTTGAAAAAAATGAATTAGAATTCGACAAGTCAAGCTGAGTTGAGTTTATTTTTGTTATAATCCTAATATATATACGAAAATTTTGTGTTATCTATGTCATTAGAAATACTACGTTCATTTATATTAACACTAATTTACAACAAGGATTGATTATATTTCAATATAAGCAATTGATCATTAATCTAAGGCTTAACATAAGTAGTTGTCAAAATTGCATGACACTTTATTGTTTGAATTTTTAGCAGCGATCAGCTTCACATAAGCAATGAGAAGCTCAACATCGAGGCCTACGCTGTATTATACACCGTTCGTACGAAGATCATGCGGTTACTATTCATAGTCAACCAGCACAACTTCGCTTTGATGCATCTTAAGGCTTTTAGAATGACTTATGAAGAAATAAGAAAAGGTAAGAATGCCCTACAACTCAAACTGAAGAATATAAGAACGACCTACAACTCAAACTGCGGAGTGAGAAGCATTATGCGAGGAGGAAAAGACAAAATAAATAGCGTGTGTAAGCTCTGAACACACACCAAATCTATGAGGAACTCACATTATTGCATGCTTTCATTACTTTTGATCCATTGCATTCCTTATTTGGACAAGGTTTGTATGCATACCGAGTTTTTCTTTGTTAGTTTTAAATAGTTAGCACTTACCCATGTAAGTTATGCTGATAAGTTTTAGATCTAACTGTAAATATTTTATACGCTATATAACCGTAAATATTAGGTACAGTATAAGAATGTTTCAAGTAATATTTTTGTTGATCGATTATTTAATTTAGTTGAATCTTTGATCTCTCTAGTATTTATATGGTTACTTAAGTTGAAAGATTATGAATACTTTACCTTTTCATACCCGTATCTTAAGTGACGTGTTTGGTTCATTTTCCATATATTATATTTTATCATTATTGTCAGGACTATTTATACTTGGATGAATGTTTTTCATTTGAATAATGAACAGTGCTCGGTCAAATTTGTTAAAGAGGAGGAACAATGGATAAAATTTATTCACAATAATGTGTGAATAATTATCAAAATATATTAGCAGGTAACTGAGAGTAAAATAAGGTATTGATGACATTGTGACTATTTTTATTAAGAAATAATGACGTTAATGAACTGTTGTAAAATCAAATATTTATTAAACCACACCACCTGATTATGAATCCATATATACACAGATAAGTAACTGAATCAAGTTTGAGCACAAGCAACATAGGGGCTGTCATATGTTAAAGTGGACATCACGCTTTGGTTTAAATTTTTTGCTATTGAGTAATAGCCCCATCCAAAAGAAATACATAAGAAATTCTTTTTTTTTGGTAGATCTCACTTTTGGATTCAAAAAGGACATCTTAAACAAGGGTATTGGGTTAAACACTTTTACTTTACTCAGTGCAATGTTTTCCCATCTTTTATTATCTTAGTTTTGAGTATTTTGTGCTAATGTAATTTTTGGGTTTTGTTTTGCATCTACACATGCTTTCAGAAATTTGGTGACAGAGTAAAGCACTAGATCACGTACAACGATCCAGTATGTTGAGTCCGCTCTTCAAAAAAATTTGGTGACAAAAATTGGGTTCTATATTGCATCTACACATATGTTGAGTTCACTCTTCTTAAGGGTTCAACTGATTTTGTGGGCATAAATCACTACACAACGTGATATGTTAATCATAATTCAACGAATATTATTAGTGTTCTTCTCAATGATTCCCTAGAAGACTCTGGTGCCACCATCCCTCCATTCAATAATTGAAAAACTTTTGGTGATCAGGCGAATTCCATATGGTTATACATTGTACCTCATGGGATCAGATCTTAATGAATTACATCAAGATAATATGGGAACCTTCTAATCATAATAACTGAAAATGGGATGGATGTCACGAATGTCCCATTTATCTCTATTAAAGATGCCCTAAATGATCAGAAAAGAATCAAATACCATAATCAATATCTCTCGAACTTGATACCTAAATGATCAGAAATGAATTATGTACACGAGTTGGAACAAGTTAGTGGTACAAGTAGGGGAATTGTTTTATTTTCTACAATCTGTACAGACGAGGTGGAAAAGAATTTTGTACACATGTATGCAGGGATATTTATGACCAGTACAAATTCATGGTTTGCCTTGATAAATGTTTACTGCTGCTATTTTCTACACTCTGCTGCTGCTACTGGTATTTATCTACATTATGGTTAGGCATGCTATCCTTGGAGTTTTGACTAATATGGTTATTGGCACATCTAATGTGGATTCATAATCAATTAGTTCAAAGTTTATGGACACACCTGCTACTTTATGCTCTTTAACTCTCTCCCTCTCTCTCTATTGTGATCAATGATCAACAACAATGGTCAACTAATCACACGATCTCCCACAACTACAAAAAAACTGTATGGTTCTTCCAATTTTTTGTGTGATTTTACTATTGTTGGGTTATTCCATTTTAAGGATCTCCCACGCCTATAAAGAACTGTATGTTTCTTTCGATTTTACTGTTGTTGGGTTATTCCATCTTAAGGTAATTGTTTTCTATTTTTTGTTCCGAAGAGGCCCTTTAATGGATTTGTGCTATATTTAGTTTTTTGGGGGTATTTTTAGTGGATCTTTATGATTTTTTTGAGGTATTTGTATTACATAATGTGTCAGGAGGCCATTTAGAACTTTTAAGGTAAAATACTATTTTTTTCTTTTTCTGATTATTTGTTTGCATATTGAATCCAAAAACGTGTGTTTTTTCTTGTAATTTGATTAGTTGGTCAATTTTGTTAATACTTTATCTAATCGTTTTATGACTTTATGCAGAGGTTATTAGCTACCCTCATTTATTACCCAGCATGATTTAGTTTTTATTTCTCATTAGTATTTTGGCTGGTGTGTAGATTTATATTTATTTCTGATTAATGTATTTGAATAATTTCTTCTACAGGACAAAAAATGCTTTCTCAAGAGATGAGAAAATTGAGTGAAGAAAATCAACACAACCGGCTTCTTAAATGGCAGGTTTGGTAAATTCCATTTTTAAATATTTTTTCTATAATTTTTGCCCCAATTAATGTGTTTTCTTAGGCAAAGAATGGTAACATGTTTGTTTGTTCTATAAATGGTCTCTTTATGGTTCATGGTGATAGTTTCATTCATTGACAGGTATGCATATGCATTAATGAGTATTTTTACATTAAGTGATACAAGTATTATTTGTGTGGTTGATATGAGATTTTGTTTTACTGCAGCTTCACATATATATGTGTTTAGGATTGGAGTTTACGACTTGCTCCAAAGCTATGGACATGCCTAGGTTCAAGATGCGCATCTTCAATGCAGTTTAGAATTCCATTAATTTTTAAAATGTTGTAATCTTATTGATGCCAATGTAATTTTCACTTTGTTCAATAGTGAAGACACTTAACATGATCGTTTGTATACTTTTCATTGTCATTTCCTCAATTATCATTATGGATTTGAGTGTAATGTTGTTGAAATTAATAAGAATTCGTATATTAGTTATGAGGATGTTGTTTAGAGGATGTTTAAAATGGAATAATTGTTGGTGTGATTTTTTAATTATGTTTAAATAAGTTGGATATTCTTATAAATAAAGGTGATTTTGCTCATTTTTCAAAATTGTTTTTTATTTCTTTGAATTATTTGTAAAACAATTACAACGCAAAATTATAATTAGTTTTGTTGAGGAATGAAAATTTTTCCGTTTTGCGGTTATGTTCTTTGGAAATTTTCTTCATTTTGCGATTACGTACTTTTTGGAAATTTTCGTCCTTCCTTCAGGCATGGGCATACCCTAGTAGATATATATATATATATATATATATATATATATATATATAGAGAGAGAGAGAGAGAGAGAGAGATTGCGTGAAGACCTGTTTTGTGAATTTGCATGTGTAAGCATACCTAGGCTACTTTCTTTCACAAGAGGTTTCACGTCATCGGCAATCTTTTCCTAATGAGCCCATTGGGGGGTATTTTAACTTGTATCTCAGAACATGGAACTTTGGAATTGAGCGCCACTTGTGTGAATAAGGGTGTGACCGGTCATTTGGATGCGTTAGGTGTGTGCGCAGCCCAAAGGCTTAGAACTATGTTTGTCTCCAAATTGGTGGGAATTGGGAATGTATGTTTTGAGAGTTATTCCGAACCCGATGTCCTTAATTAGTATGTGATGTGCCAGGACTTGATAGGAGAGAATGCCCAAATCGCCGGTATCCACCTAGGGATGTCGTGTACATATATATTATAAGAGTGATATAAATATACTACTACGGGTGTATTAGGTTATAGGATAGATAGTGATATCTAAATTACTCTAAGTGTGTAAGAACTTAATCATTAACAGGTGACTCTAAACAAATAAAATGGATTAGAAATGTAGTAACATATTGTATGGGCAATACGGGTGGGCAAAGTAAATTAATGAACAGAAAAAGTCTTTAGTCAAACTAGTTAGGCGGGGTAACGTAACTAGGTGGGTTTAGAAGAGTGCGTTAGACGTGCACAATAGTTGAGAGGTGAGGATCTCAAGTGAGAGCATGTGAAGCTAACATGTATCTATTATTTACTCTTTAATGCATTTTAAATATGTGCTAAAATGTTTTCAAACTATTTTAATTGGCCTCTAGCCCGTTTCAGCTACATTTTTGTAAAAATATTTTAGCTGCCTAGACACAGGGATGCCAGGCTTAGGAGTTCCTTCATTTGACGTGCTGCAGTTGTTGTGGAAGGTGCAGGACCTTTGTAGTAGACGCGTACACATCTATCCGTTCCTATTTATCATATCCATCTCATTAGGGCATGTCACCCATCTCTAGACAGTGACTATTTTCATAGACTTTGCACTTTTATTTTATTTCCACTATTGACGTTGGATTTGGTTTTTATTATGGATATGATTGTATTTGGATTTTTTTCTGGAGTGTTCTTCCCGTCCTACTTATTCATCTCGGCTCTTTATCATTATTTCTAGGTTTATTGGAATGGTTAATATGAAATATTTATTTGCATGTTAATAACAACAATTAAAATTTTGACACCGGACCACTAGGGTATTAGTAAATTAATTGAATTTCGACAATGATGCTAAGAATGAAACCACTAATGATTCCTATTTAATTTAATAATGGACTTATCACCCAAGATTAGAATAGGTGGGGTGTCACACTAGTATGGTGTTCAAACTTTAACAAATCAATGTAGAGATAGAATGAGATGATGAGAAGAGTGATGAATGAAATATTTGTTAATGAGGAACCCAACAAGCTGGTAAACCCTGGGTCATTTAGTTACAAAATCACACACACCACAAGTCCAGTACAACAACAATTTTGGTTCACATTATAGTTTAAAATGTGTAAATGAACTAGTACCACTAATACACCTACTATTCCAAGGCAAGTAATAAAAAACACCACAACTACTGAATCATGACAAACAAAAAATAGTATCCCAGTATTACAATCAAAAGTTCACAATTAAAGACATAGTATCCAGTGAAGAGGTTTCAAAAATAGATTTTAATAATTTTGATTTTCTCAATTCTAAAGCCAAGAACATAAAAGTCTTGCTTTATGAATTGATATTTTAACCTTGTAAAAAACAGAAATAGTTTGTGTTATAAAAATTAAGACCACGAGACTTGAGAAAACCACAAAAGATACACACAAACAAATCACAACAAAATCATATTAGAGTATATATGAGATGATATTAGTACAACAAACTTAGTTTTAAATGAGATATAATATCCCAATATATATATATATATATATATATATAAACACATAAGAGGGGAGCCCTCTTGAGGCTGGGGTGTTATAATGCAAACGGAGGCATATCGTCTATTAAGATGACAATAAATAACTAAAAAATGTTTTATCAACAATGATAAAATGGACTTAAGTTTATAAATATCAAACACTTAGATTGAACTCGGTTAGAGGGAGTGAAAATCAATCACTCTTAGATACACCCTAAGTAGGTAGCTCGAAACACAAAAATCTCCTAAACCCTCACCTCTTGGTGGAGGAAACTCGAATTATATCAATGGTGGGTGATAAGTGTTATGGTTTTCATAATAATCTCTCCTCTATGTACCTCTCTCAATATTTTCTAATCCCTCCACTTTTCAATGAAATATCATAATAAATATATTTCATATCATAGTCCCGAGGGACCTTAAATCTCCCCTTTGGTTCCCCACTAGCTATCTAGTGGGGATAAAAGTTGTTTAGCATGCCATAAATTTGTCCCCAAACATGGATAACGGTATTACTTTAGAGAAAAAGTAATGGTTTCTCTGACCTAATACAACTATCAATATGTAATCCTATCTAGAGAGACTATTATCTTACGTCAACATCTTTTCACTCTGTCCAATTTGTTTCTTCGACTCATGCTCTCTCAAACCTAGTGGTGTTTTTACCTGGTGTATCAAAAGTGGTTAAGTCATGCCTTAATGTTGCCTTGCTTCTCAATCCTGAAAAATAGTTCTTTCTAAGGTTAGTGAGGTCAAGACCTACCAGACTTGGTCCCTCGTGGATACCGTTTGTCCTCACTCTCATATTAAAAAATGCTAAAACTTGCAATTCACAATATACATCTAGAAATACAGAAATTAAACAAGTACGAAAGAAAGAAAAACTGTGCTTTCTGAAAGAGTTTCATCGCTTTTTATTCCTCTTTAGCTTTTGAGTCTACTCACTTGGCTCTCTCTAATATTCTTATTATTGGAAGGGGAGTTATCTCTAATCGTTATCTTTAGTGTCCTCCCTACATTTTCCCTTTCGTGGTGAAATCTGTTGTGTGGCCAAGAAATGTCTACACGAAACATCTCTTGTCGAGAAACTTTCATTATTTCAAATCATCTCTCATGTGCTCTATCTCCTGTTGGGCAAAGTGTACTTCTTAAAGAGGGAACTTAGTGACTTTGAGTTTTTTAAATTTTTTCAACAAAGAGTCCCAAAAAGCTAAAACTAGCGCCAAAATCTTTTCTTCACACAAAAGATTCTTTCTCTCTCTCCTTCACACGTATTTCATTAATTGCTGATATCTCATCAATTGTCGCAGCCTCCCCTGAAATTCTACGTGCTAATTAGAAATGATTAATGTCAGGATGATAACCCAAACGTCATCATGCGTTTGACTCTTTCAACACATGGAAAATCCCAAACGACACTTTAAATTTTCAAACGCCTTTTTCTTCCTTAACACTTAAACGTTTTATTTTCATTATCTTCTTCACCTCTCACATTTCTTCCATTGCCATCGAAAGCTCATACCTTTCTAGATATAGAAAAAAAATTCAGCCTCCACTAACTCCTCCTTTTTCCACCATCCTCCACCTTTTTTATCCCTCTCTACTCCTCTCCTTTGCTTCATACTCTTTCCATCTCCTCTCCAAACTTCCACATGGCCTCTTTAAGCCACATTATTGAGATTTTTTACCATGATTTTGACAAAAATTCCCCTGTCATCTTATTGGCATGCCAAGAACAATTAATTTTCTACTATCGTCGACCTCTCTTTGAAAAGGGTGACAAGTTTTCTATTGAGTGAAAGGCATTTTCTGCATAATTCACCGCCATATGGGATCCTGTGACTTTGGGTGACTAGGCTACTACTAAGGAGACTTGGGGTTTCCTGGCCCAAGAAGGAACTCTATGTTTTTCCCAGTATTATGGAGACTTTCCTCACTCTCAGATCGATTTCAAGGAGACAAGAGGTTGCCCAAACTGTTTCTCTGCTTGATCCAACTATATCTAAGCTACCTACATTGTATTCCTTTCCAAGTTTGGTCTCAACCATGCATTTTGATTTGGTTACTTTACTCTATCTAAGCATAATGTTTCACTATAAATTTTGGTTTCTCTTTTGAACATTGTTTCGCACACCTTCATCGCTGCTCGGGGTGAGTTTATGGTCAACATATCAGATGTTTGTGAACTACTGGGGCGTGAGCCCACTAGGGCTTCATCGTATTATGATAAAGCTCTAGATGCTGAGGAGACATCTACCTGCTCGGAGTTTGACCAAATCTTTCGAAGTTGTGTTCGTGGTCTTAATAAATCCACCTTTACCCCTTTAATCAATTACTTTTTCCACATGCTTCCCCTAAAAAGGGTCCACGTTCGAAGTAACATATGGGGAGGGAAACAACTCACCCCTTGGGGTTACTCGCCTACACTGTGTATGTTCTTTCACTCTTCCTCCTACATAGGATGCTAAATGATCATCCAAAGAGGTATCTTATAAAAATTTTGTAAAGCTGGCGAGGGGAATCAAGCTTCCTCTAGCTGCTCTAGCCTTGGGTTCTCTCTACACTTAGCTTAACAGTACACACTTAGATATTGAGCACTCCTTGGGTAGGTATAACATTTCCAACTTTGTCACTGCTCTTTTATCGACTAGTTTCCTTTATACAAGGTTTCCATATATTTCCCAATGCTGAGGTTCCTTTGCCTTTTAATGCCTTAAAACCCGTTGCCTTTTACATTTAAACTGAAAGAAAAGCCATAAGGACATATTCCCTATCACTGATCGATACTCCTCTTTGATCCACAAGCCTTGTATTGAGGAGTATTTTTCTCACACATGGTCTTTCTTTCTCCAGAACCCTTGCAAATTTGAAGTTGCAATGGAGGACATGATTTCTGAAGATCCTTGCCTTAATATTATACTCTTGTTAGCCCCTGGCTTCCTACCTTCTTTTATAGAGTGGGGAACTACTTCTAAGCAATACATCCTAAACATGTGTTCTCGCTAAATTAGGTATGACAAAGGTGCCCCTTGTCTTGTTTTCACAGTTCTTGTGATAAAGAGACGCTCTTCAAATCCTGCTTCGACTACACAATAGTTGCTGCTTCGCTGCTGTGTTAGGAACTTAGTGGAAAGCTCACAAACCCTAGTCTCAAAATAAAAGGTAATGTGACTTGCAATTTTTTGATGCCTTATTGGTCAATCCATCTATCTATGAATAAGGATTTCCTTCATACTCCTCTTTTTTTACTTCCAAGTCCAAAAATTTATCCCAAATGAACTTGTACTGAAACATAATTCTATGCTAGGGGCTAAATTACCTCTAAGCACCACCTAAAAGTATCCCCCAAATGAGTTGAACCCTCATGCCCTAATGAGTGATGTTCCCTAAAAAGGGAAAAAGAAAGATCCTAACCCCAAAAGTCCTTCCACCACCACTCCTCATAAATATCTAACCGGAGAGGGGATTTCAAATCAACCCCTAAAAAATATAAGTCAAGCAAAACTGACAAATTTACTATGTCTAAATCAACTTTTGCTAACCCTGAGCTCTCTGGTATCCCCCTTGTGGCTACTCATCTTGTGAATGAGTCGTTGGATGAGGGCATTAATATATATGCCAATCATGTTTTGCAGTCTTTTCGAGAGGCTAATCCCAACTTACCTGAGTTGCCTCATCTCCTTTCAGTTTCTTCCTCTCAAGACAACATGGGGATAATTCCACGGGGTGGTATATTCAAGAGAACCGTTGTCACTTTTGGTGGTGCCACTTCGCAACAAAAAAAATGATTGGGCACAAAGTTTTTGAACAAACGTGCTCATGCTGTATGTTATACCACCCTACCTTCAACCCCAAGTTCGTCTCCTCCCACTACTGGTTCCTTTGATCCAATCATCCTGGATATGATACTAGTAGGGGAATAAGCAACCATTGAGGAAACTCAAGCAACCCCAATGCAACCCCCTTCTCCAGCTCAAGAGGTAGCTGGGTTTACTAATGCTACTCTCTTTAGTTAGAAGTTGAAATTTCTTGAATTTCTTATTTTCACACAACCAAATTTTGTTCTCTTTAGGAACGTAAGTCACCTGGATATTCTCTTTCCTCAAGTGCAGTTATTGAAGAACCTACTTCCAGACCACTTCGTTCTCCCCGTTCAATTATCTAACTTACTTACTCTCACCATGCTTCCTCTGGACTTGTGAGAGAGGCTACTCGTAGGATTACCCTGAGGAGGGGTCAACGGTCCTTCACTACCAGAGGAGGTTTGACCAGAACCTTCTCAGTTTGCATCAGTAAACATGCTTCCCCTAACAGTTATGCCAACCTTTTTTTGTCCACCAGAGGTAACTGTTTTCTTCTCAAACTTCTCCAAGTGTAATTTCCTTCAAGATTTTTTCGTTGAATAGAAGAACTAAATGTTGGGCTTATTTATTTTTTAGGTGGATGATGCACCCTTTATAAGGCCCTCGTTCTATATTTGCCCCCATTACCTTTGGTGATACCCATCGTGGAATGGATTCCATGGGAAAATTTTAAGGAGATATACACCAGGCCTTAATCTTTTCCTTTTTATTTTCCCATGACTCATTCCCCCCTCTTATCTAAGACTTAGAAAAAAAACTATTCTTTCTTTGGTTTAGCTCTACCAAGGTGGTCCTTCTACTGTCATCCCTGAGGTTTTTCTAGCCTCATTAGGGTTAGTCTCTCTTGCCCCACACTGAGGTACATCTAGCCTCATTTGAAGTTGGCCCTTGTGGTGTACATGTTTCCTCTAAACGGTTTGTTCTTGATCTAAATCTTATACTAGTGGGTGGTGAATCAACTTTGCCATCACCAGAGGTAGCTCCTCAAGAGGAATCCCCCCAAGAGGCAACCCCCTTATGGACTTGTTATGGAGAGTTCCCTTTCTGTTGTCGTTTAAGCCTCTGGGGTATGCTCTAGTTTTTCCTAAGTTATTTATCTTCTTGTAGTATACATGTATGTCAAAAAGACAGAACATAACTCACACCCTCTTGGTGACTTAGCAACAAATTATTCTTTCTAATATTTTAAGTCAACACTTGCTTGGTGAATTAGCAAAAGAAAATAACTTGCTAAGATTTTTGTTATCTTAAAATCTCACGCCTGCTTGGTGACTTAGTAATGTTACACACCTTCTAAGATTTTTTTTTCTAACTCAACACCTACATGGTGACTTAGCAAACTATCTGGATAAGATTTTTGTTCTCAAAATCTCACACCTTCTTTGTGACTTAACAATTAAATACCCTTGTTAAGGTTTTAACTCATTATTTTGATCTTTGTACCCTATGTTCGGAGACTAATCCTACCCCAGAAAAGACTCGTCATGCTCCCTCACCCAATGCCATTGTAACTCCACAGGCCTTTGCTCCAGTTGAATCGTCAAGTGACAGTGATCATGGCTCCACGACCAATCTTCCTGCAAACAGTGAATCTGGGTGTGAGGTCCCTACACCAAGTGTGACCCCTCATGAGTTCTGCCTCCAAGTTCTTCAGCAACCTCCCTTCATCCAGGGTGTTCACATAACGGTCCTAGAGCAGTTAATTTACCAACACCCAAAGATATTTTTCCTTGAATGCCTTAGGACAATCACGTCATAATGGGTTGGGGTGGCAACCATTATTGCAAAGATTGTAAACACACCAACTTACAAATCGGATTGGGCCACATTAAATTAGCATTTGAGACACCTAAAGGAGATGGACAAAGATGAGTTCAACTTTGGCTAGCTCAATAATCACTTAAGGCTACTGAAGGATGCCCGTTTGGAGAGTTAGAGGTAGATTTACATTAAGCATGTGGAGGATCAATTTGTAGAGGAATCTTGGATAAAAGAGCTTAACCCCTTGGTGGAGGTGATAATTCAGATGGTCAGGGGTGCTCAAGAGGCTTTATCTAAAGCTTTGAGAGAGAAAGAGGCCATTACTAACATGCATGCCCAAGTTCAAATAAGACTTCTAACAATTTTTCCATCTTAACATGAATGCCTCCAAGTTTCCTTTGCTTTTCTCGGGGACTTCTTATCTTCCACAGATCTATGGTTCCTCTTTAACTGAGGCCTTTTGTATATCTTTCTTATATTTTTCCATGTACTCCTAGCCAATAGTTCCCAAAAATTATAATTTTCTGGTTAAGGCAAATATATGAAATAACTCTATTTTCTCATTCCATTGCATTCAATATTTACTCAACTTCTAAAATTTCATAATAATGTGACTGTGTATTGTTCATAACACTTGTGGTATATTTTCATTTTTTGCCATAGCTATTAATATTTCTCCCTTAATCAACCATGGAGAAAATAAACACAAATATAATGATTAACTCAAAGATAAAACTCAAAATTAACTAAGACAATCTTTAAACATGATAAACCTTCATCCACTTGTTATTAATCTCAAAAGATCTAACTTCTTTTATTTTCTAGATTGAGCAATATATTGATTAATGTACCTTTTTTTTACCAGAAATGGCCCCTTGCAGTTAGAAGCAAACTTGGAAAGTGGGAGCCCTCTGATGTGCCTCACAGTTATTTATAATACTAAGTTCCTCTCCAAAAACTTCCTTAGCTTCACCAAATTATCATAGGACCTAGAAATTTTCTTTGTGTACATTTGAAAGTGTTCATCGCATTATCTCTTTGTTCATCTAATGCTTCCAATTGAACATGTGTGCTCTGGGGGGACATTCATCTTCGCAAGGCGTATTTAGTAGAGGGGACATCTAGTTCTATTAGAAAAACGGTTTCAACTCCATGTACCAACAAGAAAGGTGTATACCTAGCTGGCTTCCTCTTATTCAATCAGTAGACCCACAATACTGCTAGAATCTTATCATCCCAAGCTCCTGAGAAGTCTTCCATCATTTTGGTCAAGAAATTGACCCAGATCTTGTTTGTTGCTTCAGCTTAACCATTGCCTTTGGGGTAGGCTATCGTTGAGGTGTGATGTATGATTGAGTATATGTCCATGAGCAAGGTGACCTCTTTGTTGATAAAAGGAGTTTTATCATCATAAAAAATAACCTTAGGAATTCTAAAAAGATAAATTATAAATTCTCTAATGAATTGTGTCACTATGCCTACTGTTCTTGTCTTTAGTGGCACTGTCTCTGCCCATTTTGTTAAACATTTCATTGCTACAAGTATCCATATCTTGACCCTAAAGGATGGATTGATTACCCCCTACCAAGTGAAACGCCCAAGTATATAATGGATAAGTAGTATCCAACGAGTTAATATCCACTAAAGGAGCATGGATCATATTTCCATGCAGTTGTCAAGCTCTGTACTTCTAAATAAACTCAGTAGAATCCTTCCGTATAATTGGCCAATAGTAGCCAAAAGTTATTAGTTGATCACATAGATTGGCTCCTTTAATATGAGCTAGCTCATGGTCTTGATTTAGGACTTTTGTTGCTTCCTAACTTGTGATTCATCTCAAAGGTCTGTTGAAATATCCCCTACGATAGAGCTCCTCCTCTTGAACATAAAAGCATGGGGCCCTCATTTTAATCCCCATTGCGTTCATTTTTTCCATGGGAACAACTCCATCTTTGATGAAATAAATATAGAATTATCTCAAATCTGCCCGAGTCTCTACAAAATTACATTTAGCTACCTGAAAGAAGACTTAACACTTAGAAAATTCTCTTTGCATTGCTATTACATATTTTCTCATTATTGGACAAAACTATCCCCCTTTTTGGATTCTTCTATATAGAGGTATGTCACTTATCTCACAGTGCCCTTCCTGTATCTTCTTTAAACTTTGTTTTGCTTCCCCTGGCCCTACACACCTTTCCATCCATACTTCCACAATTCTGAAGTATAAATTCCCTTGACTTGCAAAATATTGGGCCATTTCTCTCAATGCCATCTTTCTTTCCCCAAACTTCAACTGCCTTCTAATAACCCCTCCAATCTGAATTATTTTCCATCGATAAAATGGATTGCACTACCGAGTGTCCAGTTCTTCATTGGATCATATCTATTGTTGCATCGCTCATTATGGCCACTTTCTATGCAATGGTGGTATAGGCATCATCATGCTTGTTCATTGTTCTAGGATGCCTCTTCACTTTGACTTTATGGAATAAATCGTTAAACCTCAGGATGATTGTTCTGTATGGTGCCAAGTTGAGGTGCTTCAATGAAAATTCCCCATTCACCACCAAATTTGAATCTCCTTTGATGTAGAGTGAATGGATGCCCCTTCGAAGGGACTCTAGCAGACCTAACACCAATGTTTCATATTAAACCTCATTATTGGTTGAGGCAAAATTTAACTTGAAAGATAGACATATCTCCTTATTTCCTCTTGAAAGAATTACTCTAGATCCCTCTTTCTTTGTGCCGATGATCCATCTAACTCCATAACCCACACCTCATGGTTGGATTACAAAAAGTTTTCTTATAAATCATCTTCTGGAATGCTCTATAGTGGTAGCTACTATATTACTAATGTAAATGTCGCCAACAGGTCTGCATGCCTAATTCTTGATCGCACGATAGACCACACACTTCAAATCATATAATGATGTGATAAGGAACCACATTATTTCCGTCCTAATCAAAGTAGTTTGTACCAACAAAAACCTAATGGGATCACATCTTGTCACAATGTGAATTGTGAAAGATAGCATATAATGTCTAAATTTTTGGACAACAAACACTAAGTGTTGGAACAGTAGGCCCCCAAATGTTAAAATCTTACTAAAAGTAATTTCCTTTTAGATGCGGAATAAAGATGGCTAAAAAATTTTTACATAAACCAAATTTTAATTTCTTTCAAATTAAAATCAAACATAACTGAAAGTGAAATTATATTAATCAACAAATACATATTTCACTTAAACAACTTAATTCAATCCAAGTCCTAGAAATTTGCCTAAGTCATATTTTTAATATTACCAAAATAGGCCAAACATATTTTAACAAATTAAACGATGACATCAATTAAATCAACATATACCCAAATTTAAATTAGCACCAATTTAAGTAAGTAGTGACTTAAACCAAAATTTTGCTTTTTACCTAAGCATGCATCTAAGGTGAATTTTGCAAAAGATAAAATGAGAAAATAAATCACTATGCCGTGATGTAAGAGGAAAACCCACAACGGGAAAAAACCTCGGACGACCCTAGCCTTAAGTCCACTAAGTATGGTTTTACAATTACAAGAGAGATGACTTACTTCCTTGACTCGACTCCTTTCAATCCTTGACGCATCTTCTTGTAAACACCTTCGCCTAGTGGACAACCTCAGAACTCCCCTGTAACCTTGGAATTCACCAATGAGACTTTAGGAACACCGACAACCACACATCGTGCCTTTCACCATGTGAGAATGCCGCAGCAAAACAACGAGACTTCTTCTTTGAGAGATGTAGAAGTAAACCCAAACAAACTCTTCAACTTGGTAGAGTAAACTCAGTGCCAAACACTCAAAGCAAGATATTTATACGAAAACTTGGAATAAATAATATGGTTGTAAACCAAAAGTGTGTTAGGGTGATTTTCTTCGAAAGAAAAACACTTAAACCATGAACCTTTTAATAGAAAAGTTAAACTCTCAAAACTCTCTGTAGGAGATGGAAGAATATGAAAAAGTTACCTTGAAAAAGTTTGTTCTCGCACTAGATAAGCCTGTCAAAAGTTAGTGGGGAAAAGTAGTGCGAAAAGTTGGAAAACTGTCGAAAAATTGCCAAAATACCTGGTCCCGCCAAATCTCGTTCGAACGAAGTCTCGTTCGAACGACCCTTACAACGAAGTTCCATTGGATTAAATGTAAAGTAGTTAGTGAAATCGTCAGAATTCTCGTTCAAACAGCAATTCGAACGATATTCCAGTGGCCAAACAGGGAACTTGTTGGCATTGGTAAACCTCGTTCGAACGAAAAACTCGTTTGAACGAAAATTTCGAACGAAAAAACTGAAAGCTTAAAAATTTGGTTTTACACCAGAAACTTTATTTTAAAGTTTTAAATAAACCTTATGAAAATAACCATTAGTTTAAAATAAAAAAATCACCAAATTAAAATTGTTCCAAGATCCTATATAAATATGTAATGCATTTGTACCTTAGGAGTAAATGGAACACATGTTGTTGACGTAGAAACGAGGCACAACAAACTCGGCATTTGATGAACCTTTAATCTTGTCCGCTACGTCTTCAACAAACACGTCATAAGCTTGAATGGATAAACTTGAACACTATCCTATGACTCAAATATTTTTGTCCGGAATTGAGGCAACACAACATTGAGACTCAATCGAAGATTTATGTCCTTAAAAATATCCCCCTTTGGCTATTCCGGGACAAAAACCAACAAAAATCCTAAAGGTCCGTCAAGCTCTACTAGAGTCAAACATCCCACCCAAACTTGACTCAAGACCCTAGGATCAATATCCTTGCCGATGAAGAAAGTTGCCTTATTCAGAAGAATTCCAGAACACTTAAGAAAACTATCAAATGCATAGGGAATATCAAGAATATTAAATGCAATTAAGATAAATACTCCCCCTAAATTAATTCTCCCCCTTTTTGTCTAACAGTGACATACTTAGAAAGACGTCTCCCCCTAAGATAAATCTCCCAAACAAACTAAGATAATTACAATAGGATTAGATACCATTTCCCCCTATCATTCTCCCCCTTTTTGTTCAGGAATAGATAAATGTGATAGAATAAATAAAACAAAAGTGTATGGAAAGCATTTAACATGAAAGCATATAGGCAACAAAAGCACAACTAATCCATACAAAGAATAAAGGATACCTGCTAAGATGCAAGAAAATGATATCAATATGACACATAAGTATTAAGCATGTGATATCAACAAAGAATGCAACAAGATAGATACCAATTATGAAGAAGAAGTATAGAAGGACTAGAAAGCAAGGCAAAGACAAATAAAATACCATGTATATGAGTACATAATAAATATCATTAATGTACACGCACATATACTAGGTATAAACACCACATATAACACAAAAAAATAAGCTTTTCACACTCGTATGGCAAAAATGTGTCATATGAAAACGAAAGTTTTGGGGTGTGAACTAGTAACAATTAAATTTAGACCCAATCACTTAAAACATGTTCACGGAGTTCTCATTTGATTGAAAACTTTATCACATTTGAATATAACCCCATAAGACAATATAGATTGGACTCAATGAACAAACATACACAATTCTTACAAGCCTAGAGTTTTGTTGAGTTTACAAACCAATAGAGTCATGACATTGAAAGAACAACTAGGATAAGAGGACAATGTGAAAACCGTTGATATACTGTCCAATCTCCTTCAATAAGCATATATATGTATTTTTGAATGAATATATCAATTAAATATAGGCCTTAGCAATGATTTTTCTTTTTAATGCCATATTTTATTTTAGGCCTTTGGACCACGTATTTCTTTTAGGTCCAAGAAAACGGGGGCTTACTCGGAAAGGATGATATTTCCTTTCGAAGCCCTTCCTTGTTCACATTTATATATATTATTTTTATGTCTCACACAAATCTCACGTGCAACGGATTTTAACATGCACTAGTCCTCCTAGGTCACATAATATGTAGATGACAAGATTGGTAGGAGAACACCTCACAAAGCTCAAATATACATATGAAGTTAAAATTTCAAGCGAGTTCGTGCATGTGTGAATTGAGGCATATAAAAATAGAATCCATTATATCAACACAAAATCCAACTACTCCATAGAAGCATGGTAAAAAACATTTTAAGGATCGACAATCTAAAACAAAAGTTCTAGCCACACGGAAGCAAAAAAGTAGGGATTCAAACACAAGTATATGCCACATAGAGTGTGTCAAACTAAAATACACAAAAAAAAATCTTTTTTAGTTTTTGAAAATTTTAAACCAAACAACAAAAATATTTACTCCAAAAGACAAACAAAAATCATTTGTATTTTTCATTAAGCGTAAATCATAAAAAGGTTAAACATAAATGATAAACCAGATATTTTTGTATTTTTCATTTAATGCAAACAAAAATGAAGAAATATAATACGAAAGATAAACAACAATCATAATTATAGCATGTGATAAAGTATGAAGTATAGACTAGAACAATAATTAAGAAGCATACAATTAGCATGATAATATAGCATGTATTACAAAAGCTGAAGTATGCAAATAAAAGTAACACATTCAACCTTTAGATTTTGTAAGGCAGGAAGCATGTGAAAGTACATGAGAATCAAAAACCCTATTTTGTAAAGCTACCAAGTCGGATCTCCTAACCCAAACTAATGATGAATGACGATCTCGGGGTGTAGGAATCTTGGCTACCTCGGTTGCCTTATGTAGGGATTTTCTAGGACCTCGTTTAAGATCAAAACAAAATTTCTTAAGATGACCTTTTTTACCACAATGAGAGCACCTAAAGACTCGACGAAAAGACTTACCTAAAGAATGATCTATAACATTGTTCCTAGAGGATTCTCCTAAAATATTGGTTTTGGCTTTATGAGTTGATTCATTACAAGTATCGAAGCCTAAACCACAAGTGTTATTTTTAATTTGGACCATTCCTAAGATTTTATCTAGTTTCTCCAAACGACACTCCAAATCAAATTTGACTTTACTAGAGTCTTTTCATTTATTTTCTAATTCTAAAATGTTAGACTCAAATAAAATATTGCGCTCTTCAAACGCGAGAAGCTCCTTTTTTAAGGATTCCATTAAACCTTTAAGGCTATTTCTCTCGCCTTCTACATATTCAATTTTGTCATGAAGAGCTCTCTCACGTGTTCTAAGGTCTTCCACTAACGCACTCTCATCAATGACCTTAACACTCTCTCTTAAACTCGCTTCTAAATTCAAATTATCTCTTTTTAATTTAATAGATTCTTCATAAATTTCTTGAAAAGAATTTTGAAGTTCTCTCACATCAACCTCATCTTCATTTTCACTCTCTCATTCTTCTCCACTCTCACTACCATCATCTTTTATAGCTTCACAAACAAAGGCCTCATAAGTGTTATGTATTAAGATGTCATTATTGAATGATTCCTCACAATCACTAACATAACTGGCAATGAACGCGGTAAAGTTGCGCTCAATGGGGGAATCGGGTCCCTTTTCCTTATCACTATCACTAAGGGTTGCATTGTAGGAAATTGGTTGCTTACCCTCTCTCCTTAGTTTAGTGGGGCACTCAAAAGCCCTATGGCCATACCCTTCACAACCAAAACACTTATCTGACTCGTCCCTATTTACATTTTCATTAGAAGTTTTAGGGATCTTCTTGGCTTTTTCATGCTTAGATTTTTCAAATTTCTTAAAATCATTTTTAAATTTATCTTTGTTATAATTTAAGAAATTTTTGAAACTTTCTAGCAAACATAGCCATATTTTTCGAGTCACTATCACTTTCACTCTCTACTACTTATTTTTACTCCTTTCGGTCTTTTGAAGAAACACCCTTCTCAATTTTCTTTTTGGTTTTGGAGGGAAACATGTCTAGTTCATAGGTTTGTAAATCACCTACGAGATCTTCTAATTTCGTAGAGGCTAGAGTGGGTAAAGAATTTAACACAGTCACCTTAGGAATAAATCTATCGGGTAGGGACCTTAAAATTTTCTTTACTACTCGGTTGTCGGGTATTTTCTCTCCCAAATTAATAGATGAATTAACTATATTGGAAAGTCTAGCATAGAATTAATCAAAAGTTTCTTTTTCATTCATTTTGATGGTTTCAAATTGAGTGGTGAGATTTTGGAGTTTTGAAACTTTAACGACACTAGTTCCTTCATGAGTGAGTTGTAAAATATCCCAAGCTTCTTTAGCGGTTTCACACGTCATAATGCGACGAAATTCAACCGGTGTGACAGTGCTAAACAAGGAATTTAAACCTCGAGAATTAAACATTGCAAGCTTAAATTCATTCTCACTCCATTTATCGGCGGGTTTGGAAACACGCTCATTATCTACTAAATTTGTAGGTGGGGACCACCCATTAACGACTGACAACCGAACCCTCTCATCGATACACCTAAGTGTTGAACGCATACGTGCTTTCCAATATGCATAATTTGAACCATCGAAAATAGGAAATTTTGAAAATGGAGAAAATTCCATTTTTATAAAAAATGTTTAAAGGATCTTAAATGCAATAATTTAGCGATCGCGCCCTGATACCACTTGTTGGAACACTAGGCCCCAAAATTTTAAAATCTTACTAAAAGTAATTTCCTTTTAGATGCGAAATAAAGATGGCTCAACAAATTTTACATAAACCAAATTTTAATTTCTTTCAAATTAAAATCAAACATAACTCGAAGAGAAATTATATTAATCAACAAATACATATTTCACTTAAACAACTTAATTCAATACAAGTCCTAGAAATTTGCCTAAGTCATATTTTCAATATCACAAAAATAGGCCAAACCAATTTTAACAAATTAAACGATGACTTGAATTAAATTAACATATACCCAAATTTAAATTAGCAATAATTTAAGTAAGAAGTGATTTAAACCAATTTTTAGCTTTTTACCTAAGCATGCATCTAAGATGAGTTTTGCAAAAGATAAAATGAACAATTAAATCACTACGCTTCGATGTACGAGGAAAAACCCACAACGGGAAAAAACCTCTGATGGCTCTATCCATAAGTCCACTAAGTATGGTTTTAAAATTACAAGATAAGTTACTTACTTCCTCTACTCGAATCCTCCAAGCCTTGACATGTCTTCTTGTAAACACCTCCGCCTAGTCGACAACCCCGTAACTCCGCCAAAATATTGGAATTCGCTAATGAGACTTAAGGAACACCGGTAACCACACATGGTTCCTTTCACGATGTGAGAATGCCACAAAAAAACAACGAGACTTCTTCTTTGAGGGATGTAGAAGTAAACCCAAACAAACTCTTCAACTTGGTAGAGTAAACCCGGTGCCAAACACTCCAAGCAAGATATTTATATGGACACTTAGAATAAACAATATGGGTGTAAACCAAAAGTGTTTTAGGGTGATTTTCTTGGAAAGCAAAACACTTAAACCATGAACCATTTCATAGAAAAGTTAAACTTTCAAAACTCTCTCTAGGAGATGGAAGAATATAAAAAAGTTACCTTGAAAAAGTTGGTTCCCGCACTAGATAAGTCTGTCAAAAGTTAGTGGGGAAAAGTAGTGGGAAAGTGGGAAAACTGTCAAAAAATTGCCAAAATACCTGGTCTCACCAAATCTCGTTCGAACGACCCTTGTAACGAATTTCCAGTGGATAAAATGTAAAGTCATTAGTAAACTCATCAAAATTTTCGTTCGAACAACATTCTTGTTTGAACGATAATTCGAACAATATTCCAGTGGCCAAACAGGGAACTCGTTGGCGTTGGTAAACCTCGTTCGAACGAAATTCTCGTTCGAATGAAAAACGCGTTCGAACGATAATTTTGAACAAAAAACTAGAAAGATTAAAATTCGATTTTAACCCAGAAACTTTATTTTAAAGTTTTAAATAAACCTTCTGAAAATAACCATCAGTTTAAAATAAAAAATCACCCAATTAAAATTGTCCAAGCTCCTATATAAATATGTAATGCATTCATACTTTAGGAGTAAGGGGAACACATATTACTGACATAGTAACGAGGCACAAGAAACTCGACATTTGATGAAGCTTTAATCTTGGCCGCTACGTCTTCAACAAACACGTCACGGGCTTGAATGGATAAACTTCAACACTATCCTATGACTCAAATGTCTTTGTCCAGAATTGATCCAAAACAACATTGAGACTCAATCGGAGACTTATGTCCTTACACGAGGCCTAAACAATGCCTTTCAATACTAGTATACCTTGCCTCTTGGGCATAAATGATTTTATTCAAATAGTAAACAGGTCTTTCTTGGCCATGAATCTCTTATGCTAGTAGATAATTGATTGATCTTATAATGGAAGTGAGATAGAGCTGTAATGGAATTCTAGCTCTTGGAGGGATCATGAATTATGTATAAGTGAGCAACTTCTTGAGCTTGTCAAAGCCTTCTTGATGGGGTTACTCCCATTTGAACATCGTGTTCTTTCATAGAAGGTCCATAAAGGGTGAGTTATCTTGGCCAACCTTGCCACAAATAACCTTAGGTAGGATACTTTCCCTATGAACTCTTGATCTCATTCACAGTTCTTGGGCAAGTTATCTTTAAAATGTCTTTCTACTTGTCTTGGTCCATATGCACCTCTTGGCGATCGACCACAAAGCCTAGGAATTTTGCACTTGTCACTCCTAAAGCACACTTAAGTGGGTTCATCCTCAATTTGTATTTCCTCCATCTGTTGAAAACCCTACTAAGGTCAATCAAGTATAACTCCTCTTTTTTGAATGGATGACCAAATCATCCACATAAAACACCAAGATTTCGTGGAGGAAATCATGGAAAATGACCATTATTATTCTTTGGTATGTTGCCCTAGCATTATTCAATCCAAAAGGAATAATGTTTTACATGAAATTGCCTAATGGAGTTTTAAATGTTGTTTTCTCTGCATTCGCTAGATCCATCTTTATCTGATTATAGCCCACATACCCATCCATGAAGTTATACATCTCATAGATTACCATTGTATCTATCAAAATATCAATGAAGGGTAGAGGGAACTGATCTTTTGGGAAAGCTCTATTGAGATTTCTGAATTCAACATAGATGCATATTTGATTTTTGTCCTTCTTTCCCATTGGCACACTACTAGAGAGACAATCGAATGTTGGATTGGCTTGATGAACCTAACTATCAGCAACTACTACATCTCCTCTTTCATCTTAAGATCCAACCCCGGTTTGTAAATTATATTTGCTTGATTCACCACTGTGGTTGCAGGAATAACATTCAACTTTTGATGAATCACTTCTTGATCTAGTACAACTATCTCGGTGAATTATAGGCAAAAATATCTCAATACTCCCGAATGAGCTTAATGAGACCCTACCTCTTCACTGTGTCTAGGTTTTTTGAGGTAAAAATTGATCATGCATTCAGGCTCATCCCCCATTCCTTTAACAAATGCATGGATATTAAAATTTTCAATTATAAGGACTTATCCTTTGTTATCCACTAAGAAACATTCATACTCCGGGTCAGCCTCTTCATCAGCTTCCTTAGTTTCCCACACACACCTTCAGAGGTCATATACCATTCTCCCATCCTCCAACCGAACCTTTTCTCACTTACGGTTGGGAAAAGAAACTGCCTTTCTCTTTCTGTAATTCTCATCTTCCTCTAGCCTTGCCCTTAAAAACCTTCTCAACACACTTTGTCGCCTTACTTTGTGGTCTATTAGTTTAATTTTTTTTCATTATCGTATCTCTTAACTGTCTAGATATAGCTTAAGGTTTGGTGATGTTGTTGCTTATTTCTTACCCCCTGACTTAATCTTGCCCCTGCTTCCACATGATCATTCGTTGGACCCATCCTTTTCCTAATCTAGGGGACTCTCACCCCCTTCCATACACCATGTCAAAACGTGCGCATCATCAACCAACTCAATGTAGAAATCATTGTCGACTAAATGGGCCTCCTCTTATGCAAATAACTTTTTAGTCTCTCCAATTACTATCTTAATTCCATTCACATTTCCCTTAATACATTGAGGATAAGTTGAGAGAACAAGGCCATAGTTGTTCATTCACAACATTCCTATCAAGAGGTGGTATAAAATTTCACTTTTAATAACATGGAACTTTATGCATGACGTGAGATTATCCATCACTATCCCAAAGTTCAGATACCCAATAAACATGGAAGTTTGGTTCTCATACCCAAAAATTACCAAAGGCATTGGTATTAATCTAGCTTAAGAAATATTGGATGCATATAAGGAGTTGATAGGCATAATGTTTATGGAGGCACCTCCATCCATCAATGCTCTTGAAAATCTCACCCCATTCACACTCACTATGATATACAACGGTCTGTTGTGAGGGAACCTCACAACCCTATCTTCATCAAAGAAAGTTATCCCAGATATAAACTTTCTCACCATCTTGTCCATTGGACCCATCCACCTCAATGAGGGACCTGTATTTTTCGTTGTGATATCACGTATTGCTTGAGTGATCTCAAGCTTGCTTTCTAAGGGCATCCCCACTTGATGAAAAAACCACTCAAATTTGGGGGATTAGGATACAACATGGTATTCCAAGTTAGGTTCCACTATATATTCATTCACATTATAAACCTCCTCTATCTCTCTAGAACTTACCTCATAATAGACAATAACCATATTTTCCATTCCAATGGTACAATCCTCAATAGCTTCTTCAAACTCCTCCTACTCACATCTCAGTCCCCTTACACCTTCCTTAGCCTCTTCATCATAAGCCACCACCAGGTTTGCTCCATCTATTGGTACTGGTTATCATTAACGTCTCCTTGGGGAATTTGCATCATTCCATCCAACAAGTGTTTGTTTATAATTATCCTTAAGGTGAAACATGAGTTTGTTGGATAGAAAACACACCATTGCATATGGAAATATTTGGTGTCAGTTTGGATATCTAGTCCCGGCTCATTTTGAGGAGCATCCTTCGGCACAAAAACTACTCCTTTATGCAGCATAGCCTTGTATTAATTAATAGCCTCATCAACTATGCAAGACAACTGCGGTGGATCTTTTCTTTTTCTCGCAAACTTTATTTTACCGTTCATATTCTACCATATGCTAGCTTCTCCTCCTCCTTCTTTATAGACCACTCGTAGGGCCTGGCCTCTTCTTGCTAGGGCTAGTGGTCTGAACATCAAAGGTAAAATGATGGGACTTAGGCGAACAACCAATGAAATCTTCCTTGCATACTTCAAAAATACTACAAAGGTTACCTCACGAGTCTCATTTATCAAGTGGGAAATATACTTTGTGAACAAGCCCTCTGCATAGAGTTGGAGCATCTTGGAATCTTTATCATCCTCTCGCATATTGAGGGACCTTTCTCTAAACCTCCTCATGAATGCCACCACCTTCTTACCTGGACGTTATTTCTCCCTTGCTAACTAGCTGAGGGTGAACTCATCCTCTGCTAAAAAGAACTTATGGACAAATAAAATATGCATCTCTTTCCAAGCGTCCACACTCCTAGGGGCCATGTGAGAATACTGAGTTTAGTCTTTATTTATGAGGACCTCAGTCATAGATTCTTGTTATTGTAGTGAGCCCCTAAGTGCTCCACAAACCATTTGATGTGTTCCTTTGGGTTCCCCCCTTTCCCAGTGTATTTTTGTTTTAAAAAAAGGCACACCGTCTTTGGGGTAAGGCTCATTGTTTTACTACTCTGGGTAAGGAGTACAAAAATCATCGTAGGATGAAGTTGCCTCACTGGCTATGTGAGAGGAAGCCATTATCTTCCAAATCTCCTTTTTTATCCCTTCCACCTCTAAAGAAGGTGAAGTACTTCCCCGCGCATTGCAATACTTGGTCCAATGACCAAATGTGTAAGATTTATTATAGTGGGTGTTCCCACAGTTGGTGCAGCAGTGGAAATGGCTGTTGTGGGAACTATGCCCAAAGGAACTGTTGGGGATATTTGCACTATAGGAGTAACAACAAAATTAGGGTCCATCGCTGCACCAAAAGTAGTTGTCGTTGTGAGCGTCTGCATAAAATCCATGAATTTTCTCATGAAATGGACCGTTTAGACTGGCCCTATCATAGTGCTCGTGGAGGCATGTGTAATCCTGGTAACTTCTGTGGCCATTTACTCCTAAAAGACCTTCACCCGAGGCACCCCATCTCTAAGGGCTTCACGTTCTTCCCTTTCCTCATGCTCTTCTCATTGTTGGATGTCAATAAATTTATGAACACGATTAACATTATCATGGGCCATCCTACTAAATAGCCACCCAGCGGTGTCGCCAAATGTAAGAGGGGGGTACTATTGAGGCTGGGGCATTATAATTCAAACGGATGCGTAAGTTCTATTAATATGGAAATAAATCACTAAATAAGGGGTTATCCATAATGATAGAATGGACTCAAGTGTATAAATATCAAACTCTTAGATTGAACTCAGTTATAGTGAAAGAAAAATAATAAATCTTAGATACACCTTAGGTAGGCGCCTCAAAACACCAAAATCTCCTATATCCTTAGTTCTTCATGGAGGAAACTCGAAGTGTATCAATTGTGGGTGATCAGTTATCTATTTTCCACAATAATCTCTCTCCTATCTCTATGTCTCACAATCTCTTCTAAGTCCTCCTCTTCTCAGTGAAATATTGTAGTATATATATTAGCTATCTTAGTCCCGAGGGACCTTAAATCTCCTTTTTTGGCATCCCCATGCTAGTTCCCCACTAACTGTCTAGTGGGGAACAAACCCGTTTATCATGAAATAAATTTGTCCCAAAGCATTGACAAAGGTGTTACTTTAATTAAAAGTAATGGTCGCACTGCCTCAATACATCTGTCAACATAAAATCCTGTGTAGAAAGAATATTATTTTATGTCAGCATCTCTTCGCTCTAACCAATATACTTCTTCGACTCATGCTCTCTCGGACCTGGTGGTGTTTTTACCTGGTGTATGTAGATTGGTAAGTCATTCTTAACATTTCCTTGCTTATCAATACTCCAAATCAGTTACTTCTAAGGTTCCCATGGTGAGGTCATTCGATAGAGCATGGGAGCTCTCTTAAGACCTGCCAAACTTAGTCCCTCGTGGATACCGTTTGACGGCACTCTCATATTACAAAATGTTACATCTTTCAAGTTACAATATACATATACAAAAACATAAATTGAATAAGTGCAAAAGAAAGAAAAAATGTGCTTCCTCGAAGAGTCTCTTCTTTTATTTGTCCCCTATAGCTTCTGAGTTCGCTCACCTCGCTCTCTTTAATCTTCCTCTATTAGGAAATGGAGTTATCTGTCATAATGATCCTTAGGCTCCCCCTACTATATATATATATAATGAAATATTACTAGATTAACACGAGAAAGTATTTTTTTCAAACTTGGGTTTGTTAAACATTTTAAAACTAGTCAAAGTCATTTAAAAAAAACAAGTTTTTCATGTGTGTAAAAAGGTTTAGAAATTATACCCACAAAGATCTCAAAAGAACACCATGGATTCGAAATAGAAAAGGTTCAAAGTAAACCAACGATCTTAGTGACTAAAAACATCAAACTAAAAAGCCCTAACTCCAAATTCTTCAACATCAAACACTCGACCTCACATAAATTATATATGGTTATAGTGTAGAATGAAACTTGTTTAGAAAACTCTCAAAACAAATGCAACATTTTGAAAATGTTTAGAGATAAAAAGTCGAGAAATTTTTTGGTAAAGTAACATTATGGTTTTTAAAAATATTTTCTCTAAAAAAAAAGAACCAGAGCTCTTTATTTATAGATATTGTGGGATGGATCTGGTTGGGTTGTAATTACCCAAAAATAAAGGCATAAGGGTAATCAACTAAGGGAATATAGAGGCCCAACATGGAATGCCCAACAACGCAAACAATGGGAGTACATGCGTAATAAACCAATGCACATTAAGGGGCAAAATGGTCAATTATACATAGACATGCCGACAATCGAATAGATAGCCACATAGCTCACACGTGATGAAATCGCATAGACAACACCCTCAACACTGATTGATCTAAAGTCTTAAACATGAATTTCCAACAAAAGCAATATAGATATACAAAATGCCACCATTTTAGTTTTGCTGATTTAATTTTAAGAAAAAAATGAATTTTATTTTAGTTTCATTAAATAAGTAAATTATCTTAAATAAATTCTAGAAAATGTTTTAAAAATGTGAAAAAAAATAATTCTGAAAATTATAAAACTAAGAAAAATATAATATAAAAAATATTTAAGTACAAAATATGTATATGATTTATAAATACAAAAATATGATGTATATTACACAAATTTAATTTAAGGTTTTATAAATTATAGAATTTGTTTTTAAAATTTCTTCAAAATATTTTTAGGATTATATTTAGTGTGTGCAATGAAACCTATATGTATTGGACTGTTATTACAAAATTAAGCCAACAAAAAATTGGGACAAGAGAGTGTACTTTCACCCATTTGCCAATCCTAGAACCCCCTAAAAGATCCATCTAGATATGTCTATGTGTGTGTGCAATTTTTTTTTTTTGTGTGTGCAGATTTATGTTCGTTTGTTTGTATGTGTGTCTATGTATTTGTGTGCGTGTGAGACATAACGCGATGAAAAGAAAAGAGAGAGAAAGATTTAGCAATGGAAATGGCTTCCATGTCTTTAAGAGAGAGAGAGAGAGAGAGAGAGAGAGAGAGAGAGATAAAAGGATGCTTTTTTTCTCCAAATAGTTAAAAGATGTCAAAATATTTAAATAACCTTTAAAAAGTCACATGGATTTCACATTACTCGTCTTCCATCCAAAAATTAATGGTGTTAGCGTTAGGGGGTTAACTAAAGACTCATAGGAAGTTTAGGAGGTTAAATAGAAAAATTGAAAGTTTAGATGGTAAAGTGAAAATGAGATGAAGTTTAGGGTGAAGTGTAACTAACATATTCTTGAATCGAGGCAAGTTGTTTTATACTACTGTCTTTTTATATGTGTAATAGCTAAGATTAACTTAAACCTAATTGGATTGCTAAAATCGATCAGAAACTCTTAAGAATTGATGACTTCCTAGGTTGGTGTTATATTTAGTGGAATCTAATATTCCCTTATGTTGAAATTTTGTATTGAGCCCAAATAAATGTACAAATTCAGTATTTGACACAAAATTATGATATTATTATTTTAGGATCTATGACCCCATGATTAGAAATTGAATAATTGAGACATCAAATTGGGTATATGGACTTTAAATGGAATTGCTAATTCTCAAATTTATGCATGCTTAGTAGAGTTGTACCTCACGCTTTAGTAGCAGCACTCTTGATAAAAATTGACCAAAATGATGAAATTTTGTATGTGGACTTTATTCATGATATTGGAACTTATGAAAATACATTCCAGGTTACCTTGGAATACTTGAATCATAAAAATAAAGTATTATGATGAGTTATGCCCTTGAATTTGCAATTAAATGTTCCTTAGAGTATATGATGATGTGTTACTTATATTAATATTATTTTTGTTGATGAAGAAAATATCACGTACACCATAAAAGGAGTACATAATAAACTTGTGTTGGTTGTTGTATTTATGTTGGAATAGAGGTGTTGAACTAATTGAGTTAATTACGATATTGGACATGTATACATTAAATTCATCGCCTTACTCTTTCATAATAAACCTTAAATAATTATGTCTTCATAACTACCTTATCTAAACGGAGGTCTATTGGGGTTCTTTGTTTGGATATCACTTCGATGTGATGTCCCATATATAGAGTTTAGAGATGAGTAGGGGTAATGACTCAAACCGTTAATAAAATTAAAATACCTTTACTTTAAGGTAAGATAAATAACTTATAGTATGATTATCCATCTAGCCCCTTATAAAATGGATTGAAACACATTAGTGGAGCTAAATGCTAATAACCCGAGGGTAGGGTAATTGGCTATTTAGATTATAGCACAAAGTGATAAAAGACATGTTAAAATGTGAATGTAAATGTTAAATTAACATATGAAACATGAATGGATGGGTGACTGCCACCTAGGGTTTGGAGATTCCAACGTTGCGTAGAAGGGTGGCTACATGTTTATCAGCACACCGAATTAAATGAATGAGAATTACGTGATGATTTTATTTTGCGTATCACATGTCCTTAAGATGGCTGAGTGTAAGTGGTGCATGTCGGTTAAATGTTGATTAATTAACAAGGACAATTAATTAATAAAATTAATTAAGATGATTCTAATACATTTTTTGGTTACCTTTTATGTGATGCGCCATTTATATGAATTATATAAATTATGATTTTATCATCTACTCATATAACTACTTTGAGTTGTGTGGCTAAGTGACTTTATAGGGTTTTGACCCATCTCTTTTAAGCAGTGTCTTTTGGTTCTAGGGTGGACCTCATGCTTAGCTTCTTTATTTCAATTATCACTCACCACTGACCTCGCTCATTTCAAATTACCTACAGGGACGGTGTGGGTTACTATTTCATATAGTTTGGTATTTTTACATTTCAATCGAGTTACATTGAGACTCTCCAGATTAATATGTATTTTGAGATTTAAGACTCGGCTTGTACCACCTTGAGATCATTGGGAACATATTCAAGACTTATGTTAGGATACTGCCATTCCTATTTCATATAATTGTGTACTTTATTTTATGGATTTTATACTAAGTACTTTCATATCATCTCCATATGTTATTATATCTTTCATTTGTTATGTCCATGCTGAGAATGGTAGTGTGTTATTTTATTATCTTGTATAATTATTTATTTATACTTGTTCAACCTAATTGTTTAATTACACGGGGTATCACAATATTCCAGTTCTTTACAAATGGTATTCCACTTCGGAACAGTGTAGAGGAAATGAAGGAATAATGATCTTTTAAATATGATAAGGTTCGTGGTTAGTTATTCAGGACAATGATATTCATATTTTCATTTTACATAAGAGATGGCTATATACGTTCTTTATTTAATTTCATCTTAATTGGTCTCTTCGACTCCCTTGCGACTGTGGACTGTACTCAAGATCATTCTAGAACATATTCGAATCTAGGGGTGCCCTACACTTGTGTTATGTAAGGATCCAAAGAATTATGTCTCTTTATTAGTTATCTCAAAGGTTATAAAGGTAGATTATATCTCATTCCTTAGCATAAGAAAGTTATCCATTATATCAATGCCCGGTTCTTCAAGAGGACTATGTAGTAAACAATGGGCCCAAGTGTAAGCTAGTCTTACAAGATACTAAAATGAACATCATATGAAAATTTTTGCTATACCACCAGTACATGATGAAATATAACCTAATATAGATAATACAATGCATATTGGTAGTGGGAGTATCACTGATGATCAAGATACACATGCCACTTATACATGATAACAAGCAATGCCACATCATAATGGGAGCATCTGGAGTCATCCTGACATATAAGTGATTTTGGGTAAATATTTTTATGACATCTCAGAGAAACACATACTAAAGCCAAGAACTATAACGAGGCATTCCAGGATGAGGAATTTTGTCTTTGACTTATGACTATGGATGCCAAAAAAAGTTGGTGTATTCAAATCAAGTCGAACTTATATGCATTTTAATGGGATTAACCTCACCAAGTGAAAGTGGATCTATAAGAAGTTGAAAGATAGATGTATATGAAGGTGTAAACATTCAAGGCAAGGGATGCAAAAAGGTTTAACGGAAATTACTATGAGTAGGATACCACCTCCACTATTATCAATAGTGAGTTGGTCCCACTTCCACCACCCAACACTATGTTACCACTACCACCCATATTCTCTCTCGAAAGTCCCTAGAAAAAATTCATCATCAAATAAGAGCAAGCTTTTTTGTATCAAAACCAAGTCCTTCAATGGCTTGAACGATTCATAAATCATTATGAGTCAGATAGATATATAGATTTCCCCTGATCGTCAACCCATGGCTTACCCTATGGGGAATCATAACAGGTCAGTTTATGACATTGGTTTTAATTGTAACTAGTCGACTCACACTCGAGAATCTTGAAGTTAGGACCACCTATGGATCAGAACCTCAGTTGATAATTTTGTTGACAAACTCAAGTATTGTGATAATGGTCCAACCCTTGAACCCACACTTATGGCTCACATCCGCTCCATGTCCAAAAATATGCCTAATTCTACACCTATTAAGCCCACCGTGTTTGTCCCTCGAGTATCCATTCCTTATAAATTGGCCTCGATTATGAGTCCTAACCAATGCATCGAGATTCAATCAGATATGGTTCATACTTATCTTGATACGGATCCTACCTAAGCATGCTTGGATAACTTTGAGTCTTATTTTTTATATGATTCATATGTATGTTATCTTAATGGCTTATTAAATTTTCCCACCACCATGGATGGTGAACTACATGTGGATAAGTTGACCACTCAATGCTTTAACACCTCACTCCTTTTTAAGAGAATCCTTTAGGATCCTTCTAAGCCTAATGATGAGTGTGTGTATCATACTCTCGATTTGGATCATCTTACCCTACCCACCTATTGTTCAACCCAGAGCACTGCCATGTTTGGACCTTATTCTCATACCTTTCATGTTTCCATCCACCCCCGAGATCTACGAGCCCTTTCATGAGTTCCTTCTTCATACTACAATAAGAGGTTGTTTTTGGTGACACCACCGTATTACGTGACACATAGCTAGTTCATCTCGCCCTTGTTTTATTTACTTCCTTCTCATTGATTTTCCATGGCATGGCCATTATCATCGTCCATTTATAAAATAGCCGTGTGATTTTCTCCAGGCCCACCATCCCCTCACCATTGATTAACCACTCCGCCTCCCCATACAACTTGAAAATCATGCTAACATGGGTCTTTTAGACCTCACTTTCACTCTCATTAAGGATCGAGAGCAGCGCCTATACTCCATATCCATTTCCCACTCTCCATATGGTCTTACTTCCACACTCCCTTAGTCACCCGATATTGTACATCGTGTTAGCCGATTGACTTAAAAGTGCATTGATCTTGTTGATCCCATCTTACAAGAATGGATTTTCATTATTTTTATAAATGATTCCCATGACCCTCACTCCTCTGTATCCCTTGTCTCCTAGTTCCTATATTACAAGGGTGAGTTTACTTAAGTCTAGCTGAAGACATTGAACATAACTCTATCGGAAGGAAACCAGTTTTATTTTGTTTTTGAGTGTGGACACCCCATCCTAGTACTACCCACCGTAGGTACCTAAAACCCTTGGATCCTAGGTCCTACTCTAAACCCTGATCTAGAGGTCACCAGGACCTCCTAAGACAAATTTGACCTTGACCAACTTTCTAACTTGAGAAAATCTCATTGTACTCTCATAAGGCTCTGAATCCCATTTCTAACGGTCCATAATTTGGTCCACACTTAAACCCAAGGATGGCCTAATATATTCTCTCTTTGAATACCATTTCCAATGGTACTGATGGTTCATAATTTGGACTTCTAGTTTGCATTTTATGACCATTTTCCCAAAAGAGTCCTTTTCGTACTACCTATAGGCACCCTAGGCCCTCTGCCAATAGGCAGAGGTGAACTTTACTTTGCCAACAAGCCAAGGATATGCCGATATGAAGACTAACACCTATGTCGATCGGAAGACCCCTAACCCAAATATTAGCTATTTAAGGAGGCCATAACCTCATTCCCAAGGACCCTCTTTCTCAGGAATAAAAACATTCCTTCCTCAAAATAGTGCAGCGTCACTCTAAAAAATCCATGTTTCCAATATTCCCCCCACCTTTCTTACCTCACGTTTATACCACTTTTTTCAACCTACCTCATCCATATTCCACCATCATTCTACCAACATAAAATCAACTTACTCCTCTTAAAAAGTCAGTAGAAAAACCTTCTAGGAGGTCAACTTATAATCTTTTCTATTTTAATTAATTGGCGTTGTTTATTTGATTTTTTCTTACTTTTGGTGTAGTTTAGTCTTACTTCATTCTCTCACATCAATGAATATCCTTTTTATTACTAGTACTCAAATAATATATTTCATAAAATTAAAAAGTCAAAAAAGAGGGTTCACATATAAACGCCAAAGTGGGATTTCCTCAGTTTTTTGACACTTTTACACTCGAGAACATTTTCTTCAAAACCAATTAAATAGGAGTCCTAAATTTGGGTTTATGGGATAAACTCCACCCTTGTGACTTTGATTCCTATTATAGCTGCGTAGGCGTTCTGATCCATTATCGGGATTCGAGTCATATTTTGTTCATCGTGCTGCTTTGTTTATATCTCATATTTAGTATTATTGGCTATTGTTCCCACCCTAAATATGCATTATCTTCCTCATGAAAATCATGATTCGGTGGTCACTAACATCATATTTTAGTATTATTCTCTTTCTTTTGTATACATCTTTAAATGATTCCTCTTCAACTTACCCATGACTTAAGTAAGATGATTTCTTTTTCTCACTTATTCCCACATCACACACATTATACACCCTAGTCACATATCAGAGAAAAGGGAGAACATTATTGTAGCCCATGAGAGGCCAAAAGGGATGAATGAGTTCTTAACACCTTCTCATCCTGTAACTTAGTCCTCGAACCCTCGATTCATTTGGTTTCGTATGCATCCATTTCTATTTTGATTCCGTTCTTTTGGGGATGACTACATTAGTTTGTATTTTTGTGAAAAATAGTCTATCGAATCCATTTTCTATATTTTCCTCCCCTTTTGATGCCGGTCAATTTGTATCCATGATAGCTATCAAAGATCACATGAGTGGTGGATAGAGGACCTCTATCGTCAAAAGCTCGCACATACCGAGAGATATTTTTCACCCTCCTTTTAGGGCAAGCCCCGTGCTAGAAGAATCTTGGATGGCCTCATTACGTATGAGTCTTGACTTGTTTCGAAGTGGGGATTCATCCTTCCTCCCAAACTTTAGATATTCTTTATAGACTTGTACATTTTATGCTGTAATGTATGTCTTAAAGTTTCTCATTGGGTGTTTAATGTGGTACATCTTGATTAGAGATTGAATACGGTAAACTCTTTCCTACCCTTTGCATTCACTTATGTGTGTGTGTGTGTGTGTGTGGAGGGGTAAAATCGAGGGCGGTGTTACATTTTTCTTGGGGTGGGAAAATTATCAAAATCGTATGTCTTTTGAATTTTTTTTATCATAAACAAGCCTTTTCATACAGATTATCTCATTCTTGACGTTATTTATCCATCTTCCATCTTTTAGAGTTTATGAGTACTCTTGTTCGAACCATAAGTCATAAATTAATCTTATAAACTTAAGTAATACAACCTAAGGCATATTTAACTATGAATTCCTAGACTCAACACTTTTTGTGGATGTATCACATCATTATGGTCAAAATTTATATAGTGATGATTCTTTATAGAAACTTAAGGATCACAAGTGGATACATAAACCTGTGAGATTGGAACTTTTCACTTTTTAAGGGTTTTTTCGCAAGCTTCGAGTCAAGAGTTGATTCAGTATTCTTTCGATACCATTCTTAGTCGTTGCACAATCCCATTATCCTTTAAATTTTGCTTAACCACAAAGAATGACATCATTCTCGAGTTGTAAGAAACATATGTCTTATAGTTTTTACCGATCACAAAAACTTTTCACCTATACACTTACCATTATCCATATGACATTACCATTATACCATTTACCTTTCCATATTTCCCGATATATATTACCCCACGTCATCCATATATCATTTCCCATCGCTACCCTCATTTTTTTAGAAAAAGAGTGGCTAAAATTTAAAATGAAAAAATCTCTTTAATCATGCCATCAAAGGAAAAAATAGAATAATAAAAAAAATCAAAAAAAGAAAAAGAAAAAAAGAAAAACGAAAGAAAAGAAAAAGAAAGTAAAAAATTAATAACAATCCAAAATGAAAGAATTAAAAAAAATGCAAACGATATTTTTTTAAAAATTAAAATGATTGTATTAGTTGACTAAGATGTCGTCGACCTCTCTTCTCAAAATCCATAAAGCATCATATCACCCCCAACTACCATTTATTTGTCAGTTATCCATGACATAAACCTCCCATTTTAACCCTTGGTGAGGTGTTCGGGTAAATGAGATTGAGTTACTTCAAGTATTTTTTATTTCTTGTATGTGTGTGAAATGTTTAATCGTGTTTACATTTACTCACCTCCCCACACACAAAAGAGATATACACTATACCAAATATCTGACAGATTCATTTGAGAGAGAGATATATCTAGTGAGATGTGAAGTCTAGGCGTTGATTCCAAAGGAAATCTGGGATTTACTTTTAAGAGATTTGAAAATATTTTTAATGATTTCACACTACACACATCGAGTTTTGGGAAGGATTATGTATTTGGTATTAACTAAAATTAAATTTTCATACACTTTATAGTTCAAAGTTTGTATTACCTGAATTTTTTAATGGACTGCGAAATATTTCGTATGTATAATAAAAGTTTCATTTCCCTTGCAACCTATTCAAACCATTTGCAAGTATAAAAAACTATCCAAATAGAAAATATGTAATCAAATGCATATGGGAATATGACTAGAGGACCTATTTTAACATACCAATGCAAAAAACAAAATTTAAGAGCCCAATGGCTATAACAACATTCTCAATTAAAATCGATAATTGAACTAGCTTTAACCAAACATAACTCTCAAGAAGTTACAATTAAACATAACAAAGAACACACATACACATACACATACATAACGAAACTAATTGAATAAATTAAAAGAAGAGAAAATTTGGTAAGTGAAATCTATAGTTTTAGAAACAGGAGGATGTACATATAAATAAAAACAATTGGAATAAATATATTGTTATTAAAGGACGAAGTCAAAGACAAATATCTCATGACTTCAAACAATAATATATGTAATAAGAAAATATTTCCACAATACCCACATCACAAAACCCAAACTATTACCAAATTCTTGTTGACTAAAAAATGACTCATGAATTTGGGAAAGTTATAGACATTTGGGGCAATTCACCAAACAGTACATTACACTAGAGAGGCTAACTTGATTTCCCTTGTTGTGAAGACGAGAGATAAATAGACAAAGAGAGATCCGGGTTAAAGTCGGCAATCCGAAAGATAGGGGGAGAAGACTTCCGTTTGGGTGCGAAGAAGATATAAAGAGCAAAAGGGTAATCGGGTTTTTTTGGTGGGAAATGAAATATAGGAATTGGAGGGAAGCGTATTATAATAAAAAAATTTCAATCGAGTTAATTTTTATGTAATTGGAGTAATTCAAGAAAAAATATTTGAGTCCTAGGTTAGGCTTTGTGTTGTAGATCCCATAAGCATATGGTGTATTTGATGAAAATATAGCGACCAAGCTTCATAGTTTGATATATTGTGTCGTGTTTATCATGCCAAGTTTTTTTTCACATTTACCTAGGAACTTTCAAGTATGAATGCATATTGAGTATAGGTCCTTGGATATTTTTAAGGGTGCTTGTTTTTCAACTCCAAATTTTTTGGCACTTTTTTTTAAATGTTTCTTTAAATAAAAATATTTTTGGTTTTAATCTCTTTAGAATGAGAATTGATCTCGTTAGAACGAAATTGATCTTTTGTTCGAATGATATGTTTTCTTGTTATAATGAAATTAGAATATCATTGGAATGAATATCTAATGATCATCAAACAAGAATGTTGTCAAGGATTGCACAAATTGTTAAAAGTTCGCTAGAAGGATGATCGAACGAGAAGGTTGTTTCATTTGAACAAAATGTAGTTTCATTAGAACGCGAAGCAAATCTCAGTTGAATGATCTTATGTTTTCGTTTGAATGAGATCGTCTCCTAAAAATCATGTTTTTACTATTGAAGACATGCTGGACTCAGATTTTTTAAGAAATTTTGGCGAAAAACATTTTCCTATCTGTTTACCAGTTTTCTAAAACCCTTGTTTCATCCTTCATGTTTAAAGATCCAAGTTCTTCATATTCATAATTTTTTAGATCTTTAGTTTAGGCACCAAGTTTTGTCTCTGTACATTTGAAGAAAATGTGTATCGTGGAGTGTATTTCTTACTTGTTGTTTACAAGCAGTGGACTCTGTGTTTGTGGTGTTACGATGAAGAAGCGGTGGATTCTGTGTTCTTATCCGTAGACGGTTGATGAGAATCATTGGTGGATATCAAGACGAGCATGGACTCATATGTTATTAAAGCTTGTGTGGGTGGACTCCTGCATTACACTATGAAGGGGCAGTCAGAGATTGAAGATTGTCAAGGCTTGGAGGGATCGAGTCATTAACTAAGTCTACTATCAACTTTTGTAATTCCGTATCATAGTGATTTGTTTGTCTATGGTTTTTCCTTTTGTGGTCTTCATCATATATTGGCCTGTTGTGTTGGATTTGCATGCTTATCACTTAGATGGATGTTTTGGGATAAAAATATATAAGTGGGTAAATCAGTTTTTAGAAGAAAAAAAAAAGGTTTAAAATTGGGACAAAGTTCTTGTTGGGTTAAATTTTTTTAAAGTTTTGATCATTAAAATTAAAAAACATAAAAACAGACTTTTTGTTTGTTCGAACCATCTTTGCCTATTAGCACGCGCATGTTTTGCATTTTCAAATTGGTATCAGAGCAGGTTGATCTTTCTTATTGTGTTTTGATCCTATGTTGTTAGGCATGAATCTTTATGGTTTTGGTGGTATTAGAATACCGATGTTTGATAGGTTTGAACTACGCATATTGGAAAATGCGTATGAAATCAGCACTTAAGGCTATAGATGAGCATGGTTGGCTAATGTTTGTTAATGGTTGGTCTCCAGCTATCACTAGAGAAGGTGAATCAATTCATTTAAAAATTGTAGACTCATGGACTAAGGCTGAGCATAGGTTAACAAATTTCAATTCTTGATATTTAAATGTTCAATTTTTTCTATCACCCCAGAGGAGTTTCGTCGTATAATGACTTGTGCGATGTCAAAAAAGGATTGGGACGTATTCCAATTTATACATTAAAGAACTAGTGTTGTGAAAGCCTCCAAATTCCAAAGCCTCACCAATTAGTTTGAAATTATTAAGATGTTGAAAAGTGAGACCTTTGATGAGTTTTACACTAGACTTTCCAACATAGTTAACTCATCTTTTAACTTGGGATAGAAGATACCCAACAACCAATTAATCAAGAAATTTTTAAGATTGTTACCAGAAAGATTTGATCCAAAAGTCTCCGTTTTGAATTCTTTGAGTACTCTCGATTCTACAAAACTTGAAGAGCCTGTAAGTGACTTAAAAACTTATGATCTTGACATGTTTACCTCCAATACTGGGAAGAATAAAGATAAGCGAATTTCTTTGAAAGGACGAAATGAGGAAACACTTATTTCTGATGACGATTCTGACATCGAGTCGGAGGATTTGGTCATAATTGTAAAGAAATTTAAGAAAAATTTTTAAATTCAAAAATCAATTGAAATATTCAAAAAGGATTGAGAAAAATATGTACAACAAGGTCGATCACTTCCCTAATAATGAAATGATAACATTAAGAGGGATGATTTGGAAAGAAGCTATAACTGTGAGGGTTATGGCCACGAGGTAGTTGAGTAATCCACTAATCTAAGGAATGAGGGAAAAAACGATATCATATAATGCCATTCTTAGTGATAGTGATATGAAAGAGGAATCTAATTTCCCTATTTAGCACAACATTATCACGCTCATGGCTAGTCATGTGAGCTTTGATTAAAAATATTTCCATGAAGATATTTCTTTGCATGACATTTTCGATGGCATAGTTTTTGGATCCCAAGTGAGTGATGGCCGTGATAGTGGAGATGACAATGAGGATGAAGAAGAATAGGAGAAGATTGAACTCCAAGTTCCGTCTGTGAGTTGTACATAGAAACTTTAAAGGTAAAGAAGGCTAATTTTAAGTTGGAATCTATGATGAAAGAACGTGCCAAAGTGAATGATGATAGTGTTTTGATTAAAGCTTTTAGGGAACGTGAGAGGACTCTTTGAGAAAATCTAGAGTACATTGAGGGTGAGAGAGATAGTCTTCGTGGTTTGGTAGAGGCCACAAAGAAATATCTTCTAGAGTTTGAGGAGTGTAGATGTTTAATTGATTTAAGGATCGTTGACCTTCAAGAGAAATTGATAGATTCGATTCGTGTCAAATTTGATTTAGAGACTAGGTTCGAAAAGTTAGATAAGATGTTAGGTATTATCCAAATCAAATATGGCAAGTGTGGAATTGGATTTGATGATAAAAATTCGTCCGTTACCTAAGCCAAGACCGTGCATTTGAGAGAGATAACTAGGAACGTTCAAAAAGGTAAACCCTTCGGTAACATCCATCACCGTATTTGCACTCATTGTGATAGGAAAGGTAAACTTAGGAGGTTTTTTTTTATCTTAGAAAGGGTCCTAGGAAATAAAAGCCTAGAGTCACCAAGGTCACTAAAACTCGATAGAGTCAGACTACACATATGTGGGTTGGGAGTTCTGATTTGCAGGGTTTACATGATAGACTTCTTGATTCTCATTTCCTTACACATGATATTTCCCATGCTCTATCTAATAGTTGATTGTGTTCGCATGTTTACATAAACTAGCTTATGTGTCATGATATATATGCTTGATAGCTATGTGTTATTTGTATTTTTGTTTTTCATTTATTGAGTCGTATTGAATATAAAAAGATTATGTTTGTCTTTTGAGTTAGAGTTTTTGTTCAAAAATTGGTATTTTCTTTTAAAAATTCAAAAAGATTTTCTTTTGTTGTGTATTTTAGTTTTACACAGTTGGTTTCACATATTTGGGTGTTTGAATCCAATTCATTTCAGTATTTCCATGTGACTAGGACATTTGGTTATGATTTCTTGAGGCTTAGATTGTTCTTAATCATGCTCGCATCGAATTGTTTTAAACTTTGTTTGATTTATGGATTCAAATTTGTATATGCATTCGCACACAAATGCATGAACTTTTTGAAAGTTAACTTCACATGTATATTTTATGTTTATAATATGTTCTCCCATCAATCTTGTTATCTACATATTTTGTGACTATAGAGGACTTTTGCATGTAATAACCCTTGCACATGAGCTTATTTGTTAAGTGTTAAAAATTATGAGGGTGCACGAGAATGAGATACATGAGGAGAAAATCTCCTTTTCTAGAAAGTCACTGTTAGCAAGAGCCTAATGAAAATATGAAAGGGAATAAAAATAAAAAATTGCCAAAGTCCAACATGTTTAGTTTTTTACCTTTAAAAAGCTATAGCTTCAAAAGAATTTATATAAAAGAAAAACATTGATATATATGTTTATGTTTTGAGGGTGTTTAGTTTAAGATCAATGGGTTTGCACAATGAATCCTCGTTATGCTTATTTTGTCACGATGCTATTGATTTGTAGAATCATCAATATTCTAGGGTTGTGTGTATTGTTCTTATTTCTTCATAAAGTTCACTTTATCTTGTCACGCGAGTCTAAATATTAGTCTGATAAATTTTTATTGTCAATTAAAACTTCTTGAATATATTTGAGTGTGAGGGTCATAATTCTTTCGTATCTAGGGCATGCCCATTCATTCCATCCCACATGATTAGAGACATCGATACTATGCTAGTTCGCAAAGCTTATTATGTTTTGTGTCAAGTTTTGTGGTTATTTATACACACACACACACATACACACACAGTGTGTGTATGTATGGTGCTATCATTGGTATCATTGCATATAGTTATATATGGTATCGTTTTGTCTTGAGTCTTTGCACTGTACATTTAGTCCATGAGTTGCCATATGCTTTATCTTAGGATTATCCATTTGGGCATGCTATTCGACCTATATGATTTTCTTTATTTTGTCCAGGAATAGCCAAGGGGATATTTGTAAGGACAAATTTCCAATCGAGTCAATTTGTATGTAATTGGCGTAATTCTAAACAAAACATTTGAGTCATATGTTAGGCTTTGTGTTATAAATCCCATAATTCTATTACGTGTTTGATGAAGACATAACGTCCAAGCTTCATAGTTGGATACAACACACCGCATTTATCGTGCCAAGTTTGTCTTCACGTTTATCGAGAATCTCGAATGTATGAATGCATATTGAACATAGGTCCTTGGATATTTTTATGGGTATTTGTCTTTGAACTTAGAATCATTTTGAACTATTTTTAAATGTTTCTTTAAAGAAAAATATTTTTCTTTTTAATCTCGTTAGAATGAGAATTGAACTCGTTAGAATGAATTTGAGTTTTTTTTCGAACGAAATTTGATCTTGTTAAAACAAAATTATAAGCTCGTTAGAATGAAAATCTAATAACCATCGAATTAGAATGCTCTATTGAGGATCACCTAACTCGTTAGAAGCTCGCTAGAAGGATGATCAAACAATAAACTTGTTTTGTTTTAAAGAAATCTAGTTTAGTTAGAACGAAAAGCTAATCTCGTTCGAATGACCTTTTATTTTAAATCGAACGAGATCACCGCCTCAAAATTCATATTTTTACTATTTAAGGCATGTCGGACTCATATTTTTTAACAACTTTTGGCAAAAAAACGTTTACGATCTGTTTATCAAAGTTTCAAAGCCCTTGTTTCACCCTTTGTGTTTAAAGATCTAGGTTATTCATATTCATATCTTTTGAGATCTTTACGTTGGGAACCAAGGTTTGTCTCTCTACATCTGAAGAGAACGTGTTTCATGTGTTGGATTCCATACTTGATGTTTACACGTGGTGGGCTCTGTATTTGTGGTTTTGTAGTGAAGAAGTAATGGATTTATGTTCTTATCCGTAGACAATTGCTAAGGCTCGTCGGTGGATACCGAGACGTGCATGGACTTCTGCATTGTGGTAGATTTTGTGGACGGATTCATGAGTTTCACCAAGGTTTATGGGTATCGAGTCGTTGAGTAAGCCTACTGTCAAATTTTGTAATTCTTTATCACAGAGATATGTTTGGCTGAGTCGTTAGAGGTTTTGACCATTGTGGTTTTCCTCGTACATTGGTCTTTTGTGTTGGATTTATCTACTGATCACTTAGATGAATGTTTTAGGATAAAAAGTTAAAATTATAAAGATTAGTTTCCATAAAAAAAGGTTTAAAATTGGTGCAAAGTTTTTATTGGGTTAAATTTGTTTAATTGAAATTGAAAAACTTAAAGATAGACTTTTTGTTTATTCAAACCATCTTTGCCTATTATCACATGTGCGTTTTTTTTCACATGTAAACGAAGAAGAAGAAAAATTAACCCGTCCTTAAAAGGTTTAAAGAACCGGTTTTTAAAGGATAAAAAATTATCAATTCCTTATAAACACTTTGTTGATACCAAATTTAGTCTACTGACATGGATCAATTATTTGGAGACATGTGTCAACCTACATGGCACCTTCAAACACTTTCAATGAACAACACACTGACTCCGAGGAACTTAAACTCCCCGACCAACTCAGGCATCCCGAGCAACCCATGTTCTCTGAGGAAATTCAGTGTTCTGAGCAACTCAAGCGGTCCGAGCAACTCAGGCGGCCCGAGCAACTTAGCGTGCAGAACAAGAAAATCAAAGAGACGACTGCGCATTAAATGCCGATTATTATCATTCAGATGTACATATCTACTAGATAACAACGCATTGTCCTTTCATTTTGTGCAGCCTCAAGGCTATAAATACATTGTAACCTTCTCATTATAAGGGGACCGGAAATTCTTGAGAAAACTACTTGTCAAGAATTCTGAAAGAAGAGTCAGCAATACAAAAACAGTGGATGTAGGCCATTTCCTTAAGGCTGAACCACTTTAAAAATCCGTTGTCTCTTATTTTACTTATTCATATTTATCTATGATTAAAATAATAAGATCAAATCTAGTTTTTTACATCAACGCACTTTTTTACGTAATATTTTCGACGGGTGAGCCTAACCGTCCCTTATAATACATGTATGTAGGACATATGTTTTGGTCATCCTAAATAATTAGTTTTAGGGACTTGTACTTAAACTCGTACCTAATATACCAGTCATAATAAAGCATTTTTTTGTAATGTATTAAATTATTTTCAATAATAAACTTTTTGATGTTTGTGGGTATATTAACTAGAAACCCTCTGGAGATGACAGAAGTCCTCTAGGGTAACCTAGAGTTTTAATGACTTGCTGCATGTGCTAAATGCAATTCTAAGTTCTCACAAAAGTGGCATACTTTGATTTTCTATATCGATTTATCTTCATTTTTTTTCGTGGACTATAAATTTTTTATTTGGGGGGTGGTATGATAAGCACCCAAAAGTGTTATACTTATACCATAAATATACTAATTTTAATTGTTAGTTCTCGTTAATATTGACCTTATATGTGTAATGGTTTATTTTGTAGGTCAATATGCGTGATTGTGGTCTAAATGCTTAATTCAAGTAAATAGCTGAAACAATGTGGTTAAAAGCATCAAGTCAAAATTGCAAGTGAGCTGAGACATTCAGTTCCCAATAAAACAAATATGTTGTTACTCTCTAGTCCCACTCATAATTTTTCCATTTCCCATGTGTGCATGTGTATTATTGTGTGTATATATAAATATATATGGTATATGTGTGATTATGTGTTATTATTATTATTATTATTATTATTATTATTATTATTATTATTATTATTATTATTATTATTATTATTATTATTATTATTATTATTATTATTATTTTTATTACTATTACTATATGCAATTATATGTGTTTTTTTAATTATGTATGTGTATGTGTATATATAGTATACTTACTAGTATATAGAATTCATATTATTATTATTATTATTATTATTATTATTATTATTATTATTATTATTATTATTATTATTATTATTATTATTATTATTATTATTATTATTAATGTTATTATTATTATTATGATTATTATTATTTATGTATTTGTATTTGTAATTATATGTTTTCGTATCATATATTTGTACTTATATGCTAATCTATTTATTAAAAAAATAATATATGTGTGTGGATAAGTGTTTTGTACATCATTACTAGTATATATCTGTATTTTAATATTCATATAAATGTAAATTATCTATTATATTTATGTATGCTATATATATATATATATACACACACACACACCCTCACACATTATCTAACCTTTCTAAACTCTGCCATTTCCCCTTGTCGTTTAATCTATAGGCTCATTCCCTTTCACTATTGTTTCCCACCTACCCCCCTCCCCCCTCCCCCAACCAACTATACCAACTCATAACCCTCCGTACAACAGACCTAAAATAACCTAAACACCTCACCCGCTATTGTACTCAAAGTCCCTTTTTCCCTCCAATCTCTCCCTCCAAATCCCCCCAGCTTCCAATCACCATTCGTTATGTCACCATCTTCCTAGCAATAGGTTGCCAACCATCTCTTCCTCCCATATCCCTGATTTTCTTATGTTTCTCACTTGTTTCATGTTTCCCCTATGCACTGCAATACCAGTTCCTAATATTTTATTATTTTTTCCATACAAATTGTAATAATATGAAATTCGGAGAGTTATATCATTAATATATGGTCTTTTATCTCTAGTTGAATATTCGTTGATCCTTAATAGTGATTGTTGGAAGTTTGTAGATGAAATTGAGGATTTAAGGATATTTTGTGGATCAAGCGAAAATAAGGTTCGATCGAATGAGGTTCCATTATCATTCGAACGAGAAGATTAATGCTTTGAATGAAAAGCCCTCCTCATTCTAAGTGGACATATAGAGATGATTGAACGACCCACCTCTGCATAGGTTCATAACCTCGTTACAAGATCATTCGAAAGGTTTATCGTACGAGAAGCTAGTCTTGTTCGAGGTTCCATTCTCGTTCGAATGAACTGGGTAGAAAAATTTACATCCAGATTCCCTTATGTGCTGTTACATGTTGGATCGTTAGATTGATGACATGTCGACATCTGGTGCACCCAGATGGTCAAAATATGGATTTTGTGTTTGGGGCTTCAGTTTTAAATGGGTTTATGGGTTTATTTGGGTGGGAATAAGAGAGAGGTGTGGAGGTTCTCCCCCACCAAAAACTCATCAAACTCTCTCTCTCTCTCTCTCTCTCTCTCTTCCTCTATCTCGTTTGGAGGATGGTTCACGTCCCCCAAGACTCTTCCACCACAAAACACCCTACACCACCATATTTTACTAAGTATTCCACTAGATTTAAGCCCAATGCACCCATTTACACCATTGTTGAGCAAAGGTACAAATTTTGGAGGTGTTGTTGGGCGGAGGGGGTTGGATAAGAAGAAGAATAGGAAAATTTATGGAGTTTTAAAAGGGGTTTTTGCTTGGAGATTTCTTAGAGCATGCTTGTGGATCTAGGCAACCTCCTTGAGGCCACCTAAGGAGGTGGGGGTTGCCATTACCTTATTCCTTATCCATCATTTTTGTAGCTCCATTTGAGGTGGGAAACTCTACTTTTAGTTTAAGACTCTATTTTGTATATTAGTATTCTTATAGCAAAAATTGTAAGAGTAGGGGGCATTCACCATATAAGAATGATATTTCTTGTGATTTGTAAAATTGGGTTTACAAAGGGTTTAAACGGTTTTGAGTAAAACTGATATATTTATACAAAAATTGGTATTAAATTTTTTTAAGAAATAAAAATGATGGAAGAAGGTTACTTTGTTGAGAGTAATTTATGAAATAATGTTTCAAACTTTTCTTGTGAAGAAAATTGGGATTTCAATATAAATACACGTTTTTTTTTTTCAATTTTTGAATAAATATAATGTCTTTGCCTTGAAAAGTATGTTTGTTCAAGAATTATGAAAATTTTAGAATAAATCACTTCTTACACCCATTTCATAGGATTTTTGAACTTAAAATCTATCTTCTTATGCATATAAACTTGTTGTATTTTGATTATGAACATATAAACAAGTTTAATGAGGGTTTTATTAGTTTTAAATATGAAATAAAGAAATTAAAACTTTCAGCCCTTAAGGTGTGTGAAAAGGTGTTGAAAATATGAAAGGTGTAAGGTTTCAAGACTACATGTATTAATAAAGAAAATGATATATTCTTATAAAGTAGTCTTAGATGTTCAATGATTTTAAGGAGAAAAGAAAGTAGTAAAACAAAAATATTTCAAACTTGAGATGTGTGTTACTATAAAAGTGTTAAATAAATGTTAATGAGCTAAAAACACTTCAAGAAGTTGGTGTGGGTAACTTAATGATATTTTGGGAAATAACACTTGTGAATGAAGAAAAAGGACAAGTTTGGAAATAAATGGGTAAAATGGTAATTTTAAGTAAAGTGAAACATATTTATGAAATAAAAATGTTGGGTGTTACACAAAATGGTCATAAATGACATAATTTTTGGGGATAAAATCAATTCTAGAGTAAAAAATATAAGAAATAATGATTTTAAAGTGTAATACAAGCTGGGGTAAAACTCGTCGACAGGTAAAGGGAAAGTGAAAAAATGTAGACATTTGTAAAATTTTAAAACATATGACACACGAATAATTAAGGAATGTCTGCAACCCTAGGGTGACAGACCCAAAATCACTGGCCAAAGCATATTGTAGCATAGCCGAAGGTGTGGAGTCCGTTAAAGTATGTAGATATTGGAAGATTTCAAGAAAAGATAATGAAATGGAACATGTCAGGAAATGTGTTGTGCGACGAATATGTGAAAAGACAACCTAACTTGAATGAATTAATAAATGTTTTGATAAAGAAGAAAGTGGACATGAAATGTGATAATTGATTAATGTCCAAAAAGTAAAGGAACAATTTTGCGTACTGGCTAACTGGGTAGTTAAGCAACCTAAAGAGGTATAACCTATAATTAACACAAGGGTGTTTATGATAGGTTTTGAAAGGAAAGATTAGTTTTTTCTAACGCGACATTTGCATGTGTTGAAAGGCTGATTTTTAATGAAAATACTAAAGTGGAGTGGTATGAACAAAGGGATAATTCTGGTAAAAGAAATGTTTATTCCCTCATCATTGTTACGACAGGTTGGGTGCGATTCCATATTTGGAGAGCGTTGTATTGGCAAGTATTCTTTGTATTTTACATTAGTAGCTCTGTATGCTTGAATTTTGGGGATGCTTCCCACGGGTCCCTTACGTAGCTTGATTATAATGGACATCGCATGATAAATAAGTGAAATGTTAACTAAATAAAACTGGACTAAAAATGTTATGCAAGTTGTTTCATTGCACTTCACACCTAATGCTCATGTCAGACCGAGTGTAACCCATAAATTCGAGTCAGGGAGTTACAAATGGTATCAGAGATCAAGGTTAAATTTCCTTTTGAGAGTTACTTGGAGAGGTCGGTAGTGGATTTTCGATGTTAGTTATGGTTTTGGGTCGGTCACGCTAGATTGGTGACAGTTTCAGTTCGTGTTCTCGGCGGTAAAGTCACTGATATTCGCACAATGGATAATTTATTTGCAAGTGGAATGCGACCTAGATAATTGTCATCAATCGCTGTTGCCCTTCTGATTTAGATATATTAGTAATTTGCAAGAGCCTTTGAAAGCCAATAGTGGCGACACCACAGTTTTTAGTGTGGGGTTCTTGTGTGTCAACCCATGATGATAGGAGAGGTCAGTTGAGATGTAAATAGAGATTAATGACGTCCACTGAATTAGAGACATGAATCGTATAAAATTCAACCATGGAGATTAGGTGAGTAGAGTGTCATGCCTAAGGAGAATTGATTTGTGATGGGGATACATTAAGTTTTGGGGTATAGTACCTTCGGATAGGTAATATTAATGATGTATTTAGGCGAATTCGATCCTTTAGGTAGTATTATGTCATAAGAAAATTAATGATTCCATAAGACAAGCGGAATCGCATTGGTCAACACTTGGGGATGTGTACTCAGTCAGAGTCGATAAGATACTATTGTTGTAAGTAAGTGTCTTGGGGGCTGTTGATTTAAAGTTTTGCCTTGTAAGCTATTATGAGAGTTACGCGCAAATTGATGTATATATGTTACGTATGCAACTGAAAAGCGGTGGAACCCCCAATTTTTGAATTCTTACTTACTAAAAGTAATTTTCTTTTATAGATAGATGCGGAAGCGAGATGGTTCAACACAAACAACAATTTTTTTTAATTTATTTCAAATTAAAATTAATCCAAGTGAAATATCATGAAAACACATATGCATTTTAATTTCACTTAAACCTTAATAATTAACACAAGTCCTAGAAATTTGCCTAAGTCATATTTTCAATATTATCAAGTTAAGCAAAACCAATTTTAACAAATTAAATTAATGACTTGAATTAACTACAAATTACCCAAACTTAATATAGCACCAAATTAAACAAGTAGTGATTAAATTAAACCAATTTTATCTTTTTACCTAAGGACGTTCTAGGTGATATTTGCCAAAAGATAATATATACAATGAATCATTACGCCGCGATGTACGAGGAAAAACCCACAACGGGAAACAATCTCGGACGACCTTAGCCTCAAATCCACTAAGTATAGTTTTACAAATACAAGACAGTAAGACTTACAACACTCGATTCGATCCCTTTCAAGCCTCGACGCTCCTTCTTGTATACACCTCCTCTTAGCGAATAACCATGGAGCTCCACCGCGGCCTCGGAATCCACCGATCGGACTTTGTTGGTCACCGTCACTCAAACAAGGAGCCTTTCTCCAAGTGGATATGACAACGCAAAAAATCTTCTTCTTTGAGGGATTTAGATGCAAACCCAAACTTCTCTTCAAACGGTAGAGATAAAAATCGGTTCCAAACTCCAAGCAAATTATATATGTATAGATGAACTTGGATAAACAAACTATTGGGTGTAACACAAGTGTTTGATGATTTTTCTTTGAAAAATTAACACTTAAACATGAACCTTTTATTAGGAAAGATGAACTCTCAAAACTCTCTCTAGGAGTTAGAATACTATGAAAAAGTTAATTAGAAAGAGTTGATTTCTGCACTTAAGAAGTTCTGTCAAAAGATAGTGGGAAAAGAAGTGGGAAAGTGGGGAAAAAACTCCTCAAACTGCCAAAATAACTATTCCCGCCAAATCTCGTTCGAACGAGATTTTCGTTTGAACGAGACTTGTAACGAAGTTCCAGTATTTAAAAAATTGAACTCGTTAGAAATCTCATTCGAAGTTTCGTTCGAATAACCATCTCGTTCGAACGATGTTCCAGTGGCCTATTGGGGAACTTGTTGTCAAACCTCGCTCGAACGAAAAAACTCGTTCGAATGACAATTCGAACGAACCTCCAGAAAGTTGAAAAAATTGAGATTTAGCCCAGAAACTTGGAATAGTGCATATTAAAGTTTAATCTTTCTGAAATTAAACAACAGTTTTAAAAAAAAAAATCACCCCATAATAAATTGTTCCAAGCTCCTATATATATATATATATATATATATATATATATATATATATATATATTAAAATGCATTCATACCTTAGGAGCAATTAGAACTATGTTGGTGACATAGAAACAAGTCACTTGAAACACGACATTTGATGAAGCTTTATACTCTTGGCCACTACGTCTTCAATTAAACACATCATAGGCTTGAATAGGTACATTGAACACTATCCTATGACATAAATGTTTTTGTCCAAAATTTAGCCAAAACAATAATGTACTCAATTGGAAATTTGTGTCTTTACAAATCTTCCCCTTTGGCTATTTTGGGACAAAAATCAAACAAAAATCCTAAAGTTCCGTCAAGCTCTACCAGACACAAACATCCCACCCAATACTTGACACAAGACCCAAGGATCAAAACACTTTGCTGATGAAGTTTCCACTTGAAAGATTTCCTGCACACTTAAGCAAACTATCAAACGCATAGGGAATAACAAAATATATAGTGCATTTAAAATAAATACTCCCCCTAAATTAATTCTCCCCTCTATCAAACAAAAGATCAAATTAGAAAGATGTCTCCCCCTATGATAGATCTCCCTCAACTAAGATATGATAACAATAGGATTAGATACCATTTATCACCCTATCATTCTCCCCCTTTTTGTTCAGGAATAGACAAAGGATAAAAGAACTAATAAACAAGATAATGAATAAGGCGATGAGAACATTAAAGCATATGGGCAACAAATGAATAATTGATCCAACAAATAATTACGGATACCAACTAAGATGCAAGAAAATGATACCAATATGATACATAAAGTATTAAGCATGTAATATCAATAGAGAGTGCAACTAGATAGATACCAATTATGAATTAAAGCATAGATAGACTAGAAAGCAAGGCAAATACAGAAAAAATATCATATATATATATATATATATATATATATATATATATATATATATATATATATATATATATATATATATATATATACACACATAGGATAAATATACCAATAATGCACATGCAAGTATATATAGATATAAACACACAAATGACACTAAATAAAATAAGCTTTTCACACTCGTATGGCAAAAATGTGTCAGATGGAATTGGAAGTGTTGGGGTGTGAACTAGTAACAATTAAATTTAGATCCAATCACTTAAACCATGTTCACGGAGTTATCAATTGATTGCAAACTTCATCGCATTTGAATAGAACCTCATGTGACAATATAAATTGAACTCAATGAACAAACATACACAACGCATACAAGCCTAGCATGTTGATGATTCTATAAACAAATAGAGTCATGGCATTGATAGCGCAACTAGGATAAACGAACATTGTGCAAACCGTTGATATATCATCCAATCGCCCTCAATAAGCATATATATTTGAATGAATATATCAAACAAAAATAGGCCTTGGCAATTATTTTCGTTTTAATGCCATAATTCTATTTTCAGGCCTTTGGACCACGTATTTCTTTTAGGTCTAAACAAATGGTGTCTTACTATTCGTAAAGGATAATAAATCCTTTCGAAGCCCTTCCCTGTGCACATTTATACATATTATTTTTTTGATTTCTCACAAATCTCATGTGCAATGGATTTTGACATGCACTAGTCCTCCTAGGTCATAAATATGTAGATGACAAGATTGGTAGGAGAACACCTCACAAAGCTCAAATATACATATGAAGTTTAAATTTCAAATGAGCTCGTGCATGTGTGAATTGAGGCATATAAAAATAGAATCCATTTAAACAACATAAAATCCAACTACTCCATGTAAGCATGGTAAAGAACATTTTAAGGATTGACAATCTTAACCAAAAGTTCTAGCCACATGGGAGCATAAAAGAATAGATTCAAACACAAGAATATGACACATAAAGTGTGTCAAACTAAAATACACACAAAAAAATCTTTTTGAGTTTTTCTAATTTTTAACAAAAAATAAAAATATTTTACTCAAAAGACAAACCAAAAATCATTTGTCTTTTTCATTAAGACTAAATTACTAAAAGGAGAAACACAAATGATAAACAAAAATCTTTTTGTATTTTTCATTTAATGCAAAAAAAATGAAAGGAATATAATATAAAAGATAAACAAAAATCATAATTCTAGCATGTGATTAAGCATGGAGCATATACTACAAAATGATTAAACAAGCATACATTTAGCCTGATAATATAGCATGAAGTACAAAAGCTAAAGTAGGCAAACAAAACTAACACATTCAACCTTTACATTTTGTAAGGGAGGAAACATGTGAAAGTAAATGAGAATAAAAAAACCTATCTTGTAAAGCTACCAAGTCGTATCTCCTAACCCAAACTAATGACGAATGACAATCTCGCGGTGTAGGAATCTTGGCTACCTTGGTTTCCTTACGTTGGGATATTCTAGTAACTCTTTTAAGATCGAAACAAAATTTCCTAAGATGACCTTTTCGACCACAATCTGAACACCTAAACTCACGGCGAAAAGATTTATCTAAGGAGTGATCATTAAATGTTTTCCTAGGCGATTCTCCTAAGACATTGGTTTTGGCTTTATGAGTTGATTCAATACAAGTATTGAAGCCTAAACCACATAAGTCATTTTTGATTTGGACCGTTACTAAGATCTTATCTAGTTTTTAGGATCTACACTCCAAATCAAATTTGACTTTGCTAGAGTCTTTTAGTTTAATTTCTAATTCTACAATTTTATACTCCAACAAAACATTTCTCTCTTCGAACTCGAGAAGCTCCTTTTTCAAGGATTCCATTAAACCTCTAAGGCTATCTATCTCGCCTTCTATATATTCTATCTTATCTCTAAGAGATCTCTCTCGCGTCCTAAGGTCTTCCACTAACGCACTATCATCAATGACCTTGGCACGCTCTCTTAAACAAGCTTCTAACTTCAAATTAGCTCTTTTCAATTTAATAGATTCTTCAAATAATTCTTGAAAAGCAACTTGAAGTTCACTCACATCAACCTCGTCATTTTCACTCTCTCTCTCTTTCACTCTCACTACCATAATAAATAAGGGAATCAAAAACTTTGACTACGGAAGTGTCATGTGTTTGAATATATTCATGAGAAGATTCACTATCGGTGCTCACATAACTAGCCATAAAAGCCATTAAGTTGAGCTTAGTGGGGGAATCGAGTCCCTCTTCCTTATCACTATCGCTAAGGGTCGCATTATATGAAATTGGTCGCTTAACCTCTCTCCTTAGTTTAGTGGGGCATTCAAAATCCCTATGGCTATACCCTTCACAACCAAAACACTTATCTGACTCATCCCTATTTAAATTTTCTTTAGGAGTTTTATGGATCTTTTTGGCTTTGTCATGCTGAGAAGTTTCAAATTTCTTAAAATCATTTTTAAATTTATCTTTGTTAAATTTAAGAAATTTTCGAAATTTTCGAGCAAACAAGGCCATATCTTCCAAGTCACTATCACTCTTTCTTTTTACTACTTGTTTATCCTATTTTTGGGCTTTTAAAGCAATGCCCTTTTCAATTTTCTTTTCAGATTTAGAGGGAAACGTGTCCAGTTCATAAGTTTGTAAATCACCTACGAGCTCTTCTAATTTTGTAGAGGCTAAAGTTGGTAAAGAATTTAAAACGGTCACTTTTGGAATAAATCTATCGGGTAGGGACCTTAAAATTTTCTTTACTACTCTGTTGTCGGGTATTTTCTCTCCTAAATTAAAAGATGAATTAACAATATCGTAAAGTCTAGCATAAAATTCATCAAATGTTTCTTTTTCATTCATTTTGATGGTTTCAAATTGAGTGGTGAGGTTTTGGAGTTTTGAAGCTTTAACGACACTTGTACCTTCATGAGTGAGTTGTAAAATATCCCAAGATTCTTTAGCGGTTTCACACCTCATAATGCGTAGGAATTCATCTGGTGTAAACACGCTAAACAATGCATTTAACCCATGGGAATTAAAACTAGAAAGTTTAAATTCGTTCTCACTTCATATATCGGCGGGTTTGGGAACACGTTCATTATCGACTAAATGTGCAGGTGGGGACCACCCGCTAACAACAAACATCCAAACTCTCTCGTCGATATATTTAAGTGCCGATTTCATTTGCTCTTTCCAATACGCGTAATTAGAACCATCGAAAATAGGAAATTTTGAAAATGGGGAAAATTCCATATTAGCTAAAAAAATTAAAGGATCTTTATGAAATAATTTATCGTTTTGGCTCTGATACCATTTTGAAAAGCGGTGGAACCCCCAATTTTTGAATTCTTACTTACTAAAAGTAATTTCCTTTTATAGATAGATGCGGAAGCGAGATGGTTCAACACAAACAACAAATTTTTTTAATTTATTTCAAATTAAAATTAAACCAAGTGAAATATCATGAAAACACACACACATTTTAATTTCACTTAAACCTTAATAATTAACACAAGTCCTAGAAATTTGGCTAAGTCGTATTTTCAATATTATCAAGTTAGGCCAAAGTAATTTTAACAAATTAAATTAATGACTTGAATTAACTACAAATTACCCAAACTTAATATAGCAAAACAAGTAGTGATTAAATTAAACCAATTTTATCTTTTTACCTAAGCATGCGTTCTAGGTGATATTTGCCAAAAGATAAAATAAAAATGAATCACTATGCCGCGATGTACGAGGAAAAACCCACAACGGGAAACAACCTCGAATGGCCCTAGCCTCAAATCCACTAAGTATGGTTTTACATATACAAGACAGTAAGACTTGCAACACTCGACTCGATCCCTTTCAAGCCCCGACGCTCCTTTTTTTATACACCTCCGCTTAGCGAATAACCACGGAGATCCACCGCGGTCTCGGAATCCACCGATCGGACTTTGTTGGTCACCGTGATCCAAACTAGGAGCCTTTCTCCAAGTGGGTATGACAACGCAAACAATCTTCTTCTTTGAAGGATTTAGAAGCAAACCCAAACTTCTCTTCAAACGGTAGACATAAAAATCGGTGCCAAACTCCAAGAAAATTATATATGTATAGATGAACTTGGATAAACAAACTATTGGGTGTAACACAAGTGTTTGAAGATTTTTCTTTGAAAAATTAACACTTAAACATGAAACTTTTATTAGGAAAGATAAACTCTCAAAACTCTCTCTAGGAGTTAGAATATTATGAAAAAGTTAATTAGAAAGAGTTGATTTCCGCACTTAAGAAGTTATGTCAAATGATAGTTGGCAAAGAATTAGGAAAGTGGGAAAAAAACTGCGCCATAATAACTGTTCCCGCCAAATCTCGTTCGAATGAGATTTTCGTTCGAACGAGCCTTCAAATAAAGTTCCAGTATGTAAAAATTTGAACTCGTTTGAAGTTTCGTTCGAACAGCCATTTCGTTCGAACGACAATTCGAATGATGTTCCAGTGGCCTATTGGGGGACTCGTTGGCAGACCTCGTTCGAATGACATTCTCTTTCGAACGAAAAAACTCGTTCAAACGCCAATTCGAATGAACTTCCAGAAAGTTGAAAAAATTGAGATTTAGCCCAGAAACTTTGAATAGTTCACATTAAAGTTTAATCTTTCGGAAATTAAACAACATTTTTAAACAAAAATTTCACCCCATAATAAATTGTTCTAAGCTCCTATATATATGTATATATATATATATATATATATATATATATATATATATATATATATATATATATTAAAATGCATTCATACCTTAGGAGCAATTGGAACTATGTTGGTGACGTAGAAACAAGGCACTTGAAACACGGCATTTGATGAAGCTTTATACTCTTGGCCGCTACGTCTTTAACTAAACACATCATAGGCTTGAATAGGTAAATTGAACACTATCATATGATACAAATGTTTTTGTCCCGAATTGACCCAAAACAACAATGGACTCAATTGTAAATTTGTGTCCTTACAGTTTCAATGACAGTTAAGGAGACTTAGGAGTGAAATCTACATAGTCTTCCATATCAGGATTTCAGGAGATATGATGCAATATAGAGGAATAAGATCCCTAGTGATGCCGGTGATGTAAACTTAAAGGCTTATAGGTTATATGTGATGTCCCATATCCTACCGAAATCCTTATTAGTTTTTGTTTATGGATTGGTACTTTTATTATGGCCACAACCATTTGGTAGGGATATAAGATTATTATATATGTATCCGGGTCCTTTTTAGCAGCTTACATAATGGATGGATGCAAGGCAATTCCAGTCCGAGAATGGTTTAAGGGCGTCTTGGAGTGTCCGTAGCACTAACTTTACAGGAGGTCATCGGGAACAAAAATCGACTTGTTGTGATGTCTCAAGGCGTTCGAAGGTTAAGGTGTGCCATATATAGAGGCTCGTAAACTAGTATCTTTGCGAGACCCTATAATTGTTGAGCGTACCTATGATGCGAAAGTCATGGATGATGAAATCTTATTGGGTTTTGGGGCCTTTTACATGGAGTATGTTTGGTGTCCTTAGGGAAAAAGTTAATTACGATATTAAGACATGATAAGCATCCTAGTAATGATCCTATTGAAGGTCAGTTAATGACCTCAGATTGTTGGTTAAACTCAATGGAGTTGAGTCATGTAGTTTTTGGTGGGGTCGTCCAATTCGATATAAGCGGGTGAGGTAACCTTCTATGGATAATTAAAGATTAGTAACATGCTTGAAAATAATTCCCTTTTCATAAGATGGCTACTGTAGGAAGTGTAGTTCTTACTTTTGATAGGCACTAGGAAATGCAATTGGGACTTAGATTGATGATATCATAATAATGACTTGAAATGGCACCCCAGGGGGGGTAACAAATCATGATTAGAATATTGACGTGTGTAAACAACATAAGTTAGAATGGCCACAGTAAGGTGGGGACTAGTTCTTAGAACGTCTCGCCAAGCGGGTATGGATTAGAATATGTAGCCCTATGTGGTACTTACTACCCTTAGAATGCCAATGGCGACCGATAATGACCACATAAGTTCATGGTATGTAAAGGTAAGTTCATTTGGGTAGAACTCAACCTGGAGATAAGCTTTTATGATGACCTCATATCGGTAAAGGTTATTATAAGGTGAATGTTTCGCATAACGGGGTACTTACTAAGGAGACATTTAGGATACGATCATGGTATGAAAATATGGACAACGACCTAAGTGTATCAGGTTGTTCACGTCATTGCTAGAAAGGTGGACAAAGTCGACATGGATAAAAGTGTTGGTATTCGTGGGATGGAGTGGATCACGTTAGCCAAGGATGTAAGAAGGGAGCCTTACCCTTAAGGAAGGAAGTTTAGTGTTTGACTTCCCAAAGGACAATAGATTCGTATACTGCTCTCGCCTTGTGGAGATGAAAAGTTAATGATCCAATCTGTCACAGTTGGTGACCCTAGGCAGGTGTCTGGGTAGGCTAGGATCAAGCGAGAATGTTCAGGAGGAGATGTAGACTTCATAGAGTGTAACGTAGGTTCGTCCTTCATAAACCATAGTCTGATGCATACAAATGAGATTTTCTCGAAATGGTTATATGTTCCTTTCGATTCTTGTGTGTCCTATTTGGCTCCGGTAATTGAGGATTGGTGTTCCCATGACCGTGGTAGATCGAATTTATACCATGTCATTATACGATACGGTTTGGCCTAGTAGAGCTCGGGTGGACCTTGATAGATAGAATTTTTGGTGCTAAGTATGTTGTATCATTGTTTGAAAATCCCTTCTAACCAACAATTTCCTTCAATTAGCTACAAACATATCACAAAACTAGTATGGAGGTAAGTAAGGGTATCAATCCAACTCTATAGAGTGAAACACTCAACTTGTGAAGATAATTGTAAAATTATTTTCATGTTATTATTATTTTTTGGATATTTTTACTTTTTAAAATGATTTTTAATGAAGAAATGTTTTGATTTTTTTAAAGTAAACTAACTAGGAAGAGAATGCTAAAGAGAGAAATATATTTATTTATTTTTAAATTAAAAGGGAGTGATATAATATGAGTTCAAAAAAAATATTAAAACTAATATAAACTAATTAATTAAAAGAAAATTGAGAAAATAAATTAAAGAAATATAAAAGTCTAACTAAATCAAATATTTACACATTTTTCTCTCAATAAGTAACAATCTCAAAGAGAAAAAAAGTTAAATACTAAAAAGAAAAAATAAGATTATCTACACTATGTACAACTGGGTGAACTCCCAAATACTCATCAATGTTTGAATTAAATGCTAAAAATACAAACAATACCAACAAAGATTTGCATCTAAGTATTTCTCCGTCTAAATGAATTCTCAATGCACTATTAAATAGTGAGAAATATTTGCTAAAAATACAAACCCTCCCACCAAAAATTTGTACATAAAAATTCATTCATGTGAAATAAATTTTACCATAACACCCTATATTAAGATATTTGCTAAAAATACAAACACTCTTTATAAATTGTTGGATCATAATTTATCCCAACAAGATAATTTCTACTGCACCACTGTATCTTGAGATGTTTGCTAAAAATACAAACACTCTCCATAGAGTGTTGGAGGCAAAAACAATCCCATGTTTAAGAATTCTTTTTTATTTTTCTGTCCGAGCTTCTCTTATACAAATGCAAGATGTAAGGGCCAAAACAAATGCAGACTTGGGTCAGTGGCACTTTCTGGTGGAGTTCATGTCAAACAGATAAAGTAACCAAAAAAGGGGTAATAAAGTAACCCAAAAGGGGTATGGAGCAGTTATTATGGAGCATTAAAATATGCAGAAAAAGAGGAGGTACTTGGAATCTCCTACATGTACATATTTACATTGAAATATGCATGCGTGTAAGTGGGTTGTGCAGGAGCAAGAAAAGATGGTCAGGTATGGTGGGTTTTGGTCTGCTGATTTGGGTGGTCACTGTCCGTGTATGGGTAGATCTCGTACGGGTTAGGTGTGGTTGGTTTAGGTCGGGTAAGGAGCTGTTTGTGTGTGTTGTGTATATATATGTTAAGTGTGTGTGTGTGTGTGTGTGTGTGTTTATATTCTCTAGTTTGTGTGTGTTTGTTAGCATATATATATATATATATATATATATATAGTTAGTTAGTTAGTTAGTTAGTTAGTTAGTTAGTTAATATATATGTACCTATATAAATATACAAGTGCTATAGTTCGTTGTGTTGTATAATATATAAGTAACTATATATATGTGTGTGTGTTAGCTTCTATAATAAGTAAATATATATTATATGTATGTTAGTAGTATATATATAATGTGTGCTATGTGTTGTGCGTGCGTAAGTTAGTAAATATATATATATAGTATATATATGTGTGTGCAATATATGATATATGATATGTAGTATGCTATTAAGAAATAAAGTGTGTAAAATAAAACACTGTATAAATAAATTAATAAATTAAGATAAAATAATGCACAAACTAATGAAAATGATGCATCTGTAATAATAAACATAAACGCGTATACTACTACTATTAATAAAATAATAATAATAATAAATAAATATAATAGTATATAAATTATGTATATATATATATACAAAACACATGTAAACACAACCCACAGGAGGTTAGGGATTTGGTTTGGGACAGGGTTTAAAGGGTATGGTTGTCTCCAATGGCATAAAATCAAATTTTAGCACTTTTGACCACATTTTTGCCACACTTTACTTGAATTATGCCTTTTGAAACCATAAATGCCAATTTACCTACAAAATAAATAAAATACTAATATAATTCCGATTTTACAGAGAATTAGCAATTAAAAACTGTCTATTTGAGGTATTAATTTAACACTTTTGGGTGCTTATCGCACCACCCCAAACCGAACATTGCTAGTTCTCGAGTAAAATATAGAGAGAAAGAAAGATAACCAACCAAAAGTGTACCACTTTTGTGGGCACTTGCGATTGCACTTAGCATGTGCCACAAGCCGTTAAACCTCTAGGTTGCCCTAGAGGACGAGTGTTGTCTCATGAGGGTTTGTAGTGAATATACCCACAAAATTCAAAACAATTTTTTTTTATTTTTTTAAAATATTTATTAAAAACATGGTCAATCTCCTCTTTAACATAAAAATATCATACAATCCATCATTTAAGTGCAATACCCCGTGAGTTTGGGACTGAGAAATTTAATTTTTGAGAGCAATAAAATTTATTTAAATTGGAGAATTTTAAATTTAGGAATTCAGGCCCAAAAATTAAGGACATTATAAAGTATTTCGGATGATGATTCTGAGTGCGCCATTGGTTCCGGATGGGTCGAGATAGTCGAAATGATTGTCCTTGGGATTTATTTCGGTTCCGGAATATTTTTTAAGTTAGTCTGGCTCGTATTGGAGTAAACGAGTCATTTAAAGTGTGTATTAACATTTAAAACTGGGACTTATGTTTTAAAGGTTTAAGAGGCTTACGGATCTGCCATTCTCATTTAAGAGAAAGAGAGAAAGAGAAAGGAAATAAGGAAAGAAGAAGAAAGGAAGAGAGAGAGGAAAAAGCTTGGAGATTTTTGGCCCACAATCCCGGGGACGATTCAACCTCTACAACTTTGAGGCAAGTGTTTAATCTTGATAAATAATTCATTTGTGTATTTCATTACATAATTTGTGGATAAGAAAATTGGATTTGGGGTATTTATATCAAAACCTAAATTTTGGGTATTTAAGTCTTGCAATTGATGTTTATACTTGGGTTTAAGGGTGTATAATTTGATGAGACAAGATATAGGATAGATTTTGATGTTGGTAAATATGTTGGGTATGAAGATTGATGGTTGGGGAATGTATATAGGGATTTTAGAGATTTGGGTTTGGAGAAAATATCCCTATTTCGTGGCCTTCTCAACTGGTCGAATCGATTCGCCCCTAGCGAATCGATTATCCATGTTTCAGAATCATTAGGTCTATAGGGATGAATCGATTTGCCCCTTGCGAATCGATTCGATATGTAGCAGACTTACATGTCTAGTTATACCGAATTGATTCGGAGGGGCCGAATCGATTCGCATTTAGGACCGAATCAATTCAGAGGGGCCGAATCGATTTGGAAACAGGGTAGTTTTGCTTAATTTTTCTAGAATGAGTTTTAAATCCCTCTCGGTTGGGTTTCTCGGTTTGGAACTCAAATATAAGATGTGAGAGATATGTTTGGAGTATTTTTTAGGGTTTCTCACATGCTAGGATCGCCGGGGGGGGGGGGGGGGTGGGGTGCTATCATAGTAGTTTGGGAAGATATAAATGTTTTGAAATTGTTGTATTCAGGTAGTGGGGAAACTTATTAGGTATGGAAATCCTATTTGGAGATTAGATGTGAGTTAATACATGAGGTTAGGTTAAGGATATTGTGAGGAAGTTGTGATGAAAAAATGTGAAATTTAGATGCCGACTATTGTGTCAATTTCTTATAACAATGGGATTCTATTTAGGATATAATTGGGGAACGAAGAGAGAGAAGTCATTTATCCTTAGTGTTGATTAACTCAAGGAATATGGTAATTATGTAAATGTGTAAGGTTCATCATAAGACATTGAACCGTAATCTAAAGTGAGGGTAATTTAGCTTCTTGCCGACAATTAGGTGTGAGTATACTTATCGTTGGACTAGTCTATACATATCGACAAGTGGTTAACTATGGGTATCCCAATATATGATGTTATCATAAAATAAATGTAGTTTTGAGATTGAGGCTTACCGATTATTGGGTGTGTGAGTAATAATTGGGATTCCAGTACTTGAAATGAATTTAAGTTTAAGCTTGAGGCTTGTAGACTAATAGTCATGTGAATACCTATAGTCAGGATTGTTATTGGATATATCGATGTGCATTCGGTTGTTGATGGGATGTGTGTTGATTGTTATATACATTAAACTTTGGGGTGATAACCTTAATGTTGAATATATTGGAAGACTATTCATATCATAGGAGCAATGGATGAATATGCTTCAAGTGAGGGATCGTATTTATATAAAAAATTAAGTTAATATGCTTGGAGAGATAGCTAGTATAATGAAGAATATGTACGTGTATAGGCAAGTTTATGGATTTTATACCTACGGATGAGAGATAGTGTGTATATATATATGTGGATACATATATGAATAGATATGTATATATATGTGTGTACTTATGGCGTGAATATCTCTACCGTGTGTGATGGTTTGATTATATGATGCGATCATATGGATGTATATATATATAGTGTGAATTATATATATACTTATGGTGTGAAGCATACCTGGCACATGCTATCATGGGAAGTTGTGTGATGTTGGGTGAGCCCCTGGCTTGAAGAGAAGGGGTGGATATTCCCCAGGTCATAGTCATCCATTAGTATATGTGTGATTTTATTTTAGGGGTGAGAAGTCTTGGGTATGGGACGTTCTCACTTGACCGGTTAGGAACTATGGCCGCTTCCCATGCGTTATGATTGATTTTGTCGCCGTGGTGGTGTGATAATAGTCTGATAGGTGGTGACCCCGGGAGAAAGTGAGTAATTCCTGGAAGATGATAACATAGTGCAGTATTTTGGCATACTATAGTCGTTTACGTTACGTGTATGGCAAAGTGTACATTATGTGTGTTATGTATACGTGGTTATAGGAATGAATGATTGTTCATATATATATTTAGAGTAAATATATATTTATATATCCTATAGGGAAGAGGATAAGGAGTTTTTATGAGGTACATCTTGGATGATTTCAGTGTATTAATTTATCAAGGTCAACCGATAGTATTTAGAGACATTTTACGATTATATCGACCTCCAAGAGTTAGATGGAGATTTTAGCTATGTTCTTAAAGATACTACTCAATATTTAATTAGTTGCAGTAGTATGATTTGTGTAGATGACATAATGGATCCCTACGATCGACATTGTCAAGGAGTAGTGTATCGGGGGGGGGGGGGGGGTTCCTTGTTTGGATTTTGCTTTGCGAGATGCCCCACGCATGAAACTTAGTGCAATGTTGAGAGTAGAGAGAAGTTTTGTCTCAGTACTTGTATGTATGATTGTTAAGAGAATACACTTTTATATTGAAGCTTAATGCTAATATGTGACGAACGGATCCCTACGATCGACATTGTCAAGGAGTAGTGTATCAGGGGGGTTCCTTGTTTGGATTTTACTTTGCGAGATGCCCCATGCACGAAACGTAGTGCACTGTTGGGAGTAGAGAAAAGTTTTGTCCTTAATACTTGTATGTATCTTGTTTAGAGAATAAACTCTTATATTAAAGAATAATGTTAATGTGTTGTAATACCCCGTATTTTTTATGCTATATTAATTTGGGGATTTATTAAATTTAATGTGAATGATTTATTTAATAAAAATCCGAAAATTAATTATGTTATAATTATTAACGTGACGAGAGTTAGTAATTATGGGAAACTTGTTAAATATTACTAATGAGCAAAGTAATATATTATATTGATTATATTGAATGTCATGAGCGAATTAAATGACTATTTCGGAAATTTAAGTCGGGACGTGCCCGTGTCACGTCAGGACTAATTTTGTTAAATAAAAAGTGAATATTTTATAAGTTATTCGTATGGTCATTTTGAGTGCACCAACGCATCCGTAAGGGTCGAGATAGTCAGAAAAGTGTACCCGGGGGTGTAGTTTGGGTCTCGGGGCATTTTTAGGCCTAATTAGTACCCCGGGAGGGCATTTTAGTCATTTTACATAATTGGATAATTAAACCCACGAATTTCAGCAACCTATATCAAAAACGTAGGTTAGTCTTTTAGGGTTAGAATATCCAGAAATCAAGTGACGGCCATTGGAGAAGAGAGGAGAGAGCTCCAAGGAAATTCAATGCCAAAAAGTCACCGGTTTGCACCGCCGCCACCACCACCGCGTAGATCGCGAGACGAGGAAGGCAGCCATACCAAAATCAGCCGTGAATCAGTATACCAAAAATCCCAGGCAAGTGTTTAACTTGCGTATTTTCTTTAATGCAATCTTCATATTGGTTTAGGATTGATTAGAGATGATAAATATGGAAGAACACCCAATTTGTGTTAGGAAAATGCATGTAGAAATGATTTATATGAAATTCTGGAGTCCTTGCCATGTAGAGGAATATAACCCACGAAATTTTGATGATCTTAAGAAAGAAATTCTGGAGAAAGATTTGTTAGAAAACTGTTTAAGAAAATTCTAGGGTTCTTGATAATTGGATATAATTTTAGGTTGAAAATCCGTGTTTAAATGATGAATAGGTACATGCCTTACGTTAGAATCATCTGGTATATTGTTATAATGTTAGTAGTAGAATTCTGGGATGATTGGAACTTGAAAATATGGATTTGGTATAATTTTGGTGATGAAACCCGTAACTGCATTCTGCAGAATTTTTCGCAGACCTGCTTGATCGATCGATCGAGCCTCGAGCTTCGATCGATCGAAGGTTCGATCGATCGAGCCCCAAGCTTCGATAGATCGACCCCTCCTGGAAGACTCCTAATTCCCTCTTTAAATGAGTTAAATTCAAATTGTCGTGATATAATTCTTGGGCATTCTTGATAAAATGATTTGGGAGACATTGAGGACCAATAGGACATATGAATAAATGTTGAGAGCGTTATTATAAGACGAGAATCTTGTTTTTGGGATAATTATATATTTAACAATGAAACTACGTATTTCAAGTGAGAGAATACGGCGAATAGTTACGATAGTAAATAGAGGTATACATACTGAATTTTCCTACTTGGAAGGACAGAGTCAACGAATGTCGCGTATTAAGTGAGAAAACCCTTCGAGTTAAGGTTAGTGATGAAACCTTATACGTAATTCTATAAATGTGAAATTAAGGATAAATGGTATAATTATGGGTGACGAGAAGAACCTATATTAATATGATAAAGTGGTATAATTATATGATTGTGTGTACATATATTTTATGCATGTGAAAAACATACCGCGCTACTTGCTATCCTTGAGGTTACCGCCCTGGGACAGTCTTATCTCGATGGGACCTTTATGGGGGATATTGACTTGTACCCTAGAAGATAGATATCCTTGGTACAGGCTATCGAATCGATAGTTCAGAGGGTCCTAAGACACGCGAGTATGTGCCATCCTCTTAGAGACTTGGAATCTATGCTTCGCCTCGATATTGTTTGTGTATGTGTTAATACAGTTCGATAGTGATTCCGAACTTGTTTTCCCCTTAATATGAGTGGTATGGGGTTTGTATAGTAGAAGTATGCACGCACCATAGTTTTATTCGGGGTGCTGTTATTTATATATATTATACTAGTAGTATATATATATAGGAGATTTGGAAATTTGAAACTGCCTACTGTGATTTGATAAGTAGGACATGGTTGATGACACATATAGTAAGTACTTGTTTTGTGAGAGTATAATATGACACTAGGAAACTTTATATATGAATAAAAAGCTAAAACAAGAGTTGTGCTACTAATTGGAAGTATTCTTTTTAAACAAAAATATTGTTCGGTTTGAAATCTTATGAGTAAGTTTAAGATACGATAAATTATTGGGAAGGTTAGTATGATAAAATGATGGGTTAAATTGTTGGGAAGGTTAGTGCGATAGGTGTGCACATTAGAAGAGAGGTGAGTATTTCTCATGAGAGGGACGTACTAATATGTTGTTGCATTAGCCTGTATCAATTTAAATACTTGCTAAACGTATTTTAAATCAAACACACTTTCGGGATCTGACCCGTTTCTTTTTCTCTCTCTCTCTTGTATATATATGTATATATTTCAGGTTCCCAGCCACAGGGGCATCTTGCTTAGGATCCCTTGAGAGGAATGTGCTGCAGCTTGGGTGGGAGTTGCAGGTCACTTGCGTAGACGGCTTCCTTTATTGACTCCACTTCTAGCATTCTCATTTATTGGGCATGTGTCGCCCTTTCCATTACTTCATTGTTGTTGGGACATTTATATTTCAGTTTTCCAGTATTGTTCCATGGGATTTATTCAGTTTGGATTTGTGACTTTAATTTTCATATGTTGACATTCAATTGACGAATGTATTATATTATCTGGTTTATTGTGGTGTGATTCTTAATTGTAGAAATGTTGTTTTTAAATAAATAAATAAATCTTTTTCTTTAATTAAAATTTGGAAAGTATGTATGAAATGGTTTTGACACTTAGCTTAATTATTTAGGGTGTTAAATTGGAAAATTTATTTTATCGACAGTGATGCTGAGAATGAACCAACAGTTTACCTTGATTTAATTTAATAAAGGAGTGATCGCCCGGTATTTAATTAGGCGGGGTGTCACATGTGTAACATATTAAGACTATAATTGGTTTATGTTAATAAATGGAATCACGAGAGCCTAGTAAGGCATATATGTGATAATATATTTCAATGTGATTAGAATGGAAAGTATTTTTGAGTTATGTTAGGATGGTAGGTCAAGCGGGTATGGACCATGCGTATGGTAAGTTAGGTTGTCCTTATATGGGTGGGGTAACTTAATTCGGGTTCTAGGACATGAGTAGGTGCGCGCTGTAGATGAGAGGTGAGTTTAGGGTTTCACGAGAGTACGACTCCACTTTAATTATGAAATAGTGCATTTAGATTTATTATGCACGGTTATCACACTTGCTAAACATTTTTACACCTCGGGATCTGACCCGTTTATATTTCTCTTTTGCTATATGTATATATATATATTGTTTACTACAGGTGTCCTACCGCATGTATACTGAATGCTTTTCTATCCAGAGTCTTGGGAGCCGTAGCAGTTGCAGACTGTGGCAGGATTTAGATTGTAGTCACTTCCTACTTTTTTGGAAATCTAGGTAGGATTCATGTTATATATCGGGTTTATACCTACGAGATATTTGTAGCATTTTATATTCCTTCTTTATGGATGTTGTACTGTCTGTGACCCGACGGCTTATTCGGGTATATTTCCTTTTGTGTACTTATTTTATTTTAATTCTAGCACTTCTTTTATTATGGTACTTGTGTATGTTTTACCTTTGTTGGTAGTTCTATAATGTTGGTTTGTTGTCCGTTGCATGTTTTATTTACTTTGGCGTCTGCTTTTATATTTTTGGGTAGTTAGCCTTATTTATTTTAGTTTCTTCAGTAGATGCTGAGAATGATCCATCTGAGATTCATGATTAAATGTAGTATAGGGTTGGCCACCCGTTATTATTTTAAGCGGGGTGTCACATTAAGTATCACTAACAATGAACTAGAAGTATATGAAAATTTTAAACTTATTTAATACCCAAGGAAAATCTTTTCTAGAACTCAACATGTGTAATATGAATCACTTAAAACGGTTTGAAGAAGCATAAGAGTAATTTCTAGATTTCCTTTTAAAATCAATTGTTTTAACTTTCAAATCTCACCGGATATGTATCTCTAAAATGATCTCTTGAGATTTGGGTATGTGTATCTCTCTTATGTGTGAGGATGTGAGTAAATTTAAACAAGTTCAAACGTCTCACAAACATATAAGAAAGAACGGATACATGAAATAATTTGATCTCATAAAAGGAATGCAAATCACTATATAGAGAATGTCGAATTATTCACCACGTTGAGTTTCATTTGCCCAAATATTTGGGGGGAAACATGGATGTTTATGGGTGAGGGGAAATGAAATTAGAAGGATGGGATGGTATGAGGTAGGGGTGACAATTCGGGTTAGTCGTGTCATTTCGGGTCGCGCTGATTTTGATTTTAATATAAGTTTTGGGTACTCTTAAATCTATACAAGATAATCGTGTCATGTTCGGAACATTTCAAGTTATTACCATAAACGGGTTATCATGTCAAAAATTTCCATCCCTAGTATGAGGTACGGTGGTATGATGGATGAATGTTTGAGAAGAGTGTATTACACTTGAGGAACAAATGCCTTTATTTCACAAGAACTTAACTGTTGCTTTCTCTTTTTTCTTCTTTTTTCCAAATACTCATTAATGTTTGAGATAAATCTTCTAAAAATACAAATAACCCCAACATATATTTGTATCTAAGTTTTTCTTCCATCTGAATTGAACTTTCGAAGAGATATTCGCTAAAAATGCAAACACTCTCTATGACTGATCTTCTCCTTTTACTTTCAACACTCTTCCCTTTTTCAACTTGGCGAGTGGAAAATGGTAATGATATGGAAAATGGAAGGCGTATGGATGAAATGATGATTTTTTGGATTTTAGATAAGATTGGACAATTTTAACAATTAATGTCTCCATTCATTAAATATGATCGCATACTTCCAATTTTTTTTAGCTTGCAAATACTCATCAATGTGTAAGATAAATCTTCTAAAAATTACAAATAACCTCCACATAGATTTTCTTCTTCTGACGGACTCTCAAAGAGATATTTGCTAAAAATGCAAAACACTCTATGAAGGCTTTGTGTATTAATACTCATTTCTTTTTCTTTCCTTTGCGATGTTATTCATCTTTTAGGCCACGGATGAAGACATTCTACATATATAATTCCAAGCACTCTTTTTGTCAAAACAAATGGTGATGATGGAAATTGTGGATGGTATGGGAAATATGAATGATATATGGTAGTGGTATGTATGGATATGGTAAGTAAGTGTTCATAACAAATTACAAGGCACGCATTTCTTACAACTCAAAATTGATGTCATTCTCAGTGATTATGCCAAAATTTGAAGGATAATGAGATCATGCAGTGACTTTTAGTGCGGTATCCAAAGAAAGTTGAGCCAACTTGTGACTCGGAGATTGCATAAAAATTCTCAAAAGGATGAAAAGCTCAAGTCTCATGGGTTAAATCTCCACAAATGATTTTTAAGGGTTTCATGAAAAATATTTTCACTTTTAAACATTAGACTGTAATGACGTGATAAGTGCGCAAGAAGTGTTGAGTCTAGGAATTCATGGTCCGATATGCTTTATAAAGTATTAGTTAAGCTTATAAGTTTGAAAAATCGACTTCAAGTTCCACTTAGAGTATTGTAGACTTTAATGGTGAATGGTAGATACATAATGTCAGAGATAAGAATAACGTGTAAAAAGTGAAAAATATGTTATGTTTCTAACAAAATTTTGAAAATAGGTACAATTTTGATAAATACCCACCCCCAAACAAAAGATAACATCATCCTCGATGTTTAAAATCATATTTTGAAATTTTTAATGAATGGGGAAGGAAAGAGTATACCGAAATCAACCGATAATGAAAAGGTACCGCATCACGGAGATTTTTTTTATAAGAAAAATAATGGAAAATATTTTGGAGTTTTGATTTTTTTTTCAAAGGGATAAAAAAATTGAGATGAAATCCTAACTCGTTTTAATGACCGGGTTGAGGTCTTAGGTTCATTAATTCATCACACCATTCAAAGTAAGACTATGCAAAAAATAAAGTCACATAAGAGCATATAGTCAAATAATAAATGGACTCACTAAGAGGAGAGGCGCCAATGATAAAGAAATGTACCTCCTACGACTTTTACACATGTAGGGTGAAGACTGATTTGAGTCGATTGGGGGGAAGGTCGCCTAACTTCAGTCGTCCCTGGGAGTCCTGCTGACCCAAAGTAGAGAGGCTTCAATTTTTCTCGCCTTTGGACGCTTTCTCTCTACCTTGTCCGGTTTCCCTTTTGCTTTTTATTTTATTATTACAAATTATTGGTGTCCAAAATCACCACAAATAAATGTATAAGGCCTCAATAATACCTAATACAACCAATCTCATGAATAGGAAACATAAGAAATAAAAAATACAACAAAAAATTGAAAATGTATACAAGTCTACACACGAGCCTCCAGCGTCACGGAAACGGTAACGACGCCGTTTGATTTAAGAATTTTTTTTGTAACAGTTATTATCGTTGTTACAATTCCCTTCCAATCAAAATTCCTTCAACCTACAAACACATGAAAAAATATTCATATGATAACTAAGGGTATCAGTCCACTTTTCATGTGTGAAGCACTCAACTTGTGAAGATAATTGTATAATCATTTTCATGTTATTATTATTTTTTTGGCATTTTCACTTTTTAAAATGATTTTTTTTTGAAGAAATTTTTTGATTTTTTTAAAGTAAACTAACTAGGAAGAGAATGCTAAATAGATAAATATATTTGGGTGGCTTCGGTTAAGGAGGCATGGTTTTCTCAGAGTATTCTCTGTACTAAGGATTAACAACCTTAGGATTGGTCGGCATGGCAGTCAGTAGCTATGGTTTTTAGGTGAGGGATAATGATTTGAGGACATTGTATAATGTTAAAACTAGAGGAAATATAGTACTAAGTGTTGTTGGCCACAATGAATAAATCGGTTTAGCGCCTAGACGAGCGTTATCTAGTTGTACACTTAGGATGATCCTAGGTTTGTAGAAGGGTACTGTGAAAAGTTATTAGTCGATGCATAGTAGACATATTGGCATGATTTCCACTCGATGAGAGTGACAAGCGATACGAGTATAATATCAAGGCCAAGCAAAGTTGTGTCATTATGATGATCCAAGAATTCAGGTAAACACATGATATGTAGTCCTACAATTGAGAATGGTTCTTGGTGATGAATCGGATGTTAGTTATATTATAATTAATACATGGGGGAGTATCGATCAGAAGAGAGGGTTTCTTGGTAGAGACACCGACATGATTTAAGTATTAGTAAGTTAGTCTTAGGACTTTATTGAGCGTGATCATTAAGTTAGTGGAGACTTGAGGACAATTATGTTTCGTTGATGGTTAGTGTGATGGTGAGTGTTATAGAATGTCACATGTTGAAACTTTCGTGAAAACCCCCATGTAAGAGCATACGATGTGATCTTAGCTATTGAGGACTTCGATGCTTTTGTATTAGAGGATTTCTATGACTTAGAAAAAGAGTTGGTATATCCCATGAACTTCAGGAATTGGCAGATTGATAATTTCAGGGATGAAATTTTCGAAAGAGGAATGAATATAATACTCGTACCCAATATTTTATTATTTTTATTATTAAAATTGTAATAATATGAAACCTTGAGAATTGGATTATTAATATTTGGGCTTTTATCTCTAGATGGTTATTCGTTGAGCCTTCATGGTAATTATTGGAATTATGTGGGTGAAATTGGTGATTTAAGGATACAATGTGGATCAATCTAAAATAGGGTTCGTTTGAACGAGGTTCCATTCTCGTTTGAATTAGAATGCTAGTGGTTTGAGCGAAAATCCCTCCTCGTTCGAAGTGGACATCTAATGTAATATCCTACCCCTAAAAAATGGATTAAATAATATATTGATTATATTTAAGGAGGGGTAAATTATAGTTAGAGAAAGATTGTGGATGAAAATTGGAGAAAAATAAAGAGAAAAAGAAAAAGGTTCATTAAAATGACATGGAGTTGTCAATCTAATGACAGTGTTAAGGTCGTGAGTTACTGGTATACAATAGTAGGTCACACGAAGGATCGCGCCATCCATTGTTCGAACGACATTAGAAGTAATTCTAACGACATAGGTGATGTCGTTCGAATGACATAGGGAAAGTCGTTCGAAGGATCTTAGTCGAGTTTTTAGATCTGATTGCCCTTGTGCGTTGTCAAAATTTACATCATTGATTTTGTGTGCTGTCGAGCCCATATCAGGACATAATGGGAAAAATGAGAATTTAGGCTTTGGAGAGGGTTTTAAAAGGTGTTTTTTGGTTGGTTTTGAGTTATTTATGTGTTTGGAAAAATGGAAGAAGGGGGAGAGAGTGAGAGAGAAGGAAAGAGGTGGGTGGCTGTGATAACCCCGCTTAAAATAATAACGGGTGGCCAGCCCTACACTACATTTAATCAGAAATCTCATCTCAGATGACTCATTCTCAGCATCCACAGACTATACTATAATAGATAAGGCGAACTACCCGAAACCATAAAAGCGGATGCCAAAAATTAAATAAAACATGTAACGGATAACAAACCAACACTATAGAACTACTAGCAAGGGAAAAATGTACACGAGTAATGATGATCAAAAGGAAATGCTAACATTAGAATAAAACGAGAATATACAAAGAAATAACCCGAATAAGCTGTAGGGTCACAGACAGTACAACATCCATAAACAAGAAGTATAAACACTACATATAACTCCAGGGTATAAACCAGATACACAAAAGAGTCCTATCTAGATTTAAAAAGATATATGAAGCGACTACATTCTAAATCCCGCAACATCCGCACTTGTTACGGCTCCCAAGACTCTGGATAGAAAAGCATCTGGCATCCATGCGGTAGGACCCTGTAGTAATATATACATACATATATATAACAAAAGAGAAATATAAACGAGTCAGAGCCCGAGGTGTAAAATTGTTTAGCAAGTGTGTTAAACGTGCATAATAAATATCAATGCATTATTTCATAATTAGAGTGGAGTCGCACTCTCGTGAAACCCCAAACTCACCTCTCATCTAACAGCGCGTACCTATTCGCATATTGAAACCTTAATTAAGTTATCCCACCCATAAGGACAACCTACCTTACCATACGCATGGCCTATACCCACATGACCTACCACTTAACAAGACCCTCGAATCGTTTCCATTTTAATCCCACTTAAATATACATTCACATACATGCCTTACTAGGCTCTCGTGATTCCATTTATTAACTTAAACCAGTTACATGATTTAGTACGTTACACATTAACATTAGGTTTCAATGTAAGAGTTTATTACTCATATTAACATACATGTAAGTATTAAGGACAAAACTTCTCTTTATTCTCAACATTGCACTACATTTCATGCGTGGGACGTCTCACAAAGCGAAATCCAAATGAGGAAACCCCCGATACACTACACCTTGAAAATGTTGATCGTAGGGATCCATTATGTCATACACACAAATCCTACTACTTCAACTACTTAAATATAAATTACTATCTAAAACATAAATTGAATCTCTACTAAATCCTTGGGTCGACATAACCGCAAATGTCTCTAAGTACTATCCTTCGACCACAAATAAACTCGTACACCAAAATCTCCCAAGATGTACGTCATCGAAACTTCATATCCTCTTCACTTATAGGATATACAACTATATATTTTTACTCTAAATATATATATACAATCCTTCACTCCCATAACCACGCATACATCTCACACATAATGTACGCTATGCCATACACATAACATAAACGGCTATAGGATGCCAAAATACTGCACAATGCTATCATCTTCCAGGAATTACTCACTTTCTCCCGGGGTCACCACCTATCGGACTATTATCACACCGCCATGGCGACAAAATCAATCATAACGCATGGGAAGCGATCATAGTTCCTAATCAATTAAGTGAGAACGTCCCATACCCAAGACTTCTCACCCCCAAAATAAAATCACACAAATAATAATGGACGACTATGACCCGGGGAATATCCACCCCTGCTCCTCAAGCCAGGGGCTCACCCAACATCGCGCAACTTCCCATGATAGCATGTGCCAGGTATGCTTCACACCATAAGTATATATACCATTCCCACACACAATATATATACATCCATATTATCACATCATATATACAAACCATCACACACGGTATAAATATTCAAGCCATAAGTACACACATATATACATATCTATATATACATATATATACAAATCCACATATATACACACGATCTCTCATCCTTATGTATGAAATTCGTAACTTGTCTATATGTGTACATAGTCCTCATTATCTAGCTATCATTCCAAGAACATTAACTTAAATCGTTATATAATTACTGATTAGGCATATATTCTTCACATTTATCCCCTTAATTACGGTATTTTTATGATCCCGTGCAGTGTATTTAGCTTGGATTTGTCTCTTATTTATGCTACTAACCTTTTTTGGCAAGTATTTCGTGTTTTGTGTATTTCTCATGTGTTTTATAGGTATTTCATGCAAGTTAGTGCGAAGGAGAACTCAAAACGGTGAAAGAATCCAAGAAATGGAGAGTTGAAGGGCATTTTCAAAAAATTTCAGCCTTAGTCCAGAGGTGGGGCCAACTATAAAGTTGAATATATCTAAATTACAAGAATACTGGAAAAAACGGCACCTCAATCCGAGCTACGGTGAAGAAGTTACGATGTTTTGAAGTTGCGCGATAATGAAGAGTCTGGATGTGTGGATTTCTGTCATTAATTATGCAGATTTTATGGTGATTGGTTGGCAAAAACTTGTTCCACAAGCGAAATTTGATGCCAAATTCGTGCAAATTGGTGCTATAAAAGACCAAGCCCTACCTCATTTTCAAGAGGAGTTGAATTCTAGAGAGAGGGAGTCAAATTCTAGAGGGTAGGAGTAGGATTAGAGAGAGAAAGTTAGATTGTAGTTTTCTTTGGTAGAAGTTTTCATAAACCCTAGTTGTAAGTTTGAAGAAGAAGTTTTGCTGGATTCAAATTCATCTCTTTCTCCTCTTGCTAAATACAAGTATCAATTTCTATTCTCTATTTTATTTTTCCATTCAATTCTCAATTGTTTTGCAAATTGTTAACAATGTTTGTTAGAGTTTTCTTTTGTTTTCATCATGTTTAGCTAATTTTTAAGGGTTGGGATGCATGAATCCATCCCGATGTAATTTATCTACGTAGGAAATAGAATTTAAATTTAAATTTGAAAGAATCGTGTAAGAGAAGTTCACAATCATCCTAGATCTTTTAATATCTCTTGCCCTAGGTACTTGGGATATTTAAGAATATGATGTGCGTGTAATTATTTAGCACCGCTTTATATTTATCTTTGATTTCATATGATGCGGGCTTGAACCTCATATATGTAATGCTTAGGATCTATAAAGACTGAATTCATTCAAATTTATAATTTACAATTCTAGTATTCTAATGGGTAATTACTAGGGATTGGGGGATTGTATTCCAACTTATTTCCTCATTCATTTTAATTAGTTTTATAAATTTGTTCCAACTTATTTCCCCTTGTCAACCATCATCATCTTTTTCACTTTTATTTTAGAAGTAATAAATCAATTAAATTCTATAAAACATTCCCTGTGGATTCGATACCCAGACTTACTACTATACTCCTTAAGAAGTGTAGTTACAAGTTTAGGTTTTTTTGTATTGAGATTGGAAGCCAATAACAACGACTAGCGTATTACACGGACGCTCGGTTTTTCCACTCAATCAAAATGGCGCTGTTGCCGGGGAATGTTTTGTTATAGATTATAATTGATTTACTATTTTGAAAGATTTTTTTTAAAACTTTTTTGTAGCCTTGCACAATTGAGCACCAAGAAACGTTGAATCCTCGATCGCACACCTCTGTACTCGAATTTCCATTTACATACTATTCGGTAATCATGTCTTTTCATGGTGAGTTCGATAATTATAACGGTTCATATGGTAATCGTTTTCAAACTTTTTATTCTCAAGAGTCCGTGGCTCGACCTATTACCATTGGTGAGGCCATTCTAACTCCGGAGTATGAAAGGCTTGAAAATGAATATAGGAGAGAAATTTATATTAAATATTCTCAAGAATTTATGCCTCGACCTATTACCATGGGTGAGGCCTTTCTAAATCTTGCGTATGAAAAGCTTGAAAACGAATATCGAAAAAAAAATCATTTTGGGGAATCCAATGAAGATTTTTCTTTCGATATTTGTGAAACTATAGAAGGTTTTCAACCAAATGAGGAATCCGAGGTTTTAGAGCCAAGGGATCCTACTTTGGAAGAAACCACGCTTTTTCTAACCAAAAGAGTACTGGATTTTCTTTCCACCCAAAGCACAAAGTGTAAGGACACAAATTTCCAATTGAGTCCATATATAGTTTTGGCTCAATTCCGGACAAAAACATTTATTCATAGGATAGTATTTATTGTAATATTCTCAAACCTATGAAGTGTATGTTGAAGACGTAGCGGCAAAGAATTTAAAGCTTCATCAAAATGCCGGTTTGCGTGCCTCGTTTCTACGTCATCAACTAAGGTTCCATGCTCCCAAGGTATGAATGTAATTATATTTATATAGGAGTTTGGAACAATTTGTATTGGGTGTTAGGTTAATAAAAACTGCATTTTATTTTTCAGAAAGAATCAATTAGAAACTTAAAAATAAGTATATAAAAGTTTCTGGGCCAAAATCGCATTTTATAAACTTTCTGGACGTTCGTTAGAAATGTCGTTCGAACGAGTTTTTTCGTTTGAACCAGATTTCGTTCGAACGAGTTTTGTCGTTCGAACCAGGTTCGTTCGAATGAGTTTTGCCAACGACCCTAACTGGACAGTCGTTCGATATGTCGTTCGAACGAATGTTCGTTCTAACGAGGTATCTAACGAACTTCTAACGAGCCCAGGCTGGTCACTCGTTAGAAGTCTCGTTCGAACGAGAATCATGTTCGTTCGAACGAACTTCCAGCGGGAACAGTTATTTGGCAGTTTTTTGCAGTTTTTCCCCACTCCTCCACTTGGTTTTCAACCAACCTTTTTCATACTTTATTATGTGCGGGAAACACATTTTCCAAGACAACTTTTCCATTCCATCTCTTAGAGAGAGTTTGAGAGCAAATTTATTTATGGAAAATGTTCATGTTTTGAGTGTTAATTTTTAAAGAAAAATTCATACACACTCTAGTTTACACCCAATAATTGTTTATCCAAGTTTCTATATTTATATAAATTGCTTGGAGTTTTTGGCACCGGTTTTCTCTACCGAATTCAAGAGACGTTTCGGGTTTGCTTCTACACCCCATCACAAAGAAGACTTTTGTTGAAGATTCTACCCACACGGAGAAAGGCTCCATGCTTGGGTGACGATGACCATATAAAGTCCCATTGGTGAATTCCGAGACCACGGTGGAGCTCCGTTGGTTATCCGCTAATTGGAGGTTGATACAAGAAGGAGCATCACGGCTTGAGAGGGTTCGTGTTTAGGAAGTAAGTCTTTTGTCTTGTATTTTGTAATACCGTTTTTAGTGGATTTGAGGCTAGGGCCGTCCCGAGGTTTTTTTCCGTTAGTGGGTTTTTCCTCGTACATCGCGGTGTAGTGTGACTTTGTTTATTTTATCTTGCACAATAATTTAGAATCCATGCTTAGGATAATTTCAAGATAAAATTGGGTTTAATTATCACACTCATTTAATTTGGGACTTAAATTAAAAATTGGGTAAAATTGGTTTATTCAAGTCACTTGCTAAAATTGGTTTCGCCTAACTTTGAATAATGGTTAATCATGACTTAGGCAAATTCTAGGACTTGAATTATGTTTTAATTCGTTTTGAAGAAATTAAAATTCGGCCTTGTTTATTTGTTGAACCATCACCTGTTTTACAACGCTTCCACAAAAGGAAATTAACTTTGATTTTAATTGTGATAATCAGAAACCCTCCGGGAAATATCCTCTTCAAATTGGTATCAGAGCCAAAAACGATAAATTATTTCGTTAAGATTCTTTAATTTTTGGCTAAATATGGATTTTTCCCCATTTTCAAAATTTCCTATTTTTGATGGTTCAAACTACGTGTATTGGAAAGCGCGAATGAAATCGGCACTTAAATCTATCGATGAACGTGTTTGGATGTCTGTTGTTTACGGTTGGACCCCACCAACACATTTAATTGAAAATGAACATGTTCCCAAACCCGTTGATAGATGGACCGAAAATGAGTTTAAGCTTGCAAATTTTAATTCCCGTGGTTTAAATGCCTTATTTAGCGTTGTCGCACCGGATGAATTCCGACGTATTATGACATGTGAAACCGCTAAAGAAGCTTGGGATATTTTACAATTAACTCATGAAGGAACTAGTGTCGTTAAAGCTTCTAAACTCCAAAACTTCACCACTCAATTTGAAACTATCAAAATGGATGAAAATGAAACTTTTGATAAATTTTATGCTAGACTTTCTGACATTGTTAATTCATCCTTTAACTTGGGAGAGAAAATACCTGACGACCGTGTTGTAAAGAAAATTTTAAGGTCCCTACCCGATAGATTTATTCCAAAGGTGACCGTTTTAAATTCTTTACCCACTTTAGCCTCTACGAAATTAGAAGAGCTTGTAGGTGATTTACAAACCTATGAACTAGATATGTTTCCCTCTAAAAATGAAAAGAAAATTGAAAAGGGCGTTGCTTTAAAAGCCCGAAAAGAGGTTAAACAAGTAGTAGAGAGCGATAGTGACAGTGACTCGGAAGACATGACTTTGTTTGCTCGTAAATTTAGAAAATTTCTTAAATTTAACAAAGATAAAGTTAGAAATGATTTTAAGAAATTTGATTCTTCTAAACATGATAAAAACGAGAAGATTCCTAAAGCCGATAAGATCCCTAAACCTAGTAATGAAAATATTGATAGGGACGAGTCTAATAAATGTTTTGGTTGTGAAGGTTATGGTCATAGGGCTTATGAGTGCCCCACTAAACTAAGGAAAGATGGTAAGCGACCTATTTCATATAATGCTACCCTTAGTGATAGTGATAAGGAAGAAAAGCCTGATTCCCCAGCTAAGAAAAATTTTGTGGCTTTTATGGCTAGACATGTGAGTGATAATGAGAACTCATCGAATGATGAAATTATAGCACATGCCACTTCCAAGGTCATTGTACATGATTCTCTTATTTTTAATGATAGTGAGAGTGAAGAAGAAGAGAGTGAAAATGAAGAAGAGGTTGATGTGAGTGAACTTCATAATGCTTTTCATGAATTATATAAAGAATCTATTAAATTGAAAAGAGCTAATTTGAAGTTAGAAGCGAGTTTAAGAGAGAGTGTAAAGGTCATTGATGAAAGTGCCTTAATAGAAGACCTTAGGACACATGAGAGGACTCTTCAAGAGAAGCTTAACTATGTAGAAGGCGAGAGAGATCGCCTTAGGGGTTTAATGGAATCCTTGAAAAATGAGCTTCTTGCTTTTGAAGAGCGAAATGTTTTACTAGAATATAAAATTTTAGATTTGGAAAATAAATTAAAAGATTCTAGTAATGTCAAATTTGATTTGGAGTGTCGTTCGGAAAAACTAGATAAAATGTTAGGAACGGTCCAAATTAAAAATGACACTTTTGGTTTAGGCTTCAATTCTTGTAATGATTTTAACCCTAAAGTCAAAACCAATGTTTTAGGAGAATCTTCTAGGAATGCATTTAATGATCACTCCTTAGATAAATCTTTTCGACATATTCTTACTTGTACACTTTGTGGTCAACAAGGTCATCTTAAGAAATTTTGTTTAGATCTTAAACGAATTCTTAGAAAATCCCATAGTAAAGTAACCATGATAGCTAACGTTCCTACACCCCAAGACAGTAATTCTTCATTAATTTGGGTTAGGAAATCCAACTTGGTTGCCTTACAAAATAGGGATTTTGATTCTTATTTACTTTCACATCCTTCCTCCCTTGCTAAATCTAATGGATGAATGTGTTAGTGTTTGCATACTTTAGCGTTTGTACTTCATGCTATATTCATATGCTAAATGTATGCTTGTTTAGTCATTTTCTAGTCATTGCTTTATGTCATATCATATGCTAGAAATTATGACTTGTTTATCTTTTTGTATTATTTTTTGTGTTTGATTTAACTGCAAAATATAAAAAGATTTTTGTTTATCATTTGTGTTTTATTTATTTCATTTATGCTTAATGAAAAATACAAATGATTTTTTGTTTTGTGTGTATTTTTGTTTGACACACTTTATGTGGCATATATTTGTGTTTGAATCCTATCGTTTACGCTTCCATGTGGCTAGAACTTTTGGTTTAGATTTTCAATCCTTAAAATGTTCTTTACCATGCTTTATATGGAGTAGTTGGATTTTGTATTGATTAAATGGATTCTATTTTCATATGCCTCTATTCACACATGCACGAGCTCTTTTGAAATCTTAATGTCACATGTTATATTTGAGCTTTTTGAGGTGTTCTCCTATCAATCTAGTCATCTACATATCTATGACCTAGGAGGACTAGTGCATGTCAAAATCCGTTGCATGTGAGATTTGTGTGAAAACTGAAAACATGATAAATTAATATATGCACGGGGAAGGGCTCCGAAAGGATGAATTAAATCCTTTGCGATAGTAAGCCACCGTTGATTGGATCTAAAAGAAATACGTGATCCAAAGGCCTAAAAACAGAATATTTGGCATTAAACAAAAATCAATTGCCAAGGCCTATGTTTGTTTGATATATTCATTCAAAAACAAACGAATATATATGCTCATTGAGGGAGAATTGGATGGTATATCAACGATTTGCACAATGTCCGTTTATCCTAGTTGTCTTTAATGTCATGACTCTATTTGGTTTGTAGAATCATCATCATGCTAGGCTTGTATGCATTGTGTATGTTTGTTCATTGAGTTCAATCTTTATATTGTCACATGAGGTTATATTTAAATGTGATAAAGTTTGCAATCAAATGAGAACTCCGTGAACGTTTCTTAAGTGTTTGGGTCTAAATTTAATTGTTGTTAGTTCACACCCCTACACTTCCGTTTCCATATGACACATTTTTGCCATACGAGTGTGCAAACTTATTGTATTTTGTGTCATGTGTGTGTTTATATCTATATATATGCAAGTTCTATATTGGTATATTTCTAATGTGTATATATATGATATTCGTTTATCTTTGCCTTGCTTTTAATTGCCCATATGCTTTCATGTATTAACACTTTAAGCTTTCACATGCGGTTTATTAGTTCTTTATCCTTTGCCTATTACCGAACAAAAAGGGGGAGAATGATGATAGGGGGAGAAATGGTATCTAATCCTATTATTATCGTATCTTCGTTTGGGGGAGATTTATCTTAGGGGAAGACGTCTTTCTAAGTAGGTCATGCGTTTAAAGGGAGAATTAATTTAGGGGGAGTAATTAATTAATTGCATTTAATATTTTGATATTCCCTATGCATTTGATGAGTTTGCTTAAGTGTGCAGGAATTATTCTAAAAGCGCCATCTTTCTATGGCAAAGAGTTTGATCCTTGGGTTGAGTCAAGATTGGGCGGGATATGTTTTGAGTCTAGTAGAGCTTGACGGCCCTTTAGGATTTTTGTTTGGTTTTTGTCCCAGAATAGCCAAAGGGGGAGATTTGTAAGGACACAAATTTCCAATTGAGTCCATATATAGTTTTGGCTCAATTCCGGACAAAAACATTTATTCATAGGATAGTATTTATTGTAATATTCTCAAACCTATGAAGTGTATGTTGAAGACGTAGCGGCAAAGAATTTAAAGCTTCATCAAAATGCCGGTTTGCGTGCCTCGTTTCTACGTCATCAACTAAGGTTCCATGCTCCCAAGGTATGAATGTAATTATATTTATATAGGAGTTTGGAACAATTTGTATTGGGTGTTAGGTTAATAAAAACTGCATTTTATTTTTCAGAAAGAATCAATTAGAAACTTAAAAATAAGTATATAAAAGTTTCTGGGCCAAAATCGCATTTTATAAACTTTCTGGACGTTCGTTAGAAATGTCGTTCGAACGAGTTTTTTCGTTTGAACCAGATTTCGTTCGAACGAGTTTTGTCGTTCGAACCAGGTTCGTTCGAACGAGTTTTGCCAACGACCCTAACTGGACAGTCGTTCAATATGTCGTTCGATATGTCATTCGAACGAATGTTCATTCTAACGAGGTATCTAACGAACTTCTAACGAGCCCAGGCTGGTCACTCGTTAGAAGTCTCGTTCGAACGAGAATCACGTTTGTTCGAACGAACTTCCAGCGGGAACAGTTATTTGGCAGTTTTTTGCAGTTTTTCCCCACTCCTCCACTTGGTTTTCAATCAACCTTTTTCATACTTTATTATGTGCGGGAAACACATTTTCCAAGACAACTTTTCCATTCCATATCCATCTCTTAGATAGAGTTTGAGAGCAAATTTATTTATGGAAAATGTTCATGTTTTGAGTGTTAATTTTTAAAGAAAAATTCATACACACTCTAGTTTACACCCAATAATTGTTTATCCAAGTTTCTATATTTATATCAATTGCTTGGAGTTTTTGGCACCGGTTTTCTCTACCGAATTCAAGAGACGTTTCGGGTTTGCTTCTACACCCCATCACAAAGAAGACTTTTGTTGAAGATTCTACCCACACGGAGAAAGGCTCCATGCTTGGGTGACGGTGACCATATAAAGTCCCATTGGTGAATTCCGAGACCACGGTGGAGCTCCGTTGGTTATCCGCTAATTGGAGGTTGATACAAGAAGGAGCATCACGGCTTGAGAGGGTTCGAGTTTAGGAAGTAAGTCTTTTGTCTTGTATTTTGTAATACCGTTTTTAGTGGATTTGAGGCTAGGGCCGTCCCGAGGTTTTTTCCCGTTAGTGGGTTTTTACTCGTACATCGCGGTGTAGTGTGACTTTGTTTATTTTATCTTGCACAATAAATTAGAATCCATGCTTAGGATAATTTCAAGATAAAATTGGGTTTAATTATCACACTCATTTAATTTGGGACTTAAATTAAAAATTGGGTAAAATTGGTTTATTCAAGTCACTTGCTAAAATTGGTTTCGCCTAACTTTGAATAATGGTTAGTCATGACTTAGGCAAATTCTAGGACTTGAATTATGTTTTAATTCGTTTTGAAGAAATTAAAATTCGGCCTTGTTTATTTGTTGAACCATCACCTGTTTTACAACGCTTCCGCAAAAGGAAATTAACTTTGATTTTAATTGTGATAATCACAAACCCTCCGGGAAATATCCTCTTCACAAAGAATATCGATTAGGGTCTTGTGAAGGAAATGGTCACACTTTGCGATGATGTGCGTTCTATTTTGGAAAACAAAGAGGAGGTTGAGACTTGTGTGCCACCTCAAATTTTTGAAGAACATCTCATTGAATGTGAGTCTTGCTCCCTTGAAATTCAATCTCCAATTTATGATGAATCACTTGAGATTGAGTTTATTTCATCACCATTTTCGTTCACGGTTATTGAACCATTAGAAGTACCGCTAGATTCCTATGAGTCGGTTGAAAATTTTGAAACATTTACACCTTTTACCGACAAAGACACTTTGCTAGAATTATTTTCTAATATGGATTGTTCCTTTTTGTGTTCCCCTCTCCCCATACTACTTGAAAAATCTTTGGGAGGTGATTATATTTTTCTTGGATCTCAATTGTACTTGTCCCACCTAGCACCCAACCCCCCCATCATCCCGTTAAATTTTTTAATTGGTGATGGTTCATTTTCTCCATCTCACGCATGCCTTCCGTTTTTCAAACGGAATTCTAATTGTTCGGGAGGCATGCATCCTAGTGAGGGAACACCATTATTCCCTCAAAGTCAAATTGTATTTTGGGTGGACCCTCAAATTTTTCGACTTCTAGTGTATAACTTATTAGAATTTCAAATTGTAGGTTGTACATAATTTTCTTTTTCTTTCCTTTTTTAATAGTGTAGTGTCATTAGTTAAAGTTTTTGTTATTATTTTTGTTATGCTTGGTTCTAACATGTTTTTTAGATTCAATGGACTCGCACTCATCGGAGATCGCTCCATTTTGGTAATATCTTTCTTTTCCTCTCTTTATGTTGTGTTCTTGATTCGCATTGAGGACAATGCAACATTTAAGTTAGGGGGTGTGGGATATTCTTCCCATTTATTGTTTACACTCATTGATTCAATCACATGTTCTTTCCAAGTGTGTTTTTTAAAAAAAATAATAATAATAAAATAAAAAAATTGAAAAATATTGAAAAGCCAAAAATATTTTTCTTCAAAATAAATAAAAATTGGAATTTAAATTTTTCAAAAAAATGTCACCTTTATTCTATTTAAAGTTTCAAATTGTAAAATTCATAATGCACTAAGCCAAAATTGACCAAAGATGGAAATTTAAAGAAAATTGACGACTTTACGAATACGTGTGGAGTTTAGTCCAACCTGGTGAGATTTCGAGCCTTTCAATTTTTTATGAGTTTTTAAATCAATTCGAGTTTATGATTAACTCAAAGTACTTTTTCAGCGTTTTAATAAGTCGTCGATGATCTCAATCCTTTGTTTTGATCGGTTATGGGAAATGTGTGAAATGTTGTGTCGAAATTTTTGCTAAATATATCTCTAAACGTAATTAATCTCGAGATGCATATGGTAATGTGATTAGCAATTTGGACAATGAAGTAGGCCTTCGTTTGTTTAACCCAAAAATATTAGCCATAAAAAGTTGTGAAAAACAAAATTATCCCTTTGCAACCCACTTTGAACCGAATAAAATATTTCCCTTTCGTTTGATAACCCGAAAAAACCAAATAGCCCGGAATTGTGAAAATTGAGAAAGTTCATCAAATAAAGTCCAAAAAGTGCAACAAAAAGGGGCAATAAGAAAAAAAGAAAAGAAGATATGCTCAACAAAAATAGAAAGAAAAGAAAAAAAAATGAAAAGAAAAAAAAAAGAGAAAAATGAGCAAATGCCCGAAAAAAGCACTAATGGACATCATAAAGACATTTTCCAATTCTGAACATTCCATCCATTCCCATTTTTACCCTTTACACCTTTTAACCCCAAAAAGTCCTAACCGAGTCCGAATGGCGAAATTGGTTACCGCGTAGAGAGCTAAGACATGAAAAGATAATATAAGAGATTAAAATGGTGTGAACTAGAGGTGATGTTCCCGTTTCCTAATAACCGTACTCCGTTGATGAGATCTTTTCACCATAAATTTCCTTCTTTTCAATTTTGTATGCGTGAATTTGTGTCCATTATATTTACTCTTTATATCATGCATACCGAGAGAATAGCCACAATCTGAGTGATTCGTTTGTGAGTGCATCCGTAAGAATTTGAATCAAAACGAATTTTCGGAAAGTAACGTAATGCTCAATCGGTGGAAATTTGAGGTTTAATTTTTGGCTTTGCACACACACACTACGGTTTGAGACATTTGAATATTAATTTATGGTGATTATTTTTTGAAAAGTTTAAATTGTATAATTTTTAAGTATTTTGATCTTTATTTGAGTCAATAAAGAATTTTGTGGGTGTATTCACTGCAAACCCTCACGAGACAAAACTCTTCCTACTAGGGTAACCTAGGGGTTTAAAGGCTTGTTGCATACGCTAAATGCAATCGCTTGCCCACGAAAAAGGTATTATATCCCAATAAAAGAATTTTCAAGAGTATAATTTTGGATAATTTCATTTACATTACTCGGGACGCGCAAAGTTCTAAGTTAGGGGGTGTGATTAGGCATATATTCTTCACATTTATCCCATTAATTGCGGTATTTTTATGATCCCGTGCAGTGTATTTAGCTTGGATTTGTCTCTTATTTATGCTACTAACCTTTTTTGGCAAGTATTTCGTGTTTTGTGTATTTCTCATGTGTTTTACAGGTATTTCATGCAAGTTAGTGCGAAGGAGAACTCAAAACAGTGAAAGAAACCAAGAATGGAGAGTTGAAGGGCAATTTCAAAAAATTTCAGCCTTAGTCCAGACGTGGGGCCAACTAGAAAGTTGAAGAGATCTAAATTACAAGAATATTGGAAAAAACGGCACCTCAATTCGAGCTACGGTGAAGAAGTTACGATGTTTTAAAGTTGCGCGATAATGAAGAGTCTGGATGTGCGGATTTCTGTCATTAATTATGCAGATTTTATGGTGATTGGTTGGCAAAAACTTGTTCCACAAGCGAAATTTGATGCCAAATTCGTGCAAATTGGTGCTATAAAAGACCAAGCCCTACCTCATTTTCAAGAGGAGTTGAATTCTAGAGAGAGGGAGTCAAATTCTAGAGGGTAGGAGTAGGATTAGAGAGAGAAAGTTAGATTGTAGTTTTCTTTGGTAGAAGTTTTCATAAACCCTAGTTGTAAGTTTGAAGAAGAAGTTTTGCTGGATTCAAATTCATCTATTTCTCCTCTTGCTAAATACAAGTATCAATTTCTATTCTCTATTTTATTTTTCCATTCAATTCTCAATTGTTTTGCAAATTGTTAACAATGTTTGTTAGAGTTTTCTTTTGTTTTCATCATGTTTAGCTAATTTTTAAGGGTTGGGATGCATGAACCCATCCCGATGTAATTTATCTACGTAGGAAATAGAATTTAAATTTTAATTTGAAATAATCGTGTAAGAGAAGTTCACAATCATCCTAGATCTTTTAATCTCTCTTGCCCTAGGTACTTGGTATATTTAAGAATATGATGTGCGTGTAATTATTTAGCACCGCTTTATATTTATCTTTGATTTCATATGATGCGGGCTTGAACCTCATATATGTAATGCTTAGGATCTATAAAGACTGAATTCATTCAAATTTATAATTTACAATTCTAGTATTCTAATGGGTAATTACTAGGGATTGGGGGATTGTATTCCAACTTATTTTCTCATTCATTTTAATTAGTTTTATAAATTTGTTCCAACTTATTTACCCTTGTCAACCATCATCATCTTTTTCACTTTTATTTTAGAAGTAATAAATCAATTAAATTCTATAAAACATTCCCTGTGGATTCGATACCCAGACTTACTACTATACTCCTTAAGAAGTGTAGTTACAAGTTTAGGTTTTTTTGTATTGAGATTGGAAGCCGATAACAACGACTAGCGTATTACACGGACGCTCAGTTTTTCCACTCAATCAAAATGGCGCCGTTGCCGGGGAATGTTTTGTTATAGATTATAATTGATTTACTATTTCGAAAGATTTTTTTTTCTTTGGATTTTTTTTTTACCTTTTTTGTAGCCTTGCACAATTGAGCACCAAGAAACGTTGAATCCTCGATCGCACACCTCTGTACTCGAATTTCCATTTACATACTATTCGGTAATCATGTCTTTTCATGGTGAGTTCGGTAATTATAATGGTTCATATGGTAATCGTTTTCAAACTTTTTATTCTCAAGAGTCCGTGGCTCGACCTATTACCATTGGTGAGGCCATTCTAACTCTGGAGTATGAAAGGCTTGAAAATGAATATAGGAGAGAAATTTATATTAAATATTCTCAAGAATTTGTGCCTCGACCTATTACCATGGGTGAGGCCTTTCTAAATCTTGCGTATGAAAAGCTTGAAAAAGAATATCGAAAAAAAAATCATTTTGGGGAATCCAATGAAGATTTTTCTTCCGATATTTGTGAAACTATAGAAGGTTTTCAACCAAATGAGGAATCCGAGGTTTTAGAGCCAAGGGATCCTACTTTGGAAGAAACCACGCTTTTTCTAACTAAAAGAGTACTGGATTTTCTTTCCACCCAAAGCATAAAGAATATCTATTATGGTCTTGTGAAGGAAATGGTCACACTTTGCGATGATGTGCGTTCTATTTTGGAAAACAAAAAGGAGGTTGAGACTTGTGTGTCACCTCAAATTTTTGAAGAACATCTCATTGAAAGTGAGTCTTGCTCCCTTGAAATTCAATCTCCAATTTATGATGAATCACTTGAGATTGAGTTTATTTCATCACCATTTTCGTTCACGGTTATTGAACCATTAGAAGTACCGCTAGATTCCTATGAGTCGGTTGAAAATTTTGAAACGTTTACACCTTTTACCGACAAAGACACTTTTCTAGAATTGTTTTCTAATATGGATTGTTCCTTTTTGTGTGCCCCTCTCCCCATACTACTTGAAAAATCTTTGGGAGGTGATTATATTTTTCTTGGATCTCAATTGTACTTGTCCCACCTAGCACCCAAACCCCCCATCATCCCGTTAAATTTTTTAATTGGTGATGGTTCATTTTCTCCATCTCACGCATGCCTTCCGTTTTTCAAACGGAATTCTTATTGTTCGGGAGGCATGCATCCTAGTGAGGGCACACCATTATTCCCTCAAAGTCAAATTGTATTTTGGGTGGACCCTCAAATTTTTCGACTTCTAGTGTATAACTTATTAGAATTTCAAATTGTAGGTTGTACATAATTTTCTTTTTCTTTCCTTTTTTAATAGTGTAGTGTCATTAGTTAAAGTTTTTGTTATTATTTTTGTTATGCTTGGTTCTAACATGTTTTTTAGATTCAATGGACTCGCACTCATCGGAGATCGCTCCATTTGGGTAATATCTTTCTTTTCCTCTCTTTATGTTGTGTTCTTGATTCGCATTGAGGACAATGCAACATTTAAGTTAGGGGGTGTGGGATATTCTTCCCATTTATTGTTTACACTCATTGATTCAATCACATGTTCTTTCCAAGTGTGCTTTTTAAAAAAAAATAATAATAATAAAATAAAAAAATTGAAAAATATTGAAAAGCCAAAAATATTTTTCTTCAAAATAAATAAAAATTGGAATTTAAATTTTTCAAAAAAATGTCACCTTTATTCTATTTAAAGTCTCAAATTGTAAAATTCATAATGCACTAAGCCAAAATTGACCAAAGATGGAAATTGAAAGAAAATTGACGACTTTACGAATAAGTGTGGAGATTAGTCCAACCTGGTGAGATTTCGAGCCTTTCAATTTTTTATGAGTTTTTAAATCAATCCGAGTTTATGATTAACTCAAAGTTCTTTTCAGCGTTTTAATAAGTCGTCGATGATCTCAATCCTTTGTTTTGATCGGTTATGGGAAATGTGTGAAATGTTGTCTCGAAATTTGTGCTAAATATATCTCTAAACGTAATTAATCTCGAGATGCATATGGTAATGTGATTAGCAATTTGGACAATGAAGTAGGCCTTCGTTTGTTTAACCCAAAAATATTAGCCATAAAAAGTTGTGAAAAATAAAATTATCCCTTTGCAACCCACTTTGAGCCGAATAAAATATTTCCCTTTCGTTTGATAACCCGAAAAAACCAAATAGCCCGGAATTGTGAAAATTGAGAAAGTTCATCAAATAAAGTCCAAAAAGTGCAATAAAAAGGGGCAAGAAGAAGAAAAAAAGAAGAAGATATGTTCAACAAAAATAGAAAGAAAAGAAAAAAAATGAAAAGAAAAAAAAAAGAGAAAAATGAGCAAATGCCCGAAAAAAGCACTAATGGACATCATAAAGACATTTTCCAATTCCGAACATTCCATCCATTCCCATTTTTACCCTTTACACCTTTAAACCCCAAAAAGTCCTAACCGAGTCTGAATGGTGAAATTGGTTATCGCGTGGAGAGCTAAGACATGAAAAGATAATATAAGAGATTAAAATGGTGTGAACTAGAGGTGATGTTCCCGTTTCCTAATAACCGTACTCCGTTGATGAGATCTTTTCACCATAAATTTCCTTCTTTTCAATTTTGTATGCGTGAATTTGTGTCCATTATATTTACTCTTTATATCATGCATACCGAGATAATAGCCACAATCTGAGTGATTCGTTTGTGAGTGCATCCGTAAGAATTTGAATCAAAACGAATTTTCGGAAAGTAACGTAATGCTCAATCGGTGGAAATTTGAGGTTTAATTTTTGGCTTTGCACACACACACTATGGTTTGAGACATTTGAATATGAATTTATGGTGATTATTTTTCGAAAAGTTTAAATTGTATAATTTTTAAGTATTTTGATCTTTATTTGAGTCAATAAAGAATTTTGTGGGTGTATTCACTGCAAACCCTCACGAGACAAAACTCGTCCTACTAGGGTAACCTAGGGGTTTAAAGTCTTGTTGCATACGCTAAATGCAATCGCTTGCCAGCGAAAAAGGTATTCTATGCCAATAAAAGAATTTTCAAGAGTAGAATTTTGGCTAATTTCATTTACATTGCTCGGGACGCGCAAAGTTCTAAGTTAGGGGGTGTGATTAGGCATATATTCTTCACATTTATCCCCTTAATTGCGATATTTTTATGATCCCGTGCAGTGTATTTAGCTTGGATTTGTCTCTTATTTATGCTACTAACCTTTTTTGGAAAGTAATTCGTGTTTTGTGTATTTCTCATGTGTTTTACAGGTATTTCATGCAAGTTAGTGCAAAGGAGAACTCAAAACAGTGAAAGAAACCAAGAAATGGAGAGTTGAAGGGCATTTTCGTAATTTTTCAGCCTTATTCCAGAGGTGGGGCCAACTAGAAAGTTGAAGATATCTAAATTACAAGAATACTGGAAAAAACTGCACCTCAATCCGAGCTACGGTGAAGAAGTTACGATGTTTTGAAGTTGCGCGATAATGAAGAATCTGGATGTGCGGATTTCTGTCATGAATTATGCAGATTTTATGGTGATTGGTTGGAAAAAACTTGTTCCACAAGCGAAATTTGATGCCAAATTCGTGCAAATTGGTGCTATAAAAGATCAATCCCTACCTCATTTTCAAGAGGAGTTGAATTCTAGAGAGAGGGAGTCAAATTCTAGAGGGTAGGAGTAGGATTAGAGAGAGAAAGTTAGATTGTAGTTTTCTTTGGTAGAAGTTTTCATAAACCCTAGTTGTAAGTTTGAAGAAGAAGTTTTGCTGGATTCAAATTCATCTCTTTCTCCTCTTGCTAAATACAAGTATCAATTTCTATTCTCTATTTTATTTTTCCATTCAATTCTCAATTGTTTTGCAAATTGTTAACAATGTTTGTTAGAGTTTTCTTTTGTTTTCATCATGTTTAGCTAATTTTTAAGGGTTGGGATGCATGAACCCATCCCGATGTAATTTATCTACGTAGGAAATAGAATTTAAATTTAAATTTGAAAGAATCGTGTAAGAGAAGTTCACAATCATCCTAGATCTTTTAATCTCTCTTGCCCTAGGTACTTGGGATATTTAAGAATATGATGTGCGTGTAATTATTTAGCACCGCTTTATATTTATCTTTGATTTCATATGATGCGGGCTTGAACCTCATATATGTAATGCTTAGGATCTATAAAGACTGAATTCATTCAAATTTATAATTTACAATTCTAGTATTCAAATGGGTAATTACTAGGGATTGGGGGATTGTATTCCAACTTATTTCCTCATTCATTTTAATTAGTTTTATAAATTTGTTCCAACTTATTTCCCCTTGTCAACCATCATCATCTTTTTCACTTTTATTTTAGAAGTAATAAATCAATTAAATTCTATAAAACATTCCCTGTGGATTCGATACCCAGACTTACTACTATACTCCTTAAGAAGTGTTGTTACAAGTTTAGTTTTTTTTGCTATTGAGATTGGAAGCCGATAACAACGACTAGCGTATTACACGGACGCTCGGTTTTTCCACTCAATCAATTATGATCCCTCACTTGAAGCATATTCACTCATTGCCCCTATGATATGAATAGTCTTCAATTATATGTAACATTTAGGTTGCCAACTCCAAGTTTACCCTATATAACAATCACTATACATTCCATCTATATCTGAAAGTACATCAACACACGATACTTATCTAGGTCATAGGTACTCACCTAATTAATAATCGGTAAGCCTCAATCTCAATCCTAATTTCATTCCATGATCCCATCAAGTATGGGAACCTCCACTATTAATCACACATAGACATATAGTCACTCTCCCGACTAACATTACAACCCAACCTATTCGAGTGGATAACACAATCCAATTATTCTCAATTTACACCTACGGTTCAAATGTTCCCATGAACCTTTAACATTAACGCATCTTCTATCTAATCTCCAAATTCATCGTCACTAAGGATATTCGACCCGTCTATCGTTGGTCTACCCGTACTACCTAAATAAAATCCTATCGCTTCAACGATTCAATATAAAAGTCAGCCTAATAATCTCTCGCCATATCTTCACAACTTACTCGAAAAGTCCCCAACCTTGCACCCTAGGTTAACTCACTAGTTAAACCCTAAAAGGGACTCCCATCCCTAATAATTTCCCATTACATCGATGTGACAATCTCCAATGCATACGAATGTATGTTTCCCCAAATTAGCTCGATATATCCCCACCATCAAAACATGTGATAAATTCACAATAAATCTCCAAAACGTATTTCTCGTACCATAATAGGATGTTCCAATTCGAGAGTCCCGGTCGAAATGGATTAAAACTCATTCTAGAAAAATATAGCAAAACAGCCCTGTTTCCGAATCGATTCGGTTTGGTCCGAATCGATTCGGTCTCAAGGGCGAATCGATTCGCCCCATATGCGAATCGATTCGATACAAAGGACCTGGGAGACTGTCTCAGGCCGAATCGAGTTGCCTTGGGTCTGAATCGATTCGGTCATGCAGACCTGACACTTTTGCCTAAGACGAATCGATTCGCTTAGGGGGCAAATCAGTTTGGGTCTGCAGAGCTTTGAAGGTTTCTTCTTCTTCACAAAATTCACGAATTCTAACCCCTAAAATTATCACTTTTAACCCCTAAACCTTTATCAAATCATGATTCTAATCCCATAAATCAAGTTAACTATGATCCCAATCATCTCTACACGATCAAAACCATATATAAACATCAATTTTAAGATTTAATCTACAAAATCTAGGTTTTGACATTAATACCCCCAAATCCAATTCTTTTATCCACAAATTATGAAATGAAATACACAAATGAAATACACAAATGAAATATTTAGCAAGATTAAACACTTGCCTCAAAATTGTAGAGGTTGAATCATCCTCGAGATCGCGTTTGGGACGAAAATCTCCAAGCTTTTTCTCTTCTCTCTCTCTTCCTTTCTTCTTCTTTCTTTCTCTTTCTCTCTTTCTCTTAAATGAGAATGACTGAAACAAAAATCCCAGTTTTAAATGTTAATACACACTTTAAATGACTCGTTTAATCCAATTCGAGTCAAACAAAATTAAAATATTTTGGAACTGAAATAAAACCCAAGGATAGTTATTTCGACTATCTCGACCCATTCGGAATCAATGGTGCACTCAAAATCATCATAAGGAATACTTTAAAATGTCCTCAATTTCTAGACTTCAATTTTCAAAATTTAAAATTCTCCAATTTAAATAAATTTTATTTCTCCCGAAAATTTAATTTGTCAGTTCCAAAATCATGGGGTGTTACAGTGGCCTTCCAACACCACCTAGCCACCACTCCTCCACCATAGCCCACCCATAAACCATAATTTTTATGATGTATTTATCCATATTTGAACCAAATACACCTATTTCCACCATAGAGAAAGTAGAGGTAATAATTTTGGAGGTGTTGTTGCGAGTTTTTGGAGATGAAGATGGAGCTCTCATGGAGTATGTAGTGGATTTTGAAGGGGTTCTTAGCTTAGAACACATTTTGGAGTATTTTGGACGATGCTTTTGGTAACCCCTTGGGGTCACCTTTGGAGGTGGGGGTTTCTCCTCTTACACCAATATTTCCACCACCATTGAAGCCATTAGAGGTGGGAAAAACCTTACTGTTAGTGTAATAGTTTATTTTTGCACCTTATAGTCTTGTAGTTAGACTATTAAGTAAGGTGTAATTAGTTAAATAATATAAATGTTGTGTAAAAGATAATAAATATTTTAATGGAATACAATTGTTGAAAAAAATGATATTTTGTTGAAAATAAAAATAAGTAAATATTTCAAGATTTTGGAGTATTGAAAGTTGATGTTTTTATGAAATGGGCATTTTCTCGAAATATTCGTGTTAAATATTTTACGAAATAAAATGTTTGGAAATAATGATTTATCTTGGTAAACATTTGGTGATATAATAGTATGTCAAAGTTCTTGCAAAAATGAAGGTTTTATGAAAAATATACATTCGTTGAGGTTGAAGAAATAAAAAATAAATTTTATGCCTTAAAAATATAATTTTTGCAAATATAATGATTTCCCAAGATGAAATATATGTTTAAACCAAGTAGTAGGATTGTTGGATTTAAAACCCTTATTCCCATGCATATAAACTTGTAGTAATTTGATATCAAATGTATAAAAAAGTTTAAAGAAGATTTTTTTGGGTTTAAACATAAAATAAGAAAAGTTAGAATTTTAATCTTCAAAGTGTGTGAAATTGGGCTAAAAGATATGATAAACATGAGATTATAAGACTACACATGTTGATAAAAATAAATGATATTTTGTTATAAAAGTAGTCTTCAAGTGTAATTAGATTCCTTGAATAAAGTAAGTAATGAAATTTGTAGTTTCATAATGGTTAAAATGGTATTGAATAGGTGCTAATGTGTAAACATTGGAAGGTTTGTGTCTAACTTAATAATGTTGTAAAAGATTAACACTTATAAAATGGGAAAGGAATGAATGAAATCAATGTGTTTCCAAGTAAGTAGAATATTTATCCAAGTATAAAAAGTTGTTAAAGGTTTAAAACAATTAATAAGTTAGTATGAATAACTTAATGATGTTTTTTAGGAAATGGACACATGTGAAAAGCGAGTAAAAGATGATTTTCAAAACAAATGGGTAAAATGGTAATTTTACTTAAAGTGGAACATTTTTATGAAATAAATATGTTCGAATAAGTTTTACACAGAGTGATCCTAAATGAATATTATTTTTGGAACAAAAATCAAGGTTAAACCGTAAAGGACATGAAATGGTAAAATTTCAAAGTGTAACACAAGTTGGGGTGGTAAAGTCCCGGGTTTTGGCTTCAGCCGGTTAAAAATGAAAACTGGAATAATGTGGACATTTGTAAAATGTTAAAACACATAAAAGGGAACTCATATGACACCTTGATAAAAGAAATAAGGTCCCGGAGCCCTTGGGTCAACATCCCTAAATCATTGGCCAAGGATATGGTGCGCATAACTGACGGTGTGGAGCTCGTGGAAGTGTGTGGTATAAGAAGATTTCGAGAAAAGATAAAGGAAATAAGGAACATTTCAAGAAATGGTTTGTTTGGTAAGACGTGTTAATAAAACCTAATTTAAAAATCATAAATGTTCCGGTAAAGGTTAAATGGACAAGTAAATGTACAACTGGTAAGTGTCCATAAAGTATGAAAAGGGGTAAAAGTGAGCAGTAAATGGATGACTAAGCCTTAATGGTTAAGTTCATATTTAAGGCAAGAATGTGTATTAAAAGGATTTTCAAAGATTAAATAGGTATTTTGTACATGATGCTTCTGTGTGTTGAAAGGGTAAATTTTCAATCAAAAAACTAAAGTGTATTGAATAAAGATAACAAGGGCAATTCCAGTAAAGGAATGGGTTCAGATAAATCAAAAGTAATGGTTTCAAGTGTCGAAACAGGTGTGTTGAATAAAGTGAGAAATGATAATTTTGAGTAAAGGAAGTTTGTACGAGATTAAGGTAAATTAATCCAGACAAGTAAGGTTTTTGAAAGTAAAGATGTTAATGCATTAGAACATGTGTTTTCAAAGGTGTGTGTGTGTGTGTGTGTGTGTGTGTGTGTGTGTATATATATATATATATTTTTGTATGCATGTGGTTATAGCGTGTGTATATCCTTTCTATCGTTCGATTCTATGTTTTGTTTGTATATTTTCCCACTGGGAATAGGCTCACACACTCGCTTTGTTACGAAAGGTTGGGAGAGGTTCCTTATTTTGAGGACATTATACAGGTACGTATTTTATTTATTTTTACGTTAGTAGCTCTGTTTACTTGGACTTCGGGGTGCTCCCCATGGCTCCTTCACGTAATTTATATTGAAGCTGGAATCTCACACTAAACAAGTGAAACGTTAACTAAAATAAACCTTGACTAGCAACATTATGTAGTTTGTTCCGCTGCACTTCAAACCTAATGTTCGAGTTGGCCCAGGTTGACTCATGGGTAACCCATAAATTCGGGTCGGGGGGCTACAAATGGTGTCAGAGCTCTAGGTTCAAGGTTCCTTTCTGGAGTGATATGGTGAGGTCGGTATTGGATCTTTCAACATCAATGTTGGGTAGGTACGGTCATGCTAGTTTAATAACGGTTCAGTTTATGTCCTCGATGGTAAAGTCTAAGGGGTTAGCATGCCAAATGAGCTAGTGTTAAGTGCTACACAATTAAGTTGGTAGTTATTAATTTCTTTCACGTATCTGATTATAATTAAATAAATTTATGGGTGTCCATGAAAGCCTATAGGTATGACACCTTTGTCGTTAGTGTGAGGTGCTTGTGTTGAATTTTAATGACATAAAATCATTTGAGATGTCAATAGAATATAATAACGCCCAATGGGCAAGTGGAACGAGTTGCATGTAGTCAACGGTAGACATAGATGGTTAAGGTGTCTCGATTAGGCACTAATGACCGGTGATTAAAAGGTACACACACATATATATATATATATATATAACCAACGTCGGTGATGTAATTAGGAAAATTCGATCCTTGGGATAATATCACAATTAATGGTAGTTCAGCGAACACATTTGGTTGTGAAGGCTGATAGTAGCAATGTCGTAATTTTTTTATGTGAGATGTATCGTGAGATGGCTTTGGTGATGAGAGTAAGCTTGTTAGTGGCAATAGTGAGTAGTGTTCGCTACGACCTAGCTATAAGGGTTGTCCATCTCATGTACGGAGACTAAATAACTAAATAACATTCACAATTATTGATTTTGGGGTGAGAACATATTAGTTCCTTTGGTGGAGAACTTGGGTTTAATGTATTTTGGGTTATTACTTTGAGGAAAAGGATCTCGTTCGACATCTATGGTATGGACCTGGGTAGTTATAGGCAATACCCGACATCCATATCTTATCAAGATCTTTATAGTCATGATAACTTGTAGGTTAACCCATGGTGTGATGTTAACATAATGAGGCAATCTAGTTTCCAGAGTTGAACATTCATTAAGGATTGGCTGAGGCAAACCTTGAGGTTTATAGGCTACAGGTGATGTCCTGTGTCTTGATATGATAGGTAGTAGCATTAATTATGATATATACATGGCTTATAGTGACAACCATTCGGAAGAAAGGTAAGATTAGTATCTAAGTGTCAAAACTCTTTTTAGCCACCAAGGCAATGGGTAGGTGCGAGGGAATCCGAGTGTCTGAGTAGTTCATAGGCATATTAAGGTACCTATAGGACAATTTGTATACGGCGCCATTGAGGATAAATATCTAATGTTATGACACCTTGGGGATTTTGATGGTTAAGGTGCACTATAGATAGAAGCTCGTAGACTAGTGTCTTTGCGAGCACCAAGTAATATCAATGTGGGTATCGTAAGGTTCGTAGAGTTCATCTATGGTAATAAAGGTATGGACATTGAAATTTTGTCGGGTTTAGGGACTTTTGCAAGGAATGTGTTTGGTATTCTTAAGAGACTAATTAAGTTTGGTGTGAAAGATCTTTATCATTCTATCAACGAATGTGTTGGTGGATAGATGATGATCCCAGTTGTGCATTGTGTAGTGTACGTGTCAGGTGTGGCTTCCAAATCGGCACAGAAGGGTGGTACAATCCATAAGGTAGGAGGATAGTAGTGTCTTTATAGGAGTAATGCTCAGGTGTCATGGAATGGCTAGTATGGGTATGAAGATAATCGGTTTCGGGATGTGCTAGAAAATGTATTCAATATTTAGAGTGAAGACGATATGTGGAAATTTGAATATGGCAACCGAGGTGGGGTAATATCGGAATTTGACTATTTTTACAGGTTATCAACAGTATATGCTAGGGTGTCCTTGGTGATGAAAGAACTACTTCTTCGAACGTCTTGCCAAGTTAGTACGAGTTAGAAGTAGTAGCCCGGTGCGGTACTCACTACGCGTAGAATGCCAACGGAGACAGGTTTGCTCATCCCGAAAATTATGTGTGGGTATAAACCTACGGTAAGTTGGTTGGCAATCTCATGTGATCAATAAGGAACACAGTTAAATGAGTGTCTCGCTCGAACTAAGTAATGTATGTGGAAATTTAGGACTTCGGTCACGATATGATAAAGAAGACAATAACCTAGGTGTAATAGGTTAGTGACGACGTCACTAGTTATTGGATAAGGTCGATGTAGACAAGGCGTGAGGTATCCTCAAATCAAAATGATTGATTTATGCCAAGGATGTGAAAGATAGGGCTTTTCTCCCCAAAAAGGAAGTTGGGCATTAACTTCCTAAAGGACTACCGATTCGTCAATTGCGTTCGTATTGTGAGAATGAATGGTTGCGATTTGATTCATCACAACTAGTGACCCAGGCCAGAGTATATAGCCATTAGTGGTACTTGATGAGAGTTTTATGAATGAGTGGCATGACTTCAAGTATGCAACGAAGGTTCACTTTCGTAAGTCCAAATTGGATGCCTATGGGCAAAATTTCTTAGGATAGTTGTTTATTCCTTCCGACTCTCCTGTATTCTTTTCGGTTTGGATAATTGGGAATCAATATTCTAACCAATATGGTGAATCGGATTGGTGCCATGTCATGGTACGGTGCAGTTGGGCCCGGAAGAGCATAGTGGATCGAGTTTGGTTAATGCATCTCGGTAACTAGGTGCGTCCATCTGAGGTATTCTTGCTGTTGTATAAAGTTTTACGTACGGGTGTCTATGCTTTCGGTCACTCAATTTGCTCGGCCTGTAAATCTCTCTTAGAATAGTGGACTTTTGACTGGAGGCTCGGCAGCCAGCGACTCAGGTTGTGAAGGTGGGATGTTGGTTTTAGGATATAGTATAGTGTTGGAAATTGAGAAAAAACTGAGCACATGATATTTATTTTCCACGGTGAGTCACTTAGAGTGAGTAATCAATGATGAGATGCCTAAGGTCGTGTTAGGTTCATCAGAGTAACGCAGCCAAAGGTGTGAACCAGGCGTACAATAATTATTTGATGGGATTTTCCCTCCTTGGAGTGAGGGAATAGCTTAGTGTGGTTCTCGGCAAGCTCATGCGAGTTATATATAGTTTGAATAGCCTAACAATTTGTTGAATACCGGGGTGTATAGTCCTAAGCTATAATTTATTTTTTTCTGATGTATATGATGGTTAGTTGTATTACGATTTTCCTTGGGTGAGCATTAACCTCCTAAAAAGGTAGCATATAGAGGCGCAGTATGCCTTAGGTAAGAGCAAAAGTAGTGCTAAGACTGGTTTGGACTTGATCATACGGCAAGTGGATATTTGAAGCCGATTATATAGTGGGTCAATGTTGACGAAATAGTGAAGGTTGACAAAATGGTGAACATTAGAGAATGTTGAATGCCAACTATTTATTGACCTTAGTGTCGTGAGTTTCAATGATACTGTCTTGGAGGATTTCTAGGGCTTAGAATAAAAGTTGGTGGACCCCACGAGCTTGAGGAGTATGGAGTGAGAATTTCGGGGATGAAATTCTCCAAGCAGGGAAGTTTTTAATATCCTTCCCCGATAAATGGATTGAATAATATATTAATTATACTTGAGCAGGGGTAAATTATAATTGGAGAACGAATGTGGATGAAAATTGGAGAAAAATAAAACGAAAAAGAAACAGGGTCATTCAAACGATATGGAACTGTCGCTTGAACGACCATGTTAAAGTTGCGAGATGGGTCGTGAGTAGTAGGACATCTAACGACGTGCTATTGGTTTACAGTAGTTGGTCGCACAAAGGGTCGCGCTATTCACAGTTCGAATGACATTAGAAGCCGCTCTAACGACATAGGTGATGTCGTTCGAACAACATATGGGATCTCATTCAAACGACCTGGGACAATTTAGAGCATTGATTTTGTGTGTTATCAAGTCCATATCAGTTCATAATGGGAAAAACGGGAATTTAGGGTTTAAAGAGGGTTTTATAAGGTGTTTTTTGTTTGGTTTTGGGTTATTTTTGTGTTGGGAGCAATGGAAGAAGGAGAGAGAGAGAGAGAGAGAGAGAGGTGAGTGGTCTTCCACCACCACCCACCACAAAGACACCACTCCTCCACCATAGCGCACCCATAAACCATTATGTTTATGATGTATTTATCCACATTTGAACTAAATCCACCCATTTCCATGATAGAGAAAGGAGAGCTAAATTTTTTGAAAGTGTTGCTGAAAAACCCGAGCGCCCATGAAATAATATCCATATGCACAAATGAACATACTCTTATTTATGCAAGTTTTTCTAATAACATATATATAATCAAATTAAGAAAAACATTATTATTCAAGTAATCAGATTTTAATACATGCAGAAATTAAAATCAGTTAAATATGATTTAATTTAATGTCAAATTAATAACATCTGATTTACTACGTTATAATACAATATATCAGATATGATTATTTATTTTAACTGAAGTTATTATTTCAATTATTCTAACAAAAATTGAAAATCCCGAATACCCATCTTATTTAAAAATTATTTTTAGTAAAAATAATCTTATTTCACTTTTAACAAATGTTTAGACAACTAATCACATTAACACAATTAATATATGCATGAATGCCTAATGTGTCAAGTGAAAATGTGCAACCACACGTGAATACCTTTACTCGGATATGTCGTTGTGTAGAGTCGAGGCATGTTTTCAAAACTGACATAAATGACCATTTATGTCAGTTTTAGAAATTTTCAAAACTGGCATATAAAGCCCTGACATAAATGTTCGTAAAACTAACATAAATAGGATCACATTTATCGCAATTTTTAAGAACACACATAAAAACTACGACATTTAACATGTTTTTAATAACATTTTCATAAAAACTGACATAAATAAAATCACATTTATGTCACTTTTAATAATTTTATGAGAGTTTTTTCAAAACTGACATAAATGTTAATATAAAAAATTTAAAAAACAAATCATTAATCCATCAATAGACAACTATTATTTGAGGTTAAATCAACCATTGTAAATAGATAATAACTAAGGTCATAAATATCACTAACTTGATATACATTAAGATATTTAGAATCAAATTGATGTGAAGCTACATCATATCCAAAAACTAGTTAAAGTCTAGTTATATACGTGATAATATCCTAAAAATAGTGACAATACATCACAATATCCAAAAACTAGCAGTGTGAATTACATCATAAGAACCACAATCCAAAATAATACCCAATCTGGGACGTTGTCGAACGTAATACACGATCAAATTTGTTTCGCGACGCTATCCAACACAGAATGAGTAACCCTGCAATCAAATATAATCAACATAGTTTTCATCAAAACACAATCATCTCAACACATTGTCATTACAATATAACAGAATAAAATTACTCGAAAATACCTAATATATATAATCCTTAATGAACTCAATGAACTCCATCTGAACTTCATTTAGCTCATTCAACGTGTAGGTCACTTTATCGGACAATCTTCTCATCTAAAAAATTGAAGATATAATTGAATTTATTATTACGGTATATAATAATTAATAACTAAACAATATTTTATATAATAAGACAAAAGGAGAAAATTAGTAACATACCTTTGTTTCAAAAGGTATGGAAGGATCCTCCATGAAGTACTTCATGAACTTCAACACAAAATATTCGCAATAAAGAGTACCATTTCCTTGCATTGGGCACTAGTTAACACAAAACATTATTACTGAAAAAATAATAAAAGAGTACAAGTCGAAAAGATTTTTTATACAACACAAACAGTTGTAAAAACTATAAAAAATTTGGGCATAATTTCCTCTCTTTATAGGACTATCAACCCTATTCAAAAACTACAAAATACTCCAACAACAAAACTAATAGTTCATAACAATACCAATTACCCATAAAAGCATAAAACATATATAACCAACAAAAAATGTCAGATATATTGAATTGAAACTTCACCAATGGTCCTATCATTCCAAATTACTGAAGTAACTATTAATAACTGAATGCTAAGGTGTATCATAAGCAAGTCATATACAATAATACGAAGTAACTATTGAGTAACTATTGATAACTATTATATATATATACATACATATATATATATATATATATATATATATATATATATATATATATATATATATATATATAGCCACATAGTCCATTCCTATCATTGTAGACATGGTGGGGCAGTTGGCAAAATATACAACACTGGAAAGAGAGGATGATGCGTCGGGCTATTAGGAGGCTCTATTGGATTTGCATTTTGGTTTGTATCATATTCCGCAATTGAATGTACGGTAGTACGAGTATAGTTAATTGAAGTACACTTGATTGAATGTACAGTAGTATAGTTGATTGAAGTATATTTGTAAAACAAATATATTTGTTTTAGCATATGATTCGTCCATGTCCACGGTATCAAATTGATTAAGTATCCTTCTCTGTTTTGGTCCTGCTTGAATATTACTTCCTTAGGTATCAAATTATTGTACTAATCAATGTTAATCTATGGTATTAATCTCTGTCATATTGTCATTTGGCTTCAAACTTTAAGAACTATCGTATGTGAGTTTAAGGTATATTTGTACCACACACATGCTACAAAGCTTAAGGTATGTAAAACTCACCTTTATTTATAGGTTTATATACTTTAAATTCACACTTTGTTTAAATTTATGTAACAACAGCTATAAGATAAATTTGACCTCTATACAACTCCACGATGCATTATGCCTTTTCCCATTGATGTTCAATGTGTTAATCCCGCTATATGTAAAGAGAATTCAAAGACGTGTATTAGGAGATCGGAATAATAATGTACTCATAATGCATGTCAAGCAAAATTGAAAATTATATTATACTCACGTAGTGATATACATCTTATCTTTGTCACTCGGTACCGTATTCAACAAATCAAACCAATAAATAGTTCTTACGGACAAGTTAAGGACAATCAATACCCAATGGAACGTGTAAAATGAATCTTCTCATAATTATATAGTACAGAATATAATAAAGATTTGTTTATTCATGTGGAAAAAATTAATTTAACTACTTACATATCTTCGAGATTGTAAGGAATGAAAAAAATCTGCCTTTTTTTGCATTCCCCAACCTTTTTCCAATAAGTCGAGTTAAACCAATTTTTTTATACTATTGAAAGACTCGCGATTGAAGAATTGAAACTCTTCTCGGGATCACTGAAACTTATCATACAAGAGCCTGTAAAAGTAAGTAACTAAATTAGTCACTACGCATTTTCAATAACACGATTAAATCAAGTTATACCTCATGTATGCAACAATGAACGTTACATCTAAAGGCTTCAATGCACAAAAGTCCAAAAAATCGTTCTTAAAAACATAGCATTGACCCTTATCTTCTCCAAACATCTCTTTCTCTAGTGGAGTCATTATTTGATTCATCTTCATTATAAATAAATTATGGGTGAAGGCGGTCTTCAAATCGCAATCAACGTTCTTTTTTACTATATCACATCTACTTTCACCGAAGAAATCTTTATCTTTCTCGTGGCCTGCTTTTTTTCCCAACTTCCATTTCATTATGCATTGAATCATGTGAAATGTCCGAAAGCAATGTCATTCATAGGACAAACACAAACTTATAGATAAATATAAGAACCAATGGTTTACCTCAAATCCCAACAACACTAACTCTTTAGGCCAAGCAACATATGACCCAATAGCCTCTTTCACAAAATAAATTTCACTTGGAACAAGTATCGGGAGGATGGAACTAGAAGAAATAACTTTAGAAATGGAAACCCGGACCTTGTTTTCTCCCAACGCTATATTATGCATTTTCTCATTCGGTCCATTCCTATCGAATACGATCCCCTCGGCAACGATGTTAGTTTTATTACCAATATCCAACCTACATTCTCTAACCTAAATTATGAAAAATAATCACATTAAAATTTAGCAATGTATTAAAATTGAGCAATTTATTGGCCCCAGCCAAGTAAAACTACATAAAATTCATTACCCTACTAATCCAACCAAGTAAAACTATAAAGTTATCACCATCGAGAAATGTGATCCCATTACCTTTGAAGAAGATGCTTATTTCGTACTTTTATCACTAGCTATCATAGAAGGTTTCTTACTTTTCACAACAGCTACTGATGGAGGTAGTAACTTTTCACTCTATGTTACACCACTATCTTTGAACTATGACAAAGAAACACAAAAACAAATTGCAAGTACAACAAAATCACAAAACCTTAATGGCATGCGTTTGTATAATTATCTTTGTGTCATTATTACTTTGAAGAAAGTGATTGTGTTGTAATTTTTCCAACCGAACTTGAACGCTTTATATTTTCACTTTCACGCATATATGAAGAAACTTTCTCAGCTCGGGGTGCGAAAGTGGGGCTGCGGCAACCGGCTAATTTCTTAACTTCAAATGGGCTTCAATATTGTTTAATGTTTTCTTCACTTCTCTTAATTCAGATTCTAACTCAGTAATATGTCTCTTGGAACCACGCTTTGAAAGATTGAAGTACCTTGTGGGAAAAACTCAGAATCCCAACCCCCAAACACGGACCGAGTGTTCGGGAGTGAAAATATGTTACTAAAGCCGTTTAATATAAAATTAAACTATTTAAGTAACTCCGAGCTGTTTTTTGAAGAAACTCTTTTCTTAAAAACAAAATCTAATTACTCATAAGATGTGTTTAACAAAAATATGTACGAGAACTTTTCAAGATTTGTTAACAGGTTTAATAAATCAGTTTAAAAGCTTTAAACTCAGCACAACCAAGAATTAGATGAGGAGATGTAGAAAGATTAAGAACAAGGGATTTTTTACGTTGTAAAACCTCACCCAACTGAGGAAACATCCACGACTCCCTCTACGGAGTAAACCAAAAATTCCACTAAAATAAATTATAACAGTTACAAATTATATAACACACATGCACACAAACCAGACCTATACAAGTTTAGGAATGTACCCACTGGTGTCCTTATAACTTCTCTGCAGTTCTGTTTGTTGATGTTGTTTTCCCAATTGGCTAACTTCCAATTTGTTCCAGTTCTTTACGTTGACTCTTGTTCTTAAGATCTTATTACCAACAATTTTAGTGTGGTAGGGTGATGGTGTTTGTGAAGGTGCTTTCTAACACATGCACGCACACACTCACACTGATATTATACAAACAGTCCTATCAAATTACATATAAGATCTATATGCTGTGATTTTTTATTTCTCTCTTCTTAGAAAACTTAACCTTATTTGACCTTTATTATAATCCCAGAATCCACGACTATCTTTCTCGAAAAACGTATCAAGATCTCAATCAATCTCAAGTTTTGAAAATATTTTTGAGATTGAAAATCACCAAGTGCGATTCCAACTAGGTCGAAGGTCTTGTTTCAAAAGAACTAGAAATAGAAAGTGATTTTGTTGATTTCGAAGTTAAAAACATTTACAAAAATAAATCAACAAATATTTTCTCATGATGAGAAACTAAAAATGTAGATCTATGTGTAATATAACATGCAATGACTTAAATCTAAAATTTCTATAAAAGAAGAAACACAGATCTAAACATATGTTTAAGTTGATAACAAGATCTGAGAACGAAGAGGTTATAGCAACAAATCTAACAAACCAATCACTCAAAATCTCTCAAACACTCAAGGTTGTGTTTGGTATATACTGGTTTTGAAAGAGGTTATTGTTTGAATATAGTTTTGGACAATTTAGGGTTAGGGTTTCCTAACTCTGGTTTCTCTCTCTCCCTCTCTTCTCTCTCTTCTCTCTCTCTCTCTCTCTCTCTCTCTCTCTATCTATCTCTCTCTCTCTCTCTCTCTCTCTCTCTCTCTATCTTGCTCACTAGAATGAACAAAGTGGCAAAAGTCTCTTATGCTGAGAGAAGGGTTCCTTTTATAGGAGGCTGAGAAGATTCAAGATATCATACCAAAATCAAGGGCTAAGATCTGGTCTTGGAAGATTGACCTTGATCCAATGGTTTAAACAGAGGCGGTGATTAAAACGCTTCTAATTGGCTCAAGTTAGTTTCACCATGATTGTAAAAGAACGCATGCAGATCATCGATTAAAACTCTCATAAATTATCATGAATCTCATGTGTTTCATTTACTTGAAACATTTTAACTTTGAATACATGTTATTCAATTTCATCATATCATTATGTCCCAAAGTATTCTCTAAACCATTTCTCGAATTATCATAAGACCCAAGATTTTATATACCACCAAAGGCTTCTAACATCTCCACATATGGGCTTAGAACTCTAACTTCAACTTATTTCCCAAAAGATAAGTGATACCTAAGTATCACTTCAAGTGCCCCAGAATTAACCCCAAGTGATCCCACTCAACTATAGGGTAACGACCAAACTCAACTATGACTCTAAAATCCAAATTTTACTTAAAACAAGAAGGGTCCTAGGTCATAATCCTAAGGAAAGGGGTAAAATTTAAAAAGAAAAATTATTGAAAAATAGGCTTTCCGAATCGATTCGGACTAGTCGAATCGATTTGGGATCTCAAAGGCGAATCGATTCGGACTAGTCGAATCGATTCGGTCAGGAAAAATGAGATTCTGCAAAGGCCGAATCGATTCAGACAAACTGAACCGATTCGAACAACCCAGGCTTGGAAACTGTCTCCCATCGAATCGATTCGGCTAGGCCGAATCGATTCGGTTCTGCAGAAATTCCAAGTTTAATTTATGGAGTCTTTGACTCCATATCTCAACCCAACTTCAACCCATTCCATTTCCTAACCTTTAATGCTACCAAGTAATCATAAATGCATCATCCAACCAAATTTTACCTCCAAATCATATCAATTTAACTTCCAAAGATCTAAAGCCCATAAATCAAAGAAAACCCTAACTTCCATAAACCATACATATCCATAACTATCAATGAAAATTACTCTACTTAAATCATACACTAGCAAGGAGAAAACTTGCCTCAAGGTTGTAACTTCAGATTTGGTGAAGATTGTAGGCAAGATCAACACCCAAGCTTCAATCTCTCTTATTTTCCCCAAGGTTCTTCTTCCTTATTCTTTCTCTAGGCTTAACAAGATAATTAAAGGAATAGTAACTTAGGTGAAGACATAAATCGTGGCTTGCTTAAAATTCCAACTTAAGTGATTAATATGCGATAAATAATACGCATCTACTCAAAATAACTACAACTAGTCAAAAGTGCCCGGAACTCGAAATACAATATGGCACACAATTTGACTATCTCAAACCTCCCGGAACAAATGGCATCCTCCAAATTATCATTTGGAGGTTTTATAATTCATTTTAGGTTCCGGTTCCATTTTAAGCCAATGTCATTTTAAATTCTTATGACATTATAAAACATATCATAGCAAAATTCACCTCTACATACGGTAAATATGCAACATCATAGTAGATATTAACTTATCTTTCTTAAATTAATACCTACTCCACAAATCAACATCTTTATCTAATCACTATAATTAGCAGATTAAATATAAAATAGAATCTCAAAAGCGAGGGTTGTTACATACTCCCCCCTTATGAGAATTTTGTCCCCAAAATTCAAGCGTACCTCGTATAAAGAGATGTGGATATTTCTCCCGCATGTCATTCTCGCACTCCCACGTAGATTCCTTGGCATTATGGTGACTCCATTGAACCCGCACCAAGGGCAAGACACGAGATCTCAATCTACGCTCCCCATGCTCTAATATTACAACCGGTTGTCCTTCATTTGAAACATCGGGTTGCAAATCAATATCCTCGAAAGGAATGTGCCATAGTGGACCTTCACACCTCCTATACTTCTTTAGGGAGGAAACATGGAACACATCATGAATTTGTTACAATGGTTCCGGTAAAGCGAGTTGATATGCCACGGGACCCACCTTTGCAATAACTGGAAATGGTCCAAAAAAGCGCGGCGCAAGTTTCCCCTTTTTACCGAAACGCTTTATCCCTTTCATTAGCGACACTCTAACCAAAACTTGGTCCCCAACCTCCAATTCCATGTGTCGACGACCCGCATCGGCATAGCTCTTTTGACGATCTTGGGCTATCCGAATGCGATTCCGAATCAACTCAATCTTCGAGGAAGTATCTTGGATCATTTCAGGCCCAAGAAATTTATTATCACCCACCTCTAACCAACAAGCGGGTGATCTACACGGCCTTCCAAACAAAGCCTCATAAGGTGCCATTCCAATTGTGAATTGGTAAGAGTTGTTATAAGCAAACTCAACCAATGGGAGATATTGTTCCCAACCACCTTTGAAGTCAAGCACACACATGCGAAGCATATCCTCCAACATTTGATTTACCCTTTCAGTTTGGCCGTCTGTTTGAGGATGGTATGAAGTGCTTAACCTCAATTCGGTCCCCATCTCTACTTGGAAACTCCTCCAAAAGTGGGAAACGAAAATTTTGTCTCTGTCGGAGACTATATTTTAAGGCACCCCATGGAGTCTCACCACCTCCTCGATGAATAAGCGAGCATACCGAGCGGTGTCATAATCTGTCCGCACAGGTAGGAAGTGTGTCGACTTTGTCAATCGGTCGACAATTACTCAAATAGAATCACACCCGCTTTGTGATCTCGGCAAGCCCGTGATAAAATCCATCGATATACTTTCCCATTTCCACACGGGGATCTCTAGCGGTTGCAACAAACCTGTCGATTTCTGATGATCGATCTTGATCAGTTGACAAGTAGTGCATTGGGACACAAATTCCGAAATATCCCTCTTCATACCCGACCACCAATACTGACGGCGCATATCCTGATACATTTTGTCCCCACCAGGATGAACAGTAAACCTAGACCCATGAGATTCGGCCATCACTGCCCGCCTCAAATCTATTTCCTCCGGAATGATGAGTCTTCCATGGAAGCGTAACCCACCCTCGGAACCAATCGAGTAGGACTCTGATCCTCCGGACAGCAATCGGCGAATATGGTCTTGATACTCCTTATCCCTTCCTTGAGCTTCTACCACCCTTGCCACAATGGTAGGAGTAACAGTCATTACCGACATGAATGCTCTCACCATCGCATCCTCCTGACTAAGTTCCTTCCATTTATCTTTCCAAACCTCAGCTAATTCTCCATTAGGCTTCCTACTCAAGGAGTCCGCTACCACGTTGGCCTTACCCGGATGATAATGAATATCAAATTGATAATCTTTAATGAACTCTAACCATCGGCGCTATCTCATATTCAAGTCCTACTGTGAAAATAAATATTGCAGTGATTTGTGGTCCTTGAAAAGACTAAACTTCTCTCCCAAGAGATAATGCCTCCATATTTTCAAGGCAAAAAAAACTGCGGCTAGTTCTAGGTCATGCACCTGATAGTTTCTTTCATGGGGCTTCAACTTACGGGAAGCATAAGAGATAGCCCGTCTCTGTTGCTGAAGTACACCTCCCAATCCTTGAAGAGATGCATCGGTGAAGACTAGATATTCCAATCCTGGTTTTGGCAAAGCAAGGACCGGAGCCCAAGTCAATCTATCTTTAAGTTCATCAAATGCAGCTTGGCAAGAATCATCCCAAATAAAGCTCACCCCTTTCCGAGTCAAGTTAGTCAAAGAGCTAGCAATCTTAGAGAAACCCTTGATGAACCGACGGTAATAACCCGCCAATCCCAGAAAACTACGAACTTTGGTAGGTGTCGTGGGTTGACCCCACTCCCTCACCGCAGCTACCTTGCCTGGATCCACTGATACACCCTGGGACGTCACCACATGACCCAAAAACTGTACTTCCTGCAACCAAAAGCCACACTTCTCAAACTTGGCATACAGTTGATGGTCTCGTAGTCTCTGTAGGACTAACCTCAAATGCATAGAATGATCAGACTCCGTTCGAGAATAGACTAAAATGTCATCGATGAACACAATAACAAATTGGTCCATGAAATCCCGATAGACCCTATTCATGAGATCCATAAATACAGTCGGGGCATTGGTTAGTCCAAAGGGCATAACCAAAAATTCATAGGATCCGTACCTCGTAAGAAAAGCAGTCTTGGAGACGTCCTCCTCTCGTATCCTCAATTGATGATACCCCATCCTCAAATCGATTTTAGAGAAGTACATCGCTCCTCGAAGTTGATCAAACAAGTCATCGATACGAGGTAAAGGGTATTTATTTCGGATGGTGACCTTATTCAATTCTTTATAGTCCACACATAACCGTAGAGAACCATCTCTTTTCTTAACAAACAACACTGGAGCACCCCCTGGCGATGTACTACGCCGTATAAATCCCTGCTCCAACAACTTTTGAATTTGATCTCTTAGCTCCCTCATTTCAATAGGAGCCATACGGTATGGAGCCCTCGCAATAGGCCTCGTTCCTGGAGCTAAATCAATCACAAATTCAATCTCTCGGCTAGGAGGTAAACCCGGTATCTCTCGGAAAACATCCTCAAAGTATTTCACAACTGGAATGGAATCTAAAGGAACGACTACACCCCTAGAAGTCTCCTCGGCAATGCAATACAAATAAGTACAAGTACTCCCCTCTAAACGAGGTAAAACTACCAGGAACATTTCTTGTCCCGGCACGGCGAAGACTATACTCTTCCCCTGGCAATTTACAATAGCATGATATTTCATCAGCCAATCCATACCCAAAATCAAGTCATACCCGACCATATCCAGGACGAGTAAATCGGCCTCAAAACATAAGTTACCAAGAGAGATTTCTATATTTTTACAAACAAAGAAGATGAGTGAACCGTCACCCATAGAGGATTCCACACTAGTAAAAGTTCTTTCGGCAGATTTAATCAACTCAGTGGTCTGAGCAAAGCTCCTAGAAATAAACGAATGTGTTTCCCCGGTATCAAATAAAACACGACCCATATGTCCCTGAATAAGGAACTTACCCTCAATAGCTGGCGGTGCAGGCGGAGCTGGAGGAAGCATAGCATCCTGAATATGGTAGACCCTACCATATTGTAACTGACCCTGTTGTGGAGGAGCAACTGGGTTAGGTACCTTTGGAGGGAATTGAACGTACGGCTGTTGTGGAGCTCGAGGAAACTGTCCCCCGATCAACTGAGGACATTCCCTCTTATAGTGACCCACTTCCCCTCATTGGAAACACCAGCCTATCATATTCTCGGAATTTCGACCACGATTATTTCTAAACTGATTTACACCCTGACCCTGCTGGCCTCTGCCTTCCTGACCACCCCGGCCAGCTTGCTGTTGTGGGGCACTCTGACCTTGTCTATTATTTTCGTCCCCCCCATTAAACCCCCCAGAACGCTGCCTTTTAGAAAAGTCCCCCTATTGGGGATCCCTTTCTTTCTGTTTACTGCCCGAAGGTTGGGACGAGGGAAAGACTCCTCCTCCAATCCCACCACCTCCCGGCCTTCCAACTTGCCCCACTACGGAGGTCTTCTTTCCACTTTGCAAAAAGAGTCTATGCTCTTGGCAATGTAATAGAGCTGCATTCATCGCTTCTCCAAAAGTCTGTAAAGCAGGATTACCCAGCAAGTGTTGCCGGATCCTCCAGTTCAACCCTCTCAAAAACTTTGAAACTTTCTTCTCTTCGGGAGTCACTTCATCCGGTACGAAGCTGGCTAACCGGGTGAATTCCTCCTCATATTCTGCTACTGACCTCTCCCCTTGTACAAGGTCCTGCAATCTCCTTATCATCTCCCCTTGAATTGCTGGAGGAAAATACTTACGATCAAATAAAACCCAAAATTCAGAGATGGACATTGTATCCCTTTGTTCTGGCGTAGTCACAGACTCCCACCAGTGTAGTGCGGCACCAACCAATTTAAAAGTAGCAAGGACTTGTTTCCTATCCTCACCACACTCCACCATACGTAGATGGCATTGAATATCCTTCTTTCATTGATTCGCCTTTATAACATCCGAGCTCCCGTCGAATTCTGGGGGCTGACCCTTCAGAAAATATTCCATAACTCTCTCCCACGGAGAAGGTCCAGTAGGAACTTGGGCATCTGGCGCTCTCTGCTGAGCCTGTGGCGCTTGTTGGGCCACTGCTGTCATGACCGCATTAGCGGCTTGAGCCACTATATTCGCCACATCCGCGGCATTAAACGTCCCTTGTGGTGGCGGAGGAGGACCAACATCCTCATCTAAGATCCTATTGCATCTCGCCGGGCGACCTCTTTTGGGTGGCATCTGAGAGAGAGAACAATAGAGTTAGAATTTCACTCAAAACAATCTATAATTGCAGAAGATTGTAAGCATAAACAACAAGTAGTCCTAACATTAGGCTCTATGTCAAAGAACGCTACGGTAGAACGTGACAAGTCCACAAGATCCAAAGACTCTAGAACTTGATGCTCTGATACAATCTGTGACAACCCGCTCTCCGAAATAAGGGGTGGCCAGCCCGATACCTCGACATAACGGAATCATGGATGAATATCATCCTCAGCATCATAACAATAATTAGGTATATAGGTAAGCCACTCCATAAATCAGAAAGCAGGTTGTCAAAATGTTGATTTAAAAAGATTTAAGAAATAAATTAAAAAACCCAAATCTGACAAAAGTGGAATTTCCATGGAACATATTTATAGCTAGCCAAAACAATATACAATAAAAGAATCGAATAATCTGTCGGTCCACAGATACATCACAATGTTATATATGATACATACTACATCCATTAACAATTACAATTTATGGGCCACTAGCCCGAATGTAAGACACGATCATAACTAGATTCCAAAAATGAGGGTGTCTAACAACATCCTGTAATCATCCACAAGGTCATACAGCTCGTCAAAATCATAAGAATGGAAATTCATAACGGGCGCCCTTGTGGAGGAGCACCTAAGCGGATACCACAATATGCACAACATAGAAAGATGAACGGGTCAGGGCCCGATTTATATATGATTCCCAGAAGAGTAAGAAACATGATAGATATGGACAATGAATCAATAATAATGTGAATGAAAATCTAACAACCTAACCATAAAATGTGTTAATGCAATTATATGTTTCTAACAATTATAAAATTTGACAAAAGAAGTTAAATTAAATCTCATTTCTTCCCATACCTTATCATTTTCCATTCCTTAGCAGGAATATAATTACCATCACATATCTTATGGAAATTTACATACCTCAAGTCCCACTTGAGTTAGAAAGGTTATATTCATATACATATAATGTTTCTAAGACCGCCCCTCCGAGTTTCCCCACTAGGCGCGCCCCTAAATTACTATCATCTTCCAGGGCCTATCTATACCAGACAACCTGGGCACCTAACGCACGTCGGGAAGTGACCATATGCCCGCGAGTGAGTCATAACCACACCCGGAATTACCTCACTAGTGCAGAAAAACATACACAAAACCCGCATATGGCCGAGGACTATAGTGAGCCTGCATTCAATAGTCAGGGGACATCACCTCATGCGCGAGCTTCCCTTATGATAGCATTTAGAGAGGTGTGTTAAAGTAATTTAACAATTACCAATTTATCCCATTTTCATTATCATGAATTTCATGTGTTTCATTTACTTGAAACATTTTAACTTTGAATATATCTTATTCAATTTCATCATATCATTATGTCCCAAAGTATTCTCTAAACCATTTCTCGAATTATCATAAGACCCAAGATTTTATATACCACCAAAGGCTTCTAACATCTCCACATATGGGCTTAGAACTCTAACTTCAACTTATTTCCCAAAAGAGAAGTGATACCTAAGTATCACTTCAAGTGCCCCAGAATTAACCCCAAGTGATCCCACTCAACTATAGGGTAACGACCAAACTCAACTAGGACTCTAAAATCCAAATTTTACTTCATACAAGAAGGGTCCTAGGTCATAATCCTAACGAAGGGAGTAAAATTTAAAAAGAAAAATTATTGAAAAATAGGCTTTCCGAATCGATTCGGACTAGCCGAATCGATTTGGGATCTCAAAGGCGAATCGATTCGGACTAGTCGAATCGATTCGGTCAGGAAAAATGAGATTCTGCATAAGGCCGAATCGATTCGGACAAACCGAACTGATTCGGACAACCCAGGCTTGGAAACTGTCTCCCATCGAATCGATTCGTCCAGGCCGAATCGATTCGGTTCTGCAGAAATTCCAAGTTTAATTTATGGAGTCTTTGACTCCATATCTCTACCTAACTTCAACCCATTCCATTTCCTAACCTTTAATGCTACCAAATAATCATAAATGCATCATCCAACCAAATTTTACCTCCAAATCATATCAATTTAACTTCCAAAGATCTAAAGCCCATAAATCAAAGAAAACCCTAACTTCCATAAACCATACATATCCATAACTATCAATGCAAATTACTCTACTTAAATCATACACTAGCAAGGAGAAAACTTGCCTCAAGGTTGTAACTTCAGATTTGGTGAAGATTGTAGGCAAGATCAACACCCAAGCTTCAATCTCTCTTATTTTCCCCAAGGTTCTTCTTCCTTATTCTTTCTCTAGGCTTAACAAGATATTTAAAGGAATAGTAACTTAGGTGAAGACATAAATCGTGGCTTTCTTAAAATTCCAACTTAAGTGATTAATATGCGGTAAAATAATACGCATCTACTCAAAATAACTACAACTAGTCAAAAGTGCCCGGATCTCGAAATACAATATGGCACACAATTTGACTATCTCAAACCTCCCGGAACTAATGGCACCCTCCAAATTATCATTTGGAGGTTTTATAATTCAGTTTAGGTTTCGGTTCCATTTTAAGCCCAATGTCATTTTAAATTCTTATGACATAATAAAACATATCATAGCAAAATTCACATCTACATACGGTAAATATGCAACATCATAGTAGATATTAACTTATCTTTCTTAAATTAATACCTACTCCACAAATCAACATATTTATCTAATCACTATAATTAGCAGATTAAATATAAAATAGAATCTCAAAAGCGAGGGTTGTTACACTAGTAAGGGAACTATGAGGATTAATTTCGTCCGTTGATAGTGCTAATCAAAGATTTCTTGGTTCTGCTACAAAATCGGGCCACTTTTCATCAACTAATTTCCAAGTTGGTTAGTCTGATGGGTGACGCAACAAACCATCAAAAATTCTATCATCCGCATGCCATGTCAGAGAATTAGCCGTCTCTTTAGATTGAAAGCACCTTTTGAATATCGAAATGGGTGAAAAGTACCATAACACTTTCACAAGAACACCTTGTTTCCCCTCATCCCTTTTTTGTTCTTTCAAATTCTTCTTCTGTTTGAACCTAGATGTTCCACGAGTGGGGCATTCAACAACTTCTTTATACTCTTTTCTGTAGAGTATACAGTCCTTAGGGCGTGCATGTATCTTCTGAAAGTCCATTATGAATACCAATAAACAACGTTTTGCCTCATTATTTGATGAAGGCAATACATTGTCATCCGGAAGCATATCGACAATGATTGACATCATATTTGAAAAGAATTTATCGGACAGCCCACTATTCTCTTTAAGATTTAATAGCTTGACAATAGAGGTTAACTTTGTATACTTTTTACATCTTTTATGCAATGGCTTCACTGCATTGAAAAGCAACTTCTGAAAAATTTGTGCATTTCTTTTGAAGTCTTCTGTTATAGACTCCACCATGTCAATCAACTCTTCAACATCATCCATAGTATCCATATTAATATCATCAGAGATAGGATCACCCATATTAATATCTGGCAGTGTTTCACGATGATCCTCCTCTCCGTGCCATTTCCATACAGTATAATTCGAATCCATACCCAAACTATACAAATGTTGTGTGATTTCTTTAACACCCATTTTTAATCTATTCTCACATTGATTACAAGGGCGTCGTATGAAGTTCTCGTCCAAGGAGGCATTTTGAGCAACCCCAAGAAAATTATCAACACCTTTTATGTATTCTTTTGATAATTTGTCCTTGCTCATCCAAGACCTGTCCATTATGGCCTAAGTATGTAAACCGCCACGAGTGAGATATAATCAATAAAAGATATGTAATTGTTAAAAATAATGCAATGTTATACAACATTATACATTCACACCAATAGAAAATATCGTAGAAAGTATAATATCCCTCTAAAACTATCGTAACAACTACCAAAGACACCAACACCTAATAGTGACTAACACACCACCCAAACACAATACAACCAAAACCAATTTCGAACATTGAAGAACTTCAATTCATAAAATTACTATACATATTATACTATAATGTTATATATAATATGTATAACAACAGTTATTATACATATTATACATAACAATAACAACCATTAGCGATTTTATACCTATAATATAATGAAGCAATTAATGAAAGCACATGGTATAAGCATGGGACATGCAATGCTAAAAATTAATAAAAGCACACAAAAGAGGCATTATCCAATATATGATATACATACTAAAATAAGAAAATAAAACTTCAAAAGCAAACTAACATATCGTAACGCACCCTATGATAATGAAATCATTGAGACAAGCAAACACTAACATAAAGTTGTAGCTAAAGAAAATTCTCTAACCATCATATGGTACTAAAATCATGGTAAACTTTTCGAATAAGTTTAATCTTTTCGAAATCAAATGTCGATTTTAATCATGGAAACACGTTAATGAATCAATTAATTAACAACAATTCTTAATGAATGATCAATTACAGTGCAATACGGAATGTAGTTGGACTGATATCACACTTTGTCAGACAATAAAGAGTAGGGGATATATACATCACACTTTTATATAATCTAACAGAAATTGAATATCTTTTATCTCATCTTTGTTAAAAATGTTAAAAAAGATGAAATCACTGGTCCAAATGTCTAATAAAAAAAAACTGGATCACAAAGCACAATAGTCATTGAGTGTATAAATATATTCAAGAATCCATATAATGATTTTATTAACAAACACTTGTTTAATCATATTTTAAAAAATAGGAATTTCATAAAGAACACCACATGATTTGATAATATAGTACCACAATCATGCACTAACCCCGTTTCAAATGAGAATCAAATGAGGGAAATTTAACCAAGTACTAACTAATAATCAAATGTTATTTAAACATTTCAAGGGAATACAAAAAAAAACAACTCATAATTCAACCCTGATACACAAACACACACATACAAATTGAAATTAATTGCAATCTAAAACATAACACACTGAAATTAATTGCAATCTAGAACACTAAACATCAAGGCTGATACACACACAATGATGAATCCAGGATTTTAATTCAGGATGGGAGGGACTGTAAGACTAATTTTTTTCACAACTCCGGTAAAACATTATTTAACATGTTAAAATTAATGAGTCTGACTCGAAAGAAACCCGAATATGACAGGTCTGATTGAAAAAAAACTCGAATATTGAAGGACACAAGAGTGATACTGCACAATTATGTATTAGGAACTAAAAATCTTAACCAAAATTCAAGTACTATGCACTAAATGAATTGACCCTACATTTCTAAACATCTAAATATTATACATTAAACATAACATTTTGCATTACGTCAAAAACTAGATATTTTACATTTAACTTAAATATTTTATGTCAACCAGGACAATTAATGTTTAGTCGTTAGGAGCTAAGTATATTTTACATTTAGTCCACCTTATTTTTTAATTTTGCAAAAACTCACTTTGTTTACTTTTTTGATAATTATTTCTTAAACTTTAGGATAAGAAAAAAAAAGTTTGTAAGTGTTTTATGCGGCGAGGGATCTTTTGGAACAAAATAAAAATGTTTGGAGTATATATTAATTAAAAAATTGTCGAGGGAGTTTTCTTCGAATGACCCTACTTTTTTTGCAACAAGTCATTATCCAAAATTATTAAACATTTAACATATAAACTTAAAAGAAAATAAAATTACGCTTGAAACTAATGACACTCAACTATTTCTTTAATGCTTATTTAAAAAAAATGACAATATATAAACTGAATTTATAATAGACACAATTCTTTAAAGTGTATTATTTCTAATAGTTGTAATAAATCTAAACAAATAAAGGCGTGAACAATGCTTGGCACAAACATAACTATTTACTAATGTAAAAACAGTTGGTGAAGCAACATACCCAAATTCTCCATGTGCAGACTGGGCCGGGGTAGAAAATAGGAGAAGAGGGAAGGTTTCCCAGATGTAAGTCTGATAAAAGACGCAAAATAAAAACGAAAAGAAATCGATTAGGTTTTCAAAAAAAATGCTACAAACATATATACAGAAATCAAGAGAAATTCGCATATACACAAATCACGCACACACAAATCAAGAAATCACACACACACACACACATATCAAGAACAAATCGCATATACACAACACATATACACAAATGGAATCCATATATATACACAAACCCTTGCAAATCCCTATTAGGGATTTTTGTACCTGATTTATTGAATCTCGTCGGCGCTGGAGGTGATCAGATGTGAGAGAGCCAGAGGTGATGTGAGATGTGAGAGAGTTCTACGTGCGAGAGAGAGAGACAGAGTTGCACGAGCGAGCTAGAGAGAGAGGTAGAGTCGTGCGAGCCATAGGGAGAGTGAGGGAGGTTGTGCGACGTAGAGATGTACGAGAGAGAGAGAGAGAGAGAGAGAGGAATTTTGAGGAAGAAATTTTTGGATTGGGAATGAAAAAAAAATAGCCATGCTTCTTTTTTTCCATTTATCTCAGTTTTTACTCAAAGGCTAAAATAATTAAGGTATATTTATGTCATCTATATATAAATATGAGATAAATGGTTTGTTTTTTTATATCAGTTTTACTTAAATTGAAATAAAAATTAACTTTAAAAGCCAAATTGACATAAATGAATATTATCTATGTCAATTGACATTTGTCTGACATAACGTTCATTTTTAAACTGACATAAATGATGTTTTTTTCTTGTAGTGTTGTGAATTGTCACAATTTGAAGCATTGATTTTGTGTGTTATCGAGCCCATGTCAGTTCAGAATGGGCAAAACGGGAATCTAGGGCTTGGAGAGGGTTTTATAAGGTGTGTTTTATTTGATTTTGGGTTATTTTTGTGTTGGGAGAAATGGAAGAAGGAGAGAGAGAGAGAGAGAGAGAAGGAGAGAGGTGAGTGGTCTTCCACCACCACCCACCACCAAGACACCACTCCTCCACCATTGTCCACCCATAAACCACCATGTTTATGGTGTATTTATCCACATTTGAACTAAATACACCCATTTACACAATAGAGAAAGGAGAGCTACAAATTTTGAAGTTGTTACTGAAAAACCCGAGCGCCCATGAAACAATCTCCATACGCGCAAATGAACATACTCTAATTTCATGCACGTTTTTCTAATAACATATATATAATCAAATCAAGAAAAACTTTATATTGCAAATAATCAGATTTTAATACATGCGAAAATTAAAATCAATTAAATATGATTTAATTTAATGTCAAATTAATAGCAATTTGATTTACTATGTTACACTACAATATATAAAATATGATTAATTATTCTAACTCAAGTTATTATTTCAATTATTCCAACAACAATTGAAAATCCCAAATACCCATTTTATTTAAAAATTATTTTTAGTAAAAATAATCTTATTTCACTTTTAGCAAATGTTTAGACAACCAATCACATAAACACAATTAATAGATGCATTAATGCCTAATGTGTCAAGTGAAAATGTGCAACCACACGTGAATAACTTTACTCAGATATGTCATTGGGTAGAGTCGAGACATGTTGAGTCATCGATAACATCGTTTGATGTACTATGGAGAAGGCTCGTACTAAAAAATACGTTTTGACACAATATCCAAATTAGTTGAAATGCCTAAATAATATAGACTCAAGTAAGTCATAGATTTAGGATGTTTCGATCTCCCCCTTTGGATATTTGTGACAATAACCTTCGAGTACATCATGGTACTCTTAGGAAAAATAAAATAACCTAAGTCCTATACAACAATTACTATTCTACCCAATCCACTAAATAGACCTAGAAAGTAAAAATTACATGACTCAACTATACATCAAATAACCTAACAACTTCTTGTGATTTCCTGCATTAAAACATTAAAATCAAACTCATAAGAACAAGTGTAAGATATCATAGAAATTGATAAATCATTAAAAAATAGGATATCATGAATATAATTCAAGAATCAAGACTAATAATTTGTTGTACTCTTCTCCCCCTTTATGTCTCAAATAGAAAAAGGATAAAATTAGTGATAACATGGAGAAGATTAAAAAATAACTACCATAATAAACATATTAACGGTTGTAATCAAGTGTCACTCCTACATTAACATGATTACAAGTGGTGTCTTTTGCATTGACAAACATCCATACCTTAAAATCTCAAAGGACATATAATTACCATGATTATGACAGGAAAATATGTAAATATGGTAGAAAAATGAATAAAGCACATTCATCTATTCTTCAGGGACTCTCAAATAAAATCAAGGGTAATAGTCACACTGAACTTAATTTAAATAAGATCAGCACACATACTAGTGTAATCAACAAATAAGGTCTCTCCCCCTCAACCAATGTTATGGTTACAAAAAATATTATACTAAGCATTCAAATCATAATCGGGGTTCTAAATTCAAGAAATAGAATGAGAACAATTAGAGGAGATAAAAATAACATTTTGTCTACCTTGAGGTCATACATATAAACATTCATCATCATATTTGGATATAAAAAATAATCAGATTTGTAACATGAAATCATATGATCAAGAAATAAATTATCAACACGCTAGACGGTTAAATCTTATTCGGAGCGACCCACTTTGATACCCATTGAAAATCCTAAATAACCATTTTATTTAAAATCTATTTTTATTAAAAATAATCTTATTTCACTTTTAACAAATGTTTAGACAACCAATCACATTAACACAATTAATATGTGCATGAATGCCTAGTGTGTCAAATGCAAATGTACAACTACACGTGAATACCTTTACTCGGATATGTCGTTGTGTAGAGTCGAGGCACTTTGAGTCATCGAGTAACGTCGTTTGATGTACCATGGATAAGGCTCGTACTAAAAAATATGTTTTGACACAATATCCAAATTAGTTAAAATGCCTAAATAATATAGACTCAAGTAAGTCAAATATTTAGGGTGTTTCAATCTCCCCCTTTGGATATTTGTGACAAAACCCTTTGAGTACATTATGGTACTCCTAGGAAAAAATAAAATAACCTAAGTCCTATAAAACAATTACTATTCTACCCAAATACCTTTAGACTTATCCAAACCAATCTAACCTAAGTCCTATACAACAATTACAATCTTTTGTTTACCTAAAAAGACAAGGCAAACATACTTATCAAAACCAATCTAACAATTGGCCTCATGAGAGAAGATAAGACAAACACCAGACTGATAATCACAAGAGACTTGAGAGAGACCTTAAAAATATTGAATGCTATAGAAGTTAAGACACATGGCTAGTGAATGTAGAGTTCACTTAGACAAAATTCACAAATATAATATGGCTCATCTATGCAAGACTTGGGATGACTCAAGTGAATCTGAAAATGATTTAGGATGACTTAAGTGAATCTGAAAATGATGAAACTGTGTCATATAACTCTTTTGACCCGTATATGTAATTCTTTGCTAAGATAATCTACACTGATGATGAGGAATTTGATCATGCTATGTTAACTGATTCAATGCCTACTGGTTTATGTGCCTTATTACTTGAGAATGTTGAGAATCCTTCAAATGTTGTGTGTATGAGTCAAAGGGAGCGCTCTATTGTTAATGTCAATGGGTGTGTGAGTTCTAAAAATGAACCTCTAGGGGACACTGCACACTTAGTCACTCCGACAATGATGACCTTCCCGACATTCACACACTGTACACAAAAACTCTCAAAAAAAGCACTAGACTTGAAAAGATTGTCAAGGATCTTGCCCAGAAGATAGAAACCCTAAGTCAGATGATCAAATAGAATGCTGAAGAGTACACTAATCAATGTCTAACTCATGAAAATAAGACCAAGAATTTTGAACAAAAACTGAAATAGTTGTCTGACTCAAATGAAATTCTAGAAAACAAATACAAAGGGACATTGTTAGAATTGTAACAAATAAAAGAAAAGACATCCACGGTCTTAAAAAAAATTACAAAATTTGAAAATAATTCTAAATGTTTTGAAGATTATGTTGCTGAAAGTAAAACTAATTATGATGACAGAACCGGAATATGATTTTTTCTTAACTCTAAGACCCAAACTAAAAACTTTGAAATAATAAAATTTGTGTCTGGTGGTAAAAGACCTATTAAAACTTGTCCATACTGTCAAATTTTGAAAAGTGAGTTAGATATAAAATAACTGAAGTTAGATATTGGTGAATCAAGTAACTCCAATCATAATGCTGAACAAAAGGCCAAATATGCTTTCCCCGATATTCGACAAGCTGATTTGTCATGTCATCCTGTGCTACCTAGGAACAAGACTAGAGCTCAAAACTTAGACAAGCCTTCGAATAATAATTTTCTTAAGGTTATGAGTTCAACATGCCCTCTTTATTGATCCTATTGTGATGTCTATGGACAATCCCTCAATGGTTTCTATTCCAAATGTCTATGTAATCCAGTCTATAAATCTCATGTTTATCATAACTTTAACTATTCTAGGAGAAACCGAAATAACTATGTCCTTCCTAGACAGCCAGATAAGAATGTTAACCATCGTAATATAAGGAGAAGGACTAATACTAAAACACCATCAGCAAAAAGGAATCCTATACTCTTTTCTAAACCAATTGCTCAAACTATTTATAATACTAATAAATATGCACAAAAATCTTTTAAAGAAAGGACATCAGCTTGTAAGTTTTATCAAATACGAGCTAATAAGCGCAAATTGAAAACTAGAGAAATTTGGGTCGAAAAAGATGATCTATTACCCCAGTTGAAATGTAACCTTGTGATCAGTGATTTTAAAGCCGAACACACGACAATTTGATGGTATTTAGACTCTGGATGTTCCAAATATATGACGGGGGATGATTCCAAACTTTCAAACAAAATGAACTTCTCCAGGGGAAAAGTATTATATGGAGATGGTGTATTGGCCCATATCATTGGTAAAGGAACACTCCATGAAGAAGGATTACCCATTATTAAAGATGTTCTCTTAGTAAAAGGTCTCAAAGAAAATTTACTAAGTATATCAGAGTTTTGTGACTCAAACCATACTGTCACTTTTTCAAAGAACAATTGCAAAATTTTAAATGAAAGTTGATTGCATTATTATAGGAATCCGTACTCCAAATAACTGTTACATAGTCAATCCAAGTACAGAGGTTTGTAACACAGACAAAATGGATGATAATGAGATATGGCATAATATGTTGGGTCACATTAATTATGATAGTCTTAGAAAATTAAGCTCCCAAGAGATAGTTAGAGGTCTTCCTAAGATCAAACCAATTTCAAACATCGTATGTGGTCCATGTCAAGAAGGTAAAATTTTTAAGACTCCCCACAAGAAAGTTAAAGAAGTTATATCCCCTAAACCTCTAGAACTCATCCATATGAACCTAATGCCTCCTTCTCGTACTGTTAGTGTTTGCAACAACAGTTACATCCTTGTTATGGTTAATGACTTCACTCGATTTACCCGGGCTACCTTTTAAAAACACAAATAAAAAACCTTTCATAAGTTTTTGAAAATCTTTGTTCGTATAGAAAATGAAAAGGATTCCCGTGTAGATAGAATTCTTAGTGATAGAGGAGGAGAATTCATAGATTCAGGTGTCATCGAATATTGTGACTATAATGGTTACAAACATGAATTTAGTGCTCCTAAGACACCTCAATAAAATGAAATTTTTTAGCATAAAAATTGCATTATTCAAGGAATGGCTCGTGTGATGATTCATGCGAAAAACCTACCTAAATATTTTTGGGTAGAATCCATTCCTACAGCCTGTTACATAATCAATCGAGTCTACTTAAGGAAAAATACCAAACAAAGTTCCTATGAGCTTTGGTATGGGAAAAAATGTAACCTAAAATACTTTAGAACCTTTGGTACCACTTGTTATGTCTGTTAGGACATAGAATATCTATCTAAATTCGAAACCAGAGGAGATAAAGCCATTTTTTAGGATATTATCCAAATAGTAGAACCTACCATGTCTATAATCTTCATACCAAAACCATGATGGAATCCATTAATGTGGTTTTAAGTGACACTAATGTAGAAAGTAAGACCGAAGAACCAACTAATATGGATGAGACCGAAATTTTTTTAAATTATGACTCTTCAGAAATAGTTTAATCCTTACCAACTAAGACCCCTGAAGTACCTAACTGGGTTTCCAAAGATCATCCTTTAGATAGTGTAGTTAGTAATCCTACTGAGCATGTTCGTACAAGATCTCAAATTCGTAACATTACTCATTTTGCATGCTTTTTGTCTCTTATTAAGCCAAAGACTGTAAATGAATCCTTGAATGACACTTTGTGGATAAGTTATATGCAGGAGGAACTTCTTAAATTTATCATTCTTGATGTATGGTATCTTGTACCCAGGGCTGAAAATAAAAGTATTCTCGGCACATGTTGGATTTTTAAAAATAAAACAGATGAATATGGGATGATTATTCAGAATCAAGCTAGATTAGTTGCCTAGGTCTACTCTCAGATTGAAAGGATAGATTTTGAGGAAACGTTTGCTCGTGTCACTCGCCTCGAATAGGTTCGCTTACTTTTTGTAATAGCTTGTCATTTGCATTTCACACTGTATCAAATGGATGTTAAGTCAGCCTTCCTTAATGGAATTTTAACTAAGGAGACCTATATAAAATAACCCAAAGTTCATTGACCCTCATGACCCAAATTATGCCCATCATCTTAAAAAATCTCTTTTTGGGTTAAAACAATCTCCTAGAGCTGGGTATGAACGTCTATCCACCTTGCTTTTAGACAACGATTTTAGGAGAGACGAGAATGACCAAACCTTATTTGTCAAACATTTTGATAATAACATTACTATAACCCAAGTTTATGTTGACGATATCATTTTCGGATCCACCACCCCTTTAGAAGTTAAGACCTTCTCGGAAATTAGGCACAAAGAATTTCAAATGTCACTTGTGGGGGAGTTACAATTATTCTTAGGGCTCCAAGTTAAAAAAAATTCAGATGGATTATTTGTATCACAATCTAAATACAATTTAGAGATTGTCAAGAAGTTTGGCCTAGAAACAACTAAAGAAGCTAAGACTCCTATGAGTACTTCAGTCAAACTTCCAAAAGATGAGAATGGTAAAGCCATTGATTCTACCTTATACCATAGTATGATAGGAAGCTTACTTTACCTTACTGCCTCCCGTCTTGATATCATGTACTCTTTCTGCGTGTTTGCTCGTTATTAAAATAATCCTAAGGAGAGTCATCTCTTATGTGTTAAAAGAATTACCAAATACATTAAAGACACTCTAAACATAGGACCTTGGTACACTAAAGACACTTCTAGTACTATAGTAGGTTACACCGATCCTTATTGGCCCGGGAGTACCGATGATAGTAAGAGTACTTCAAGAGCATGTTACTAGATTGGTAACAATTTGGTAGGATGCAGTATTATGAAACAAAATTGCACTTCCCTGTCTACTGTCGATTCTGAATATATTGCCGCAAGAAGTTGTTGTGCTCAATTACTTTGGCTAAAACAAATGCTGGAAGATTATGGTAAAATTGAAGATTAGTTACATCTCTATTGTGACAGTCAAACGCGATTAATATTTCTAAAAATCTAGTTCATCACTCTTGTACCAAACATATTAAAATGAAATATCATTTTATACCCGAGTTAGTTGAATCTAAGGAGTTAGAAATTAATTACCTACCTACTAAATTGCAATTAGTTGAACTATTTACTAAACCATTAGATTATCTTCGATTTGAATCTTTGCACAAATATATTGGTATGGTTATGTAAGAACAATGATTTATTGTTTCATACTTATTTTTCTTTGACGTTTGTCCATTTAAGACAAAATGGAGGAGAAATTTGAGTCCTCTTGGACATCTTGTTTTATTCTTAACTAAAAAGCTTGATCTTAGTTATCTTATTTTCATGAATCCGTACCTTCATTTACAACAACATTTTGATAGTGTATTGGTCTGTATCTTGTTGAGTTATGTAATTTTCTCTTTGTAGGATATTGGGTAGATAGAATTTTTCTATAGGAATACTTTTTTCTTATTTCTTTTATATCCCTACTAGTCCTTGATGACTCAAAGGAGATTTTATCTCATATTTCCGAAGGGGGAGATTGAAGCACCCTATATCTTTCACCCCATTGAGTCTATATTATATAGGTGCGCATCTAGTTTGGAAATAGTGACAAAATTGAGTCATACCCTTTTTCAACCAACCAACCTTCACACTCTACACTCTATTTCCTCTAATAGTCCAAAGGTATAAATACCAACACCAAACCTAGGATCATTTATGTGTCGCATATGAGATTGCATTCTTCATAATATGGGTGTGCGTGAAGTAAATCCCTTTCAAATATTTTTTCCATAATTTTGGGGATATTTGAAATAATTTCTATGTTTTTTAAAAAATGAAAATTGGCTTTTATAAAGTTTGTGGGATGATTTGTAAATTCTTTAAGCTGTTAAAACTTGCTTGGGAAGAAACCAAATGAGCTTGATAATTATGTTGGTGCAAATTATATTTCTGTAAGTTCTAAAACATGCATGTGTTAGACTCACAACGGCTGGATTTGTGTTTTCTTGCCCTCACATACATGTGTTTGATTTTGAACTCTTCAATCATTTTAATCTTTGGCATGCATACGTTTTTACCTGATCCTTGTTTTTACATTTAAACCAATCATGGTCTTTGTAATTTCGGTGCATTGGTAGCCATCAAATTTACCTCGATCTCTTAAGACTTAATCGTGACCATTCATTTTCTTCGAAGTTCCATAGGCTTCCATGGATTCGTATAAATTGATGCCATATGTGTTGCGATTACAATCTTTTGTTTAACTCACTTATGAGAGAAAATAAAGATTGAAGAGAGAGAGAGAGAGAAAGAAAACCCTAAACTAAACTCTAGCCAAATGTCACCAGAAAATCATTTCTAAGAGTGTGTTAGTTCAAGAGTTGTAAAGATTATTCCTCTTATATCCTTAATCTATTTTCCAACTTAATCACAACAGTTTGATCTCATTTTCTTTCATAGAAAACTGAGATTGTAATTATGTGATACATTTTCATGTCTATCTTTCTTAGATTTGATTTCTTGTTTCGAGAAATCATAGTTTTGTAAGGTATTTTCAATTGTTACATTTTCAAACCCTAAAACCAACAAAATAGTTTCTGATTTCCTTTTCTTTGAACAATGAGACTCAGATCTAGTTTAAGATCTTGATTGGGGATTTACATTTTCACTTATTTCACATTTTGTGAAATAGTCTGTATATTTTCCAAATAAGAAAGTGTTTAGGATCTTAGCTCGTCTATATAGCACGATTCCCTCTTGATTCATGGATATATTGAAAGATCCAAAGTCTAATAGTTTCGATTAAACTGATTTTGGAAATGTTTACATATTTGTGATATGTTTGTAATTTGATTAGCATCAAGTCTGTATTTAAGTGTCTGTGAGTTGCATGCATGTGATTTAGAGCACAACACCACTTACACCTTTAACCTACTATACTGAAAAGTGTTGGTATTGAGATTTTAAATTTTTGAGTCGACGCAAAGCTAAAAGGAGCGGAGCTACAAAGCTGAGAGAACATCAACAACATCAGAGCCTTGGGAGAATTCAGAAAATCGAGAGGAGTTGGTGCATTTCTGAACTTAGAATTAGGTCTGATTGTGTGTCTTGATTGTTACGTAGTTTGTAAGCTAGTACTCTATTTTAGTGGATTTTTACTTTTGAGGTATAGAGAACTCCGTGGATGTTTCCCCAATTGGGTGGGGTTTTACCACGTTAAAAATTGTACTTGTATACTTCCTCTTCCTCTCGTCCCTTTCTCGAAACTGTGTTGATTTAATTTTCTTATAAGTTTTGGTTTTCAAAACTGATAAACCTATACCTTAAATAACTCGTTCATACTGTTTTACACATCTTGTGTTAAGAAATTTATTTGAAGAAAATAGTTTCTTCAACAAACTATTCAGAGCCATTTAGGTAGTTTAATCTTGAATTAAACGACTTAAGTTGTACCTTTTCAGTTGCTGTGAGTTTTTGGAGATGAGTTGGAGCTCTCATGGAGTATAAAGTGAGTTTTGAAGGGGTTCTTATCTTGGAGGACATTTTGGAGCATTTATAGGTGGGTGTTTCTCCTCCTACACCAAGATTTCCACCACCATTGAAGCCATTAGATGTGGAAAAAACCTTACTCTTAGTGTAATAACTTATTTTTACACAATATAGTTTTATAGTTAGACTATTGAATAGGGTGTATTTAGTTAAAAATTATAATTGTTATGTAGAAGGCAATAAATATTTTTATGGAATAAAAATATTTTAAAAATGATATTTTGTTGAAAACAAAGAATAAGAAAATATTTCAATGTTATGTTTTCATGAAATGGGCATTTTCTAGAAATATTGGTTTTAAACATTTTATGAAATAAAATATTTGGAAATAATGATTTTCCTTCGTAAACATTTGGTGAAATATTAATATGTCACAGTTCTTGAAAAAAATGAAGGTTTTATGAAAAATAGACATTTGTTGAGGTTGAAGAAATAAAAAAATATCGTTGTGCCTTAAAAATCTATTTTTTGCAAGTATAATGATTTCCCAAAATGAAATGTATGTTTAAACCAAATAGTAGATTTTTTGGGTTTAAAATCCATATTCTCATGCATATAAACTTGTATTAATTTGATATCAAATGTATAAACAAGTTTAAATAAGTTTTTATTGGGTTTAATAATGAAATAAGAAAAGTTCGAATTTCAGTCTTCAATGTGTTTGAAATTAGGACTAAAAGTATGATAAACATGAGATTATAAGACTTCACATGTTGATAAAAATAAATGGTATTTTCTTATAAAAGTAGTCTTCAAGTGTAATTAGATTTATTGACTAAAAAAAGTAAATAAATGTGTAGTTTAATAATGGTTTAAAAGGTATTGAATAGGTGTTAATGGGTAAACATTGGAAGGTCGGTGTGTAACCTAATAATGTTGTAAAAGATTAACACTTAGGAAATGTGAAAGGAAGTAATGAAATCAAGGTTTTTCCAATTAAGTAGAATATTACTCCAAGTGTAAAAAGGTGTAAAAGGGTTAAAACACTTAAGTAGTCAGTATGAATAACTTAATGGTATTTTTGAGGAAATTAACACTTGTGAAAAGGGAGTAAAAGGTGATTTTGGAAATAAATGGGTAAAATGGAACATTTTTATGAAATAAAAATGTTGGAATAGGTGTTACACAAAGTGATCCTAAACGAATATGATTTTTGGAATAAAAATGAAGGTTAAAGTGTAAAGGACATGAAATGGTAAAATTTCAAAGTGTTACATAAGTTGGGGCGATAAAGTCATCCCTGGTTTTGGCTTTGGCCGAGTAAAAAGGAAAAGTGGAATATTGCCGATAATTGTAAAATGATAAAACACATAAAATGGAACTCGAATGACACCGAGATAAAAGCATGAACAGACCGGAGCCCTTGGGTGAAAAGCCCTACTTCACTCGTCAGAGCATATGGTGCGCATAACCGGTGATGTAGAGCCCGTGGAAGTATGCGGTATAAGAAGATTTCGAGAAAAGATAATGGAAATGAGAAACATTTCAAGAAATGGGTTGTATGGTAAGACGTTTTAATACAACCTATTTTGAATGAAATAATAAATGTTTCGATAAAGGCTAAATGGACAAGTAAATGTACAATTACTAAGTGTCCATAAAGTAAGAACAAGGGTCAAAGTGAGTAGTAAATGGGTGATTAATCTACCTAAATGGTTAAACACATATTTAATACAAGAGTGTGTTGTAAAATGATTTTAAAAATTAAATAAATATTTTCTAAACGATGCTTACATGTGTTGAAATGATGAATTTTCAACGAAATTACTAAATCGTACTGAATTGAGATAACCATGTAATTCCAATAAAGGAATGGGTTCGGATAAATCCAAAGTAATGGTTTCAAGTGTCGAACCGGGTGTGTTAAATAAAGTGAGAAATGCTAAGTGTGAGTAAAGGAAGTTTTTATGAGATTAAGGTAAATTAATCTAGGCAAGTATGGTTTTTTGAAGTAGCGATGTTAATGCATTGGAACATGTAGTTTCAAAGATATATATATATATATATATATATATATATATATATATATATATATATATATATATATATATATATATATATATATATATATATATAGATTTGTGTGAGTATCCTTTTTGTGGACATATGGTTGCAGTGTGTGAGTATCCTTTTTGTAGACATATAGCTTTGAAGTAGACATATGGTTGCAGTGTGTGAGTATCCTTTTTGTCGTTCGATTTTATGTTTCGTTTGTATATTTTCTTACTAGGCATAGGCTCACACCCTTATTTTGTTACGTCGGGTTGGGAGCGGTTTCGTATTTTGAGGGCGTTATAGAGGTAAGTATTTTATTTATTTTTCCATTAGTAGCTCTGTTTACTTGAATTTCGGTGTGCTCCTCATGGGTTCCTCATGTAGTTTATTTTGAAATTCGAACCGCATGCTAAACAAGTGAAATGTTAACTAAAATAAAGGTGGACTAGAAATATTATGTAGGTTGTTCAATAACATGTTGACCTCTAGTGCACCAAGATAGTCAAAATTGGGATTTTGTGTTTGGGGCTTGGTTTTTAAATGAGTTTGTGGGTTTGGTTGGTTGAGAAGAAGATAGAGGTGGGAAGGTTCTCCCCCACCATGATCCTATAAGATTCTCTCTCTCTCTCTCTCTCTCTCTCTCTCTCTCTCTCTCTCTCTCTCTCATTTTAAGGATGTGTCACCTCCCCTAAGGCTCTTTTACCATAAATTGCCCTACACCACAACCCCTATACCTTATACCACCATATATTACTAAGTTTTCCACTCTATTTAAGCCCAATACATCCATTTACACCATTATTGGGCAAAGCTACGAATTTTGGAGGTATTGTTGGGGGTTTTAGAGAAGAAGAAGAGTATAAATTTATGGTGTTTTGAATGGGGTTTCGCTTGGAGATTTCTTGGATCATGCTTGTGGATCTAGGCAACCTCCTTGAGTTAATCTTATGATGTGGAGGGTTTCCATCACCTTCTTCTTCATCCCCCATTTTTGGAGCTCCATTGAGGCGAGAAACTCTACTCTTAGTTTAAGACCGTATTTTGCATATTGCTGGTCGTGTAGCTAAAATTGTAAGAATATGGTGCATTCATTATATAAGAATGATATTTCCTGTGATTTGTAAAAATGGATTTACAAAGGGTTTCAATGGTTTTGAGTAAAAATGATATATTTATGTAAAACTTGCTATGAAATATTTATAAAAATAAAAATGTTGGAAGAAGATTACTTTGTTGAGAGTAATTTATGAAATAATGTTTTAATGTTTTTTTTTTGTGAAGAAAGTTGGAGTTTTTATATAAATGTACATTTTATTCAAGTTTTGAAGAAATAAAAATGTATTTTCCTTGAAAAGTATGTTTGTGCAAACATTATGAAATTTCTAGAAAAAATCACATGTTAGACCCATTTAATAGGATTTTTGAACTTAAAATTCATCTTCTCATGCATATAAACTTCTTGTATTTGAAGGATGAACATATAAACAAGTTTAATGACGGTTTTACTGGGTTTAAACATGAAATAGAGAGATTTGCAATTTCACCTATTAAAGTGTGTGAAAAAGGTGTTAAAAATGTGAAAGGTGTAAGTTTTCAAGACTACATGTATTAATAAAGAAAATGGTATTTTCTTATGAATTAGTCTTACATATTCAATGATTTTGAGGACAAAAGAAAGTAATAAAATAAAAGGATTTTCAACTTGAGATGTGTGTTACTCCAAAAGTGTTAAATAAGTGTTACTGAGCTAAAAATACTTAGAGAAGTTAGTGTGGGTAACTTAATTGTGTTTTGGGAAATAACACATGTGAAAATGGAAAAAAAAAGGACCAGTTTGGAAATAAATGGGTAAAATGGTAATTTTACATAAAGTGGAACATTTTTATGAAATAAAAATGTTAAAAATGGTGTTACACAAAATGGTCCTAAATGACATGATTTGGGGGGGGGGGGGGATAAAATCAATGATAGAGTAAAAAGGACAAGAAATGATGATTTTAAAGTGTAACACAAGTTTGGATGAAACCCCGAGTTTTGGCTTTAGCTGGTAAAGGAAAATTGGTATATTGTGGATATTTTATTATGTAAAAACATATAAATATGGAATCATATAACATGGGGATAATTAAGGAGGACCCGAAGCTCTTGGATGAAAGACTCAAAATCACTGGCCAGACCATATGGTAGCATAACCAGAGGTTTGAAGTTGTTAAAGTATGGGAATATTGGGAGATTATGAGAAAAGATAATGAAATGGAAAATGTCAAGAAATTGGGTGTGTAATGAATATGTGAAAAGATAACCTAACTTGAATGAATTAAAAAATGTTTTCGTAAAGGATATGTAATACCCCGTATTTTTATGGCATTTAATTATAGGATCAATTAAATTAAATTGGGATAAACTAATTTAATATAAATTCGGACATTAAAATAAATATTTACTAGCATGACGACAGTTAGTAATTATTGTGAAGAATTATGTTGAATATTAATAAATGAGTAAAGTAATATGAGATTTAATTTATTAAGATTGCTGCGAGTGAATAATACGACAATTACAGAAATTAAGTCGAGACACGCATGTGTCGTGTCGGGACTAAATTAATGGAATAAAAAGTGAATTAATTATATGCCACCCGTATCGTCATTTTGAGTGCGCCAACATGTCCAGAAGGGCCGAGATAGTCAGAAAAATGTGCCCGGGTGTTTAGCTTGGGTCTCGAGACATTTTTAGCCCTAACCGGTAACTCGGGAAAATATTTTGTTAATTTTTAATTTTGGCCTTAATTAATGACAAAAATAGAGAGTTTATATCTGTGGTAAGAGAGAGTTCTTAAGGGTTAGAAACATTAGAGTTATAGAGAGGATAAGGGAGAGAGAAGAGAGAAGGCTTCCAAGGAGGAAAGCAACCAACCCTACACCACTCTCATCAATTCCACCACCAACGTGTAGATCAGGAGAAGGAAAACGTTCCTATAGCACTCAAATCCATCAGACCAGACCTTGATTTCTAGGAAAGTATCTATCTTGTTGTTCTTTAGTTGATAACACATCCATGCTAGTGTAGGAATTAATTCTCTCATGTCTTCATGAAAATAAAATGTTAATTGGGAGATTTTTATTGAAAATTTAGAGTAGAAACCATGTTAAGATCGATATCTTTCATATGTAGAATATTATCCGCGAAATTGATGCCCAGTAGAGATAGAAATCTGGAAATTAAATGAATTCTAGAGAAAATTAGATGAACTAGGGCTAAATGATAATTTCTTGAATTAATCCCCTTTGATGACGTTTCTTGATAAATTTGTGAATGTTTTATGTTAGAAATCTTCTATATTGGTTTATATAATGTTCATGATGTTTGGTTGGGAGTTTGGGACATGTTAATGGGGGTTTGAGGATTTATATTGGATGAAACCCATAAGCTAGAGTTACAAAAACGGGGACAACACCTATTTGATTGATCGATCGACTCAAGAATGTTGATTGATTGATCAACCCCTTTCCATCGATCGATCGAGTCCTCCAGGAAATTGAAACTTCTTCCCCTTTTGTGTTAATCCAATTCCAAATGTGTAAGGACCTTTGGACATAATTTAAATATCATAATGGGATATGAGAAGGACCAGTAGGGTATAAGTAGGTTCCGGGTAAGATGAGTTTATGTGAGATTTAAACCGTGGGGTTTCGAGGATATAAATTGAGTGAGAAATCTTGCGTACGTCAAAGTAGGTCTTGTAAGAATTTAGAAAGATTTAGACCAGTAGGGTAGTGAGGGTACAACTACTGATTTTACATTTATCGAGAGGATACACTTTGAGAGTCGAGAAGTACTTACGAATTTACAGTAATTGAGAGAATAAAAAGAATATTTTAATTTTACAGAGAACTCGAGCGTTATATGCTGTGCATAGCTAGAAATTATTATGGGTCATGGGTGTACCTAGCTGAATTATGTGAATATATGTATGGGTTCATCTATATATATATATATTTATATATATATACTAGCGTATGCCCGTGCCTGAAGGCACGATTCCAAAGTACGTAATCGCAAAACGACGACAATTTTTCAAAGTACGTAATGGCGAAACGACGACAATGTCAAATTTTTAAAAAAATTGAGTATAATCTCCTTTGTTTATGGAACTATTCACCCTACTTAACAAATAACAAATAGTTCAACATCCAAATTGTCTAAATTCTTCAAACAAATTCACATATAAAATGAAATATACAATATTCACCAATCAAATTAACTGTCTCTCAAAAAAACGAAGTGTCAATTTTTAAAAAAAATTGGGCATAATCTCCTTTGTTTATTAGACTATCCACCCTATTTAAGGGGTAATAACAAATCCAACAAATTAAAAAAAAATCCCAAATTCGGAGATGGGAGCTAGAAGGCAGGGAAAGGAGAATATGTGGGACTTCCTCAAAATCTCTGTGCCATGGTGCTTCTAGATTAGGTGCTACTATTGTTGTATTCCCATCCTTCTTCCCACCTCTAGCCGTGATCACTCTCTCCCTCTCGATTTTCTGTACGATTTGACAAACAATAAACATAATTACTCAGTTATTTTTGCAAAGATACAGTCACATAAGTAAATATACAATCACATCCAAATTGTCTAAATTCGAGATTGATTCAACCGGATCCAATTGGATTACCTCTTTTATAAAAAAAAAATGCAATTTCGAGTTTGATCCCATCATATTTGGTCTACAAATAAAACAAATAACAATATTAGGAAAAAGGAACTATTTGAATAATTGCATATGCATATATGCGAGTGCATATATGCAGTGCGTGTGTGCATGTTTGTGTGCGCGCGTGTGCGTGTGAGTGGGAAAGGGGGGAGGGGAGGGGCAGGGGGCGAGTGTGTGCGTGTGTGCGCGTGTGTGAGTGGGGAAGGGGGGAGGGGGCGGGTAGGGGACGCGTGTGTTCATGTGTGCACGTGTGTGCGTTTGTGTGTGTGTGTGTGTGTGTGTGTGCGCGCGCGTGCGTGTGTTTGTGTGCGCGTGTGTTTGTGGGAAAGGGGGAGGGGACGGGAAGGGGGAGCATGTGTGCGTGTGTCTGTGTTTGTGTGCGCATGTGTGCGTGTGAGTGGGGAAGGGGATGGGACAGGGGGCGCGAGTGTACGTGTGTGCATGTTTATGTGTGTGTTTGTGGCCGCGTGTGTGCGTGTTGGGGAAGGGGGAGGGAACGGGGCAGATATGCATATATGCAATCTGTATATATATGCATATGCATATATGTAGTGAGTGTGCGCGTGTGTGCATGTGCGCATGTGTGAGTGAGGAAGGGAGAGGGGACGGGCAGGGGGCGCGTGTGTGCGTGTGAGTGGGGAAGGGGGGAGGGGACATGAAGGGTGAGCATGTGGGCGTGTGTGTGTGTTTGTGTGCGCGTGTGTGTGTTTGTGTGCGTGTGAGTGGGGAAGGGGGGGTAGGACGGAGCAGGTATGCATATATGCATATGAATATATATATAATGCGAGTGTGAGAGTGTTCGAGTGTGTGCGTGTGTTTGTGTGCACGTGTGTGAGTGGGAAAGGGGGGAGGGGACGGGCAGGGGTCACGTGTGTGCGTATTTGTGTGTGCGCGTGTGCGAGTGGGGAAGGGAGGAGGGGACGGGAAGGGGGAGCATGTGTGTGTGTTTTTGTGTGCGTATGTGTGCGTGTGAGTGGGGAAGGGGGGAGGGGACGGGGCAGGGGCCACGAGTGTGCGTGTGTGCATGTTTTTGTGTGTGTTTGTGTCCACGAGTGTGCGTGTGTTAGTGGGGAAGGGGGAAGGGACTGGTAGGGGGGGCATGTGTGCATGTGTGAGTGGGGATGGGGGGAGGGGATGGGGCAGGTATGCATATATGCATATGCATATATTTAGTGCGAGTGTGTGCTTGTGTGCTTGTGTGCGTGCGTGTGTTTGTGTGCGCGTGTGAGTGGGAAAGGGGGGATGGGACTTTCTCAATGTATATTTGAACACTCTATTAGTCCTCTCATAAGCGTGCACCTAGAAGCAAGACAATATATCATTCTCTGAAACATAAATTTCCATTTTTATATTTTCTAACATTATTATATAAAATCTCTGAGTCATATTCCTATCTAAAAGAAGCCAACATAAGTGTAGGGATACCTGCATCAACTGATGTGTCTATGCTTCTTCTGAAAAGAAGCCAACATAAGTGTGGATGGAATCAACTGAGCATGATAAAACAAAAACAATAGTTAAAATAACAGTTAAAAATATTTCAATTCACCCTATCAAAAGTACATGAATTAGATTACCTGATTGATCGCTTCTTCTTATCCGGTCGACCGTGTGTTTTGAAATTGCGTTAGAATGGGATATACTACGCATAGGGGCAGGCGTCTTACTCGAGTGTTTCAAAAAACTGCTGCTGCCTCCCCCCCACCCCCCACCCACCGCTGCTGCCTCCCCCCCACCCCCACCCCAACGGCTGCTGCCTCCCCCACCCACCCACTACTACTGCCTCCCCCCCCCAACATCTTCAAGCAGTTTTTTTCTCTCAATTACTTTAAAAAGAAACCTTTGTTTCTACGACCTTTAATTTATCACCTTTCACAGGAGGTTGCGAGAGAACAAAAAAAAATATAGAAATAAAGAAAACACTAACCAAGAATGGTAAGCATTCTTAAAAAAGTGTAGATTCTAAAGTTCCATAAAAATGAAAACAAAAGCATACTAACTAAAAATAATAGGAGTATAATCCCATGGAAAAGGCGAGTACCTATTTCCAATGCACAAATATGCACAAAATTATGAACATACCTGAGTGAGAAATCCCCAAACCAAAAAAGAAAAGGAATGAAAAAATGAGACTGCAAAAATGGACTGAATGCATCCAATACCCGTTCTGATTTTTTCTTCCATTATGAGGCTAAATACATCCATCAAGGCAGACCATGACTGTGTACTGTCGAGCAGGTTCATAACTCTCATCATATCAGGCATACCGAAGAAGCCCAAGCAGATCCAATCCGCAAGTTGATTTTCAACCTCCAACGCACACCTCATCATCCAACTGATTACCTATAAAATATTGCATCAAAGACAACAATTGCAGGCAGTAACTTCAAAAATTGCAATGAGCATCACTGTGACATAAAAGATATCAACTATAACTTGCTCAAACATTTGATCAATAATACAACTTTAAGTACTTAATTTGAATATTACTTGGTGAAATTACACCATGGGCCAATTAATTAAGAAGAAAATATAAAAATCAAGAAGAGATGGATACATTAATAGATTTGATAAAATCCAACAGTAAACATCAAGGAAATCCAAAACAAATGCCCAGTGAAGACCACACACGGGAAACATATATATAGGAATGGGAAATTCAAAATGGTGTGGAGGATATTGAAGAGGTAGAAGGTAGACTACGCCCAACTCGTAGGCATATGTCAGATCCTCCATCAGAGAAAGAATATAAGTTTATTATAGTTCAACTACCTGACTAATTTCTAGACCAAGATCTTGTTTCCTGCTCCCTAGTTTATAAATTCCTCAACATCGCTGCCTCCGACGAACCCTTGGGGCGCCGCCTTTACTGTATGCGTTGAAGCATGTTACCACCTACCAAAAAGTTGCAGCATTGTGCTTGGAAAAGCTTTATATCCAAATGCAGGCTGCAAAGAGAAGGTAGGAACCTCTTCCGTCTCAGGTTAACAACGACCGGATAATTCTAGATAAAATTATTATGGATCAAGTGTCGATCTAGAAGAGCAGCAGAGGGTTGAGTGATAATGTGGTTCATCATGCTTGTTCTGGAGAAAAAAACACAAAATTGGTACAAATTAGTTGGAGGAAATAAGGGTGATTGTATCCCAAAATTTAGAGCCAACAAAAAACCCATAACTAAGTGCAAACCATAGCAATAAACCCAAAATCCTCAAATATGAAAACTTGTAAAACAAAATAGAAAATCAAGCCAAATATTCTAATAGCATTTGGGCATCTCTGACATGTTCGTTTATGACAGAATCAAAACCTAAGGGTTGGCACTAACTGCTCAGCCAAACTTTGCCGAATAGATCAAATGAAAGACAGATAAGAGATGAAAAATACCCGAAGCAGATGAACACCAATCGAGCTCTATGATCTCATTATAAAAAATGTGAGACTGCCTTCACAGTGCCTGAGTTCAGCCCTGACGAAGGTTAGCTTAACACGGAGGCTCTCGGCGGCACCCTCGCTCAATGAAGAACGCATCTTGTGCTCTGGAAAAAACTCTGACCTGTATTGGAGATAGGTCAGTCGTTAAGGAAAGAGGAGAACATAACTCAGAACAAACACAAATGCATACAACTCCATAAATAAATAAAAAATAAGAAAACTAACATTGTATATTTCATACTCAAAACTATCATCAATCCAAACCCCAGGGACGCACTACAAACCTTAAACGTAAACTAAAAATAAAATGAAACCAAAAATTTGAACAATGGAGGGACCATCCATAGAGATACAAAAAGTAAGCAGAGCAGATAAGAGAGGGCGTTGCTAGCCTTATAAGGTGAAATGAAGAGGTGAAACCCAAAAAATATTATACGGTGAAATGACTCTAAATGTTTGAATTAAAGTAACCATCACAAACCTTAAAACAGATGCAAGAATCGCAACAAACACATTATCTTTCAATTGTAAAAGAAATCCCCATCAAAAATTTCAGATACATGTCTACATATACATATTAGTATCTATAAGACCGAAGTAGATAAATAAGCTATGGTAAATGTAAATCTATTAAAAAAAACATTGTAGTTAACAAAAGTTTTTTTATTTTTACCAATATCGGAAACCATCACCAGCGGATACCTAATTATTGAGCGTAAATTCATAAGTTGAGTACGATGAGCTGCACAAAAGAACATAAACCCCCCATCTTTCCATGTTATCTGCAGAAAAATTCAACCTCGCATCATTTACTATCAAGTTGTGGAGAGTGAAAATGCGATTTAAAAAAAAAACTCAAACCTGGAAGTAAAACAGAGTCTACTAAACCTCCACATTGCCAAAAACTTGCAAACATCAAATTAACAAACCATTATTGGATCTAGAAAACCCTCGTACTCGATGGGCGTGTGCGTAAGAGAGTGAAGATACCTATAGAAGTGCGTGAGAGAGCGGCGGCGGCGCGGCGGCATAAACCGGAGGCAGATGAGTGACGGGGAGAGAATGATGTAGGGTTTTTGTCTTGTGAGGAATCTTCGTTTATGGGTGAGGGAGAGAATGGGGTTGGACAGGGGGTTCAAGACAGATGTTTACACGGGAAGAGACGTGGGTAGAAAAAGTGTCTTTTGGAAGAAAGGGAGAATGTTACTAAAATACCCCAATTTTTGAATTATAGTGTAACTTTGATAAATAGAAAAAGAGGGGGAACCAAATAATTAAAGGTTAAGATTGTAAAAATAAACTACATATGATCTCAATCATTAAAATATGAAAGGAGGTGGCAGACATCAAAGCCGTTAAAAATATACACATTTTCAAAAACCAACTTGGAACACTGGTGGCCACTCAGGTAGCACCGGTATTTATCTCAACTTGGAACACTGGTGATTCTACGACCTCTTACCCGTGTGCTCGTATCCACAACAAAGTCATCTGGCCTAGCAACGACAGCTCCCATACCAGCAGGTAATCCAAGTCCCAAGGTCCTCCTCCAAGCGCTGTTATCTTTGTCCAGGGGATTGAATGTGGAACAATCTGCAATCTGCAGTCTACACTCTTTCTCCAGGCATGTACAAAAATAAAGTACAAAAAAAGTATAGAATGTGGAATTAATAGGAATGCCATCTCTATGATAACCTACAATATGAATAAGCCCCCCCATATCTTCTTATAACCCACCTTTAAAATGGACTTATTATTGCAAAACATCAACACGTGTTTAAAATGTATTTGATGTTTAAAACAACACAGTTAAATGATTATACAGAGAACCAAATATATTTGTAAAGAGATGTTTAAAATAATATTTGACACGTAATAAATATAAAACATTCTAAATTTATAGCAAAACAACAACACGTGTTTAAAATACAATATTAGTATGAAGTTTATCCGAGGCTACTGTCAACGCTTTTAAATATAGAGAAGGTAAGCCATCATTTTCCAAAAACAACAAACTTGTGTGTAACTAATTTTTAATTCAAAATAGTTCCCAAATAGTTGAAGATATAGTTAAAGCCAAACTCGATTCAAACGAATTAGTCTGTACATTGAATATGACTAAAAAGGTAGAAAAGAATACAGTACAAAACATGATCCGTAACAATTTAGAATGTTCCTACAGAAAATGATTTATAGACTATAAGCCATTGCTAAACACATAAATCAGTAACTAAATAATCTCAACTAAAAAAAGCAATCAAAAAAGAGTAAAATGCATTTCTCCCACTTCTTTTCATAATAAAATTTATAACAACAAAGCATGTACGTAAAATGATGTGCTAGAACATGTACAAAATCTTAATTCCATTAAAATTATTTAAAAGAACATACCAAATTAGTTGTGTGCAACTAATTTTCAATCCAAAATACTGAAGGATGCAACTAAATTTGCCAAAAAAATGCCAAAGATGTTGATGGATGCAACTAATTTTTAATTCAAAATAGTTCCCAAATAATTGAAGATATAGTTAAAGCCAAACTCGATTCAAACGAATCTGTACATTGAATATGACTAAAAAGGTAGAAAAGAATAAAGTACAAAACATGATCCGTAACAATTGAGAATGTTGAGTATAAGCCATTGCTAAACACATAAATCAGTAACTAAATAATCTCAACTAAAGAAAGCAATCAAAAAATAATAAAATGCATTTCTCCCACTTCTTTTCATAATAAAATTTATAACAACAAAGCATGTACGTACAATGATGTGCTAGAACATGCACAAAATCTTAATTTCATTAAAATAATTTAAAAGAACATACCAAAGGCACCCACCTCATCTCATAACCTCGGTCATATAACTCATATGGTCTCATCTTTACCCATTTTAACACGCATCCTGCACTTAACAACGCACAAAGGCTCAATTCACATTCAGGGATTCAATGGATCAAAGCCAAGTATAATAAAACTTCACTCATATTGCTATATTTGGTAATCAGCAAACCATTGAACTCTGTAACCAAAGAGGAAATAACTAATTACCATATCATGTATTCCAAAATAAAGAAATCATATGTTCTTAAGTTGGCCTTTTTATTCATATTACAAAGATTCAAATGGGAAAAAAAAACTAATACCAAATAACCTAATATGAATGTGAATCTTTAGCAACAACCTCATTCCTATTATTTCATAACATGAAGGAAAATTAAGTATTAAAATATTATTGTATTACCACATCAATGCAAACCACTACTTAAATATTACACCACCACAACGTCAGACCCGTAAATGTTAACATGCATAAATCACACAACCACATCAATGACCACCACTAAAATATCCCTTAGAAGCTACAAAATTTCTATAAATATAATTGGGGAAATATAAAATTTGAAATTATATAGTCAAAGGTCTAAAAAACACGTTCGATTTAGTAAAGAATACAAAGTTAGAACCAATATATATATCAAACCCAAATCGTAAATCTAAAATTATTTTACCTCTAAATCGTAAACCTGAAGAAGAGAGATCTAACCTTGGGAGTTTACCCAAAAATCATACATCTGAAATCCTAAATCATAACCGTTAACCTGAAATCGTGGGAACCCAAATCTCAAATCATTAGTGTATCTATAGACATAAAAATCAAATAAAGAAGATCTTAACAATCACAAATCGTACCATCAAGAAATCAAAAAATGCACAGTCAGGCCCAAATCTTAAATCTGCGATCATACATGTAAACAAATTGAAAACCCCAAATCGTAAATCTGAGGGCATACATGTAAACAAATCGAAAACCCCAAATCATAAATCTGAGCATACAGGTCTAAAAAACACGTTCGATTTAGTAAACAATACAAAGTTAGAACCCAAATAGTAAATCTGAAATTGTTTTACACCTAAAACCCCAAATCGTAAATATGAGCATACAGGTCTAAAAAACACATTCGATTTAGTACAGAATACAAAGTTAGAACCGAAATCGTAAATCTGAAACCCAAATCGTAAATATGAAACCCAAATCTGAAACCCATTCGGTTTTACCCCTAAATTGTAAATATGAAGAAGAGAGATCTAACCTTGCATACATGTAAACAAATAGAAAATAAAAACGTTCAATATTAACGAATCACAAAACACAAATAAAATTCTTAACAGCTTTTAGATGGAGAGAGAGAACCTGGTGTGGTGAGAGTGAGAGATAGGAACTTTGTGCTTGTGTTAACCGTGCTTGTGTTGGTGTGTCGTGTGTGGTGGACCTAAAATTATGTATTTTACCATTCCATCCCTTATTTTGAATTTTGAGTAAGAGGGGGAGAGGAAATGAAGTGATAAAAAAGAGGGGGAAACCAAATATGTAAAGGACAAACTTGTCTTCCAAATTTGTGAATAGTGAAAACACCATCCTACTTTATTATATATATATATATATATATATATATATATATATATATATATATATATATATATATATATATATATATATATAATATGGTATATTTGTGTGTAATCATACCTACGCTACTTGCTAGCATGGAGGTTACGCGCCGGGACAGTCTTATCTCAATTGGACCTTTAAGGGGGATATTGACTTGTACCCTAGAACATAGCATCCTTGGTATAGGCTATCCAAGAGTGATAGTCATACCATCCTAAGAGACGTGAGGGTATGTGTTGACCTCTTAGTGCCTTGGAACTATGCTTTGCCTCCACTATGTGTGTTTTGTGTTAATACAGTTCGAGAGTGATTCCTAACTAGTATTTCCCTTTTTGTACGACAGATACGGAGACTTGATAGTAGAGTATCCCAACACCATAGATTTATGTGGAGTGCCTTATTAGTATATATATTATGAGTGATAAATATATGTACCTGTGATTAATCTATTGGGCTTGTAAGTAGATTAAATTGGAGTAATTAATATTAAATGAATTTAGTGGTTGAGAACTTAAGTCTGTATTGAGATGAACATAATTGATTAACATATTACTAATAAAAGGGTCATTAGATATAATCTATGGTTAGGCAATAACTTGGATTAGGCTTGATGAATGAAGATTGGTTAAACTAGTTAACCGGGTTAGATTTAACTAGGTTAATTCGGTAGTACGCTAGGCGTTCACACTAGTTGAGAGGTGAGAATTCTCAAGTGAGTGTCGAGGTACTAACATGTATGTGATATCATCTGGGAAGCATTTTAAATACTTGCTAAACTATTTTAAAGATGTTTTACACTCGGTCTATGACCCGTTTCCTATTATCTTTTCTTCCTCTTGTATATACATATATATATATATATATATATATATATATATATATATATATATATATACATATATATATATATATATATGTATATATATATATATATATGTATATATACATATATATATATATATATATATATATATATATATGTATATATATATATGTATATATATATGTATATATATATATGTATATATATATATGTATATATATATGTATATATATATATGTATATATATATATATATATATATATATGTATATATATATATATATATATATATATATATATATATATATATATATATGTATATATATATATATTACAGGTGCCCAGCCACAGGGGCATCAGGCCTAGATCTTTGGACCATTGACGCACTGCAACTATTGTGGAAGTTGCAGATCCTTGCAGTAAATGACTCCATGCATGTCTTTCCAGTCTTCAATTTGGATATTCTCAGACAGGGCATGTGTCACCCGTTTCCATATCTCATTTTAGTCCAGAGAGAGACTTGTACTCTTTATTATTTCAGGATTTAGCTATTATTGGGATTGCTTTATTTATTTCCTTGTCTTGCGATTGGTATTTATTATTTAGATTGTTTAATCTTGCTTGGTTATTTCATTTGGATGGTTTGGTTTTAAAATTATCATTTGTGTTCATGAATATGGTTTCATATCAAATCATAACAATAGGTCTTAATTTATAAAATCAAATGTTTTGACACTTAGCTTAATTATTTATTACGTGATTAATAAAGAAAAAAATATTTTTGACAGTGATGCGAAGAATGAGCTAATCGGACAATTTGATTTAATTTAATAAAGGACTGATCACCCAGTACGTAATTTGGCGGGGTGTCACAGGTGGTATCAGAGCATCGGTATCTAGAGTTCTCTAGGATCCGTACGACTTATTATGCTTTCAGTTTAGCGTCCTTTGATATAGAGCCCTATCTTTAGGATTGTTGTACTCTTATTATTGTGAATATGTCTTCAGCTATTTAAAACTTAATAATAATTGTGTAATAATAAAATTCCTTCTCATTTCAGATGCCTCCACGAAGAGCCCCGATAGACAAAAATGCCCAGCTCGAGCATCCAGCAGCTCAGGCTCAGGAGTGATGAACACAACGGAAGTCGCCACTATAGTTGCTCAGGCGGTGTGCGCAGCATTAGCGGTGGTGAAGTAGGCCCCACCCCAGGTTAAGGAAGTAGCTCCAGTGCCAGAACAGCTTCCCACGACATGGGAAAGGGTTATGGATGACTTTTAGAAGGCACATCCTCCGAAGTTCTCGGGCAGTTCCGACATTGTCATCGCTAGCCAATGGAAGAAGGACATCTAGAGGCATATACGCATGTATGAGTGCTCAGATGTTCAGAGACAGTTACTATCTTCCTTCAAGATAGTAGGAGCCTCCTTATAGTGGTGGGAGTCCACTACCACCTTAGAGGAGAGGGACAGTATGCCGATTCAGACTTTTTGGGTGCGGTTCAACCGCAAATATTTTCCCTCTATCGTCTAGATTGAAATGAGGTAAAAAATGCTAAATCTTAAGAAGGAAAGTGTGACGGTTACAGAGCATGAGGAGGAGTTCAAGAGACTTCTCACTATAGTGCCAGATGAGGCACCTATCGAGGAGAAGAAAATCATAATGTTCATGGATGGGCTGACCTGGAGGACTCGTCAGCATCTCATAGGTAATATGTCGTTGGGTACTTATACTGATGTACTCAACACCCCTCTGTTGCATTGACATGATCATTACTTCCATCAGTAGGAAAGCAACCGAGCAGGGGAGTCCAGCCAGCAGTGTCGGACAGGAGCTAGTAGTGTCAGTGGGGAACCAACACCTCAGGGACACGTCCGTCATAGTGAACAGAGTTCCCAATAGCTCAAGGACACGTCTGTCAAGAGATTTTGATCTGGGGATTCCAGGAAGGGATATGGGGGGTTTAGATAGGGCCAGCAGGGTCAGTCTAGTCATCATGGCTAGCAGGGCCCACTTTGTTACTAGCAGGGCTAATAGTAGGGCCATTAGGGCCAAGAGCATTATCAGCAAGGCCAGTAGGGCTAATGGATGGGTGGTAATGGCCATCAGGCCCGAGGTTAGTAGGGACATAGGGGAGGAAACTTCAAGGGCGGGTGTTTTTGTTGTGATAAGAATGGCCATAGGTGCCAGGATTTCCTAGAGGGGGATAGGGCCCCATAGTAGCAGGGTGCCCTTCAGGAGCCGCAGAGATTGTTCTTCCCAGCCATCTTCCTAACACCATCTCCGATGCCAGTTTTACCAGTCATCCTAGCAGTCCCCATTCAGTAGGGGCAATTGTAATATAGACGTGCTTATAACGCCCACCATCCAGCACCACCACAGGCGCCACCTGCAGTTGAGGGTACGTTTCCTATCCATGGAATTATAGGGCATGTTTTATTTGATACTGGGGCGTCACACTATTTTATAGACACTAGCTTCACACGGGCCATGAGGTTATTAGACACAGCAGAGAGTACAGTGACATGTGTAGACTCACCACTAGGAAATTGGTGTTTAATTTTCTTTATATGTCGAGGAGTAGGTATAGAGATTGGTAGCTTGATATTACCTACAGACATGTTAGTCTTAGATATGCATGAGCATGACGCCATTATTTACATAAATTGTCTTGCTTCTTATAGAGCCATGATCGATAGTTTTAGTAGGAGTATTATTTTTGCTATTCCAGGTCAGGAGATGTTTCTTGTGGCAATGCCTAAGGTAGGATCGTCCACCCATTTATATTATATAGAAGAGGAGACCTCTAAGGAGATAGTGATTCCCATTAATTTTATTCCTATAGTTCGTGAGTTTTTCGATGTGTTCCAAGAGATACCGGGACTATCGCCTAGCCGAGAGATAGGATTAGTTATAGATTTTAGGTCGGGCACTCGATCGATAGCCTGAGAACCATGCCATATGGCTCCACCTAAGATGAGAGAGTTATGGTATCAGATTGAGCAGCTGTTGGGTTAGGGCTTCATTCATAGGAGCCCCCCGCCCTGGGACGCTCCGTTGTTGTTTGTCAAAAAGAGATATGGTTCATTGAGGTTGTGCATGGACTATCGAGAGTTAAATAAGGTCAAGATACAGAATCAATATTCATTGCCTTGAATGGATGACTTGTTTGACCATCTAAGGGGAGTTTCCTTCTTCTCGAAGATAGACTTGAGATCAAGGTACCATCAACTTCGGATGAGGGAGAAAGATGTGTACAAGACTTCTTTCTTGATGAGGTATGGGTTCTATGAGTTCAGGTTCATGTCATTTGGGCTGACAAATTCTGCAGCCGTATTCATGGACTTGATGAACCGGGTGTTCAGAGAGTTCTTGGATTAGTTGTCATCGTCTTCGTAGATGACATCCTGATTTATTCATAGACTGAGGAGGATCATACCGAGCACTTAAGATGGGTTCTTCAGACTCTACGATAGCATTAGTTTTATGCCAAGTATGAGAAGTACGGATTTTTGTTACGGGAGGTGCAATTTCTGGGGCATGTGGTATCAGAATTGGGGATATCAGTGGACCCGATCAAAGTGTCAGAAGTGAGGGAGTGGGGATAACCCACGACACTGATAGAGGTACGTAGCATCTTGGGGTTAGCTGAGTATTACAGGCAGTTCATCCGTGGGTTATAAAAAATTACGAGACCATTGACGAATTTAACACGCAAATGGGTGCCATTCATCTGGGATGACACATTGAAGAGTGCGCATGCGTTCAAACACATAAATTATTTAATTAAATTCAATCCTAAAATCATGCATCGAGGTGCGATTGAAATCAATATGATCATGGAAGAACAGTCAATCACAAAAAAAAAACACAAATGAGGAAAAATCCCCCAAAGGGGCAAAACCTTTTTTATTTTCACTATAATTTGTAAAGAACGGTTACACGGATTACAATGAGAATAAGAGTGACATACAAAATACCCTCAGGTGTCATTTTCGATTTCATCGGCTGGAATCTCACGCAAGAACTCCAGTGGGCAGCAATGAAGAAGAAGATAATTTCTCCATAAAATACTCTAGATGAGTAAATATGATCCTCTTGAAGGTTTAACAATTGACATACATAGATGGGAGTGTTTATGTGAATAAATAAGGCATAAAACCTTAAAAGTTCAAGTCTATTTTCTGGGCTATTAATCGCAGAAATCGTGTGCGAAAAAGACTTAGAAAACGTGTAGAAAGTGACCAGATATTTATACGAAAATTGAGGCGGCACCATCGTTCGAACGAGATCAGCATGTCGCTCGAACGAAGGACACATGTCGCTCAAACGAGATCGCGTGACATGCCTATCTCGCACGAATGACATTGCTATGTCGTTTGAACGAGCTCCATTGACGGAAGCACTCCGCTTATACAGTTAGAAATTTTTTTCTTTTGATAAAAACAAATCAGACTTCGAAAAAATATTTTTCTGAAAAATTTCCAAATATTTATGCAAATATAAAAAACTCCAATAAATCATTTTACCAATATTGCGTTGTGGAGTAGTGGGAACGATTTGAGCAGAATGTTTCATGTAGCATGATGCACGTGTGAACATGATGGATGGATGGATTCGGATCATGGTCGTCGTGGATGAACGTGTTGACGTGTCGAATGTTGAAGAGTCGCGCTTGCGTTCAAATTAAGAAATTATATAATTAAACACAATTTAACCCAATTAAATCCTAAACATGCATCTAGGTGTGATTGAATAGGATGTAAAGCATGCAAGAACATTCAAACACACACAAGTGAGGAAAAATTCCATAAAGGGGCAAAACCATTTATTTCACTATATATTTGTAAAGTATGATATACACGGATTACAATGAAATACAAGGGTGACACAGAATTACCCGCAGGCATCGGTCTTCTCCACAACGCTATGAACAGCAAAAAGAGTTTGTGTTCTAGGGTTTCAAAATGATTCACAAATGATTAGGAAATTTGTGTGAATCAAAACATGAGTTTGGTAACTCACAAAGGCAAAGACTTTGAGTTTATGAACTCTGAAAATTGTGTAAAGAAGTCTTGCCAAACCAATTTCCAAAGAGTTTTATAAAGGAAAAAGATAGCCCTTAAAAATCTGACCACGATCTGCACGATTCTATCCCAGGCGGACCGGTCCAGACATGAGGCGGATCGGTACGATGTCGGACCGGTTCATTTTTGAAAGTGGCCTCTTTGGTTCGCATTCGGTTCGGGATCTACTGGTTTCTTCACCAAGAGGATCGGTCCGGTAGAGGGGCAGATCGGTCTGGGGGGCGGACCGGTTCTTTTAATCTAGGCGGACCGGTCCGGCTGTGAAGAAAAATGATTCCTTTCTTCTTTTGAAATTCGGATCCGTTGATGACGATACGATCTTGATTCTCTTCAATAGTGTAACGACTTATGACATACACATTAATAATGGAAAAAAATGTCCATACAAATTTCACCCTATGTCTATACCGGTACAAACATAAAACAAACATCCGAATTATCAAATATCAAAATGCCTATACAAATCTAGCCTTCCATGAACCCAAAACTGAAACGATAGAAATGAATAAGACTTCATCGTTTTCTCTTCAAATCTTAAGGAATCTCAACGCTTTTCTCATCAGGGTGTGTAATTTAGAGATCATCAAAGAAGGGCCTACACACATGAGACAAAGCAAATACCACCTGACATATCGAGTTGAACATATATACTCAAAAACTCCCCCATAATATGATCATTCTTTCTCCCCCTTTTTATGTTGTCCCCAAATATATAGATATGATAATGTCACAAGGTAATAAACATTCTATTTATGAATTTTTCAAAAAAAATTTACACACACTATATAAATAAAGAAACACACCATGAACAAGCACAAAACAACCAAGTCAATGATAACGTAAAGGAATGGGTGTGAACAAATTCGATAGGAAAATCAATGCATACAAACATGACATATGTGCACGATGAATATCGGATACTCCTAACAAATGAACTCAAATGCTTCCTTTTGGTGTACGTAAAAATGTAACGAGACATTGACTTAATCTAATCAACAAATCAAAGCTCAAAGTGATTTTCACACCAATGACATCCAAAACGATTTCATGCTTGTTCAGGCCTTTCAAGGAAGTGCAAACCCATTTAAATTCTCCAACCAAACACCCTCATTAATATTTTCTTGTAGAGGTAATCTAAATTCTCAAACTTTGGATAATTGATGGTGAAACCTAATGGCCCATATTTACCATGAATTACTTTTTATTGCCTTTAAATATTTTCGGGCTCTTTTAACCTCTTTGGACCCCGGATAATTAAATTCCTCCATTTTTAGGTCCTTTCTAACGGTGGCTTTTGCGCAAAGGATAGATAACTACCTTTCGCATCCCCTCCCCGTTCTCAAATAATCACACAGTCTCACTAAAATGGTTTTTACATGCATTCCATTCTTGTCAAGTTTTATCGCATATTGTACGTTGTATAGACAGAATTGAGATGGAAACACTCAAGCCAACATGTGATAAACAAGTACAATAATCAAGTATAGCCATTCATGTGTGCAATAAAGGATATAGGAGTGAAACATATAGGATAATATCACTAATTACATCTCAAAGACTCCAAACAATGTAAAGCACATGGATGAAATGATGTAGCATCTCAAATCTCTATCAAACAGTCAAATGGATAAATAGAATGAAATTGTGACTCGGTTATCTTAAATGCTCATCTATAAAAGGTGTAAATGAAATAAAAAAATCTTTTTGGATTTTTCAAAGTTTTATTAAAATAAAATCTTTTTGAGCTTTTCTAAATTTTTTATAAAAAGAAAATCTTTTTGGATTTTTTTTTGTAAAAAGGCAAACAAAATAAAACAAAACATATGATACAATCTAGCAATAGGTAGTAGATGATATGAAATAAATGCATCCTATGCTAGACACAGACCAACCCCTTAGTCAACTGTGCAAATCCCCCAAAGACTTCCTAAGACTCTCGAATCTAAGGGCATCTAGAGGTTTCGTGAATTTATTGGCCAACTGATGGTCGGTGGGAACAAAACTCTGGGATATGACTTTCTCCTCAACTAACTAACGTATAAAGTACTCACGTATCCTGATGTGCTTTGTGCGCAAATGCTGGACTGGATTGAGGGATGTGTATCGCGCTCGTGTTATCACAGGAAATGGTCATGGTGTCCTGTGAAATCCTATAATCCTCCAGCATCTTCTTCATCCACAAGAGTTGCGTGCAATAACTCCCGACGACGATGTACTCAGCCTACGCAGTGGATAACGAGATGGAGTTTTGATTCTTGCTCAAACAGGAGACAAGGGCAGAACCAAAGTAGAAACACCCACTAGAAGTGCTCCTACACCCATCTACATCCTCAGCCCAATCCGCATCTGAATAAGCGGACAAACGGTCATCAGTATCAAAGGAATACCAAATACCGTATGAGAGAGTCCCACTCACGTATTTAATAATAAATTTTAGAGAAAGTAAATGTGACTCTTTCGGGGATGCCTGATATCGCGCACAGACTCCAACACTAAAGGCTATGTCGGGACGACTGACAGTCAAGTAAAGAATACTACCTATCATACTTCGAAATAGGGTTTGCCCTACGTCTGTGCCTGAAGTGTCATTACTAATCTTGGTAGTGGTACTCATAGGTGTACGTGCATGCTTAGCGGAGTCTAAATCAAATTTCTTCACTAGGTCTCTAGCATACTTGGATTACGAGATGAACATCCCATCCTCTAGCTGACGAACCTGGAGACCAAGGAAGAATGTAAGCTCACCTACCATGCTCATCTCAAACTCACTTTTCATCTCCTCCTGAAAGTGGTGAGCATGCTGGGAGCATGTGGATCCAAAAACTATGTCGTCCATATAGACCTGGGCAACCAAAATAGCACCGTGATCTCTCCTGACGAACAACGTCATATTAACTCCCCCTCTCTTGAAGCCACGGGCTAAGAGATAGGAAGTAAGCCTTTCGTACCAAGCACGGGGTGCTTGCTTCAAACCATAGACGTCTTTCCTTAGATAATAAACGTGTTCAGGTGCTTAGGGTCTTCAAACCCGTTTGGTTTTTCTAGATAAACCTCCTCCTGTAGAATTCCATTCAGAAAGGCACTCTTGACATCCATCTGATATAACTTGAAGTGCAGATGACATGCGATGGCGAGTAGTAGGCGGACGGACTCAAGCCTCGCAACAGGAGAAAATGTCTCCCCAAAGTCTACACCCTCTATCTGTGTGTATCCTTGAGCGACTAACCTAACCTTATTTCTGATTATGGTACCATTTTCATCCATTTTATTCTTGAAAATCCACTGGGTACCTATCACATTAGTATCACTAGGTCGGGGACAAGTTCCTAGACATTGTTCTTTTTAAATTGAAGCAACTCATCCTGCATGGAAGATATCCAATGTTCATCCTTGAGTGCTTCTTCGTGATTCTTGGGCTCGACTTTGTACGTGTAGCAAATATGACTAACAACATTCTCTAGCTAAGAACGACTCTTAACCCCTAGAGTGGGATCGCCAACAATGGCGTAAGGGTCATGACTCTTGCGAACCCAAGAAGGTGTGTCCCCTAACACAGGAGTGGGGTCCACAGAGTGTGGGTGAGGAACTAGTAAATCACTGCCAGAGAAGTCATCATCCTCACACTGAAGGTTATGATCAATAGCCGTCGGAGGTTCGTCATCTTGCACGTGACGTTTATTGATTCCATAACCTTAGAGATCTTCAGGTTAAAAACCCGGTACGCTCTACTATTCGATGAATATCCTAGAAATATTCCCTCGTATCTCTGGGAGTCAAACTTTCCTAATTGCTCTCTATCCCGTAGGATGTAGCATTTACTCCCAAAAACACGAAAATATGCCAGGTTGGGTTTCTTCCCAGTACACAATTCATAAGGTGTCTTAAGTGTGTGTGGACGCAAGTAAACCTTATTCACCGTGTGGCATGCAGTAGACACTACCTCTACCCAAAATATCCTAGAAACATTATGACCTAGAAGCATAGATCTAGCCATTTCCTGGATCGTCCTATTTTTTCTCTCAACAATTCCATTTTGTTGAGGAGTCTTCACAGCAAATAACTCATGCTTGATCCCAAGACTATCACAGTAAAGATCTACCTTTGCTTCCTTAAATTCTATGCCGTTGTCAATATGGATCCTATTAATAGTGACTCCGTGTTGGTTTTTTAGGATACGACACTTAGTCGTTAAAAATCCTACAGCATCGGATTTTTCCCTCAGAAAACCTACAATAGAATACCCGGAGAAATTGTCTACCAGCACGAGGATATACCTCTTACCACCCGAACTCTCAGTACGAGTAGGACCCATAAGATCCATGTGAATCAGCTCAAAAACTCGAGAGGTGGTAATGGAATGCAACTTCCTATGAGGGCTCTGAATTTTCTTCCCCAACTGAAAAGGTCCACAAACCGTGGAAGTTGACTTTCCAAGAGATGGTAAGCCACGTATTAGGTCCTTTTTGGCTAAATGAGTTAAATCTCTAACGTTCACGTGACCTAGATGTTGGTGCCACAAATCTATAGGAGTGATCATGGCGCTGTTTCAGACAAGTGAGGAAGTAGGCATAGTCCCATAGCAATTATCCTTGGCCCTCACCCCTTGCATTAAAAGTTTACCGGCTTGATTGTAGACATTACATGCGTCCCGGTTAAACTTTACTGCAAAGTTAGTGTCGCACAGCTGTCTAATGCTGAGAGGGTTTACTCTTAAACCTTTGACGTACAAAACATTCTCTAGCTTAGGAAATCCTGGTAACTCTACAGTACCTCGTCCTACAATGATAGACTTGCTCCCATCTCCAAAGGTGACTCTACCATCCTTATAATCCTCAAGGTGGGTAAAAAATGAGACATCACATGTCATGTGTCTGGAGCATCCACTGTCAAAATACCACTGTGAGGTATTATGTACTTTGAGAGAAACATGAACAATAAGGTCTTTCTTATGTTTCTTAGGCACCCAAGAAGTGGTAACCTTTTGTTTACCCTTGTTGTTGCTGTTGGTTTTAACCGGAATATGAGAAGCATTTACTGACGGCAAAGATATCCGTAGGAATTCCTCCATCAAACTCTGTGATGTGGCGCCTATGAAACTCAATAAGCTCTCTTAGACTAGAAAACTCATTAGTATGACGTGGTGGAGACGTAGGACATCGTGTCTGACCCAAAATATAGTCAAACTCCCTCAGGTGGCCTTTTCTTTTGCAATATGTACAAAAGAACACATTCTTAGGGGGACCTTGGTTTGATTTTCTTAATCGAACTCTCCTTCGTGGATTTTGGTGATGACCATAAGGAGTAGTGGTAAATTCAGGGACTGGGCCAAGTGCAATTTGGGATATGGAGGCACCATCATAACCAATTCCCTGTCGATCACCAAAACCTAAAGCGGGGCCGAGGAGCATCTTTCCCATCTTCCCAGATCTGTTCTCGATTTGTACCTTGACTTCCCTTGCTCTCTCAAGATCATGAGTAAGCTGAGCAACAAGGGCTTCAAGTTTCTTTCGAGTCTCCATGGAGGAATGGAACTCACTTGTAAGACTAGCCACTTGTTTAGTCAAGTCCCCTCTCTCTTTCTCAAAACAATTCTCTTTCTCTCTAAACAAACTTTCTAACTTACCACATGAAGACTCTCTCTCTCTCAATGCGATGCAGGTGGATGACACTTTCTCTTTCGTCTCTTCTAACTCTTCTTCTAACGCAGTGATCCTAAGAACTAACTCTTTGTTACGTTTTTTAGTTTTGAATGACTCATTATATAACTCGGCGTAGGCGCGTTGAAGATTACTCTCGCTCTCACTTGCGTCATCCTCCCCCTCACTTGCATCGCTCTCACTATCGAGGTGTCCCTGTGAAGTAGCATCCTCATCGTCGTGAGGTGCACTAGGAGTACTCACATGACTATCCATGAATGCGGTGAAGTTACACTCATGCGGTGACTCATCTCTTGAGTCAACCATCTCGACCTCACTCTCATCACTAAGGGTAGCATTAAGAACATCTTTGCCCTTTTCTCTATTAAGACGAGTAGCACACTCAAAAGCTATATGTCCCTTACCGTCACACTCATAACATCTCTCACTGTCCTTTTTAGGAGGGTTTTTAACATCTTTCTCATTTTTCTTCTCAAACATATTTTTCTTAAAATTCTTCTTATCTTTAAAATTTCCACTTTTCTTAAATTTGAGAATTTTCTTAAATTTTTTAGCAAACAGAGCCAAATCATTTAAGTCAAAATCACACTCAGAATCAGAAGTTTCACTATCTTTCTTTCTAGATGACTCTACTCTCTTTCTTGCCGTCCCCTCACTTTTTTTCTCTTGGGCATTAAGTGAAATTGCCTTATCTTTAGACCTCACAGATTTAAGAAACATGTCAATTTAATATGTTTGCAAGTCTCCTACAAGTTCCTCCAATTTTAGCGTATTTAAATTACCCATAGAATTTAGCACAGTGACTTTAGGGATAAAACGCTTAGGCAATGATCTAAGAATCTTTTTCACAACTCTTGCATTAGGAATATGTTCACCAAGATTAAAGCTAGTATTAACAATGTCAGAATGCCTAGCATAAAAATCATTAAAACATTCAGTCTCATGCATGGTGATGGTTTCAAATTGAGTTGTCAAATTTTGCAATTTAGATTCTTTCACAGCATTAGTTCCTTCATGAGTGAGTTGCAAAACATCCCATGTCTCTTTTGACGTGGTGCACGTCATGATACGTCGAAACTCATCGGGAGTGATGGATCCGAAAATAGCACTTAAACCCCTAGAGTTAAAAGATGACCATTTAAATTCTTCTTCAATCCAAGAAGTGACAGGTTTTAAACTGGTCACATTTTCAACAGTGACGGAGGGAGGTGTCCACCCTCTTTCAACTAGAATCCAAACACGTTCATATATGGCCTTTAAAGCAGACCTTATGCGGGCCTTCCAATATGCATAGTTAGTTCCGTCAAAAACTGGCATTTTATTATATGATTTCTCCATTGAACACACTCTTTTTCAAAAATCAATTTTTCAGAAAATTCATATCTTAGAAAAAAATATGCAAAAAATTAGGAATACGCGATAGATTAGCGTAACCTGCTCTGATACCAATTTGAAGAGTCCCCCTTGCGTTCAAATTAAGAAATTATATAATTAAACACAGTTTAACCCAATTAAATCCTAAACATGCATCTAGGTGTGATTGAATATGATGTAAAGCATGCAAGAACATTCAAACACACACAAGTGAGGAAAAATCCCCCAAAGGGGCAAAACCATTTATTTCACTATAATTTTGTAAAGTATGATATACACGGATTACAATGAAATACAAGGGTGACACATAATTACCCGTAGGGGTCGGATCTGTAGTCGGCGACTGGAAGTTTCCCTTTCCAGGAAGGCAACAATGAAGAAGAGGGTTGGACTTCTACACAAGGGTATGAACAACAAAAAGAGTTTGTGTTCTAGGGTTTCAAAATGATTCAAAAATGATTTGGAAATTTGTGTGAATCAAAACATGAGTTTGGTAAGTCACAAAGGCAAAGAATTAAGGTTTATGAACTCTAAAAATTGTGTAAAGAAGTCTTGACAAACCAATTTCCGAAGATGGTTTATAAAGGAAAAAATTGTCCCTTAAAAATTTTACCACGATCTGCACGATTCTATCCCAGGTCGATCTGTCCGAACATGAGGCGGATCGGTCCGATGTCAGATCGGTTCATTTTTTAAAGTGGCCTCTTCGGTTAGTATTCGGTCCGGGGTCTACTGGTTTCTTCAGCAAGCGAATCGGTCCGGTAGATTCGGGGGGCGGACTGGTTCTTTTAATCTGGGGAGACCGGTCCGACTGTGCAGAAAAATAATTCCTTTCTTCTTTTGAAATTCGGATCCACTGATGATGATACGATCTTAGTTTTCTTCAACGGTGTAACGTATTATGACATGCACATTAATAATGGACAAAAATGTCCTAATAAATGTAGCGGTATCATACATACATACTGTGATCTAGGGAAAATAGAAAATTCCTATATTCTACCCCAGACATTTATAAAATTATGTCCTTACAAATCTCCCCTTATATCTATGCTGGTATATACATAAAAAATCTGAATTATGAAATCTCCAAAAAAACAAATGACATACAAGATAATATCCCCATTAAACCCTTAAACTAAGAATACTAAATGACATGTCGGCAATCAAACTTCAACATCTTTAAATCTTCAGCTCTACAGAAACTCCCAAAGCTTTTCTCATCAGGGTGCAATCCAATAATTATCAACTTTGGAACTACACACATGAGATAAAGCAGATACCCGTGACAAGCAATAGTTTGAAATATAATGATATGAAAGAATCAAATATCAATTAAGCTTAAGAAAATCATTGATAAATCAACCAAACACCAAACACCAAACAATTCTCCCCCAAAATTCATTCTCTATATGAGAAACATAAATATGGAAAATGTCATAAGGTAACAAACTTCCTATTTTTTTCAAAATTTTTCACACAAAATATACCACAAAGAATCACACCATGAAAGAACATAAAAACAACCAAGTTGATGATAAAGAAAATGTAGGGGGTGTGATCAAATTTGATAGGAAAATCAATTCATACAAACATGACATATGTGCACGATGAATATCGGATACTCCTAATGAATAAACTCAACATCTTCCTTCGGTGTAAAAAGATGGAAATATGAGACATTGACTTAATCAAATCAGCAAATCAAAGCTCAAAGTGATTTCCACTCCAATAACGTCCAAAACGATTTAATGCTTTTTCAGGACTTTCAAGGAAGTGCAAACCCGTTTAAATTCTCCAAACAAACTCCCTCATATTTATATTTTCAATAGAGGTGATCTAAATTCTCAAACTTTAGAGAATTGATGGTGAAACCTAATGGCCCATATTCTGCATGTATTGCTTTTTATTGTCTTTAAATTTTTTCGGGCTCTTTTAACCTCTTTGGACCCCGGATAATAAAATTCCTCAATTTTTTAGGTCCGGTTTAACGGCGGCTTAATCAAAAAGGATAGATATAAACCATTCATAGCCCTTCACCGTTAAAAAAATATCAAACAATCTCACCAACTGGCATTTACATGCATTCCAATCTTGTCAAGTTTTATCGCTTAAGGTTTGTTGTATATATATAATTGAGATGGAAACACTCAAGCCAATATGTGATAAACAAGTGCAATAATCAAATTAAATCGTGCATGTGTGAAATAAAGGAGATAAGGGGCCAAACATGTAGAAAGATATCACTAATCACATCTCAAATACTCGAAACAATGTAAAGCACATAGATGAAATGATGTAGTGTCTCAAATCACTATCAAATAGTCACATGGATAAATGGAGTGAAATTTATGACTCGGATATCTTAAATGCTCATCCATAAAAGGTGTAAAAAAAATACAAAAATCTTTTCGAATTTTTCAAAATTTTAGCAAAATAAAATCTTTTTGTGCTTTAAGAAATTTTTTATAAAAAGAAAATATTTTTGGATTTTTCAAAAACAACAACAAACATAATAATACAAATGATACAAACTAACAATAGGAATCATATGATAAGAACGTGACAATGCATCCTATCCTAGACAAGGACCAACCCCTCAATCAACTGTGCAAATCCCTAAAGACTTCATTAGACTCTCGAATCTAAGGGAATCGAAAGGTTTCGTGAAAATATTAGCTAACTGACGGTCGGTGGGTATGAAACTCAGGGATACGACTTTCTCTTCAACTAACTATAGTATAATTTGCTCGTGTATCCTGATGTGCTTTATGGGCGATTGTTGTACTGGATTACGGGATATGTTTATCGTGCTCGTGTTATCACAGGATATGGTCATGGTGTCCTGTGATATCCCATAATCCTCCAGCATTTGCTTCATCCACAAGAGTTGCGTGCAACAACTCCCGGTGGCGATGTACTCAACCTCTGCAGTGGAAAAAGAGATGGAGTTTTTTTTTTTTTCTTAGCTAGGAGATGAGAAGAACCCAAATATAAACACCCACCAGAAGTTCTCCTACAACCATCTACATCCCCGGCCCAGTCGGCATCCGAATAGGCGGATAAACGGTCATCGGTATCAAAGGAATACCAAATATCGTATGAGAGAATCCCACTAATGTATGTGATAATACGTTTTAGAGCGAGTAAGTGTGACTCTTTCGGGGACGCCTGATATCCCGCACAGACTCCAATACTAAAGGCTATATCGGGACGACTGGCAGTCAAGTAGAGAAGACTACCTATCATACTCTGATACAAGGTTTGCTCTACGTCCTTGCATGAAGTTTCCTTACTAAGATGGATAGAAGTACTCATAGGTTTACGTGCATTCTTAGCGGAGTCTAAACCAAATTTTTTCACTAGGTCTCTAGCATACTTTGATTTGGAGATGAATATCCCATCCTCTAGCTGACAACCTGGAGGCTAAGGAAGAAAGTAAGCTCACCTACCATGCTTGTCTCAAACTGAATTTTCATCTCCTCCTCAAAATGGTGAGAATTCTAGGAGCACGTAGATCCAAAGACTATGTCCTCCACATAGACTTGGGAAACCAAAATAGCACTGTCATCTCTCCTGACGAACAACGTCATATCAACTCCCCCTCTCTTGAAGCCACGGGCTAAGAGATAGGAAGTAATCCTCTTGTACTAAGCACGAGGTGCTTGATTCAAACCGTATAAGGCTTTCCTCAAATACTAGATGTGCTACGGGTGCTTAGGGACTTCAAACCCTTTTGGTTGTTCCACGTAAACCTCCTCCTGTAGAATGCCATTTAGAAAGGCACTCTTGACATCCATCTAGTATAACTTAAAGCGCAGATGACATGCGATGGCGAGTAGTAAGCGGACAGACTCAAGCCTCACAATAGGACCAAATTTCTCCCCAAAGTCTACACCCTCTATCTGTGTATAGCCTTGAGCGACCAACCTGGCCTTATTTCTGATTATAGTACCATTTTCATCCATTTTATTCTTGAAAATCCACCTGGTACCTATCACATTAGTATTACTAGGTCAGGGGACAAGTTCCCAGACATTATTCTTTTTAAACTGAAAAAACTCATCCGGCATAGCAGATATCTAGTGTTCATCCTTGAGTGCTTCTTTGTGATTCTTGGGCTCGAATTTAAATGTGTAGCAGACATGGATAACAACATTATCTAGCTGAGCACAAGTCTTGAACCCTAAAGTGGGATCGCCAATAATGGAAGAAGGATCATGACTCTTGTGAACCAATGCAGGTGTGTCCCCTAACACATGAGTAGGGTCCACGGGGTGTGGGTGAGGGACAAGTAAATCTCTGCCAGAAAATTCCTCATCCTCACACTGAAGGCTAGGATCAATAAACGTCGAAGTTTCATCATCTTGCACAGTGACGTTTATTAACTCCATAACCTTAGAGCTCTTTAGGTTAAAAACCCGGTACACTCTACTTTTTGATGAATATCCTAGCAATATTCCCTTGTCACTCTGGGAGTCAAACTTTCCTAATTGCTCTCTATCCCGTAGGATGAAGCATTTACTCCCAAAGAAACGAAAATATGCAAGGTGGTAATTCTTACCAGTCCACAATTCATAAGGCGTCTTAAGTGTGTGTGGACGTAGGTAAACCCTATTCATCATATGGCATGCAGTAGATACTGCCTCTACCCAAAATCTCCTAGAAACTTTACGACCCAAAAGCATCGATCTAGCCATTTCCTGAATCTTCCGATTCTTCCTCTCAATAATCCCATTTTGCTGAGGAGTCCTTACGGACGAAAACTCATGTTTAATCCCAAGGCTATCATAGTAAAGATCTACCTTTTCTTCCTTAAATTCCGTGCCATTTTCACTATGTATCCTTTTCATAGTGACTCCTTGTTGATTTTGCAGGACACGGCACTTGGTTGTTAAAAACTCGACAGCATCGGATTTCTCTCTCAGAAAATCTACAATAGAATATCTGTAGAAATCATCTACCATCACAAGGATTTACCTCTTACCACCCAGACTCTCAGTATGAGTAGGACCCATAAGATCCATATGTATCAACTCAAGTACTCGTGAAGTGGTAATGGAATTTAACTTCCCATGGGGGCTACAGATTTGCTTTCCTAATTGACAGGGTCCACAAACCATGGAATTTGGCTTTCCTAGTATTGGTAAACCACGTACTAGGTACTTTTTAGCTAAGCGCGTCAAATATCTAACGTTCACATGACCTAGGCGTTGGTGCCACAGATCCATAGGAGTGATTGTGGCATTATTTCAGACAAGTGAGGACTTGGGCACATTCCCATAGAAATTATCCTCTGTCCTCACCCTTTGCAGCAAAAGTTTACCGGCTTGATTATAGACATTACAGGCGTCTCGGTCAAACTTTACAGCAAAGTCAACATTGTACAACTGGCTAATGCTGAGAAGGTTTGCTTTCAAACCTTTGACGTACAAAACATTCTCTAGCTTAGGAAATCTTGGTAACTCTATTGTACCTCGTCCTACGATGCTAGACTTGCTCCCATCTCCAAAGGTGACTCTACTTTCCTTATAATCCGTTAGGTAGGTAAAAAATGAGAGATCACTTGTCATATGTCTGGAGCACCCACTATCAAAATGCCACTATGAGGTATTATGTGCTTTGAGAGAGACATGAACAACAAGGGCCTTTTCATATTTCTTAGGTACCCAAGAAGTGGTAATTTTTTTCTTACCCTTGTTGTTGTTGGTTTTAGTCGGGATGTGGGAAGCATTCATTGACGACAAAGACATCCGTTGGAATTCCTCAATCAAACTCTGTGATGTGGAAGCTAAAAACTCAACACGCTCTCTCAGAGTGGCAAAATCATTAGTACGATGTGGTGGAGTAGTAGTACGTCGTGTCCGACCCAAACTATAGCAAAACTCCCTAAGGTGGCCTTTTCTTTTGTAGTACGTACAAAAGAACACAGTCTTAGGCGGCCCTGAGTTTTCTTTTTTTGGTGGAACGCTTCTTCGTGGCTTTGGACTATGGACATATGGAGTCGTAGTAAACTCAGGAACTGGTCCAGGTGCAATTTGGGACGTGGAGGCACCATCAAAACCTATTCCCTGCCTATCACCAAAACCTAAAGTGGGGTCGAGGAGCATCTTTTCCATCTTTCTACATCTGTCCTCGATTTGAACCTTGACTTCCCGTGCTCTCTCAAGATCATGAGTAAGCTGGGATACAAGGTCTTAAAGTTTATTCTAAGTATCCACGGAGGAATGGACCTCACTCATAAGACTAGCCACTTATTTAGTCAAGTCCCCTTTCTCTTTCTCAAAATAACTATCTCTCTCTTCAAGCAGTCTCTCTCTCTCTCTAAACAAACTTTCTTTCTCAACATATGCAGAATCTCTCTCTCTCAAGGTAGTGAAGGTGGAGGACTCTCTCTCTATCTCTTATTTTAAATCTTCCTCTAAGGCGGTGATCCTAATAACTAACGCTTTGTTACGCTTTTTTGTTTTAAATGACTCATTATATAACTCAGCGTAGGCGCGTTGAATATTTCTCTCGCTCTCACTTGCATCATCCTCCCTCTCAATCGCATCGCTCTCACTGTCGAGGTGTCCCTATGAATCAGTATCCTCATCGTCGTGAGGAGCACTAGAGGTACTCACATGACTAGCCATGAATGCGATGAAGTTTGACTCATGAGGTGACTCGTCTTCAGAGTCCATCGACTCGACCCCACTGTCATCACTAAGGGTTGCATTAAGGACGACTTTGCCCTTTTGTTTTCCAAGTCTATTAATCCTATAGCACAGTCAAAAGTTTTATGACCCTTACCGCCGCAGTCATAACATCTCTCACTGTCTTTCTTAGGAGGGTCTTTAAAATCCTTTTCATTTTTCTTTTCGAATTTATTTTTCTCAAAATTCTTTTTATCTTTGACATTTCAATTTTTCTTGAATTTGAGAATATTCTTAAATTTTTTAGCAAACAGAGCCAAATCATCTAAATCAAAGTCACACTCAGAATCAAACGTTTTTATATCCCTTTTTCTAGATGACTCAACTCTCTTTCTTGCCAACCCCTCACTCTTTCTCTCCTGGGCATTAAGTGCAATTCCCTTATGTTTATGCTTCACCGATTTAGGAAACATATCAATTTCATACGTTTGTAAGTCTTCTACGAGTTCCTCCAATATAAGAGTGTTTAAATTACCCATAAAATTTATCACAGTGACTTTAGGGATAAAACGCTTAGGCAGTGTTCTTAGAATCTTTATTAGAAACTCTAGCATTAGGAATGTGTTCACCAAGATCAAAGCTAGTGTTTACAATATCAGACAACCTAGCATAAAATTCATCAAAAAATTCAGTCTCAAGCATGGTGATGGTTTCAAATTGAGTTGTTAACTTTTGCAATTTAGACTCTTTCACAGCATTGGTTCCTTCATGGGAAAGTTGCAAAACATCCCATGCCTCTTTTGACGTGGTGCATGTTATTATCCGTCGGAACTCGTCAGGTGTGACGGATCCAGAAATAACACTCAAACCCTTAGAGTTAAAAGATGAACATTTAAATTCTTCTTCAGTCCATGCAGTCACATATTTTAAATTAGTCACGTTATTAACAGTGACGGAGGGAGGTGTCCACCCTCTTTCAACCAAAATCTAAACTCTTTCATCAATGGCCTTTAAAGCAGATTTCATGCGGGCTTTCTAGTAACCATAATTTGTCCAGTCAAAAACTGGCATTTTATTATATAATTTCTCTATATTGAACACGCTCTTTTTCAAAAATCAATTTTTCAAAAAATTGATATCTTAGAAAAATTTTGCGGAAAATTACACGGTATAATTGTGTAATTGGCTCTGATACCAATTTCAAGAGTGCGCGTGCGTTCAAACACATAAATTATTTAATTAAATTTAGTTTTTCAATTAAACCCTAAAATCATGCATCTAGGTGTGATTGAAATAAATATAATCATGGAAGAACAGTCAATCACAAACAAAACACACAAATGAGGAAAAATCCCCCAAAGGGGAAAAACCTTTTTGTTTTCACTATAATTTGTAAATAACGGTTACACGGATTACAATGAAAATAAGAGTGACGTACGAAATACCCTCAGGTGTCGGTTTCGATGTTGTCGGCTGGAATCTCCCGCAAGAACTCCAGGTGGGCAGCAATGAAGAAGAACATGGCTTCTCCACAAAATACTGTAGATGAGTAAAAATGATCCTCTTAAAGGTTTAAAAAATACACATACATAGATGGGAGTGTTTATGTGAATAAACAAGGCATAAAACCTTAAAGTTGAAGTCTGTTTTCCAGGTTATTAATCGCAGATTTCGTGTGTGAAAAAGACTTAAAAAACGAGATCAGCATGTTGCTCGAACGAAGGACATGTGTCGCTTGAACGAGATCGCGCGACATGCCTTTCTCGAGCGAATGACATTGCTATGTCATTTGAACGAGCTCGTCGATCGAGGCACTCTGCTTCTATACTTAGAAAAATTTCTTCTTTTGATAAAAATAAATCAGACTTCGAAAAAATATGTTTCTAAAAAAATCCCAAATATTTATGCAAATATAAACAACTCCAATAAATCATTTTACCAATATTGCGTAGTGGAGTATTGGGAGTAGTTTGAGCAGAACGTTGCATGAATCATGATGCACGTGTGAAGATGCTGGATGCATGGATTCAAATCACGATCATCGTGGATGAACGTGTTAACGTGTCGAATGTAGCGGTATCCGACATACATACTGTGATCTAGGGAAAACAGAAAATTCCTAGATTCTACCCCAGACATTTATAAAATTATGTCCTTACACACATGTTAGTTAGGTTTCGATGAGCTAAAGGATAAGTTAAATTCGATGCCGATTCTTGCTTTACCCAGGCTAGGAGTGGAGTACCTGATGTATACTGACGCCTCTCTACCGGGACTCGGTGGAGTACTTCAGTAGGAGGAGTAGGCTACAAATTATGCATCCCGTAACCTTAAGTCTCAAGAGAGGAATTACCCAACCCATGACTTGGAGCTAGCATCAGTCGTGTTTGCCTTAAAAATTGGGAGACACTACTTGTGGGGGGAGAAATTCTGCCTATTGACAGATCACAAGTCAATGCAATACTTGTTCACTCAGCGGGAGTTGAACATGCGTCAGCACAGGTTGTTAGAGTTAGTGAAAGATTATCAGTTCGAGATATAAAATCATCCGGGGAAAGCTAACGTGGTTGCCAATGCATTAAACCATAGGCCGGTAACTGAGGTGGTGGAAGTGTGGAAGGCGAAGTGGAAAGATTTAGGACACTAGGACGCAGTGGCCCAATCCGTTATATCCGTTATCACGGTCACACCAGAGATTGTTACGACGGTGATCTAGGCACAAGAGGCGAATACGTTTTATTAAGATCAGATTGTATGGCTATTAGCTAAGGGTACTGAGTCTTATTTAGTAAGTTTAGACGATTTAATGGGAGATTGATGGTCCCAGAGGGAGAAGATTTACATCATGCAGTGTTGATGCAGTCGCATCGATCCAAATTTGCGGTACATCCCGGATGGGATAAGATGTACCAAGATATGAGGCAGAAGTACTGGTAGAGTGGGATGAAGAAGGATATTGTGGATTTCGTGTCCAAGTGTGCCACCTATCAGCTAGTAAAGGTGGACCACTAGAGACTTCCAGGATGTTTTCAGCCACTGGAGATACCTACGTGGAAATGGAAGAGTATTTCCATGTATTTCATCACTGGGCTGCATACATCACAGCGGGGTCACGATTCCATATGGGTAATAGTGGATCGGTTGATAAAGGTATCTCATTTTCTGGCAGTGCGGACAGACTATAATACGGGTCAGTATGCTTAGTTGTTTATTACTGAGATAGTGAGGTTGCATGGGGTGCCCCTGGATATCGTGTTTGAGGCGTTGTATGGAAGGCCTTGTTGTTCTCCCACTTGTTGGCTATAGGTGGGGGACAACAATCTACTTGGGCCAGAGGTAATTTAGGAAATGTCATCCAGGATTGATTTGATCACGATTCGCATTCAGGTAGCACAGGACAGGCATAAAAGCTAGGCCGATGCAAAGCGGACTTTCAGGGAGTTTGGCATGGGAGACTAAGTACAACTGCGGGTGTCCCCTATGAAGGGAGTAATAAGGTTCATGAAGAAAGGGAAATTATCTTCGAGGTACATAGAACATTTTCCATTATCAAGAGGATTGGACCAGTGGCATAGAGACTTGGGTTGTCGGAGCACTTGCACCGTATTCATCATGTATTCCACATTTCGTCATTGAGGCGGTATCTTCGGGATGATTTTTCCGATACTCATATTGTGATAGATGAGATTGATTTGCACCCCGACAGTTCTTATGAGGAGAGACCAGTGGCTATCCCAGACCATAGAGAGAGGAAATTGAGGTCGACGGTAGTCCCACTTGTACGGGTTAAGTGGGTGCATCATAATGTAGAGGGTGTAATACCCCGCATTTTTTTTATTGAATTAAAATTGAACTAATTGAAGAAAAATAATTATGGCAGTATATATATTCGAAATGTTTGTAAATGAAAATTTAAAATGAATTAATTGAGATACGAATGTGCGACTTAAATATTAGAAGCGAATTAACGCGTAAAAGGATTTAGAGGGTTAAATTTGGCGCAATGGCATTTTTGTAAATAAACAAACCCTAGGTATAAATAGAAAGGAAGAGAAGAAGTCTTCATTCTTTCATTTGAAATGGAGGCTAGGGTTAGGTAGAGAGAGAGAGTAAGAAGAGAAGAAGCTAAGAGGATTTCAAGAAGATTTCAAGAGGATTTCAATTTCTTCATACAATCCAAGGCAAGTTAATAACCTATATGTGTATATTTTGTATATATAATGAAATTTCACATGAACATGTATTTGGATCCCTAAATTAATATGAAATTAATGTTAAAAATGATATGCAATGTATTAGGATCATCCTCCATATAGATTAAAATGTGATAACATCATTATAGGGTTTGATTGGTTGTATGCATATCATGCCCAGATTGACTGTCGTGGGAGTGCGATCACATTTGCCATTCCTGGTCAGGAGATGTACCTAATAGCATTACCTGGTCTAGAGGGTGGAGCCAGCACACATCTATTTTACATCAAGGAGGATTCTCCTGATGGGGTGTCCATTTCTTTGGATACGATCCCTATAGTGAGGGAGTTCGCGGACATCTTTGTTGAGGTTCCTGATTTACCTCCAGCTCGTGAGATAGAGTTTTGTATAGAGTTATCGCCGGGCACGAGACCGATTGCCAGGGCCCCGTACCGTATGGCACCCTTAGAGATGAGGGAGCTTAGGGAGCAAATTCAGCAGCTGTTGGGCCAAGGTTTTATCCGTAGGAGTACCTCGCCTTGGGGAGCTCCAGTGCTCTTTGTGAAGAAAAGGGATGGCTCACTTCGATTGTGCGTCGATTATCGAGAGTTGAACAAGGTAACGATTCGAAACAAGTATCCGTTACCTCGTATTGATGATATGTTCGATCAGTTGAGGGATGCTTCATTCTTTTCGAAGATTGATTTGCGTTCCGGTTATCACCAGTTGAGGATTCGGGAGGAGGATGTGCCGAAGACAGCGTTCCAGACACGATATGGTTCGTACGAGTTTCGGGTCTTGCCGTTCGGCTTAACCAATGCTCCTGCGGTATTCATGGATTTGATGAATCGTGTATTCAAGCCATACTTGGATCAGTTTATTATCGTGTTCATTGACGATATCCTGATCTATTCACGGTCCGAGGAGGACCATGCCGGACATTTACGATTGGCTCTTGAGACCTTGAGAGAGCATCAACTTTATGCTAAGCTCTCCAAGTGCGGGTTTTGGCTGCGAGAGGTGCAGTTTTTGGGCCACATTGTGACAGAGGCTAGGATTGCTGTCGATCCTAGCAAGGTTACTGTTGTTGTCGAGTGGGGGCAACCCACTACGCCGACTGAGATTCGGAGTTTTCTGGGTCTAGCGGGTTACTATCGAAGGTTTATTCAGGGCTTCTCGAAGATTGCGAGTCCTCTTACCCATTTGACAAAGAAGGGTGTTACTTTCGTCTGGAGTTCAGAGTGTCAGGAGGCTTTTGAAACTTTGAAGGAGAAGCTTACGTCAGCGCCAGTCCTTGCGTTGTCGAAAGTTGGGGTTGAGTACCGTGTGTACACTGATGCGTCATTACAGGGGTTGGGAGTTGTTCTGATGCAGGAGGAGAGACCGATTTCCTATATTTCGAGGAAATTGAGGCCTCATGAGGATCGTTACCCGACTCATGACTTAGAGTTGGCGGCGGTTGTTTTTGCGTTGTATTCATGGAGACACTACTTACTTGGGGAGAAGTTTATGTTGTTCACCGACCATAAGAGTCTTCAGTACTTGTTCTCTCAGAAGAACTTGAACATGCAACAGAGTAGATGGGTGGAATATGTTAAGGACTACCAGTTTTCCATACAGTACCACCCGGGTAAGGCAAACGTGGTTGCTGATGCTTTGAGCCGAAGACCCATTACGTCATTGTCCGCCTTGGATGTGGAGGAGAGTGTTGAATGGTCAGGTGTTTGGAAAGCTCAGTGGAAGGAGCTGGGTAGCCTTGATGTTGGCAGAGCATTTATGGGGGCTGTATCTATATCAGTTTATACGGTTGAACGGGTTGTGAAGGCCCAGTCTTCTGATGACTTTTGTCAGGAGAAAGTGAAGGCATTGATGTCTGGGGGCATTCAGGGTTTCTCGATCGGTTCTGACGGGGGACTTCGTTATCAGGGACGAATTGTTGGGCCGAATGATACCGAGTTGCGAAAGGCCTTATTATCTGAGGCACATGGATCTAGATTCACTGTTCACCCCGGAGGTGATAAGATGTATCAGGATATGCATCGTATGTATTGGTGGGTTGGGTTAAAGCGTGATGTATCCGAGTTTGTCTCAAAGTGTGCCACTTGTCAGCTTGTAAAGGTGGAACATCAGAGACCTGGAGGGGAGTTGCAGCCATTGTCCATTCCCGAGTGGAAATGGGAAAGCATCTCCATGGATTTTATTGTTGGGTTGCCAAGATCGCAGCGCGGTCATGATTCGATTTGGGTCATCGTCGACAGACTAACAAAGGTGGATCATTTTCTTCCAGTGAGGACAGATTATACGACAGCACAGTACGCCACGATGTTTATTAACGAGATTGTGAAGTTGCATGGGGTACCGCGTGATATCGTGTCCGACCGTGGCAGTGTCTTCATCTCGCACTTTTGGGGCAGACTTCAGGAGGCAATGGGAGTTCAGTTGAGTTTGAGTACCGCATTCCACCCTCAGTCTGATGGTCAGACGGAGCGGGTGAACCAGATTTTGGAGGACATGTTGCGAGTTTGTGTGTTGGACTTCAAAGGTGGTTGGGATATGCATTTGCCACTGGTGGAGTTCGCATACAATAATAGTTATCAACAGACTATTGGCATGGCACCATACGAGGCTTTATACGGCAGGCCTTGTCGATCCCCTACATGTTGGTTGGAGTTCGGAGAGCACCGGATGCTGGGTTCGGATATTGTTAGGGAGACCTCAGAGAAGGTTGACTTGATTCGTGCACGGATGAAGACCGCGCAAGATCGTCAAAAGACTTATGCTGACATAAGGCGGAGGAAGTTAGAGTTCGCCATTGGGGACCAAGTGCTGTTAAGGGTCTCACCCATGAGAGGCGTTGTTCTCTTTGGTGCCAAAGGGAAGCTTTCACCGCGATACGTAGGCCCGTTTACAGTGTTGGACAGGGTGGGACCGGTTGCTTACCATTTAGCCCTACCTGACCATCTCCAGCGGGTACATGATGTTTTTCATGTATCCACGTTGAGGAAGTTCTTACGTCCCGAGGATTCACACCTACACATAGATTTAGACGGGGTTGAGTTGCAGCCCGATGGGAGCTACGAGGAGAGGCCGGTCAGGATCCTAGATCGTCGTGAGCAGCAGTTGAGGTCAAAAGTCATTCCTCTTGTTCGTGTTATGTGGAGTAATCATGATGAGTCTGAGGCCACTTGGGAGAGAGAGGATGACTTGCGAATTAGTCACCCATATCTCTTCAAGGAAGGTACGTGCGAAACTACCTTACTTGACTTGAATTGAGTTATTTTATTTCGAATTTCGAGGACGAAATCCCGTTCGTAGAGGGGGAGAATGTAATACCCCGCATTTTTTTTATTGAATTAAAATTGAACTAATTGAAGAAAAATAATTATGGCAGTATATATATTCGAAATGTTTGGAAATGAAAATTTAAAATGAATTAATTGAGATACGAATGTGCGACTTAAATATTAGAAGCGAATTAACGCGTAAAAGGATTTAGAGGGTTAAATTTGGCGCAATGGCATTTTTGTAAATAAACAAACCCTAGGTATAAATAGAAAGGAAGAGAAGAAGTCTTCATTCTTTCATTTGAAATGGAGGCTAGGGTTAGGTAGAGAGAGAGAGTAAGAAGAGAAGAAGCTAAGAGGATTTCAAGAAGATTTCAAGAGGATTTCAATTTCTTCATACAATCCAAGGCAAGTTAATAACCTATATGTGTATATTTTGTATATATAATGAAATTTCACATGAACATGTATTTGGATCCCTAAATTAATATGAAATTAATGTTAAAAATGATATGCAATGTATTAGGATCATCCTCCATATAGATTAAAATGTGATAACATCATTATAGGGATTGAATTGTTGAACAAACTCTTGAATTTGAGAAGTCTATGAAATTGAGTAAATCGTCTTATTAAAAATTGTTTTGAGCTATTTTAATTTCGAGAATTTATATTTCGTCCGCGTTGCCCGGTTGAAAATCATATTCTGGACAACTTTGTAGTTTTAAGTTTTTCCAAAAACGGATCGAAAAAGCCTCAAATCGGCGTTTTAAAATTCTGGGCAGAATGTTGTCGAAAACAGGGGCGAATATTATATGTTAGTTTCGGGTCTGTTTTAGGCCGGCTATGGTAGCGTGCTCGCGTGTCCTTATAGAAAATCACGTTCCGAACAACTTTGTAGTTTTAAGTTTTCCCAAAAACGGATTGGAAGAGCCTTGAATCTGCATTTTAAATTCTGGGCAGCATGTTGTTGAAATAAGAGTGATAATATTTTTCATGTTGTTAGTAAGATAATTATGGTGTTGTGCCTAATATCCTAACTTGATCACACACTTAAGGTTATTAGGGATATATAACCTTGAAATGATTTGGTGTTGAATTAGTAAATTAATGATGTAAATTATGTTATATTATAAATAATGACTATTGTATAACTCAAGTAAGAGACTTGACACGATTGTATATATACATAAGTGTGAAATTGCTTTACATGTATATTGTCGAGTATACACTAGACTAGTCCTCCGGTCGATGTAGGTACATGTTGAAAGCGATTATTTGTGATTGATCCGGTTAGGTTCCGCTCGAGTGCCGTGTCGGAGATAAACCACCGGAACCGGACACATGGTTGTAATGCGGGTCAGATAGAAAGACCTTGAAACGCCATGTGATTTAGGACTTAGTATGATTGCCCTTGCCACGTAATATTGGGAAATATTCGTGTGTAGGCCTAGTGTTACAACTTGTTTCCCCGGGTAACGATAGTGACCCGATATGACTTGTATGAGATATTATGTTTGTGTCTTAAAATAATATCTCGAATCAATGCATTTGATATTATACTTGAATGAAATATTTTTATACGTTAAATACTGAAATGAGACTAATAATGATTAATTAAGATACGATATGAGACTACACGTTACTCTAGTTTGGGTTGGGCAGTCCCGACATAAGAACATTGGTTGGGTAATTGAACAATTTAATTACTGGAGACGAGTAATGACTAGTGTGCTTTCATTATAAGTACATCTTATAATCTTATAGCTTGTTTTCTTGCTTTGACGTTCGTCTATCTTGCTTCTTGCTCCTCTCCTATGTATGTATTATAAAGGTCCTCGCCCCGTTGGACAGTAGATCGTGGAGCTGGATGACCTCGCATCTATTCTTAGGATCTTGTAGTGGTGGACGCTGGTCCATATCCTATTTTGTCACTCTTCCTTAGAGTGTGGTATCAGAGATTTCCCATTGTTAGGGATTTGATAGTGTTGAGAGGTTTATATTACACTCTTTACCTAATTTATCTTTGGGCCCGTATGTTTGGGCATTTTATATTCAGTACTGCTATTACTTGTGGATCCTATACTTACTATGATGTGATTTGGTTACACGTATGGGAGTGTACATATTTACTTTACTGCGTTTATTTAAATTATGTTTCTAATGCCAACATATTGACGCTCCGCTTTAATTTAATTGGGCGTAGCTAACCGAATTAGATATAAAAAGCAGGGTTGTCACAGAGGGGTCCACTTAGGGCACGAGGTAGATATGCGCAAAAATTATCCGGAATTGTTTTTACCAGGTATGCCTTATTTTTCGAATTTTGGGACGAAATTCCGTTATTAGGGGGAAGTATGTAATACCCCGTATTTTTATGGAAATTAATTATGGCATTAATTAAATTAAATTGGGATAGATTAATTTAATATAAACCCATACTTTAAAATAAATATTTACTAGTGTGATGAGAGTTAGTTATTATTGGCAAGAATTATGTTAAATATTAAAATATGAGTAAAGTAATATGAGATTTAATTTATTAAGATTGTCGCGGGTGAATAATACGACAATTACAGAAATTAAGTCGGGATGCGCATGTGTCGCGTCGGGACTAAATTAATGGAATAAAAAGTGAATTAATTATAAGCAACTCGTATGGTCATTTTGAGTGGGCCAACGTGTCCATAAGGGCCGAGAGAGTCATAAAAGTGTACACGGGGATTTAGTTTGGGTCTCGAGACATTTTTAGGCCTAATCGGTAACCCGGGAGGGCATTTTGGCAATTTTCCATTTTTGGCCTTAATTAATGGCGAAAATAGAAAGTTTATATCTTTGGGAAGAGAGAGTACTCGAGGGTTAGAAACATTATTGTAGACACCTCATTCTGTTACCCCCTAACTCTCCTTAGGTCCCTAGTACCTCCCTTCATCACTACAACCCAGGTCATACCCCGAGTACTGACCTACAAGCCATCGGGCACTCCCAGGCTCCGTTTGACCAAAAAGTCAAACTCTTCAGCTCGACCGAGACTGAATGAATCTTCTAAGGGCACTAAATCCCCTTTCTAATGGTTTATCCCGTGCGCGATTCTGATTTACCTTGACGACGAACGATCCATTTGCGTCCGAAACTTGATTCGGAGGCCACCGAGTTCTCCCGGACTCTGTTTGACCTAAGTTAGCTCTTGAACTCGACCGAGGATGAATGAATCTTCTAATGGCACTCAATCCAATTTCCAACGGTCTGTCCCGTGCGCGATTCTGACTTACCATGCGGACGAACGATCTGTTTAACTTTAAGAGGTCACCAAATCCTTCCAGGGCCCGGTTGATCAAAGTCAACTCACCAAATTGGGTAAAACTCTTTGGAATGTCAAATTAAATCTCCTAACCTTTCCAACGGCCCACCCTGGGCAGGATTCGGACTTACCATACGGACGAACGATCCATTTGCGTCCGAATAATTCCCCGTCTAATGGACTGACAAACGCTTCCGAGTCATATTTGACCCAAAGTCAACTCTCGAACCTGGGAGCGGTTCAAAGAACTTTCGAAGGTCTTGTAATTAACTTTCCAACGATCTGTCCTGTGTAGGATTCTGACCAATAGTTTGCCCTCGGTAGCCAATTTTCTGAAAAGGTCTGAAACACACTACCAAATGGCAGGTTCCAGACCCAGCCTATTGGCAGGTGACGATAGGCAGGATCAGGTCTATGCCGATCGGCAGTGACCTGAGCCTATAAAAGGAGGCCTTCACCTCATTTGCAAGGGGATCCCAGATCTGATAAAATTCACTCTCAACGAATCCTAGAAACCTCTCTCGAAGGCGGCACGATTTCAACATCCAAATCCCATTTTTACTTCCACTTTTGATCATCCTTTTCATCAAAATAGGTGAATTAGCCACTCTCCATCATCATCCAAGTGCAAGGTATGCTCTCCAATATTCAAGATCAAGCTCAAGATCTTCAAGAAGGTCCAACTTTCTCAACTTTCTCTTAAATTCTCTTAAATTCGCAATAACTTGTTTTATTACTTAGTACTTTTTATTATCTCATCTCACACATCCTAATATACTTTTTATTTAGTATTATTGCACATCTCTTATTTTCATATAAATAAAAACCTAAAAAACAAGAAAAAGAGGGTTTGCTCATAGGGATTCTCATACTTTTCTCACAACTAAAACACTTTTTCCACACACACACACACTCACAAATAAGAGATCCCCCCATTTGGATTTATGGGATGAACCCCACCACTCATTTTGTATGCGAACTATGTAGACTTTGATGCCTTTATAGGCTACGTAGGCGTCTCGGGGTAAAACCCGAGACTCGAGTCCTTTTTCTCACTTTTTCTCTTATTTTCCTATTTTCTCTAAATCTAATGTTCTTATATTCTATATACTTGCCCTTAGTGATGTATTACTCCACATGCGTTATTGTTCCATTATAACGATCAACGCAGGGGTAATCGCGTAAATCTTATTTTTCTAATATTACTCTTATATCTTCCTATGATGGCTCGCTTTATCTTTTCCATGATACAAGTCGAGGATTCTTACCTCCATTATATATATACACATGCACACATATCACTGGGGGAAATATAAAGGAAAATAGCAAATATCGATGAGATACCGAAAGGGAGGAATGGGTGCCTAACACCTTCCCATTTCGTAACTTAGCCTCCGAACCCTTCTTGAATCATTTTGGTTTCGCACGCATCAGTATGTGTTTGGATTCCACCCTTCGGGATGGTTTCCCCTTCTTCTTTTGTCTGTTTTGAGTAAAATAGACTGGCGACTCGGAACCTCTCTATATTTTTTTCACCTCATCTCAAATGACATCGGCCGAAGAGCTCCTATGAGGGATGCACGGGACCCGAGGATCCTTTCCCTTCACGCGCCCGCCCGCGCGGTGAGGATCAGGGATGGCCACAATGGTGACTCTGTTGGGGATCATGTGTATTTTGAGGGCTTGACTCTATTTGCATGGATGCTATATTTGTTTATGTTTTCCCCCATATCTGCATGTTCCCCCTTTTCCATGTGTATCCCATTCTTATGCTTATGTTCACACACTTGTAGAAAATTCTCCATGTACACTTCACACCACGTGCACCTAGGATCACATATATCCACATGTTGCACGCATCACCTATCCATACTTGGTATACCTTTGGTACTTGTACTTTGCTCCCTGTTTGGCATAATCAAGAAAGGCATTCTCATCATAAGATACTAATAAGAGAATCATGCATGATTCACACGAAATCACCAAAGAGCATTGTTATTGACCAAATTTTACCCAGTAACTGGAGGGTCACTTCGTGATGGGCGCTGGTCCGGCAGGTCGCAGTTAGGCTAAGCGATATGACTCTCACCTTCCATTGGCCAAGTACCTTCGACGTATATCGAACGGTTCCCCCGCATCGTACCGCTTGACCGAAGTCATAATGAGAGGAATATAGTAAGAATTCGTTCACGTACACCGAGTATATCGAATTTTCTCTCACACGCACCGTCCCCACGAGGTATATAGTGAGGAAATTCACGTACACTCAGGTATATCAAATGGCATGTCCACACATACCGATTGCCCGCAAGAGAAAGACGTATATCATGGAAGTCACGCCAAAGATGGGAACCCATGCTGATTCACCCAACCAACTGAATACCCGCATATAGGTGTCAAACCTACGACACGCACTTTAGATTACCGGTTTCAACCCGAAACTCTGCAGAAATTTCGGGTCGATCTGCCGCCCAATTGCAAGCCCTTAGCCTGGCTCCCTATTGGCTTTGGTCTTCAGTCAAATAACCCCAAAATTTCTTCCGTTCCTCTACTACTTCTTTCGAGTCCGAAATCCATCCACTTTCCATGGAGAATACAGATCAAGTACCAGTCATACAATCGAATCTGACGGTAGTCCTTGCTCAGCTCGTGTCCAAGATTGACAACCTCTAAACTGAGGTCCGAGAGATGCAACGAAACCAGGTTCCTAATCCTCAAGAGGCCGAGGCCCTATTACCTCGTGCTATGGGTCCACCCGAGCCTATCTGGGTTCCCGAAGACTATCAGCACACTCCATGTGCCCCTCCTGTCAATGGGCCGCCGCTTGCCCAGCTTCCAATGAGAAACATTGCCCAGCCTATGGCTAACCTGCCTGTGGTCATTGATCTGAAGGAAGAGGAGTTGAATAAAGTAAAAGAAGATCTCAAGATGCTCACCAAGAAGTTTAACCAAGTCAGGATCTCTGGGAATTACATGGACTACACCCATATGTCTCCTTATCCTAAAGCGAGGTTATTCGAGAAGTTCAAGATGCCAAATATCGAGAAGTTCGGAGGGAGTGGACCCGCGATTGTTCATCTTCGAAGTTATCATCGTTCCATGTCTCTACTAGGGGCTTCTGAAGAAGTAATGGCCCAATTATTTCAGCAAACTTTGAAGGATAGTCCCTTCTGATTGTTTTTGTCTCTCGAGGAATCCAGAATTCGTAGCTGGGAGGATGTAGCCCGAGAATTCATGTCACAGTACAAATACAACGAAGATCTTAAGGTCACCCGTTATGATTTAGAGCTGCTCAAACAGAACCCGGGGGAATCAGTCAGTAACTTCATAACCCAATGGAGGGAGCTAGCAGCTACCATGACCAATCGGACATCCGAGGAAGAACAGGTCAACATAGTGAAGAAGAACTTCTTTCCCCATGTTCGAGCGATGATGTGAGGACAATACTATCCCCACTTCCAAGATCTCAAAGAGGCGGGAGTGGAAATTGTGGAAAGCCTCATTAAAACAGAGGTTGAATCGAAGAAGGTGTCCGGACAGTTCACCCCTAGAAAGTATGACAAGCCTGCTAGTGCTACAGTCTCAACCATCAACAACATCTCTCAACCAACCACATCATGGGCACCAGAAAGCTTCCATGCTCCCATACGAAGGGAATACACTAAGCTCCATGCTCCATGATCCCCTCTCCAAAGTTTAATAAGACTTGTTAAGCCGAAACCTCATCAAACCCTTGGATCCCCGCCCATTACCAAATCCACTCCCAAGAAACTTCAAGGTCGATGCTCATTGTGCCTTTCACCAAACCTTCGGCCATACCACCGACCAATGCTTTCACCTCCGAAATATAATCCAAGATCTCATTGACCGGGGTACCATCACCCCACCAGCCAAAACTAAGACAAACACTACTCATAATCCACTCCCAAATCATACCAATGCCATCTTCTTAGAAGAAAACCCAATTTTTGATCCATCAACTCAAATCACACCCATATACTCTCCTAAACCTTTTCAAATTTTCCCATATTTCCTCCTACACCCTACTAGCCTCGCTGATCAGGCACTATCACTCCTTACCAGAGCATGCATCGCTATTCGTACTCGCTCTGAAAATGGAAACATGGAATTATCAGAGGTGTGTGACACCCCGACTAATTAAATACCGGGTAGCTACTCCTTTATTAAATCAATACAAAATGCCAAGTTGGTCCAGTTAATAGCATCACTATCGAAAACATTTTTAATGATTACTAACCACCTAGTATTTAAAAAGTGAGTTGTCAAATTTTAAATTAAATTTGATTAACATGCAATAAATGAAATATAGAAATGTAACACAACCATTCACGATAAAGTCCAACTATAATGAATTAACAATTAAAGATGAGTCTCGAGGAAATACTCCTCACAACAATCCCAATATGAAATGAAATAAAACAAGTCTGCATCCTGAATTAATTACAAACCAAAGTCTGAATAACTGAAATATAAAATGAAATGTCTCTAAAAGAAATGGGCGACATGCGCTACAACTGATGAAATCTGAATATAGAGTCAAGGCAAATGAAGTGTCTACTAGCAAGGCCCTGTAACTTCCACAACAGCTACAGCTCGTCACCTGACTGGAAATACTATGCATGGTGTCCTTGTGGCTGGGCACCTAAAAATGGTTTTTACAAAAAGATAGATTTGAAAGCAAACGGGTCAGAGCCCGAATGTGGAGAGTATTTTAAAAATAGTAAGTTCTTTAATAACAATTAAAACAATGAATGCAAGATACATGTTAGGACGTGCTCTCACATGAAATACTCACCTCTCGTCTAACAGTGCACTCCTAACGTTCCTGTACCCATACATGTGTTATTTATCTAACTAAACCATCATAAGTTCTAACCCAACTACTTGATTCACAATATGAATTCCCAATGTTATTACTTAAATAGATAGCTTTACTTGAACTCGGATTCTCAATAGTTAGCATTACCGTTTACTGGAGGTTATCCCCTTATTTATCTTCTCATGGAGTTACTATCAATGATTCTCATAAATAAACATCATAATTCCTTTTCATTCAACCGTATATTATTCACATCATAAATATACAATATAAGCACCCCGAGGCTAAGCTGCGGTGCACACATACTCTGCTATCCATCTCGGTACATCACGTACATAAGGATTACAAATTCCGAATCTCTCAGGAATTGTTAGAATAAGAACAACACACAAAAATGGAGGCGAACATAATTCAACATATCCATGGTCACGTACATACCTATGCTCCATAGTCAGCTGGCTTAATAGCTCACAATTAAGTCATTCCCTTGAACTATGTCCTCTAGGTACCAAACTAAATCCGGGCACACAAGGATTAGAAGGCCCTAAGCGAACGTAAACCTCCCGTGATAGCAAGTATGGTAGGTATGTCATACACATAAGATTATATACTAAGCATGCATACATCTTAGATATCTCAATATTAATAAAGGTATTTTCTACATCCTTATACCATTATTCCAATTGTATACATTTTTAGTCTTACGATAATATATAATGTAGACTGTCGACACATCTCACGTCATAGATTCTTATACTTAAAACCTATCTCAAAGGCGTTATTAAGTTTCCTATTATTCCCACATATTACATCATTATTCTTAAGGTCCTTACTTCTGCCCCAAACCTCAATTCATCAACTTATTCAAAATTACTCTATTAATCATAATATTATCTCACTCATCGAGCTTCAATAGCTTTTAGAATAATTCCTCAAATTAAATTCTAATTAAGGTCCGAACTTTATAACCATACCTACTGGTCTTCCTTAAGTCTAAGGATATTCATAAGGTCCCCAATAATATTTTTCAAGGGTTAACATCATTAAAATTTTACTAGGGAAATTTTACTCTTTCTGGGAAGGTCGATCGATCGACCTTGACCTTCGATCGATCGATGGTGGTCGATCGATCGACCGATGAATGTCGATCGATCGAACGCACCAGGTAGGCTGCGGACTGCTTCGATTTGCAGTTTTCAAATCATCTCAAAACACCATTAACAAACATGAAACTCTAAGATAATGTTATAATATCATCATACAACCATCCTACAACAGTGTTAACGTTCTAAAACCCATAATTCATCATTCAAGGGCTTTGTTTGGATCAAAACTTCATCAAGAATTCCAGTTTTCTATTTCTTTCAAGAACATTAATAAACTTCTTCTAAAATCCATTTTTAGATCATCAATGGTTCTGTTTTGAATGCATAATTCGTCCAGAATGTTTCTACATGCAATTCCTAACATATTTCATAGTTTTAATCCTCAAATTCATGGGTCTAATCAATCTTCCAAGATAAATTTGATGATTATCCTAAACATGGAAAAGCATAGCATTAAATCAATTATAATTAAACCACTTGCCTCTAATCTTTATCTGAATTTGATGTCGAATCTTGAAGGCTGAGTTGTTCTCTCTCTCTCTCTTTGCAGAATTCTCTTCTCTCTCTCTCTCTACAAGTTCTTCTCTAAGGATGATGACAATGGAGGTGGGGGTTGGTTTTTGGTAAGTTAGAACTATTTCTTAACTTCTCCCGTAGCCCATTAAGTCCCTTAGTGTAGTTAGTAGGTTTAGTGGATTAAGAATAAGTCAGATTTTTATTTCTAATTTTCGTGGGTTTTAATTCCCAAATTTCCGAAATTACCAAAATGCCCTTTTAAGTTACCGGTATGGCCCAATAATGCCCCGGGACCCAAACTTAACCCCCGGCTAGTGTTTTCTGACTATTTCGACCCTTTCGGACACGTTGGCGCACTCAAAATGACCATACGGTTAATAAAAATAAAATTCACTTTTTAATTAAATAATTTCTTTCCTGACGCGACTGTCACACGCGTCTCAACAAAATTTCCCAAATTGCGGTATTTCAATCTTTCGACAATTTCAATAGTTACAATATTCGTATATTGCCATATATACACATTATAATCAAATACTAACTCACATCTAGTTAATATTTTATCCGGATTAATTCTCAATTAATTCACATTTAATTCAATTAATCCCATAAATAAATATCGATAAAAAATGCGGGGTATTACATACATCCCCCCTAATAACAGAATTTCGTCCCGAAATTCGGAACTAAAAAGTACCTGGTAAAAACAACTCTGGACAACGTTCGTACATCTCATCCTCGCACTCCCATGTGGACTCCTCGACATTATGATGTCGCCACTGAACACGCACTAACGGGACTATCTTTGACCGCAGTTTCCGCTAACTTCGGTCCAAAATAGCAATCGGCCCCTCCTCGTAGGAGCTATCGGGCTGGAGATCGATGTCCTCCCAAGCAATGTGAGAATGAGATAAATCATCTCTAAGATATGTCCTTAGTGAGGAAATATGAAACACATCATGAATCCGATGCAAATGCTCCGGTAACCCAAGTCTATACGCAACGGACCCAATCCGCTCGATGATAGGAAATGGTCCCACATATCTCGGCGCCAGCTTTCCCTTCTTCCCAAATCGCATAATCCCCTTCATAGGAGATACTCTGAGTAAAACCTGGTCCCTCACTTGGAACTCCCTGAAGAACCTCTTCGCATCAGCATAGCTCTTCTGCCGATCCTGAGCTACCTGAATGCGACTCCGTATCAATTCTATCCTCGCCGAAGTATCCTGAATCACTTCCGGCCCAAGTAGTTTGTTATCCCCCACCTCCAACAAACATGCTGGGGAACGACAAGGTCTACCGTACAACGCCTCAAATGGAGCCATACCAATGGTGAACTGGTAGGAGTTATTGTAAGAAAACTCCACCAGTGGAAGATACTGCTCCCATCCACCCCCGAAGTCAATGATGCACATCCGCAACATGTCTTCCAACATCTGATTTGTACGCTCGGTTTGCCCATCGGTCTACGAATGATAAGCCGTACTCAACCGCAATTCTGTGCCCATGGCCTCCTGAAAACTTTCCCAAAACTGTGAAACAAATATCTTGTCTCGGTCAGACACGATATTTAGGGGCACACCGTGAAGTCTCACTATCTCTGCAATAAAGAGCTGGGCATACTGTCCCGTAGTGTAGTCTGTCCTTACGGGTAGAAAATGAGCGACTTTGGTTAACCTGTCCACAATTACCCAAATGGAGTCGTGACCTCTCTGTGACGTAGGCAACCCCGTGATAAAGTCCATGGAGATGCTCTCCCACATCCACATCGGGACCTCTAATGGCTGTAGAAGTCCTGTCGGTCTCTGATGGTCCACTTTTACCAGCTGACAAGTGGCGCATTTAGAAACAAACACGGAAATATCTCTCTTCATCCCGCTCCACCAATACTGACGTCTCATGTCCTGGTACATTTTGTCCCCACTGGGATATACCGCGAACCGTGAGCCGTGCGACTCTGCCATCACCTCGTGTCGTAATTCCTCCCCTTCCAGAACTACCAGTCTCCCATTGAAGCGTAATCCCCCATCTGAGCTAACGGTATAGGACTCGGCTCCCTCTGTTAATAGTCAGACTATCTGCTCCTGACAGAACGAGTCATCTGCTTGTGCCTTTACTACTTTCGTGACAATCTGCGGTGTAACAGTCATCACTGACATGAATGATCGGGCCATTGCATCCTGGTGTCCCAACTCCTTCCACTTTGCCTTCCACACCCCTGCCACTTCATCTACTGGCCTACGACTCAACGCGTCTACTACCACGTTAGCCTTCCCCGGGTGATATTGGATATCAAACTGATAGTCCTTCACAAACTCAAGCCACCTTTGCTGCCTCATATTCAGCTCCTTCTGCGTGAATAGGTACTGTAGGGACTTGTGGTCTGTGAACAATCAGAACTTCTCCCCCAAAAGATAATGTCTCCAAATCCGAAGGGCAAATACCACTGCCGCTAACTCCAAGTCATGGGTAGGGTAATTCTTCTCGTGAGGCTTAAGCTTACGAGAAACATAAGCTATGGCCTGACTCTCCTGCTGCAGTACACCTCCAAGTCCTTGTAAGGACGCATCGGTGTAAATAAGATACTCAACTCCCGGTCTCGGCAATGCAAACATAGGTGCTGAGGTTAATTTGTCCTTCAACTCATCGAATGCCAACTGACAGGCATCACTCCAAATGAACGGCACACCTTTACGAGTCAGATGTGTCATGGGAGCCGCTATCTTGGAGAAACCCCGAATAAACCTCCTGTAGTATCCTGCTAAGCCCAAGAAACTACGGATCTCAGTCGGTGTCGTGGGCTGTCCCCACTCCCTCACCGCGGATACCTTCCCCGGATCAACAGATATCCCCCGGTCGAAAATAACATGCCCCAAAAACTGAACCTCTTTCAGCCAAAACCCGCACTTCTCCTACTTTGCATACAGCTCATTCTGACGTAGCGTCTGCAAAATCTGCCTCAAATGCTCGGCGTGCTCCTCCTCTGTCTGGGAGTAAACCAGAATATCATCAATGAAGACAATGACGAACTGATCTAGGAACTCTCTGAACACCCTATTCATCAAGTCCATAAACACGGCTGGAGCGTTGGTCAAACCAAAAGGCATAACTCGAAACTCGTAGGAACCATATCTCGTTAAGAAAGCAGTCTTCGAGACGTCCTCCTCCCTGATACGCAACTGATGGTAACTAGATCGCAAATCAATCTTCGAGAAGAAAGAAGCTCCTCTCAACTGGTCGAATAAGTCATCGATTCGGGGCAACGGATACTTATTCCGTATCGTGACCTTATTCAACTCCCGGTAATCCACACACAACCTCAACGATCCATCCCTCTTCTTAACGAACAACACAGAGGCACCCCACGACGAAGTACTCCTCCGGATGAACCCCTGACCCAACAACTGCTCAATCTGATCCCGTAACTCTCTCATCTCAGCTGGAGCCATACGGTAAGGTGCGTGGGAAATAGGCTGAGTGCCCGGCGTCAAATCAATCACGAAATCTATCTCTCTACTCGGAGGTAATCTAGGTATATCCTGAAATACATCGGCAAACTCTCGAACAACCGGAATTGAATCAAGTGGCATCACCACTTCCTTAGAGGTCTCCTCCTCTATGTAGTACTAATGAGTGGGCGATCCTCCCTCAGGACGAGGCATCGCCACTAAAAACATCTCCTGCTCGGGAATGGCAAATATAATACTCTTACTAAAACAGTCAATCATGGCTCGATACGCTACTAGCCAATCCATACCAATAATGGCATCATACTCGGTCATATCTAACACTAACATATCGTCGGGTAAAGTAAACCACCCGATCTCTATACCCACACCTCTACACATAAGCAAAATCATGGAACCCCTACTCAACGGTGAGTCTACATAAGTAGCGGTGCTTTCTGCGGTGTCTAACAACCCAATGGTGCGTGCAAATCCCATAGCAATAAAATAGTGTGTAGCCCCTGTGTCAAATAAAATGCGCCCCAGAGTCCCCTGAATAGAGAACATACCCTCAATAGCTGGCAGATTCTGTGGGGCTGCGGCCTGCTGAAGTTGATACACTCTCCCATACTGAAGTTGTCCCTGGTGAACTGGGACCGCTGGAATGGGTGGTAATGCTGCCATCTGCGGTGGTGCTGGGAGGGCGACGGGAAATATAGGCCTCTGTGGCTCGTGTCGAGCACCCTGCTGCTGCTGCTGTGGGGCCCTGCCCTTATCAGGACAATCCTGACGTTTGTGGCCAATCTTACCACAAATGAAACACTTCCCCGGGGTCCCTGCTGCCCTCGGCCCTGGTGGCCGTTACCATTTCTGCCCTGGCCTTGCTGGCCCTGGTGAAACTGCTGTTGTTGACCATTTTGACCCTGCTGGCCCTGATGGCCGTTATGACCCTGCTGGCCATTTCGAAATCCTCCCTGACCGTTCCTGAAACCCCCTGATCGGAATCTCTTATGATCCCCCTGCTGGGAACCCTGATCACTCTGCCTATACTGACCCTGAGCTGATTGTGCCCCGCTGGCACCATTTTCCCCTGTCCTGCCCTGATGGCTGGACTCTCCTGATCGCTTCCCCTCTGTCAAGTGAAAGCGGTGGTCCTGGAAATGGAGCAATGCAGCGTTAACCACGTCAGAATAAGTGGCCAACGAGAGGTTCCCCAATAAATGCTGACGGATCCTCCAAGTCAATCCATCTATGAATTTCTGAATCTTCTTCTCTTCCGTCGGTATCTCATCCGGTACAATGTTCAGCAAATTTGTGAATTCGGCCTCATACTCGGCCACAGTCTTACCCTCCTGTCTAAGGCTCATCAACTTCCTCCTCATTTCCGTGTGAGCAGCTGACGGAAAAATATTTGCGGTCGAACCGCACCCAGAACTCCTGTATAGTGAGAGTATCTCTCTCCTCTGCGGTGGTAATAGACTCCCACCACTGCAATGCAGCTCCCACTAGCTTGAAAGTAGCTAGTATCTTCCTCTGAACATCGGTGCACTCATACATCCTCAAGTGCCTCTGAATATTCTTCCTCCACTGACTAGATACCACAACATCGGAGCTATCTGCGAACTCCGGAGGGTGTGCTTTCTGAAAAGCATCTCGAACTCGTTCCCAAGCAGACGGGAATGCATATGCCTGAACTGGCGTGGCTACCGGCGCCTGGGGTGGTGCCTGCTGTACAACGGCGAGAGCGACGATTACCACTTGGGCTACAATGGCTGCAACCTCGGCGGCATTCATGGCGCCCTGTACTGGAGCTGGCTGTGGCTCGGGCTGTGCATCCCTAGGAACTCGCAGCGCACGTCGTGGAGGCATCGGAAATGAGAATAAATTTTATAAGTTCGTAGTTATAAACTTAAAATAGCTTAAGAGAGAAGCATACATAAAAGAATACAAGAATCTTAAAATATAAGGCTCTATATCAAAGAAAGCTCAGCGGAAACATAATAAGCCGTACAGATCCTAAAGGACACTAAAACCTGATGCTCTGATACCACCTGTGACACCCCGACTAATTAAATACTGGGTAACTACTCCTTTATTAAATCAATACAAAATTCCAAGTTGGTCCAGTTAATAGCATCATTGTCGAAAACATTTTTAATGATTACTAACCACCTAGTATTTAAAAAGTGAGTTGTCAAATTTTAAATTAAATCTGATTAACATGCAATAAATGAAATATAGAAATGTAACACAACCATTCACGATAAAGTCCAAATATAATGAATCAACAATTAAAGATGAGTCTCGAGGAAATACTCCTCACAACAATCCCAATATGAAATGAAATAAAACAAGTCTGCATCCTGAATTAATTACAAACCAAAGTCTGAATAACTGAAATATAAAATGAAATGTCTCTAAAAGAAATGGGCGACATGCCCTACAACTGATGAAATCTGAATATAGAGTCAAGGCAAATGAAGCGTCAACTAGCAAGGCCCTGTAACTTCCACAACAGCTACAGCTCGTCTCCTGACTGGAAATACTATGCATGGTGTCCTTGTGGCTGGGCACCTAAAAATGGTTTTCACAAAAAGATAGATTTGAAAGCAAACGGTCCAGAGCCCGAATGTGGAGAGTATTTTAAAAACAGGAAGTGCTTTAAGAACAATTAAAACAATGAATGCAAGATACATGTTAGGACGTGCTCTCACATGAAATACTCACCTCTCGTCTAACAGTGCACTCCTAACGTTCCTGTACCCATACATGTGTTATTTGTCTAACTAAACCATCATAAGTTCTAACCCAACTACTTGATTCACAATATGAATTCCCAATGTTATTACTTAAATAGATAGCTTTACTTGAACTCAGATTCTCAATAGTTAGCATTACCGTTTACTGGAGGTTATCCCCTTATTTATCTTCTCATGGAGTTACTATAAATGATTCTCATAAATAAACATCACAATTCCTTTTCATTCAACCGTATATTATTCACATCATAAATATACAATATAATCACCCCGAGGCTAAGCTGCGGTGCACACATACTCTGCTATCCATCCCGGTACATCACGTACATAAGGATTACAAATTCCGAATCTCTGAGGAATTGTTAGAATAAGCACAACACACAAAAATGGAGGCGAACATAATTCAACATATCCATGGTTACATACATACCTACGCTCCATAGTCAGCTGGCTTAATAGCTCACAATTAAGTCATTCCCTTGAACTATGTCCTCTAGGTACCAAACTAAATCCGGGCACACAAGGATTAGAAGGCCCTAAGCGAACGTAAACCTCCCGTGATAGCAAGTATGGTAGGTATGTCATACACATAAGATTATATACTAAGCATGCATACATCTTAGATATCTCAATATTAATAAAGGTATTTTCTACATCCTTATACCATTATTCCAATTGTATACATTTTTAGTCTTCCGATAATATATAATGTAGACTGTCGACACATCTCACGTCATAGATTCTTATACTTAAAACCTATCTCAAAGGGGTTATTAAGTTTCCTATTATTCCCACATATTACATCATTATTCTTAAGGTCCTTACTTCTGCCCCAAACCTCAAATCATCAACTTATTCAAAATTACTCTATTAATCCTAATATTATCTCACTCATCGAGCTTCAATATCTTTTAGAATAATTCCTCAAATTAAATTCTAATTAAGGTCCGAACTTTATAACCATACCTACTGGTCTTCCTTAAGTCTAAGGATATTCATAAGGTCCCCAATAATATTTTCCAAGGGTTAACATCATTAAAATTTTACTAGGGAAATTTTACTCTTTCTGGGAAGGTCGATCGATCGACCTTGACCTTCGATTTATCGATGGTGGTCGATCGATCGACTGATGAATGTCGATCGATCGAACGCACCAGGTAGGCTGCGGACTGCTTCGATTTGCAGTTTTCAAATCATCTCAAAACACCATTAACAAGCATGAAACTCTAAGATAATGTTATAATATCATCATACAACCATCCTACAACAGTGTTAACGTTCTAAAACCCATAATTCATCATTCAAGGGCTTTGTTTGGATCAAAACTTCATCAAGAATTCCAGTTTTCTATTTCTTTCAAGAACATTAATAAACTTCTTCTAAAATCCATTTTTAGATCATCAATGGTTCTGTTTTGAATGCATAATTCGTCCAGAATGTTTCTACATGCAATTCCTAACATAGTTCATAGTTTTAATCCTCAAATTCATGGGTCTAATCAATCTTCCAAGATAAATTTGATGATTATCCTAAACATGGAAAAGCATAGCATTGAATCAATTATAATTAAACCACTTGCCTCTAATCATTCTCTGAATTTTATGTTGAATCTTGAAGGCTGAGTTGTTCTCTCTCTCTCTCTCTGCAGAATTCTCTTCTCTCTATCTCTACAAGTTCTTCTCTAGGGATGATGACAATGGAGGTGGGGGTTGGTTTTTGGTAAGTTATAACTATTTCTTAACTTCTTCCGTAGGCCATTAAGTCCCTTAGTGTAGTTATAATGAATCAACAATTAAAGATGAGTCTCGAGGAAATACTCCTCACAACAATACCAATATGAAATGAAATAAAACAAGTCTGCATCCTGAATTAATTACAAACCAAATTCTGAATAACTGAAATATAAAATGAAATGTCTCTAAAAGAAATGGGCGACATGCCCTACAACTGATGAAATTTGAATATAGAGTCAAGGCAAATGAAGCGTCTACTATCAAGGCCCTGTAACTTCCACAACAGCTACAGCTCGTCACCTGACTGGAAATACTATGCTTGGTGTCCTTGTGGCTGGGCACCTAAAAATGATTTTTACAAAAAGATAGATTTGAAAGCAAACGGGTCAGAGCCCGAATGTGGAGAGTATTTTAAAAACAACAAGTGCTTTAATAACAATTAAAACAATGAATGCAAGATACATGTTAGGACGTGCTCTCACATGAAATACTCACCTCTCGTCTAACAGTGCAATCCTAACGTTCCTGTACCCATACATGTGTTATTTATCTAACTAAACCATCATAAGTTCTAACCCAACTACTCGATTCACAATATGAATTCCCAATGTTATTACTTAAATAGATAGCTTTACTTGAACTCGGATTCTCAATAGTTAGCATTACCGTTTACTGGAGGTTATCCCCTTATTTATCTTCTCATGGAGTTACTATCAATGATTCTCATAAATAAACATCACAATTCCTTTTCATTCCACCGTATATTATTCACATCATAAATATACAATATAAGCACCCCGAGGCTAAGCTGCGGTGCACACATACTCTGCTATCCATCCTGGTACATCACGTACATAAGGATTACAAATTCCGAATCTCTCAGGAATTGTTAGAATAAGCACAACACACAAAAATGGAGGCGAACATAATTCAACATATCCATGGTCACGTACATACCTACGCTCCATAGTCAGCTGGCTTAATAGCTCACAATTAAGTCATTCCCTTGAACTATGTCCTCTAGGTACCAAACTAAATCCGGGCACACAAGGATTAGAAGGCCCTAAGCGAACGTAAACCTCCCGTGATAACAAGTATGGTAGGTATGTCATACACATAAGATTATATACTAAGCATGGATACATCTTAGATATCTCAATATTAATAAAGGTATTTTATACATCCTTATACCATTATTCCAATTGTATACATTTTTAGTCTTCCGATAATATATAATGTAGACTGTCGACACATCTCACGTCATAGATTCTTATACTTAAAACCTATCTCAAAGGGGTTATTAAGTTTCCTATTATTCGCACATATTACATCATTCTTGTTAAGGTCCTTACTTCTGCCCCAAACCTCAATTCATCAACTTATTCAAAATTACTCTATTAATCCTAATATTATCTCACTCATCGAGCTTCAATAGCTTTTAGAATAATTCCTCAAATTAAATTCTAATTAAGGTCCGAAATTTATAACCATACCTACTGGTCTTCCTTAAGTCTAAGGATATTCATAAGGTCCCCAATAATATTTTACTAGGGAAATTTTACTCTTTTTGGGAAGGTCGATCGATCGACCTTGACCTTCGATCGATCGATGGTGGTCGATCGATCGACTGATGAATGTCGATCGATCGAACGCACCAGGTAGGATGCGGACTGCTTCGATTTGCAGTTTTCAAATCATCTCAAAACACCATTAACAAGAATGAAACTCTAAGATAATGTTATAATATCATCATACAACCATCCTACAACAGTGTTAACGTTCTAAAACCAATAATTCATCATTCAAGGGCTTTGTTTGGATCAAAACTTCATCAAGAATTCCAGTTTTCTATTTCTTTTAAGAACATTAATAAACTTCTTCTAAAATCCATTTTTAGATCATCAATGGTTATGTTTTGAATGCATAATTCGTCCAGAATGTTTCTACATGCAATTCCTAACATAGTTCATAGTTTTAATCCTCAAATTCATGGGTCTAATCAATCTTCCAAGATAAATTTGATGATTATCCTAAACATGGAAAAGCATAGCATTGAATCAATTATAATTAAACCATTTGCCTCTAATCTTTCTCTGAATTTGATGTTGAATCTTGAAGGCTGAGTTGTTCTCTCTCTCTCTCTCTGCAGAATTCTCTTCTCTCTCTCTCTCTACAAGTTCTTCTCTAAGGATGATGACAATGGAGGTGGGGGTTGGTTTTTGGTAAGTTAGAACTATTTCTTAACTTCTCCCGTAGCCCATTAAGTCCCTTAGTGTAGTTAGTGGGTTTAGTGGATAAAGAATAAGACAAATTTTTATTTCTAATTTTTGTGGGTTTTAATTCCCAAATTTCCGAAATTACCAAAATGCCCTTTTAAGTTACCGGTATGGCCCAATAATGCCCCGGGACCCAAACTTAACCCCCGGCTAGTGTTTTCTGACTATTTCGACCCTTCCGGACACGTTGGTGCACTCAAAATGACCGTACGGTTAATAAAAATAAATTTCACTTTTTAATTAAATAATTTCTTTCCTGACGCGACTGTCACACGCGTCTCAACAAAATTTCCCAAATTGCCGTATTTCAATCTCGCGACAATTTCAATAGTTACAATATTCGTATATTGACATATATACACATTATAATCAAATACTAACTCACATCTCGTTAATATTTTATCCGGATTAATTCTCAATTGATTCACATTTAATTCAATTAATCCAATAAATAAATATCGATAAAAAATGCGGGGTATTACAAGGTGTTAAACCAACTCTTAGAGTTCGGGCTGAAATTGCCCTCATAGATGGTCATCGATTGCTAGAGGTTCAGCACACTATTCTTAGAAGCAAGAAAGTGGGCTCGAGATTCAGACAGGTGGGTGGTACCAAATGACGAAGTCAGTCTAGATGATTTTGTCCCGATTATGGCATAATTATTTTGGCAAACCAACAACATTTATTGTATCACCGGGTTACTTAACACTTTGAAGCTATAAGGACGCTTGGTCCCTTCAATCACACACATCCCCTCAGAATGGGGGGACATGTATGAAGAAGCCATTGAAGTTATGGAATGCATTAACTTTACATGGAAAGACAGAATTGTTGCCACTGGATGGGGGGAAGAATTCAAAGATTCCGGCGAAGAAAAAGCTTTTGGAAGAGCTGGCCCAGTAGCCGATATATATGGGGTAATATCATTTGAAGAACTCCTCAGAGAAATAAACAGGGTGGCAAAAAAATCGGAGATTGATGAGGAAACAGGATTCATGATTTTCCCTTCTTCAGTAAATCACATGACCAGATCAGGGAGACATTACTAGGGTCCAAGCTCGTTACCAACAAATGACAAGGGGGAGGGTGTTAAAAACCTTCCTATGCCAGAGATAACCCTTGAGGAGAGAAAGATCCTCGATCAACTAAAGAAAACTCAAACTAACATTACTCTATGGGGACTTTTCATGTCTTCCTAGCTACATAGGAATGCTTTAATCAAGTTGCTCACTGGACCCACAGTTCCTCCCTCTACCTCACCAGAAGAAGCAGTAAACTTGTCGAATCCTTGACCTCTACCCGAATGCTATCATTTTCTGAAGAAGAAATCCCCAGAATTGGGCCAAATCACAATCATGCACTCAATATCTCCGTCAAAGTTATGGGGAAGGTCGTGCCACTCTCCCTTGTCGATAACGGATCCGCCTTGATTGTTTTCCCTCTAAGAACCTTGAAGTGTTTAGGTCTGAAAGAAAGAGACCTCGCTCCAACCTCCACCGTTGTATGTGCCTACGATAATACCCATCCTGAGGTGATGGGATCCATAAAACTTATAATAGGGGCTAGCCCTATAAACCTTGTCGTTGAATTCCAAGTCATAGACATCCCAGCTTGTTTCAACCTATTGCTTGGATGACCCTGGCTCCACAGTATCAAGGGTGTGTCTTCCTCACTCCATCAGAAATTAAAGTTCTTCGTCGATGGGCAAGTCATCACCATTTTGGGCGATGACGGAAATGTCTAGGGTGCAAGCATCACCACTCCAATCCTTGAGATACAACTCGGATCAAATGATATGCTCCTATCAGGGTTCCGAGTTGAGCCACTCTTACTCCCGACAGGGGATAATTTCAAAGAAAGGGTTTGTCCAGAATATGACCCTCATGGAAATGTCAATGTGATTCAGATGTTCATAAACATGCACTTCATGCCCGGACTGGGGCTAGGGCAAAGGAATCATGGGATACTTGAGCCCGTCGAACTAAAGAAATATTTCCCTCCTTGTGGATTAGGGTATCAACCATCATAAAAAGAGATCATAATGATCCACCAGTCTCGACTAAAGAGAAGATTAGACTACATCCCAACTATCTGAGGAGACTCCTTGAATGGATGATTCATCAAAGAAGGCGAATACTTCCCCTTTTGCGGTTTTCCAGAACCATAGTATGACCACACAAACAAGAAGATGAAGCCTGGAATGGAGATCTATTTCCAAGATAACTACCCATGGGCCGAAAGTGTCCAACACCGAGTATAACCACTCATCAAAGATACCGAAGAGACTGAGGAAAGTGATTCCAAAGAATCCTTCAACCTACAGACACTGGGGCTAACACTCTGCATGGTTCATTCAGGCACTACATCAATGGATCCATCCCATCTGATTAAAGCTGCTGATACACCCCTCCTCAACTGGCATGTTGCGCCAGTTCTACCTCTTGAAATCTTCCCTAACCCCAATGTTCACCTTATTTATTCTTCTACTGTCTATCCTAGTTCAAATGTAATCGAAACCTCTTTTGATAAGGTTCTCAATGATGTTTTTCCTATTAATGAAATAAACGAAGATTTTGAGTATCTTGTTATGCCTTACATTAAGTTCTTGGATTTTAATAAAACTTTTGATGATGATGATTTTGCAAATGAACAATTCTGAACTGATCTAAATAAGGATAATAATAAACAACATAACTGCATTCAAGTTAATAAAGAAGAGACTGTTGTTATTAATCTCGATTCTAGTATCCAACTACGCGAGATTAGGATAGGAGCCACCCTTGACGAGCATGAGCGCGCACAACACGAAGAATTGCTGAAGGACTTCGTGGATGTCTTTGCATGGTCCTATGCTGATATGCCCGATATTGATCCTGAAATAGCTCAGCACGAGATTCCCACTCTCCCATATTACAAGTCGGTTAAACAAAAATTGAGAAAACTCTGCACCGAATGGTGGCTCAAGGTCAAAGAAGAGGTGGTCAAAAAATTAAACGTGGGCTTCATTCGTGTGATCGAATATCCCACATGGCTAGCCAACATAGTACCTGTGCCGAAATTAGGAGGGAAGGTTCAAATGTGTGTAGACTACCGAGATTTAAATAAAGCTTCTCTAAAGGATGATTATCCGCTACCCAATATCGACATGATCATGGATAACACATCCAGTCATGCTCTCAAGTAATTCATCGACGGGTTTTTCGGATACAACCAATTCAAGATGCACCCCGACCATCAAGAAAAAACCGCATTCTTCACCCCATGGGGAACCTTTTACTACACCGTTATGCCATTTGGTCTCAAGAATGCCGGGGCTACCTACCAAAGGGCTGCCACACCCATCCTGCACGATCTGATTCACAAAGAGGTCGAGGTTTATGTGGATGATATGATTATCAAGTCCAAAACTAGATAGGGTCATGTTCTCGCTCTCCACAAGTTTTTCGAATGATTGCGATGGTATCAGATGCGACTTAATCCACCGAAGTGTGTCTTCGGCGTTACAAAGGGAAAACTCTTGGGATTCATGGTCAGTGAGAAGGGGATAGAAGCAGATCCTGAAATGATGAAGGCCATACTTGAGATGCCACCACCCCGAACAGAGAAAGAAGTCCAAGGTTTTTTTGGGAAATTATAATATATCAGCCAATTCATCATCTAGCTAACCTCCATCTGTGAACCGATATTCAAGATCCTCGAAAAGGATTAAACCAAGGTTTTGAATGAGGCCTGCCAAGAATCTTTCGACCGAATCAAATAATATATGACCCAACCTTCAGAACTCATGCCACCATAGCCTGGTCTCCCTTTGCTCCTATACCTAACCATAACTGACATTGCCGCTGGGGCTTTACTAGCCCAATACCTTGAGGACTCTCATAAAGAAAGAGCCATTTATTACGCCAATCACAAATTGGCCAGATACGAGGTCAACAACACTTCTTTGGAAAAGGTGTGTGTTGCACTTGTCTGGGTCACCCAAAAGTTGCGACACTACATGCTCGCCTTCCCCATCAAACTTGTATCCCGAATGGACCCCATCAAATACTTGCTTAAGAAACCAGCCTTATCCAGTAGAATGGCCTAATGGTTGATGCTCCTAATCGAGTTCGATATCGTGTAGGTCACACAGAAAGTTGTTAAAGGAAGAGCCAACTCTGACTACCTCGTCGATTACCCTGTAGAAGAAGAAGATGTCTGGATCTTCGAATCCCCAGATAAAGATATCCTCTGCATCGCTCAAGACCACCTTCGATGGAAAATTTTCTTTGATGGCATTTCCAACAAAAAGGGATATGTCATTGGGATACTTCTGATCGCTCCAGATGACTCCCACACTCCCATCGCCATTAAATTGGATTTCCCTTGCACCAACAACATGACGGAATACGAGGCATGCACAGTAGGCCTCAAAGTTGCTCTCAAGAAAGGTATTCAATACCTTGATGTCTACGGGGATTCTGCCCTTATCATCGGTCAACTGCTCAGAAAGTGGAAAGTCAAGGAAGAAAAGCTCCAACCCATCTATGCCCACTTAGAAGAGTTAGACTCCAGATTCCGAGATATCACCTTCCATTACCTACCCTGAGCAAAGAATAACCTAGCCGATTCTCTCGCTACCTTGGCCTACATGGTCGACATGCCCGAAGGAATAACAATGACCCCCTTCCTAGTTCAAAAAAAAAGACAAACCGACCCATTGCTACCATATTGAGCTTTTCTCCATCGAAGATCCCGAACTAGCCGATTGCTGGTACTATAATATCTGGTGCCTCCTCAAACATGGTAGGTTTCCCTAGGGTTCCAACAAGCAAGACCGAATAACCCTTCGAAGACTGGCCGCCCAGTACATCATCTGTCATAACGCTTTACTCAAGAGGAACTTCGATGGAACTCATCTACACTGTATTGCAGGAGCTGATATTGAGAAGATAATGCAGAAAAACCACAGCGGGGAATGCGAATCCCACATGAATGGTCACATGATTACAAAGAAGATCATTCGACAGGGCTACTACTGGACCACCATGACCCAGGCCTGCACCGCCTATGTCCGGAGATGCCTCAAATGCCAATAATTCTCCAATCTTCAGCACCTACCTCCGCGAGAATTATACAACATGCCCTTTCCCTAGCCGTTCTCCACCTGGGGTGTCGACATCATAGGGAAGGTTACACCAAAGGATTCAAACGGACATGAATTCATCCTAGTCGCCATTAATTACTTCACCAAATGGGTCGAAGCTGAGTCATACACAGTATTGAACGCCAAGAAAGTGGCCAAATTCCTCAAGAAGAATATTATCTACCGATATGGGGTCCCGCATGAGCTAGTGTCAGATAACGGGTTTCATTTTGAAGCAAAAGTCACAGAAGTAGTCAACGAGTATGGGATTCAAAGACACAAATCTTCTCCCTATCGACCTCAGACCAATGGTGCATCTGAAGCCGCCAATAAGAACCTCAAGCTATCATCATCAAGGTAACCAAAAGTTGTAGGGATTGCGCCGACCGGATCCCGTATGCCCTCTGGGGCTATCGAACCTCAATCTGAACCTCTATTGGGGCTACCCCTTACTCTCTGGTCTACGGCATGGAAGCAGTCCTACCTGTGGAGCTGGAAATACCCACGCTACGCGTCATGCTTAAAAACAAAGTTAGCGAAGAAAACTGGTGCCAAATCCATCTTGATGAGGTAGCCCTCCAATATGAAAGAAGATTAAAAGATCATTACCACATACAGGGTTACCGTCGCCGAATAGTGCAATCATTCAACAAGAGAGTCAAGGACCGTGGTGTCCGAGAGGGGGATTTAGCCCTCAAGGAGATAATATAACCCATCTGGGACCCCAGAGGGAAATTTAAGACCAATTGGAGCGTCCCCTACATTGTGAAGAAAATCTTATCCGGTGGTGCCGCCATGCTCACTGACCTATATGGGGAAGATATGGCTCGTCCAGTCAACCTAGACCGTCTTAAAAAATTCAAGCCCTAGTTCGAAATCTCGGCGCGCTACAACTCTTCTCATCCCCCTTCTATTCTAAAAAAAACAGATGTACGTAGGCAGCTCATACACCTAACATGAGTGCGGATCTTTCTTTTCCATAAAATATTATTCTCTTCTTACCTCCGAGAACGGCAGTTCATTCTAACAAATACTTGAACAAACGGATTATGTATGCCTTAGCGATCAGTATAGATAATTCAAAATACAAAACTCATCGAAAGGCGCGGCTAGATGATCATAAACATATTTATTTCATTAATAAGAAATTACGGCATGGATTACATATGAAAAGCAATGAATAACTCCCTTCCCCCTACTACCATAAAAAGCCAAATAAAATCCCCGCATCTATTACACAAATAAACTCCCAAGAGTCCTACCCACAGCTACCAGAGGAGCCTGCACCCTCGTCATCTACATCCTGAGGTCCCCAAGTTTCCCCTGCCTAAATAGAGTGCCGTAAACACTCCATGGAACGATGAGCCTTAACCATCTTCGAAAAGACCACAACACCACCTTCCATGGTGTTGGATAAAACAAACCATCTTTGTCCAGTCTCCACTGCCAACATCTTGTTTACTACTTTCGTCCACAACCATTTCATATAATTTTTAGGGACATGCCAAACTCTCCCAACAGACTGAGAGGGACGGGTCGACGGACTCTGATTTTCCCACAGAGATCCAAGCAACAGACGCAAGCGCTCAGTCAAATCTTCTACTGGAAAGAAATTTGAGATTCGAGGTGGTACGACCTAGGCCCGACCAAATTGGTGCAGAATCCGCCAAGGGAAATAAAAGGAGGTCTGCCTGAGACCAACCAGCCACACATATGAATACTCTCCTAGCTCCAAAATAGGCTGCAACTGCCCCCACTAAGGCACTGACCAATACAGACCATGAGCCCCATACTCCACAAGCCAATTCTCCCAGCTCTCCACATACATGACAACGCTGATGAAGTAGCGCGAAAAAAAGTTGGGTACAGTCGGCAAAGGATACTCTGGAGGAGTGACCAAGCAGAGTCTTTTAGACAACCACATGAACAGCATCATGGGGCTACCCCTCAAAAAGTCAGAACGACCTTCTCTCCAGGTGTCCAGGCCATTCAGGGTCTCCGCCAGTATCATCGCCGCAGGATTGCGATGGTAAGACATCCATGAAGTAATGGATGCAAGTTGCGGGTCCACCTGCAGCACCAACAATAATTCTGAAACCAGGCCCAGAGCAACGGCTCCAGCATAGCCATCATCACCTACTTCCCGCACATGCATGGACTGAAACACCGCCGGGAGGGAGATCATTCCTCCAGTGACCAATGATTTGGTCACCGAAGGCAAAATATGAAGAAGCCCGGCCAACAAATACCTAAGAGAATGGGAAAATTCGGGCAAATCCGCAGCAACACTGGGATTTACACCCAGCATGAAAGAAAATTTCTCATAGGTAGGACAAACTTCCTCCAATCCAAAGCGAAATACATGGTCTTTAGGGTACCAGAATTGTACCGCCGCCATTAGCACGTTCCACTCAATAGGCCGATTGCGCCACAAAGAGACTCGACGCATGTTGAAAGCATTGTAGTCGAAATTATAGGAGCACACTGCTACCAAAGCTTCGAGGTAGTTAGAAAAATCAATGCTACTAGGGAGAGTCATCTTGAAAAACTAAGAGATAATGGTCAAGTAGGTGAAAATGCAAAGGTGTGATTAAAAAACTCCACCCTTATCCCTTTTTATACTTGAGAACCCACCAAGAGACATAATCCCTGTAGAAATCGGAGGGAATCCTACCCCAAAAAGTGTAAAAGGCTTAAGAGGGTACCAATCAAATCTTTGAATTGATGGGACTGGACTGAACTGCCGATAGGCAGGTCAGGGTGCTTGTCGATCGGCAACCCCCCTCCCCCATTTTTAGAAATTTCCCTTTTTTCCTCTTTTGTCAAATCAGAAAACTCAATAAAAATGAGTTCATATTCTCAACAGAATTTCAAATCCCTTTAATTTCCTTTTTTTTAATCAAAAACTTTACTTCAAAAAATTTCAAAAATATTCCTTTTTTACAGTCTCAGCAGAAAAATGAAAAGCGCATGTGCATGCATTCATTCATCATTAATAAAAGATAATCAAAAAACTCCATTGCATTGCATATATCTATTTTCTGTGTTACAGGAAATAAAAAGAAAAAGCAAAAACAACGGGACTCAGGCCAAACCCACATTCTCTCTCTCTCTCTCTCTCTCTCTCTCTCTCTCTCAAGATCTTCCACCACTGCGATGTGCTCTCTTCCCCCTACGGAGAGACGACGCACCACCACTACCTGAGCCTGAGTCCTCTTCAAATGAGGCAGATGGAACCAAGAAAGAAGGAACAGGAACCACATCCCGAATATGGGTAGTCGCCGAAGATATCCAGTCTCTGATGTCACTTAGCCAAGTGGTCTTGCTGCAAGAAAAGGTGAAATCAGTATCAAAACAGAGATGACCAAAACAGATAATAAAGAGAGGAACATAAAGGTATACCATAGGTCGAAGGAGATCCTCTGTCAAACCCAACTCCTTCAGATCCATCGCATGAGGACGGTGCAACATAGGCACCATCCTTCCATCATCCCGTCGAATGTTAAATGAAGGAGTGTGCAACCGCATAAAAGGAACCTCTGAAGTCTCCGCCACCGCAAATGCCATCAGACCACCGCCACTTTGGGAAGATCCCACCGCCTGATTCGAACCCGCAGGAGGGAAAGGTAGGGCATCATATATGCTGGGTACCATCAACCAGCTCGTCACAATGTTCATATAGTCATACGGTGAAGCCGTATCGGTGTATAGCAAGTAGGACTCGCCGATCATCGACGCAATCCTCTCATCCTCCGACAGCAGTCGGTCCCACCTCATAGACGCAGGAGGTTGCCCAGGTGGTACCACCACCTCTTCCTCAGCAATCTAACGAACCACTCGCTCCCTGAGGTACCAAGAATGTCCTAACTCATGTGCCAGCAAATGCCTCATCCGCGCATTCACCCCTGTCGCCCCCGCGTGCTGAATGGCTATCCCCTAGGGATAAAAGGTCACCTGAAAATATCCAAGCAGGTATAAATCAATACAAGATCAGAAGGTGCAAAAACCAAGACTGAAATGGAAAGAGCCTTACCCTACCACTTGTCAGGTCATTTAAGACGTGACGCACTAGCTCCAGAAAGAGAGATCCCTTCGACTGACGATAGGCCTTACGCCATCGATACAATCGATAAAAGTCCCCAACTGTGTCATCCTTCAAAGCGATCAATGGGGTATTGCACCCAATCACCTCATAGAACCACGTCTGAATTCACAAAACCAAAAAAAGAAACGCATAAGGAAAATGTGAATGCATGAAAGGAAAATGCGGATGCATAAAAGGAAATGTGCAAACCAAAGAATACCTCAAGAAGGTACATGGCCCCAGTAAAGGTCTACCGACAGCACCGACTGAATGCATCCAGAGAAGAGTAAAGGGTCACCAAAGTCAGACTCCCCTAATCATAGAAAGGGATGTGCGAAAACATCCTCAGGTACGGCAAGAACCATAAGTGGACAACGTCGCGGCTCGAAGCCACCATGAAACCTCCCAACACCAGCAAAATGAATAACCGGGCCATCTGCCTCACTTGCATCCCATCCTCCACATCAATCACCCTGCTCAGCAGAACATCCTTCAGCAGGGACAACCGGATAGAATCCCCAGAGACTATCCTCCCTACATCACCAAGTGTCGCACGCACTGCCTCCGATCTCACCCATAAAGAGCGATCCACCTCTATATGCTCTCCATCACAATCCAGCCCCAACAGCTGCTGCACATCTATGCAAGTCACAGTCATCTCCCAAAAGCCGATATGAAAGGTGTTGGTAGTATCCCACCACCTCTCTCCCAAAGCGCACAGGACCACTGTCGAACGAGGCATCTCATCCAGCACCAATGCCAACCTCCCAAAACCTGCTGATGATACCACCCAATGCACCACAGGTGGGAGATGCTCCCAAACATCCCCGAGCCCCGTCGTCCCGCGGGCGTGCATGTTCTGTAAAGAAATATCAGACTGGAAAAAAGGAAAAGTTTCATCAAAAGTCAAGAAAGAAAGAAAAATCACCAAAAAGAGAAGAATGCCAAAGGTCCGGTTACTTACATAACCGTCGGGACTCACTCTCAAAGAGCGATGATGCGATGTCTCCCGCAGTAAGGTCCGCTTATCTGCAATAGGCCCAAACGCATCAAAGGACTTCTCACTCCCCAAAGCAAGAGGCGCCCTGGCCCTCCACTCCATATTCGCCCAGTCGTCGACGGTCAACCACTCTCGGTGGACTGCAGTGCTCACAAAAGCGACCATTTCTTGAAGATCAGAATGCTAGAAGGATTTGTAGAGGAATCGCAGAAAGAGAGAAAAAAAAAGAATCTGTGAAAAAATGGAGGGATGCACCCCCTTTTTATAGGATGGCAAGCGTCATGCCGATCATCACTGACCCCCACCATATTGATCGATAATGACTCCTTACCTTCCCATGGTAGCCCAAAAGTTTGTGCCACTGCTGAATGGCACCCCTCGTACCATGCCGATCGACACCCCCCTTAAATTTCGTACAGAAATTCCCAAAAAATACCAGAAAGCCCCAAAAAATCCTCGAAAAATTCCTAAAAATCCTAGGAAGGATTTAGAACATTTTCACTAAGAAAATTTTGCATTCCATCTAGAGGAACCCTTCTTTCCCAGCAGAATCCTTAAGACCAAGTGAATCTCCTCCCGGTAAAGCACTGGAGGATCTCTAAGGATCGCCTGATCACTTCCCCAACCGAGTTTTTTCAACACCAAAATAGGTTGTTCCCCGCCGCGAGGTCTCCTAGTGAAACCAAAGCTTCCCCAGCTATCATCTCCCCAGCTCAAATCAAAAGGCACTTTCTCCAGTGAAATCAATCCAATCTTTATCCACATAATTAACCTCAGTCTTGGATCGTCATCGGAGTTGGGTCAGAATTGACAGCGGTCCTCGGTCGTCACCACTCTTAGGTCAGAATTGACCTCGGTCTTGGATCATCACCTGAGTTGGGTCAGAATTGACCTCGATCCTCAGTCATCATCACACTTAGGTCAGAATTGACCTTGATCTTGGATCGTCACCTGAGTTGGGTCAGAATTGACCCCGGTCCTCGGTCGTCACCACTCTTAGGTCAAAATTGACCTCGGTCTTGGATCGTCACCTCAGTTGGATCAGAATTGACCCCAGTCCTCTGTCGTCACCACTCTTAGGTCAAAATTGACCTCGGTCTTGGATCATCACCTGAGTTGGGTCAGAATTGACCCCGATCCTCGGTTGTCATCACTCTTAGGTTAGAATTGACCTTAATCTTAGATTGTCACTTGAGTTGGGTCAGAATTGATCCCGGTCCTCGGTCATCACCACTCTTAGGTTAGAATTGACATTGTTCTTGGATCGTCACCCGAGTTAGTTTAGTATTGACCCCGATCCTCGATCGACACCACTCTTAGGTCAGAATTGACATTGGTCTTGGATCGTCACGTGAGATAGTTCACAATTGACCGCGATCCTCGATCGTCACCACTCTTAGGTCAGAATTGACCTCGATCTTGGATCGTCACTTGAGTTGGGTCAGAATTGACCCCGGTCCTCGGCCGTCACCACTCTTAGGTAAGAATTGACCTCGGCCTTTGATCGTTACCTGAGTTGGGTCATAATTGACCCCGGTCCTCGATCGTCACCACTCTTCGGTCAGAATTGACCTCGATAATTAGATCTTCACCCTAAGCCTGCAGATTCGGCTTTGATCCGTAGAATTTGTCATCCCCCAACACCACTTCAGGTCCTTAGAATTGACTAAAACCTTTGATCGTCATTCCATCCCAGCACACTCCTTAGGTCCTCAGAATTGGCCTCGACCCTCTGAATCGCTCATACTCCCTCAAAAGCATCATGTGGTGTCTATTCGACGGTCATTATTTGTTCCAAACTCACCCATCGAGGGGCTCTGTAGACACCCCATTCTGTTACCCCTAACTTTCCTTAGGTCCTTAGTACCTCCCTTCATCACTACAACCCGGGTTATAGTCCGAGTACTGACCTAGAAGCCATAGGGCACTCCCAGGCTCCATTTGACCAAAAAGTCAAACTCTTCAGCTCGACCAAGACTGAATGAATCTTTGAAGGGAATTGAATCCCCTTTCCAACGGTCCATCCCGTGCGCAATTCCGACTTACCATGCGGATGAACGATCTATTTGCGTCCGAAACTTCATCTGGTGGCCATCGGGCAGTCCCGGGCTCTGTTTGACCTAAGTTAACTCTTCAAATTGACCGAGGCTGAATGAATATTTAAAGGTCACTGAATCCCCTTTCCAACGGTCTGTCCCTTGTGCGATTCTGACTTACCATGCGGACGAATGATCCGTTTAACTCCAAGAGGTCACCAAACTCTTCCAGGGCCCAGTTGACCAAAATCAACTCCCCAAATCGGGTCAAACTCTTTTGAATGTTGAAGTAAATCTCCTAAACTTTCCAACGGTCCACCCCGTTCTCGATTCGGACTTACCATGCGGATGAACGATTTGTTTGTGTCCGAACGATTCCCCATCCAATGGACCGACAAATGCTTCCGAGCCATATTTGACCTAAAGTAAACTCTAGAACCCGGGAGAGGTCCAAAGGACTTTCAAAGGTCTCTAAATTAACTTTCCAACGGTCTGCCCCATGCGCGATTTTGACCAACGGTTTGCCCTCGGCAGCCAATTTTCTGAAAAGGCCTGAAATACACTACCAAATGGCAGGTTCCAGACCCTGTCTATCAACAGGTGACGATAGGAAGGATCAGGTCTATGCCGATCGGCAGTGACCCGAGCCTATAAAAAAAGGCCTTCACCTCATTTGCAAGGGGATCCTAGATCTGATAAAATTCACTCTCATCGAATCCCAGAAACCTCTCTCGAAGGAAGCGCGATTTCAACATCCAAATCCCTTGTTTACTTCCACTTTTCATTATCCTTTTCATCAAACTTGGTTAATTAGCCTCTCTCCATCATCATCCAAGTACAAGGGCTGCTCTCCAACATTCAAGATCAATCTCAATATCTTCAAGAATGTCAAACTTTCTCAACTTTCTCTTAAATTCGCAATAACTTGTTTTATTACTTAGTACTTTTTATTATCTCATCTCACACATCCTAATATACTTTTTATTTAGTATTATTTCACATCTCTTATTTTCATATAAATAAAAACCTAAAAAATAAGAAAAAGAGGGTTTGCTCATAAATTCCAAATAGGGATTCTCATACTTTTCTCACACTTTTCTCACAACTAAAACATTTTTTCTACACACACACACACTCACAAATAAGAGATCCCCCCATTTGGATTTATGGGATAAATCCCACCCCTCGTTTTGTATGCGAACTACGCGGATTTTGATGCCTACGTAGGCCTCTCGAGGTAAAACCCAAGACTCGAGTCCTTTTTCACACTTTTTCTCTTATTTTCCTATTTTCTCTAAATCTAATCTTCTTATATTCTATATACTTGCCCTTAGTGATGTATTACACCACATGCGTTATCGTTCCATTATAACGATCAACGCAGGGGTAATCGCATAAATCTTATTTTTCTAATATTACTCTTATATCTTCCTACGAATGGCTCGCTTTATCTTTTCCATGATACAAGTCGAGGATTTCTACCTCCATTATATATATACACATGCAAACATATCACGGGGGGAAATATAAAGGAAAATAGCAAATATCCATGAGAGCCCGAAAGGGCGAAATGGGTGCCTAACACCTTCCCATTTTGTAACTTAGCCTCTGAACCCTTCTCGAATCATTTTGGTTTCGCACGCACCAGTATGTCTTTGGATGCCATCCTTCGGGATGGTTTCCCCTTCTTCTTTTGTCTGTTTTGAGTAAAATAGACTGGCGACTCTGAACCTCTCCACATTTTTTACACCTCATCTCAAATGACGCCGACCGAAGCGCTCCCGAGAGGGATGTGCGGGACCCGAGGATCCTTTCCCTTCGCGCGCTCGCCTGCGCGACGAGGATCGGGGATGGCCACAATTAGAGTTTTAAAGAGGCAAATGGAGAGAGAATAGAGAGGGCTTCCAAGGATGATAGACACCAACCTTGCACCTCTCTCATCAATTCCACCACCAACGCGTAGATCGGGAGAAGGGAAACGTTCCTATAACACTCAAATCCATTAGACCAGACCTTGATTTCCAGGAAAGTATCTAACTTTTTTTCTTTAGTTGATAACACATCCATGCTAGTGTAGTAATTAATTCTCTCATGTCTTCATGAAAATAAAATGTTATTTGGGAGAACTTTATTACAAACTCAGAGTAGAAACAATGTTAGGATGGATATCTATCATATGTAGAATATTATCCACGAAATTGATGCCCATTAGAGATAGAAATCTGGAAATTAAATGAATTCTTGAGAAAACTAGATGAACTAGGACTAAATGATAATTTCTTGAATTAATCCCTTTTGATGACAATTCCTGACGCATTTGTGAATGTTTTACGTTAGAAATCTTCTATATTGGTTTAGATAACCTTCATTATATTTGGTTGGGAGTTTGGGACATGTTAATGGAGGTTTGAGGATTTATATTGGATGAAACCCCTAGGATAGAATTACAAAAATTAGGCCAACACCTTCTTGATCGATTGATCGACTCGAGAATGTCGATTGATCGATCGACCCCTTTTCCTCGATTGATCGACTCCTCCAGGAAACTGAAACTTCTTCCCCTTTTCATGTTAATCCAATTCCAAATGTGTAAGAAGCTTTGGACATAATTTAAATACCATAATGGGACATGAGAAGGACCAATAGGGTATAAGTAGCTTTCGGTTAAGATGAGTTTTTGTGAGATTTAAATCGTGGAGTTTTGAGGATAGAAATTGAGTGTGAAATCGTGCGTACGTTAAAGTAGGTCTGGTAAGAATTTTGAAAGATTTAGACCAGTAGGGTAGTGACCAAGCGTAAATTCTTTCGAATTTAGCCCCTTAAGTTAGTGATTTTAATATCTCGAACAAGGTAATTGAATCATTTTTAGTCCATATCACTCTATTGTTTGTTTCTAACAAAATTCCCTAGTTTTTGTGTAATTGTGATAAAGATTTCAGGAATGGAATGCAATAAAAGAAAAGAAGAAAACTAGAAGAAATGTAAAAGGGCAAAAGTGTAAATTCCATTCGAAATTCAGAAGCAACGTCAAAATTGAAGTTGAAGAGCATGAGTTCACAAGAGCATAGGAAGAAACGACACTCAAATCGGAGTTCTAGATCAAAAAATATGGTCAGTCAAAGTTTCAAGGAAAAAGTCAAATTAGAAGAATTTCGGACCGATCCGGTTTGGATCCGGATCCATCCGAATTGACAAAGTCCAGTAGACCCCGGATTGATGACGAACCGATGGAAGAAAAAATTCGGACCCATCCCACTAGGTCCAGAACGATCCGGTAAAAAGAAAAGAACCGATCCGGTGTATTCGGACCGATCTGAGGTTGAGCCGGACCGGTCCGATCGTGTGAAATGCTGACAATTAATTATTCAATTAAAACAGAGCAACTCTTGGAAAAATGTACCAACAAGCATTATTGGCTATCAATTTCAATACTTGGTGTTATAAAAGCTAGTGCCCTATATCATTTGAAGGAGATAGACCAACCAAGCAAGTAGAGAGAGAATTGTAGCAAGTTATTAGCTGTTGGTAGATTATAAATTAGCTAAAGAATTTAAGAGTTAGTTTTTGAGAGAACCATTCAGAAATTTAAATTTCTTTCATAAGAACCCTAGTTTGTACTGCTGATTAAGGAGAAGTTATCTGGATTTCAATTTCAATTACTTTCCTGCTGCTGAATACAAGTAATATCATTCTATTCTCTGTTACTTTATTATTTGCAATTTTAATTCCCATGTCTTGTAGTTCCATAATTCTGAGTATGAATTTGTTCTTCAATCCAATCATGAGTAGATAAATTTCCCAAGGGTTGGGGTACATGAACTCAATCCAAGGCAGATTATCTATGTAGAAAATAGAGGTTAAATTAAAATATTGATTGAATCATGAGAGAAAATTATACAAAAACTGTCAATCTTTTAATCTCTCTTGCCCTAGGTACTTGAGATGTTTAAAAATCTTTGCTAGTATAATTTATTATTCACTGCTTTATACCTGTTTTTGATTTCATATGGTGCGGGCTAGATCCCTCATATATGTAATGCTTAGAAGTTATAAAGGCTGCATCTAATCAATTATTTTAATTTACAAGTCTAGTATTCTCTATGATTAAATGCTAAGGATTGAGGGATTGTATTCTACCCTGTTTTCTCCCATTTGATTAAAAGTTTTTCCTGCAATTTTTAGTCCACTTTCATTAAAATTTCCAGTTTGCTTTTGTTAAGAAAAGTTTTATTTCGCTAGAAATCTTCCAAAATCATTAATCATCTTTTTGTTTTTTTTAAGAAATCATTTTCAGATCTAATAAGTTTCTTGATTACTAGTTGACATTTTCTTTCCCTGTGGATTCGATCCCGACTTACCGGGTTATTACTTGAGCGATAGGTTTGCACTTGAACCTAGAGTGAACGCACTTTTAAGACAAATTCTAACTCGCGTCAAGTTTTTGGCGCCATTGCCGGGGACTGAAAAATTGTTAAATTTTCACGAAAGTTATTTGTATCTACAAGTGATTTCTATATAAAAAAAAAAAAAATCATTTCATCTCTTATGTGCTTATGCTGAATTCATCCCCCACCCAAGTTCACGAAAATCCTATTGCCGAAGCAAGTTCTGAAAATTCTGAGTCTTTTCCTTTTTGGGTTCCACCTCCTTCGCCTAATAATTCCATTACTAGTCGTACATTGAGTCAAACCCGGAGTGAGAATTCTGAACCTTTTGGTAGCGATATGTCGGAACATGGTAGTGTTGGTGTTGGTGCTGGAGAGGATGAGATACCCTATCTTCCTATGAAAGATTTGTTATTTTCGGAGCGAACTGTTACCCCTGGTTTCATTTTACTCCCGTATAATGCCAGTCAGTTCCATTTTCGGAATGGCATGATCCAAATCCTTCCTACATTTCATGGGATGGATTCTGAAAAACCATATCTCCATATTCGAGAGTTCGAAGATACATGTGAGACTTTTGGAGACCAAGCTTGTCCACAAGATGTAGTCCGGTTGAAGTTCTTCCCTTTTTCCTTAAAGGATAAAGCGAAAACTTGGTTATGGTCCCTACCCCCAAATTCTGTGTTATCTTAGAGAGATATGCAAAACAAGTTTATATCAAAAATTTTCCCACAACACAAAACTAATTCTGTTAAAGCCCAAATTCAAGCTTTTTGAAAAAATGAGAATCAGGCTTTTGATAAATGTTGGGAGAGATTTCAGGAGTTAGTTAGTGCGTGCCCACATCACGGTTTTGAAAAGCAACATTTAATTTCATTTTTCCATCAAGGCCTTACATTAGCGTCGAAACAACTTGTCCAAACCATGTGTGAAAGACCTTTTTGGGAGTTAAATTCGAGTGATGCTGAAGCTCATTTGAAATATATAGCTGAGACTACCCAAGCATGGGATACTTCTGATCCCAATAGTCAAAATAGAAATCGACAAGTGTCCAACTTGCCTGCTGTATCCGGTATTTATCACTTGGACAAGTACACTTTGTTGGATAAAAAATTTGACCAATTAGAAAAGAATTTCAGAGATATGCTTGAAGTGCGATTGAGAGATGTGTCTGGATCCGTACAAGCTGGAAAGGAGAAAGTGTGTGCCATTTGTAATGCTGGTCATTCTACCAAAGGATGTCCTACCATTCCTGCATACAAAGCAATGTATACTGAACAGGTTGAGGCAATAGGGGGTTTTCGAGGAAATTATAATGCACAGCAAGGGAATGCATATAATCAGTCGTGGAGGAATCCTGGGTATAGTTATGGACAACCTCAAGGTGGGATGGTTCATAACCCACAAATGACTCTACCACCACCTCCTCAATTTCAGCAAGTGGCTCCTCCAATGCCAAATTCTATGCAAGTACCACCTCCTGGTCCGTATGTAGCTCCACCTAGGAGAACTCTTGAAGATAATTTCAATCAATTCATCCAATCCCAAAAAGAGAGAGATGCTAAATATGATCGAATGTTTGCTGAAATGCATACTGGCATCTCTAGGTTGCAAGTTGCGGCGAATACTCAAGAGAAAGCTAAACTTCCAGCCCAAGGCCAAGGACCTCCTCTTCAAGGTCAAACCACGGTTGGCTCCACATCATCGGATTTGCAAGAACATTGTCAAGCTGTTACTACTCTTCGTAGTGGGCGCGTGATTGATCTATCACCAAAGCTTCCAAAGGTGAATGATGATGGAGTTGAACCCGAAATTTCCAAGGAATCTGAAATTCCCGAGTATGTAGAACCTTCCTTAGAAAAGGAATTGAAAGATAAGGAAGTTCGACCTGAAATTCAAGTCAAGTTGCCTATTGCTGCTCCATTTCCTCAACGCTTAGAGCCACCCAAGAAAGGGGCTTCACGTACCGAGGTGTTGGATGTGTTGAAGCAAGTAAAATTGAATTTGCCATTCCATGATGCTATTCAACAAATTCCAGCATATGCTAAGGTTATCAAAGATCTTTTGACTGTCAAAAGACGGCTTAAGGTAAATAAAAATGTTTTCTTGGCACAAAATGTGAGCTCGATCCTTCTCAACGATCTTCCACCTAAATTCAAAGATCCAGGTGCACCTACCATTTCGTGCATCATAGGAGAAAAAAGAGTGGAAAAAGCATTGCTTGATTTAGGTGCGAGTGTCAATATCCTACCATACTCCATTTATAAGCAGCTTGAACTAGGTGATTTAAAACCTACCCGAATCACTCTACAGTTAGCGGATAGAACAGTGAAAGTGCCTCGAGGGATTGTAGAAGACGTGATAGTTCAAGTGGACACGTTCTACTTTCCGGTTGATTTTGTCATTTGGGACACTGAGCCTGTACCCCATACGAGAAATCATGTTCCAATAATATTGGGCCGTCCATTCGTAGCTACTGCTAATGCTTTGATCAATACACGGAATGGCCAAATACAACTCACTTTTGGAAATATGACTCTCGAGACCAATATTTTCAATGTCGCTAACCAAATGGGTGATGAGGATGAAATTCTTGAGGTTGATCTTATTGAAGAGGTAGTGGATGATAATATTGAGAAAATCATAAGAGGAGATGCTTTGGAAGTGTGTTTAGTGCAAAGTGGTGAGGAAAAGAGTTCTTATACTGAGTTTGAGAATGAGATGGAAGAGTTGAAAAATTGGTTACAAGATGAAGAAAGTTTTGAGAGTTTGATAGATGTTGACTGGATTTCTAGGTATGAAGAATTACCTCCGAGGGAGACAACCATAAGTCCCTCTGAAAATAGATTTCCTAGTCTTGAGTTGAAGAAACTACCCTCACATGTCAAATATGCCTTTCTAGGAGAGAATGATACATTTCCGGTTGTTGTGTCTTCCCGTCTAGAAAAAGGGCAAGAGGGTATGTTGTTGGATGTGTTGAGAAAGCATAGAAGTGCTTTTGGTTGGACTATAGCAGATTTGAAAGGTATAAGTCCATTGATTTTTACCCATAAAATCCATCTTCAGGAAGAAGTGAATCCCTCGCGTGAGATGCAAAGGCGTTTAAACCCAACCATGAAAGATGTAGTAAGAGCGGAAATCATCAAATTGTTAGATGCTGGAATTATCTATCCCATTTCAGATAGTAAATGGGTAAGCCCAATTCAAGTCGTTCCAAAAAAATCAGGAATGACCGTGGTTGAAAATGCTAAGGGAGAATTAATACCTCAACGCACCACCACCGGGTGGCGTGTCTTCATTGACTACCGAAAGCTCAATGCCGGAACTCGAAAAGATCATTTTCCCTTACCGTTTATCGATCAAGTGATTGAAAGAGTGGCGGTCCATCTTTACTATTGTTTTCGGATATAACCAGATTGAAGTGGATGTACTTGATCAAGAAAAGACGACTTTTACATGTCCGTTTGGTATGTTTGCCTATAAACGTATGCCATTTGGGTTATGTAATGCGCCAGCTACTTTTAAAAGGTGCATGTTAAGTCTCTTTAGCGACATGATTGAAAAAGGTCTTGAGGTGTTCATGGACGATTTCAGCGTTTTTGGTCCATCTTTTGACCAATGTTTAGCTAATCTTGAAAGAGTTCTATTCCGATGTGTGGAAAAAGACTTAGTCCTCAATTGGGAAAAATGCCATTTTATGGTTACCGAGGGTGTAGTTTTAGGCCACATAGTCTCATCTAGGGGGATTGAAGTTGATCGAGCCAAAATTGAAGTAATAGCTGAGTTACCCCCGCCAAAATCACTTAAAGATGTGAGGTCCTTTCTAGGCCATGTTGGATTTTATAGGAGGTTTATCAAAGACTTTAGCGCCATCGCTAGACCTTTGAGTAATCTTCTCATGAAAGACACTCCATTTGAGTGGAATAAATCATGTCAAGAAGCTTTTGATAAACTTAAAAGCATGCTTATTTCCGCACCTATCATGCAAGCTCCGGATTGGTCACTACCATTTGAGCTTATGTGTGATGCAAGTGATTACACTATTGGGGCTGTTCTTGGATAGAGGAAAGAGAAGAAAGCTCATGTTATTTACTATGCTAGTAGAACATTATCTGGCCCTCAGCTTAACTACTCTACTACAGAGAAAGAGTTACTAGCAGTTGTTTTTTCTCTCGAAAAATTCCGCTCGTACATTGTTGGGTCACCTATCATATGCTTTCACTGATCATTCGGCACTTAAATATCTCTTGAGTAAAAAAGATGCCAAAACCCGACTAATCAGGTGGATCCTACTCCTACAAGAGTTTAATCTCTCGATTCAAGATAAGAAAGGAGTAGAAAACGTCGTCGCGGACCATTTGTCACGCCTCTCGTCCGACGTGCCTATTGATCCCATTCCCATAGACGAGTATTTCCCGGATGAAAATTTATTTGCTACTTCTTCTCTCCCTTGGTTTGCGGATATAGTTAATTATCTTGTCACTGGAGTCATTCCATCTAGTTGGACTCCGCAAGAGAGAAGTAAGTTCATTACTTGGTCACGCATGTTCTTTTATGATGATCCCTATTTATTTAAGTATTGTGCTGACCAAATCATCCGGAGATGTGTACCCGATGAAGAAATTCAAGGGGTAATTCAATTTTGTCATACGGAAGCATGTGGAGGTCATTTTTCTAAAAATAAAACTGTTGCGAAAATCCTTCAAAGTGGTCTCTATTGGCCCACAATCTTCCGGGATGTGAATGCTTTTTGTAAATCTTGCGATAGATGCCAAAGAATGGGAGCTATTACTCGCCGTGACATGATGCCATTAACCCCAATTTTAGTATTGGAGTTGTTTGATTGTTGGGGTATTGACTTCATGGGCCCATTTCCACCTTCTTTTGGTTTTCTATACATCCTCGTCGCTGTAGATTACGTCTCAAAATGGGTCGAGGCGATAGCTACAAGGACAAATGACAGCAAGGTGGTGATAAAATTTATTCAAGAAAATATACTTTCTCGTTTTGGTATGCCTAAGGCCATAATCAGTGATAATGGGACTCATTTTTGCAATAGGCCTATGGAGAAACTAATGCGGAAGTATGGAATTGTCCATAAAGTTGGAACAACTTATCACCCTCAATCGAATGGCCAAGCCGAGCTTGCTAATCGGGAAATTAAAAATATCTTGGAAAAGACAGTCGATCCTAATAGGAAAGATTGGCCTATCATATTAAATGATGCACTTTGGGCCTATAGAACCGCATACAAGAATACCCTTGGGATGTCCCCATTTCGATTTTTGTATGGCAAACCTTGTCATCTTCCGGTAGAAATCGAACACAAAGCCTATTGGGCTATCAAAAGGGTGAACTTCAGTATGGATAAAGCCGGTGAAACACGTAAACTTCAGTTGGATGAGTTGGAAGAAATACGCAATGATGCGTATGAAAATGCTAAAATATCCAAGGACCGAATGAAAAGAGCTCATGACGGAATCATTCGTAAGAAAGAATTTCATTCGGGACAAAAAGTACTTCTCTAAAACTCGAGGTTGCACTTATTTCCCGGAAAATTGCGGTCAAGATGGTCAGGTCCATTCATTGTGAAAGAGGTATTTCCCCATGGAGATGTTGAACTCATAGATGAGAAAGGGGGAACCACATTTAAAGTTAATTGGCATCATCTCAAGCCCTATTTGGAAGCAATTGTCAAGGAAGCCGACACAATCTGGCTGTCGGACCCCATTTATGGGGGTTGACTGAACAAAAAGAGGTGAGGTCGTTGCACCCCCGACATGTATGGGGTGATTGTAGTACATAGGAGTCTTAGGAACTAGGAGTCTTAGGTTTGAGTCAGTCCCGGGGTTGAGAATCCGAAGGGCGAGGGGTAGTTCGTTTTCGATGAGCATTGAGGATAGTCTAAAGTGTGAGGAGTGGAAAATTCATGTTTGGAAGAGAGAATAGAAGCATTTTTGAAGAAAAGAAGAGAGAGGAAGAATTTAGAAAATCAGCAGACCGGATCGGTCCAGCTGATATTAAAAGAACCGATCCGCTTAGGCGGATCGGTCCTGGTGAATTAAAGAATCGATCCGGTAAGGCAGATCGGTCCGCTCCCAAAATCGAATCAGTCCGGTGGTCTGCAGAATTCATTTCCCAAGATCCACCTCTTCGATCCACACCTCTTCACTTTCCCCAATCCCTTCACTTCCTTGAAAAATTCGTCCAAATTCATCCACCCTTTCATTCCCTCCAAATTCCTACTCACCCACTATAAATACACCCATCACCCTACCCATTTTCTTCACACCTTAACCTACACTTACCTTCTCTTCTCCATTACTATTTCTATCCTCCATATCCATGGTTGCTCCTCAGAAGTATACCTCCATTAAAGTCCTTCCCGACGGACATGGAGAGTACCGTTCCCACCGCGAAGCAAATTGGTGCCGTAGGTTTTTCAGCCCTACGCGAAAGATTCATATCGAACGTCAAGTGCTGTGGGATCAAATGCCCAATTCTGTCACAGCCCTTTTCCTGTCCTGGGGCTGGTGCCGTTTCTTCAATGACCCATATGAGGCAGTTTGGGAGAATGAAGTGCAACAGTTTTATGGATCTCTTGTTCGTACCGCTGAATTTGAATCCCAAGCCTATGTGGATTCCATTCCTATCCCATTCTCACTTGACCTTGTGGCACAGAAGCTAGAGTCTTTTGGTGTGATCACTCCGGCCCAATTTGATTATCCGAGTCCCGATCCCGTTCTCTCTAAGGAGGTTTGTATCTCGCGAATCCAGCCCGGTGCGGTTTGGAATACCGAGACTTTTCCCATCGGTCGCTTATCCGACAAGGCACGCTTCACCTTTCATATCGTTTGTGCCAATATCTTGCAAACCTACAATGATTCGGCGATGAGGCCTTGCCAAGTCACTATGATGTATCATTTGTTCGACCCTGCGACCATGATCAACTTGGCCCGGACATTTTACACCGATATCCTTTTTGTGGCTTATGATAAAAAGGGCCGCGCTCCTCTTCCTTATGGTCGACTCATTACATCCATGCTTCGGGATGCCGGGACTGCACCACCTCAAGATCTTATCAACTTGCCTAAGCCTTTAGGTCAAGAGTCTCTCACTCGAAGTGAGCGGCAAATTCAGCTAGTCCGTGCAAGGCGCGGTGGCGATTCGAGCGACGAAGAGAGCGACGAGGAGGATGTTGAGATGGGGGAAGGTGACGAGGAAGAGTATGATGAGATGACTGATCCAGATTATGTTTCGGTTGGTACGGGCTTAACTGAGGGCGTTATCTCTCTTGAAACGCATTTTGACGCACATGTGTCCTCCTACGAGAGGGACATGAGTTTTGTCCTGCGCATGCAGGCCGACTTGTATCGTCTCCAGGCGGGACCCGAGGCCCCTCTTCCTCCTTACTATTATAATCCATATGATCCTACTGCTCCCAGTACTTCCCATCACCCACCCGCCCCTTAGGATGCCCTATCCCCTTTTAGGATTTTTCTATCTAAGTTTGTTTTTTTTCTGTTACTTGTTTCCACAGTGTTGTAACAGTTTGTCATATACAGTTTTAGTCTAATATTGGCTTGTTTTATTTCTCGCACTCTTTCTGTTATCTTCTTTCTCTCTCTTATCCTTTGCTTGAGGCCAATGTAAATCATTAAGTTAGGGGGGATGACAGGTGCGTATTCATAAAACTTCGCATAAAATAAAATTAAAAAAAAAAAATCTACAAAACAAATAAAAATTGGAATTTAAAATTTTCAAAATATCACATTTATTCTATTTAAAGTGTCAAATTATTAAATCTCAAATGCACTAAGCCAAAATTGACCAAAGATGGAAATTGAAAGAAAATTGACGACTTTACAAATAAGTGTGGAGATTGATCAAACCCGGTGAGATTTCGAGCCTATCGATGTTTTTGAGTTTTTAAATCAATCCGAGTTTATGATTAACTCAAAGTTCTTTTCAGCGTGTTAATAAGTCGTTGATGATCTCAATCCTTTATTTTGATCGGTTATGGAAAATGTGTGAAATGTTGTCTCGAAATTCGTGCTAAATATATCTCTAAACTTAATTAATCTCGAGATGAATATGGTAATGTGATTAGCAATTTGGACAATGAAGTAGGCCCTCGTTTGTTACCCAAAAATATTGGCCATAAAAAGATGTGAAAAATTATCCCTTTGCAACCCACTTTGAGCCTAATAAAATATTTCCCTTTCGTTTGATAACCCGAAAAACACAAATAGCCCGGAATTGTGAAAATTGAGAAAATTCATCAAGTAAGTCCAAAGTGTGCAACAAAAAGGGGCAAGAAAAAAAAATTGATATGCTCAACAAAAATAGCAGGAAAAGAAAAAAAAATGAAAATTGAAAAAAAAAGAAAGAGGAAAATGAGCAAATGCCCGAAAAAGCATAAATGGACGTCATAAGGACATTTTCAATTCCAACATTCTACCATTTCTATTTTACCCTTTACACCTTTTAACCCAAAAAGTCCTAACCGAGTCCAAATGGCGAAATTAATTACTGCATGGAGAGCTAAGCTATGAAAAGATAAAATAAGAGATTAAAATGGTGTGCATTAGAGGTGATGTTCCCGTTTCCCTATAACCGTACTCCGATGATGAGATCGTTTCACCATATATTTCCTTCTTTTTAATTTTGTATGCATGAATTTGTGTCCATTATATTTACTCTTTATATCATGCATACAGAGAGAAAATAATACCAATCCGAGTGATTCGTTTGTGAGTGCAATCCGTAAGAATTTGAATCAAAACAAATTTTCGGAAAGTAACATAATGCTCAATCGGTGGAAGTTTGAGGTTTAATTTTTGGCTTTGCACACACACACTATGGTTTGAGATAGTTGAATATGAGTTGTTGGTGATTATTTTGTAGAAAAGTATAAATTGCACAATTTTTAAGTATTTTGATATTTATTTGAGTCAATAAAGAATTTTGTGGGTGTATTCACTGCAAAACCTCACTAGAAAAAACTCGTCCTACTAGGGTAACCTAGGGGTTTAAAGGCTTGTTGCATATGCTCAATGCAATCGCGTGCCTGCGAAAGTGGAATTTTATTTTAATAAAGGAATTTTCAAGAGTTGAGTTTTGGTTAGATTCAGACACATTGCCCGGGACGTGCAAAGTCCTAAGTTAGGGGGATTTGACCAAGCGTAAATTCTTCCGAATTTAGCCCCTTAAGTTAGTGATTTTAATATCTCGAACAAGGTAATTGAATCATTTTTAGTCCATATCACTCTATTGTTCGTTTCTAACAAAATTCCCTAGTTTTTGTGTAATTGTGATAAAGATTTCAGGAATGGAATGCAATAAAAAAAAAAAAAAACTAGAAGAAATGTAAAAGGGCAAAAGTGTAAATTCCATTCGGAATTCAGAAGCAACGTCAAAATTGAAGTTGAAGTTCATGAGTTCACAAGAGCATAGGAAGAAATGGCACTCAAATCGGAGTTCTAGATCAAAAAATATGGTCAGTCAAAGTTTCAAGGAAAAAGTCAAATTAGAAGAATTACGGACCGATCCGGTTTGGATCCGGATCCATCCGAATTGACAAAGTCCAGTAGACCCCGGATTGATGACGAACCGATGGAAACAAAAATTTGGACCCATCCGACTAGGCCCAGACCGATCCGGTAAAAAGAAAAGAACCGATCCGGTGTATTCGGATCGATCCGAGGCTGAGCCGGACCGGTCCGATCGTGTGAAATGCTGACAATTAATTGTTCAATTAAAACAGATCAACTCTTGGAAAAACGTACCAACAAGCATTATTGGCTATCAATTTCGATACTTGGTGTTATAAAAGCTAGTGCCCTATATCATTTGAAGGAGACAGACCAACCAAGCAAGTAGAGAGAGAATTGTAGCAAGTTGTTAGTTGTTGGTAGATTACAAATTAGCTAAAGAATTTGAGAGTTTGTTTTTGAGAGAACCATTCAGAAATTTAAATTTCTTTCATAAGAACCCTAGTTTGTACTGCTGATTAAGGAGAAGTTATCTGGATTTCAATTTCAATTACTTTCCTGCTGCTGAATACAAGTAATATCATTCTATTCTCTGTTACTTTATTATTTGCAATTTTAATTCCCATGTCTTGTAGTTCCATAATTCTGAGTATGAATTTGTTCTTCAATCGAATCATGAGTAGCTAAATTTCCCAAGGGTTGGGGTACATGAACTCAATCCAAGGCAGATTATCTATGTAGAAAATAGAGGTTAAATTAAAATATTGATTGAATCATGAGAGAAAATTATACAAAAACTGTCAATCTTTTAATCTCTCTTGCCCTAGGTACTTGAGATGTTTAAGAAAGCTTTGCTAGTATAATTTATTATTCACTGCTTTATACCTGTTTTTGATTTCATATGGTGCGGGCTAGATCCCTCATATATGTAATGCTTAGAAGTTATAAAGGCTGGATCTAATCAATTATTTTAATTTACAAGTCTAGTATTCTCTATGATAATTTGCTAAGGATTGAGGGATTGTATTCTACCCTGTTTTCTCCCATTTGATTTAAAGTTTTTCCTGCAATTTTTAGTCTACTTTCATTAAAATTTCTAGTTTGCTTTTGTTAAGAAAAGTTTTATTTCGCTAGAAATCTTCCAAAATCATTAATCATCTTTTTGTTTATTTTAAGAAATCATTTTCAGATCTAATAAGTTTCCTGATTACTAGTTGACATTTTCTTTCCCTGTGGATTCGATCCCGACTTACCGGATTATTACTTGAGCGATAGGTTTGCACTTGAACCTAGAGTGAACGCACTTTTAAGACCAATTTTAAGTCGCGTCAGGTAGTGAGGGTACACCTAATGATTTTTCATATATCAAGAGGATACACTTTGAGAGTCGAGAAGTACTTGCGAATTTACAATAATTAAAAGAATAAAAAGAGTAATGTAATTTTACGGAGAACTCAAGCATTATATGCTATGCATAACTAGAACATAGTATGGGTCGTGGGCGTACCTAGATGAATTATGTGAATATATGCATTGGTGCATATATATATAATATGGTATATTTGTGTGTAATCATGCCCGCACTACTTGCTATCACGGAGGTTACGCGCCGTGACAGTCTTATCTTGATTGGACCTTTATGGGGGATATTGACTTATACCCTAGAACATAACATCCCTTGTACAGGCTATCCGAGAGTGATAGTCAGACGGTCCTAAGATACGTGAGGGTATGTGATTACCTCTTAGTGACTTGGAACTATTCTTCGCCTCCAATGTGCGTGTTTTCTGTTAATACAGTTCGAGAGTGATTCCGAACTAGTATTTCCCTTTTTGTACGATTCGGGGGCTTGGTAGCAGAGTATGATAGAACCATAGATTTATGTGGGGTGACTTATTAGTATATATATTATGACTAATAAATATATGTACCAGTGGTTAATCTACTGTGATTGTAAGTAGATAAAAATTTAATAATTAATATTAAATGAATTTAGTGGTTAAGAACTTAAGTCTCTATTGAGATAAACATAACTGCTTAAAATATTCCTAATAAAAGGGTCATTAAATATAATTTATGGTTAGGCGATCACTTGGATTAGTCTTGGTGAATGAAGATTGGTTAGACTAGTGAACTGGGTTAGATTTTACTAGGTTAATTCGGTAGTACGCTAGGCGTGTACACTAGTTGAGAGGTGAGAATTCTCAAGTGAGTGTCGAGGTAGTAACATGTATGTGATATCATTTGGTAAGCATTTTAAATACTCACTAAAGTATTTTAAAGTTGTGTTACACTCGGTCTCTGACCCGTTTCCTGTTATCTTTTCTTCCTCTTGTATGTATATACTAGCGAATGCCCGTGCCTGAAGGCACGACGAAAATTTCCAAGATATGTAATCGCAAACGGGAAAAATTTCCAAAGTATATAACTGTAAAACGGCAAAAAATTCGTTCCTCGACAAAATATTTGAAAATTTTAGGCAAGGGCCTCAAATAAATCATTGTTCCACCATTTTTTTAGTTTAACCTAATTTAAATAATGAACTAAGTAGCTCAAACATGTACCCAGAGTCGTTTGAACTCAAATACTATTATTGAAACTGCACAACTATCCATATCAATTCACTTTAACTCATGTTAATAGCACCAAATTATCATTACATGGAAAAAATACGTTCCATTGTCTATTAAGTTGATAGGAAAACTTCATTCAAGATACACATTACTTGAACGTAAAAGAAAAAATGGGGAGGGTGAAATTTCTAATTTATCGTATTTGTCACCACCTTCATTTCATGATATTTACGTTGTGTCTCGTTAACTATCGATTGACTCTTCCACTTCGCCATCTTCTTACCCTTCCAACGCTTTCGTCATCGCTAACTCCTCAAAACTCCATCGAGCCTACTGCATCGATCCTATGTCATCACTACGAATTTCCTAACATAAAAAACAAATAAAATAAATGGAAGGTCAAGCAAGATAATTAATCATACTTGTATAATTCAACATTTCAAAGAAAAAGAAATTTAAACAGTCACACATTCTTGTGTCCCATTTTTTTTTTTTTGCAAATAGGAAAAAATGCCAGTATACATCAACCCTCTAGTGTGGGATTTACATGTCCATCCCCTCTAGCCCCCTATGTATCAGAAACTATCCGACCATATTTTCAACTATTTTCTAAGTTTCAGAGGTAATTTATAGTTTGGTCTATACATAATAATATTCTGTCTAAAGCACACACCTATAAAAATAATCTTGCAAACTGTGGAGAACACTTTGAAAATCTTTTAAAATATAGCACATGCTCGTGCGTAAAGACATGACTAAAATCTTTGAAAATGTAGCACACTCTTATGACGTATGGTGAAACTGAGTCAATACAGTATCCAAATATTCTTTTCAAACAAATTTCAATTGTTATTCTTTTTTTTTACTCACACCAAACTCAAGTACACGCATAAACACTATAACAAAAATTTATAAAATTGTAGTAATCGTCCAAAAGTTGAATATGGAGTGCTAAACATATTCCCACACAAAAACGTAAAATAGAGAAACTAAATTTAAAATATAAAAATTAAAATTAAATATGCACATATTAATAATGAACGAATTTTATGATTATTATTCCACCATATAATCAACAACAAATTGTATATATATACATATTATATAAAGCCTATTTTCAATGTAAAACATTCTGAATATATAATTCTAAAAAGAAAAAATGGTGGAATATAAAATTTTTTGAACCAAATAACATAATATTACAGGACATTTGTTAAAAATGTTCCAATGCATAAAAATTACAAACTTTAACCAAACGTCTAAAAGTGTACAAAATGCATAGATAAAGAACAAAATAAATTTTCAAACCTACAAAACATATTCACACATTGTTCTATTGTCGATACATTGTTCTATAGTATTACTTTTAATAAATAACAAAGAATAAAAAAAATCCCTTCTTTGTAAATTTCTATATTCACACATTGATATGTAGTATTACTTCCCTAATTCCCCTGTATGTTCCATTAATTGCTGAAATACACATCCAATGTCATCTCGCAAGTATGAAACCTCAAGTATTAGGGGTGTGTAGTTTACCATCTAAACAGAAGAAGAACAGAGACATTATATTCACTCCAAACCCACCTTATATGTTAAACATGAAAAAATATAAAGTCAAATAGGACTGAAATAATGACGTGAAATATTTTTCAACATTTATATTCAGTTTCATACCCACATTGAATGACAAACATGTTAGAGGATTCTTATAAAAAAACTAACAATCTAATATCGTGAGATACAAAAGAAAACAATTAACAAAACAGAATAAAAGTTAGGACTTTTAGATGTAGTCGAGAATTCAAAAAAATAAAGGCAAAGAACTAAAAAAGAGATAAGAAAAAGTAAAGGGTTAAAATTATCTTTGTGGCCTCATCACTGGCATACCAGGTGCCAGCTATAGGAGATATATAATCAAGTTATGGTTCTATCACGCTTCAGCTCACTTAAAAAAAACTTAATCAAATCATATACGTTAAGATTTGGAATAAGGTTAAATACATCCTATAAATGGTACAAAAACTCATGATTTAATGGAATCTTTCCATCAAAATCTGGTGCATAAATGAAAAAAAAAACAGATATGCTAACCCACGGACATACAAGTTACCTCTCCAAAACACCAAACCTGATAACTGCAAGTCTCCAATAGAACATCTACAAAATCAAAAAACATAACTATTAATGAAGTTAGAAAAAATAAATCAAATATTTCAAAATCAAAAGGATAAGTCGAGTATAAAATAGTTGTTTATGAGTTGTTCCACCTCCACATTCTCCCATTCCCAAGATGAGGAGTCACCAGAGAAAATTTCACATACCAATGGCATTTTTTAACATTGTTATAACCAAAAAAATTATTTCAGAACAAAAAAAGTGAGAGTACCTTTGTGAATTTGTCCATCAGATCTGAGACCCATTTCTTGTTTGAAGACATATTTCATGATTGAAGACCCATTTATTGATATAAACCCAACATCGCATATGTGAGATGTTTCACATGAAACAAAATATAAATTCATCACTGTAGAAAAAATGTTGTCTCACCATGTGAAAGAGAGACTTTAAAACAAAATAAAAGTGAAGTTAAGTGTTAAATGAATACAAATGAGTTTAAGTTAGTCAATCTAGAAAAATAGAAATACTAATAAAATGGTGAGAAAGAAAACTCATCATAAAACTCGTGAAGAATGGCTTGGTTCTCTGGTTGATTGAGCAAGATAGAGAGATTGCCAGTGGGGAAAGAAACTTTTGAATTGTTTGCCGTGTGCATTGGTAAATGTTTGCTGTGTTCATTGGATATTGTGGGTAAGATTCGTGTGGGTAAATATTTGTTGTGTGCGTTGGATATTGTGATTGGGGGTTCAAATTAAAGTGAGTTAATAGGCGGGATAATTAAAAATGGTATTTCATCATTTGGGCGGGATAACTAAATAAAAGTAAAGGATGTGAACCATTAGATTGATTTGGGAGGATGTATCAAAATTTGAACCCTTAATGTGCTTTTACATTTTTTGGGTTCAAAAACCATCCTATCTTATTTTATATATATATATATATTACAGGTGCCCAGCCACAGGAGAATCTGGCCTAGATCTTTGAACCATTGACACGCTGCAGCTATTGTGGAAGTTGCAGGTCCTTGCAGTAGACGACTCCATTCTTGTCTTTTCAGTCTTCTATTTAGGTATTCTCAGAAAGGTCATCTGTTGCCCATTTCCATACATCATTTTAGTTCAGGGAGAGACTTGTACTCTTTATCATTTCAGGATTTAGCTATTGTTGGGATTGCTTTATTTATTTCCTTATCATGCGATTGGGATTTATTATTTGGATTGTTTCATCTAGATTGGTTATTTCATTTGGCTGGTTTGGTTTTAATATTATCATTTATGTTCATGAAAATGGTTTCGTATTAAGTCATAACAATAGGTCTTATTTTATAAAATGAAATGTTTTGACACTTATCTTAATTATTTACTAGGTGATTAATAAAGAAAAATTATTTTTGATAGTGATTCTAAGAATGGGCTAATCGAACACTTTGATTTAATTTAATAAAGGACTAATCACCTGATATTTAATTAGGCGAGGTGTCACACGATAAAGTTGAAAATATATGTGATAATTGATTAATGTCCATAAAGTAAAGAAACAATAATGCGTACTGGCTATCTAGGTAGTTAAGAAACGTAAGGAGGTATAATCCATAATTAATAAAAGGGTGTCTTTATGCAAGGTTTTCAAAGGAAAATAAGTATTTTATAATACGGTGTTTTGCGTGTGTTGAAAGGGTGATTTTCAATGAAAATTCTAAAGTGGAGTGGTATGAAAGAGGGGTAATTCAGATAAAAGAAATGGGTTTTCCTTAAACAAAAGGTATTTGTTTGAGGTATTTTACTGGGTGTTTAAAATAAAGTAATACAGGTCAAGTTAAGTAAAAGAGAATTCTTTTACAGGATTAAGGTGAATTAATTGGGGTTAGTAACATTTTTGGAATAAAACGATTTCATGCATTATCGGCTCGTTCTTTATCCTTTATTACGGCAAGTTGGGTGTGGTTTAATATTATAAGAGCATTGTACAGGTAAGTATGCGTGGATTTCGGGGACGCTTCTGGCGGATCCCTAATGTAGCTTACTTAAAATGGGCAACACATTCTAAACAACTAAAATGTTAATTAAATAACTCAACTAGGAACATTATGTAGGTTGTTTCATTGCATTTCACACCCAATGCTCGGGTTGAACCGGTTTGACCGTGGGTAATCCATATATCCAAGCCTGGGCAGTACAAATGGTATTAGAGCTCTAACTTCAGGATTCCTTTTAGGAGTGATGTGGTAAGTTTGATATTGGATCTTTCGATGTTGGTATTGGTTTTGGTCCGGTCTCGTGAGATTGGTGACGGTTTCAGTACGTGTTCTAGATGGTAAAATCAAATAGATTTGCACGATGGGTAATTTATTGCCAAGTCTCATATGACCTAACTCATTGTCATTAATCGCTTTTGAGCTTTTGATTTAGATATGTTTTTTATTTTTGAGTGTCTGTGTGAGACAATAGTGGCGACACCGCATTTTTTAGTGTGAGGTGCTTGTGTGTCAACCCTTAAAGATATGAAAGGTCGGTTGAGATGCTGATAGATCCAAATAACATCCATTCAATTAGAGACATGAATTGTGTAAAATTCAACCATGGAGATTAGTCTACTAGAGCTTCATGCCAAAGAAGTATTATATTGTGATGAGGATACATTAAGTTCGAGGGTGTGGTACTTTCGAAAGATGTAATTAGGAGAATTCAATCTTTGGGATAGTATCATGTCATAACACAATTGATGAATTTATAAGACATGAGTTACCATGTTGGTAAACACTTGGGGATGTGTACTCCGTCAAAGTCGATAATATACTATTGTTTAAAATAAGTGTCTTGGTGGTTGTTGATTAAAAGTTGTGCCTCGCAATCTATGATGAGAATTATGAGAATATTCTGGAAAATATGTTACATATGCAACAATGATGGTTATGAAGACTTAGGATTAAACTCTAGATAGTCTTCATGCTAGGCTTTTAGGAGATATAATTGAATATGGAGGAATAGGATCCCTAGTGATGTCGGTGATGTAAACCTTAAGGCTTATAGGTTTTATGCGACGTCCCGTATCCTGTCAAAATCATTACTAGTGTATATTTGTGGTTTGGTATGTGGCTTATGGACAAAACAATTGTAAAGGGAGATAAGATCATTATCAATGTATCAGGTCACATTTTAGCAGCTTAAGTAACAGATATATGCGAGGAAATTCCAGTGTGTGTATAGTTTAAGGGCATCTTTGAGTGTCCATAGGACTAATTGTGAGTGACGTGATCGGGAATAGAAATTGACTTTTTATGATTTATTCTGTTGTTTGATGGTTAGGGTATGACATATGTAGAGGTTCACAGGCTAGTGTATTTGCGAGCACCTAGTAATCACGATGTGGGTATTGAGAAGTTTGTAGAGCATACCTATGATGAGAAAGTCATGGATGATAAAATCTTTTCAGGTTTTGGGGACTTTTACGTGGAGCATATTTGGTGTTCTTAGGGAACCAGTTAAGTCCTGTATTAAGAAGTGCTAAGTTTCCTAGTAATGATTGTATTGAAGGTCAGGTAATGACCTCAGGCTGCTGGCCAAAATCAAAGGAGTTCAGTCGTGTAGTCTTTGGTGGGGTCATCCAATTTAACATACACACGTGAGGTAACCTTTTATGGATAATTGAAGATTAGTACCACAGTTAGTAATAATAACCTTGTCATAAGATGGATAGTGTAGGAAGTGTAGTCCTTGATTTTAGAGGGCACTTGGAAATGTGATTGGAACTTAGATTGATGATGTCATAATAAAGACTTAAAAATGGCACCCCACGAGGAAATATCAAAGAATGATTAGAATATTAGCGTGTGTTGACAAAAAAAGTTAGTATAGTCCTAGAAGGGTAGGAACTAGTTCTTGGCACGTCTCACCAATCCAGTATGGATAAAAAGATGTATCCCTGTTTGATACTTACTATCCTCAGAATGCCAATGGATACTGGTGTGGCCGTCATGTAAGTTCAGTTGGATAGAACTTGGAGATAAGCTTGGTGGAAACCTCGGGTAGGTAAAGGTTACTATAATGTGAAAGTTGAAATTAATTGGGTGCTTCCTAAGGAGACATTTGGGATACGATCATGGTATGATAATATCGATAATGGTCTAAGTGTATTAGGTTAGTCACGGTGTCGCTAGAATGATGGAAAAAGTTGACATGGACAAAAGCATCGTCATTGATAGGCCGAAGTGTCTCACGTTTGCCAAGGATGTGAGGAGGGATCCTTACATTTAAGAAGTGAAGTCCAGTGTTCTAATTCACACAGGATAATAGATTCGTATATTGCTCTCGCCTTGTGGATATGAATAGTTTATGTTACGATCCGTAACAACATGTAAACCGAGCTAGGTGTGTAGCTAGGTTAGGATCCAACAAGAAGGTTTGGGAGGAGTTGTAGACTTCATAGAGTGTTTCATGGTTCGTCTTTCATAAATCATAGTCCGAAGCATACACATGGTATTCTCAAAATAGTTGTTCATTACTTTTGATTCTTGTGTGTCCCTTTCGGTTCTAGCAATTGAGGATTAGTATGGTAGTATGGATTTGTACCATGTTATGGTACAACATGGTTTGTCCTAGTAGAGCGGAGGGTGGACCTGACATGTTTAATGCCACTCGGTAACTGGGTGCTCCCCTATCTGAGGTATCCTTGCTATTGCACAAAGTTCACTGTATATGTGGCTGCGCTTTCGGCGACATGATTTCTCATAGTATTCAATTTCCTTATGATTAATGACCTTAGGATTGGCTGACATGGTAGTCAGTGTCTATAGTTATAAGGGGAGAAATAATTACTTGAGTATATCGTACAACATTAAAACTCGAGGAAATATAACACTAAATTATGTTGGTCACAGTGAGTGAATAAGCTTAGCGCCTAGACAAGCATTCGGTAGTAGTACACTTAGGGTGATTCTATGTTCATAGAAGGATCATATGTATAGGTATTAGTAAGACGCATGGTTTGAGATTTAGTTTCATGATTTCCCCTCGATGCGTGTGAATAGTGATACAAGGTTCATATTAAGGCCAAGTGAAGTTGTGTGGTTAAGACGACCCGAGAATTTGTGGAAATGCCGGATGTGTATCCCTACAATTGAAAATGGTTCATAATGATGAATCGAATGTTAGTTTTATTACGGTTAATACTTTGTTGAGTATCGATCACTATAGATGGTTTCTCGGTAGAGGCGCCGATATGCTCTGGGTATTAGCAAGGTAGTATTAGGACTTCATTGAGAGTTATCATCAAGTGAGTGGAGACTCCAAGATGGTTATATGACATTGATAGTTAACGTGACGATTAGCGTTAGAGCATGTGGCATGTTTAACCTTAGGTGACAACACCCGTGTATAGCGTATGATGTGATCTTCTATATTGAGGACTTTAATGATTTTGTCTTGAAGGATTTCTATTACTTAGAATAAGAGTTGGTAAATCCTTTGAACTTGATTAATTGGCAGCATAATAATTTTGAAGGAAAAATTTCCTAAGGAGGAAAAAATGTAATACCCGTGCCCAATATTTTATTATTTTTCCCTAAAAATGTGTAATAACATGAAACCTTGAGAATTGGATCATTTATATATGGGCTTTTATCTCTGGTTGGTCATTCGTTGAGCCTTGACGGTAATTATTGGAAGTTTTTGGGTGAAATTAGGGATAAAAGCATATCATATGGATCAAATTAAAATAGAGTTCGTTCGAATGAGGTTCCAGTCTCATTCGAATGAGAATGTTAGTGGTTTGAATGAAAATCCCTCCTCATTCTAAGTAGACTTATAACAAAGATCTAATGACCCACCTCTGCATAGGTTCTCAACCTCATTAGAAGTTCATTCAAAAGTATGATCGAATGATAAGCCAATCTCATTCAAATGAGGTCTCATTCTCGCTCTAATGACCTGGACAAAAAATTTTAGATCGATATGCTCTTGTGTTCTTTCACATTTTAGACTGTTAGACTAATGGCATGTCGACCTCAGGTGCACCCAGATGGTCAAAATTGGGATTTTGTGTTTGGGGCTTGATTTTTAAATGGGTTTGTTCAATTATTTGGGCGAGAATAAGAGAGAGCTGGGGAGGTTCTCCACCACCAAAACCCATCACATTCTCTCTTTATCTCTATCTCTCTCTAGTTTGAAGGATGTTTCACGTCCCGCAAGCCTCTTCCACCATAAACCACCCTACACCACCACCCTTCGACCTTAGACCCCCATATTTTGCTACGTATTCCAGCATATTTAAGCACATTACATCCATTTCCACCATTATTAAGCAAAACTATGAATTTTGGAGGTGTTGTTGGGATTTTTTGGAGAAGAAAAAGAGTATAAATTTATAGAGTTTTGAAAGGGGTTTTCATTGGAGCTTTCTTGGAGCATGCTTGTGGATCTAGACAACCTTATTGATGCCACATTAGAAGGTTGGGGGGGGGGGGGTTCCTTCACCCTCTTCTTCATCCACCATTTTTGCAGCTCCATTTGAGGTGGGAAACTCTACTTTTAGTTTAAGACTCTATTTTGTATGTTAGTAGTCTTGTAGCTAAAATTGTAAGTGTAGGGTGCATTCATGATATAAGAATGATATTTCTTGTGATTTGTAAAACTGGGTTTACGAAGGATTTCAATGGTTTTGGGTAAAAATGATATATTTCAAGAATAATAAAAATGTTGGCAGAGGGTTACATCGTTGAGAGTAATTTATGAAAGAATGTTTCAAAGTTTTCTTGTGAAGAAAATTGAAATTTTTATATAAATGGACATTTTATTCATGTTTTGGAGAAATAAAAATGTCTCTTCCTTGAAAAGTATGTTTTTCAAAACATTATGAAACTTTTAGAATAAATCACATGTTAGACCCATTTGATACTTAAAATACATATTCTCGTGCATATAGACTTGTACTATTTTGAGGATGAAGTTTAACGAGGGTTTTATTTGGGTTACACGTGAAATAAAGAAATTGAAAATGATAGCACTTAAGGTGTGTGAAAAAGGGGTTTGAAAATGTCAAAGGTTTAAGGTTTCAATATTACATATATTAATAAAGAAGATGGTATTTTCTTATAAAGTAGTTCAAGATGTTCAATGATTTTAAGGAGAAATGAAATATATGAAATAAAAAAATTCAACTTGGGATGTGTGTTAATATAGAAGTGTTAATGGGCTAAAAAATACTTTAAGAAGTTTGTGTGGGTAACTCAATGTTGTTTTAAAAATAACACTTGTGAAAATAGAGAAAAAGGACAAGTTTGAAAATAAATGGGTAAAATGGTAATTTTATGTAAAGGGAAAAAAAATTATGAAATAAAAAATTTGAAATTGGTCATAAATGACATGATTTTTGGTGATAAAATCAATTCTATAGTAAAAAGGACAAGAAATGATTATTTTAAAGTGTAACACAACTTAGGGTGAAATCTCAAATTTTGGCTTTGGTCAGTAAAGGAAAAGTGGAATAACGTGGACATTTTAAAAATGTAAAAATACATTAATATGGAATTGAATCACAATGGTATTAATAAGGAAGATCTGAAGGCGTGGGCTGAAAGACCCAAGATCATTAGCTAGAGCATATGGTAGCATAGCCAGCGGTGTGGAGCTCATTAAAGTATGTGGCTATTGGATGATTCCGAGAAAAGATAATAAACATGGAACATGTCAAGTGTAAGGACATAATTTTGTAAATGTTCGTTCTCAATTGACTATGTCATATACCACTACAAACGTCAAAGAATGTTCAATATAACATATGTATCAAGACGAATCCGAATATCAAGTTCTTCAATATTCAAGCCTTCGCAAGTTTAACTTTGGTAAGGTTGTGTTTTATGTCCTTAATAATTCACTTAGAGGATTGGGATATTTTTCATCAAATGTTTTCTAAGTGTTAGAGCGCAGTTTTAAAGTTTTTCGTCAAAAATATTTTTCTAAGTGTTAAGGAAAATTTTTAGAAATAAAAAGTGAATTTATTTATGCGCTGGCTTGTTCGAGTGGCAGCGGTTGTCATTCAAGAGACATAACCGTGTCGCGCTTAGTTCGTTCGAGCGACGTGTGTCCTCGTTCGAGCGAGAGTCCTATTTCGTTCGAGTGACGTGCCGCCTTAGATATTCTATAAAAAGGTTTTTCCAACTTCATTTTTAATTAGAAGACCTGCGATTTTGAATAGATGCGAAACTGCTTTGGCAGAATACTTTGTCTTCTCACTTTTAGGGTTTTAAACCTTTGTTTTCAATTCACAAATCATCCCAGTAGTTTGTGTGAATTATTTTGGAACCCAAGAACACATCTTGTGTCGATTTTCTCTTGCAGAGAGGATCTCTACTGCTGATCTATGAGCTCTTGAGGGGAGTACTAGGCTAAAGACGAGTGCATCTCAATTGGGAGTGCTCTTGGGTGTTCCCGGGATGAATTGGAACTACGGTTCTGGGTGACTCTAGGTCGCGTGTCTATGTAGGTTTGTTGAGGTAAACTTATTATAGATTTCATTGTGATTGTAAATTGTGATTTAATTCATATTTAAATAAAATGTGTTGCCCTTCGGGGATTTTCCCTGAAATATGTGAGTTAGCATATTTGTGTTTATGATGGTTTGACACACACACACACACACACACACACACACACACACACACACACGTAGTTGTATGTTTAGGGTCTGATTGAACTTGGTTTAAAATTTGACTCTAATTAAATAATTTTGTGGTTTTACGCACTTATTTAAATCAGTATCGCACAAGATAGTTTTACAAATTTGTATCAAAGCAGGTTACTCAAATTTACCGAGTATTCCTATTTTTTGCAAAATTTTTGTGATATTGATTTTTTTGAAAAATTTGATTTTTAAAATTTATCGCAATGTTTTCGAATGAAAACATATATAATAGGTTGTAAATTTTTTATGGGTCTAATTATGCTTACTAGAAAGCATGCATGAAATCACATTTAAAGGGAATTGAATAAAGAGTTTGGGTTATTTGTGAAAGAGGTTGGACTCCTCCCACTGTCACTGCAAATAATGTCACGAATTTAAAACCTGTGTCAGAATGGACTGAGGATGATTTTAGGTGGAGTACTTTTAATTTATGTGGGCTTAGTGCAATTTCTGGACACGTCACCCCCGACGAGTTCTGACGTATTATGATGTACAACACGTCTAAAGAAGAGTGGGATGTTTTACAACTCACCCAAGAAAGCACTAACGCGGTCAAAGAGTCTAAAATTAAAATTTTAACTACTCAATTTGAAACAATGACCATGCCTGAGACTAAGTGTTTTGATAACTTTTATGCACATTTGTGTGACATTGTCAACACTAGTTTCAATCTTCGTGAGCCTATGCCTAATGCACGAGTGGTTAAAACGATTTTAAGATCGCTGCCAAAATGTTATATCCCTAAAGTGACTGTTTCGAATACCTTAGGTAATTTAAATCATCTGAAATTAGAAGAGCTGGTAGGAGACCTCTAGACATATGAGATTGACATGTTTCCTGACACTGTCAAGCCTAAGGATAGAGGGATAGCACTTAAAGCCTAGTCTAAAAGGTAAAAGAAAGTGAGTTTTTGTGAGTCAGAATCTAAGGACGAGTCTGATTTTGATATAGCCATGCTTCCAAAGAATTTCAAAAAAATTCTTAAGTTTTCAAAACAAAATTCTTCCAATAAAAGATTTTTTGATAAAAATAAAAATGAGGCCAAAGAGAGCGGTGAGAAAAAGGGTGAGAAAGTGGATGAAGGGAAGTGTTTTGAGTGTGAGGGGAGAGTCCATAGAGCGTTTGAGTGTCACACTACACTAAAGAGAAAGGGCAAAAATATTTGCGTGCTTGCCACTCTTAGCGATAGTAAGGAAGAGGTGACAGATTTTGGGGATGAGTCATCACATGGGAAGTTTGTTACGTTTTATGCTAGTCACATGAGCACACCCAGTTTGTCCCACAACAAGGAGGATAATTGTGCATGTGATACCCCCGACGATGACTTAAGTGTTTCTAGCAATGGAGAGAGTGAGTGCGCTAGTGAGGGTGAGAGTGAGCTCCAAATTGCATTTAGAGATTTGTACACCGAAGCTTTAAAGAGTAAAAAATTGAATGAGGAGTTCATTCTTAGGGTGAGAGATTTGGAGAGATAGTTAGAAGTTTTGAAGGAGTTTGAGGCAAAAGAGAGTCAACTCGAGAAGGTGAAGATTTCTTTGAGTGAACAGTTGATAACTTTAGGCTGGGAAAAGAGTGATTTGACCAACACTGTGATAACCCGAATATAATTATGATAAATTATGTTTAAATTATGATTAGCTTATGTGATATGGATAATATGTTATTAGTATATATATATATATATATAATGTTAAGTCATTGTATTTAGTCTAATCCTACCTTCATAAAGCACGAAATATCGAATTAGTTACAAATATGAAATTTTGAAGTTTTCGGTAGGAATGTTCATGTTTAAGACTAGTTTTGACCTTTATGACATAACAATTGACTTGAGGTGAAAACCATATAGCTGTATAAAAGTGAGTTATGGTTATAACACAATAAATGGTGTGTGAAACGGAGGTCCGAGTAAGAAGTTATACCGAAATTACTAACCAAGGGCAAATTTTTCCATTCGTTTAAGTGGAATTTGTCCTTTATGCCCAATAAGTGTCTTAAATTGATTGGTTGGAGGTGGAGGTTGGTTTGACCGACTTAAACCCTTGAGATATCCTTATGAGGGTTAGGAAGAAGAAAGTGAGGAGAAACATTCAGAAAAATTCATAAAAAATTACTTAAAATCCCCTAAGGTAATTCCATCCCAGAATCTTGTTATTTTTCTTATATTTAAGATTAATATGATAGAAATACTTAATTTTTTATTCACCTTTCATGCTTGGGTGCATAAGTATGGATATACGCAAGTATAAACAAAGTTGAATGTGTAAACCCTTAAATTGCTTTGTTTAGTAACCTTGTTTATTCAAACTTCCATATCTTTTTGTATGATTACTGAAATTGATTAATTCCAGTTGAAAGTTAACATAGACCCATATATTCATAAAATATACAAAAATTATGTAAAAATAGCAAAAAATGAATCTTGAGTGATGGTTTGAATATCGGGTATGAAATCTTCACCAAAATAGTAAATATGCATACCATATGTTTGATGTTTTACTTGACATAGAAAATGAACCCTAAAAATTATGAAATTTTAATCTTATGTTATTAAATATATTTTCTGGAATTGGGTGAAATATCATAGAAAGTTACGATGTATAAAAATTATGAAAATTCTTAGAAGATGACTGAAAAATAGATGAGCCTATAGGGTGGATATGTTACGTGGTAGAGAAACGAGCATATCTTGCTCTAGGAAACTTGGAATGATGTGTCGTCTTTTGTGTTGGAAACGTAATATGATAAGGATTGGATTACCAAGAGTAATTAAAGTGGGTTTGGGCTGTAAATTGAATATGTTAGATATCATAACCTGAGTCTAGATGGGACTTCATTTATAATGAATGATTTGAATTGAATCATATAATGCTTATGAATTGAGTTATGTTGAAGTTATTCTTTCAATTATTAATATTCTTATGATGATACTAATATTGTAAGAATGATAGGAAGGGAAGAAGAGATGATTGAACAAGTACCGGATAAAGGCAAGGGAAAAGCCAGTTAAACTGTTAAGGTGAGTGTACTTATGATTGTTTCATATATACATATATATATATATATATATATATATATATATATATATATATATATATATATATATGAATATAGCTCTAAGAGTAGGATTTGTTTGAATACTTTGGTATTCAGGATTTGTTTGGATATTCAAATATCTAGAATTTGTTTGGGTCTTATGATCCAGGATTGGAATTGGACAAAGATCCAATGATTTGATTTGTCTTATGACAAGGATTTGTTCGAACGCATGTTCCAGGATTTGTTATTGCCAATGGGCAGAATTATTTGGATCTTATGATCCAGGATTTGATATTGCCAATGGGCAGGATTGTTCTGATTTTATATCCACATATTCGATATAGAATTGTTATTTCATTGTAGGGAAGGAGTACCTCACTAACCTTAATTCTTACGGTTTATATTTGAACAGTTTTAGGTTTGTATGCTGCTAGCTAGGATACCATATGATCGGTAACTTTGAGAGTTGCACCATTGGAAAGAGCTGGGGTTTAAATATGGGGATTTTATTATTGTCACACTGAAGATTTTAAAATACTCACGCACTGTATATATTGAGGTAGTATGGATTGAGTTGATGATTGTGAAATTTTATCATAGTTAGTCATAGTATTGTATGTCCGCTTAATTATGACTCTGATATTGATTTCATTATTGTATAAGAATAATAGTATGTTCATTATGCACATTATGCAAAAAACTATCGATAAATGAATTATATTTTCAATGGGCTCAAGATCATGATCTAAATATTCTAATAAAAAATGATTAATATGGATATTGGGTTTGGGGTGTGACAATTAGTGGTATCTGACGATTAGATGGAAGTCATTGAGTTGATTTGATATTTATGAATATTTTTTTGTATTAACCAGTAGTTTAGTATTATAAACTTTTTATATTGGTTGTTATAACTTTGTTGTATTACAGATAATTCTAGATGGAATCTGGGAATGAACAACATAGAGAAGAGGGAGTAACTTCTCGTACAGAAAATACTAAAGAAGTGCAAAGTGTTGTTGGAAGGGCCAGAGATCATGAACAACCTACAGAAATGAAAATAATGGCATAGGCAATGATGAGGATGGAAAAGCAACAAGAAAGAAATATGGCGCAAATGGTAGAAGAACAAGCTAGATATCTAAAATCAAAGACTGTGGACAGAATTGAGAAAGAGGGAAGGAAGGAAATGAAAGATTCCAAGGCATGAGAAGTTTTTGAAGTTGAATCCTCCATAATATTCAGGGTCAGTTGAACCTACAGAGCTTAGATGTGGGTGAGAGATCTAGAAACTATCTTTGCAGTTATGAAGGTTCCAGATAACCAGAAAGTGAATGCAGTTGTGTTTAAGCTGAAAGGAGAGGCCGAATATTGGTGGGAAGCCAGCAACCATTTGGTGCCCAGGATGGAAGGTACTGATGTTATTACATGGGCTAAATTTATTGAAGCTTTATATGTTAAGTATTTACCTAAATTTTTTAGGAGAGAGAGGTGAGGGAATTTATAAATTTGACCCAGGGGAAAATATCTGTGAGGGAGTATGAGGCTAAATTTACTTCTTTGTCTAGATTTTCTAAGTATGTGTAGGATGAAGAAGATAAATGTAGTAAGTTTCAAGATGGACTGATTTGGGCTATTCAAAATAGAGTGGCCACTTATGAGTTAGAAGATTATGCTTCTCTGGTAAACAAAGCCACGATAGCATAAAGGCAAATAAACCAAGGGGTGGCGAGTAGAGAGAGTTTTAAGAAAAGTAGATTCGATGCATCTCAGTCTAAGGGAGGTGAGGGTGGAAGTGTTAAGATGGAACCTCATAAATTTCAGAGAGGTGGTGGAGATAGTGGAAGAGGTCAGGGGAGATTTAGTAGAGATACCAGGGGTGGAGGATCTTTTGGTTCTGTTCGAAAGTCAGGGAGAGGTGAGGCCCCAATAGGAGGTGTTACATGTTTCTTTCGTAAAGAGGAAGGGCATTATAAATCTGAGTGTCCTAAGCTTAAGAGATTGGAATGTTATCATTGTCATCAAGTGGGACACATTAAGAAGAATTATCTGAGTTGGCAGAGACTCCAGCAGCACATAGTGAAGTAGAAAGCAGAGTGTTATCTCCAAGAAGTGCAGTGAAAAGTATGGACAGAGGACAAGCTAGTAGTTCCAAGCCAGGTAGACGAGTTTTTATAATGAAAGAAGCTCCGATTACTCCAGATATGGTGAAAGGTACACTTTCTATTAGTGATAGAAGTGCTTATGTTTTGATTGATCCTGGTTCCACACACTCTTTTGTGTCCTATGCTTTTTCTGTATACCTGAATAGACCATGTACTCGTTTAGATGTGGGGTTGGGTATTTATATGCCTATAGGGGATATGGTTGTAGCTGAATATGCTTTTCGTGATTTTTTTTTTACTGTGGGGGCTAGAGATACAGTTATAGATCTACTTCCATTGGATATTTCTGATTTTGATATATTTCTGGGAATGGATTGGTTATCTAAATATCATGCATCTATAGATTGTTTCTGTAAGGAAGTTGTTTTTAATATGCTTGGTGAGCCTGAATTTAATGGGGGAAAGGAAAATTGTTCCCACTTGCATCATTTCTATATTCAGACGAGGAAATTATTGAGTAAGGGTTGTGAGGGTTTTATGGCATATGTTCTTGACACTAGGAAGGGGGCTTTACAATTAGTTGATTTTCCTATTTACGGGATTTTCTAGAAGTATTTTCTAGTGAGTTACCGGGGTTACCCCCAGAGAGAGAAGTTGAATTTAGTATTGAATTGGCACCGGGGACAACCCCTATTTCTATGGAACCGTAAAGAATGGCACCTGCTGAGTTGAAAGAACTCAAGATTTAGTTGCGGGATTTATTAGATAGGGGGTTTATACAACCTAGTGTATCTTCATGGGGTGCACCAGTTTTATTTGTGAAGAAGAAAGATGGTACCATGTATTTGTGTATTGATTATAGGCAACTGAATAAAGTTACAATTAAGAACAAGTACCCTTTACCTCGTATAAAGGATTTGTTTGATCAGTTACAGTGTGCTAAAGTGTTTTAAAAAATAGACTTGCAATCGGGTTATCATCAGTATGGTCATTTCTAAAACTAGATTTGTGTTATCAAGGAGAGTGATATTTCTAAAACTGTTTTTCGTACTCGGTATGGCCATTTTAAATTTCTGGTGATGCCTTTTGGGGTGACTAATGCTCCAGCTGTATTTATGGATCTTATGAACCGGGTACTGCTTCCTTTTGTTGATTCATTTGTGATAGTTTTTCTTGATGATATTCTAATTTATTCACGTGATATGGTTGAACATGAAAAGCATCTCATAACTATTTGAATCTTTTGAAAGATAAGAAGTTGTATGCTAAGTTTAGCAAGTGTGAATTTTGGCTATCACAAGTTGTATTTTTAGGCCATGTTATTTCTGGAGATGGTATATGTGTTGATCCTAAAAAGGTAGAAGCTATTGTAAACTGGGAGAGGCCCAATAATGTGATTGAGGTGAGGAGTTTTTTGGGTTTAACTGGGTATTATAAAAGGTTTATTAAGGTATTTTCTTCAATTGCCATGCCAATGACTAAACTAACCCGGAAGGATGTTAAGTTTGAATGGAATTCTGATTGCGAAAATAGTTTTGATGAGTTGAAAAAGAGGTTGGTAACTGCACTTGTTCTTACTATTCCGCATGATGGAGATGGTTTTGTTATTTATAGCGATGCTTCACATCAGGGGTTGGGTTGTGTTTTTATGCAACATGGCAAAGTTATTGCTTATGCTTCTAGGCAGTTGCGTACGCATGAAAGTAATTATCCTACACACGATTTGGAACTTGTTGCTATTGTGTTTGCTTTGAAATTATGGCGTCATTATCTATATGGTGAGGTATGTGAAATTTTTACCGACCATAAAAGCCTTAACTATTTATTTACTCAAAATGAGTTGAATTTGAGGCAGAGGCGATGGATGGAGTTAATTAAAGATTATGATTGTATAATTCACTACCACCCAGAGAAGGCAAATGTAGTTGCAGATGCTCTAAGTAAAAAGGCTTCGGGCCTGTTATCTTGTATTCGGTGTGCTAGAGTTTCCCACATCATGGAGTTGGGATTGATGGGAGTAGAATTGAAGCTAGCAGATGGGGATAGGTTCTTTGCTCATGTAAGCGTGAGGCCTTTGTTAGCTACTCGTATTCGTTATTTGCAAAGTCAAGATCCTTTTCTTGAGAATAAATGGCAAGATGTCCGAGATGATAAGTCAGAAGATTTTTGTATTGTGAATGATGGCACTTTATTATATAAGCAGCAGTTATGTGTGCCTAATGTGTGTGGATTGAAAGATAAAATTTTAGATGAGGCTCATAATTCTATTTATACTATGCATCCTGGTAGTACTAAAATGTATAAGGATTTAAAGGAGCATTATTGGTGGAATAATATGAAGAAGGAAATAGCTGATTTTGTTACTAGGTGCCTTATATGTCAGCAAGTGAAAGTGGAGCATCATAAACGTACTGGTCTACTTTAGCCATTGCCAATATCGGAATGGAAATGGGATCATGTAACGATGGATTTTGTGGTTGGGCTTCTTCGATCTCAGAAGGAGTCATATTCGATTTAAGTAGTGGTGGATAGATTGACCAAGTCCACTCATTTTCTAACAGTGAAGACTACGTATACAGTTGATAGGTATGCTAGATTTTATGTTAATGAGATTATTCGATTGCATGGAGCATAGGTATGTATTGTTTCAGATAGGGACCCTACTTTTACATCCATATTTTGGGATAGCTTGAAGTATGCTATGGGTAATCACTTGAAGTTTATTATGACTTTTCATCCTCAGACAGATGGGCATTCGGAAAGGATAATACAAATCTTGGAAGATACGCTTAGAGCTTGTGTGCTTGATTTTAAAGAAAATTGGGATGAATATTGGCCTTTGATAGAATTTTCATATAACAATAGTTTTCAATCTACTATTAGTATGGCAACGTATGAAGCGTTGTATGGTAGACGGTGTCGTACACCTGTATGTTGGGGTGAAGTTGGTGAAAGGAAGATAGAGGGTCTAGAGTTGATTTAAGTCACCACTGAAAAAGTGAAGATTATTCAAGATAGAATGAGAATGGCTCAAAGCAGACAGAAAAGTTATGCGGATAGGCGACAGACAGATTTAGAATTTCAGAAGGGGGATTACGTGTTTCTTTGGATATCTCCACGAAAAGGAGTTACGAGGTTTGGAAAGAAAGGTAAATTAAGTCCACGCTACATTGGACCTTATGAAATTCTTGAGAAAGTCGGGATGGTTGCCTACAAGTTAGCATTACCACGTGAGTTAGCTCAATTACATGATGTTTTCCATGTTTCTATGTTGAGGAAGTATGTAGCAGATCCTTCACATGTATTGGTGGAATAACCTATTGCATTAAGAGAAGATTTAATCTATGTGGAAGAACCACTTGCAATCTCCGATAGGAAAGAACAAATAATGAGATCAAAAGTGATCCCACTTGTGAAGATTATGTGGAGAAGGCATTCCATGGAAAAATCTAGATGGGAGACTGAGGATAGCATGAAGATGCGTTATCCGTATTTGTTTGATTCAGACAACCAATGTATGTCAATTTTGGGGACAAAATTTCCTAACAGGGGGAGAATTGTGACAACCCGAATATAATTATGATTAATTATGTTTAAATTATGATTAGCTTATGTGAAATGGATAATATGTTATTAGTATATATATAATGTTAATTCATTGTATTTAGTGTAATCCTACCTTCATAAAGCACGAAATATCGAATTAGTTACAAATGTGAAATTTTGAAGTTTTCGGTAGGAATGTTCATGTTTAAGACTAGTTTTGACCTTTATGACATAACAACTGACTTGAGGTGAAAACTAGATAGTTGTAGACATGAGTTATTGTTATAACACAATAAACGGTGTGTGAAACGAAGGTTCAAGTAAGAAGTTATACCGAAATTACTATCCAAGGGCAAATTTGTCCATTCGTTTAAGTGGTAATTTGTCCTTTATGCCCAATAAGTGTCTTAAATTGATTGGTTGGAGGTGGAGGTTGGTTTGGCCGACTTAAACCCTTGAGATATCCTCCATTCTTCAGCAAACTCAGTTTGGGAGAGTTTTAGGTTGAGGAAAAACAATTGTGAGGGTTAGGAAAAAGAAAGTGAGGAGAAACATTTAGAAACATTCATTGAAAATTATGTAAAAGCCCATATGGTTCCACCCATGAATCTTGTTATTTTTCTTGTATTTATGATTAATATGATATAAATACTTGATTTTTTATTTACCTTTCATGCTTGGGTGCATATGTATGGATATATGCAAGTTTAAACAAAGTTGAATATGTAAACCCTTAAATTGCTTTGTTTAGTAACCTTGTTTATTCAAATTTCCATATCTTTTTGTATGATTACTGAAATTGATTAATTCTAGTTGGAAGTTAACATAGACCCATATATTCATAACATATCCAAAATATATGTCAAAATAGCAAAAAACTAATCTTGGGTGATGGTTTGAAAATCGGGTATATAATCTTCCCCAAAAGAGTAAATATGCATACCATATGTTTGATGTTTTGCTTGACATAGCAAATGAACCCTGAAAATTATGAAATTTTAATCCTCTATTATCAAATATGTTTTCTGAAATTGGGTGAAATATCATAGAAAGTTATGATGCATAAAAATTATGAAAATTCTTGGAAGATGACAGAATAATAGATGAGCCTATAGGGCGAATTTGCTACGTGGTAAAGAAATGGGCATATCTTGCTCTAGGAAACTTGGAAGGATGTGTCGTGTTTTTTGTTGGAAACCTAATATGATAAGGATTGGATTACCAAGAAGAATTAAAGTAGGTTTGGGCTGTAAATTGAATATGTTAGATATCATAACCTGAGTCTGAATGGGACTTCATTTATAATGAATGATTTGAATTGAATCATATGATGCTTATGAATTGAGTTATGTTGAAGTTGTTCTTTGGATTATTAATATTCTTATGATGATACTAATATTATAAGAATGATAGTAAGGGAAGAAGAGATGATTGAACAAGTATTCGATAAAGGCAAGGGAAAAGCCAGTTAAACTGTTAAGGTGCGTGTACTTATGATTATTTCATATATACGGATATATGAATAAAGCTCTAAGACCAGGATTTATTTGAATACTTCGGTATTCAGGATTTGTTTGGATATTCAAATATCTAGGATTTTTTTGGGTCTTATGATCCAGGATTGGAATTGGACAAAGATCCAATGATTTGATTTGTCTTATGACAAGGATTTATTGAAACTTATATTCCAGGATTTGTTATTGCCAATGGGCCGAATTGTTCATATTTTATATCCACATATTCGATATAGAATTGTTATTTCATTGTATTGAAGGAGTACCTCACTAAGCTTAATGCTTACTGTTATTATTTTAACAGTTTCAGGTTTGTATGCTGCCAGCTATGATACCATATAATCGATAACTTTGAGAGTTGCACCGTTGGAAAGAGCTGGGGTTTAAATATGGGGATTTTATAATTTTCACACTGAAGATTTTAAAATACTCATGCATTGTATATAGTGCGGTAGTATGGATTGAGCTGATGATTGTGAAATTTTATCATAGGTAATCATAGTATTGAATGTCTGCTTTATTATGACTCTGATATTGATTTCATTATGGTATAAGAATAATAGTATGTTCATTATGCAGAAAAATATTGATAAATGAATTATATTTCCAATGGTCTCAAGATCATGATCCAATTATTCTAATAACAAATGATTAATATGGATATTGAGTTTGGGGTGTGACAAACACGGTGTCTAGTCTGATGACATGTGTATCCCAACTTGAGAGTGACCTTGAACGTGCCCCGAAGGTTAAAGTCCCTTTAGAGAACGCATCTATGAACGTTGGAAAGATGGTTATCAATACCATTTTGGGTAGTGGTGAGAGTTTAGGAATAGGTCATGACGGTGCATCCACTTCACATGCAGCACATGATCCAATTCCCAAGTTTGTTATTAATACACATGGATCTCAACCCAAATCACCTAGGCATCCCGTACCTCATAGGAGAGAGCGTAGGAGACATTTTGAGAGAGGTGTACCTAGGATTGTTTATGTTTGCACACAATACAAGAAGAGAGGACACCTTAGGGAGTTTTATTTTAAGTTGGATCATGTGTCACGTTTCTCTACTACACATGTTCACACACGCACCCACACTTGATGCTCCGAATGTTTACATGAGAGAGTTTACACATATTAGGGAGCAGGTAAAATTTTTGGTCAAGACTTCACATGATCTGATGGAGATTTTTCAAAGGATGTCATTTCCTTTGGAAAACTCCACCGCAGCTTACAGTTGAGTTTTAGACTTGTTTGCCAGCATAGGTTGATTTGCATGATGATATTGTTTACCTATTGCTAGTGTGTATTTTTTGTTTTGAAAATTTTTGAATAATACAAAAAGATTTTATTTTGATAAAATTTTTGAAAAAGACAAAAAGAGGTTTGTATTTTATTTTACACCGTTTATGGATGGACATTTAGGATGACCGAGTCACAATTTCATTCCATGTCCACATGATGATTTGATAGTGTTTTGATATGCATCATCATTTCATTTTTTCTTTATAATGTTTGTAGTAATTGATATGTGATTAGTTGTTAATACCTATATGTTTGACTCATGATTTCTTTTAATGCACACTTGCACTGATTTGTTTGATTATTATACTTGTTTATCACATATTGGTCAGAGTGTCGTCATCTCAATGCTGTCTTTAAAACGAATCATATGCGATAAAACTTGATAATGGAAGTAGTGCATGTAAAAACCGTTTACCATGAGGAATTTAATTGCAGCACAATATGATGAGTGAATCACGTAAAAGGGTTGCAAGAGTTCAAAATTAACTCGTCGTGAAAGACACTGTTTAAAAGAGCCCGAAAAAATTTAAAGAAAATAAAAAGATAAATATGCCAAAAAGGGTCCACCTTAAAAGAAAAATATAACGATTATTATTTATGAGGGAATTTAAGTGGAAAGAAATGAAAAACGGGTTTGCACGTCCTGACAACGTCATGAAAAAGTGTTACGTAGTTTTAGACGTTATTGGTGTGAGAATCATTCTTGACTTTGATGTGTTGATGGAATCTGTTGATGTCATTAAAATTTAACACTTTAAACACCTAAGGAAATTTTTTAGATTCATTCGATAGGATTACATGCATTCATCGTGCACATATGTTATGCTTGATTGCGTTGATTTTCCTATTGAATATGTTCATGCCCATTCATTCCGTTTACATGATTTGGTTGTCTTAGTGTAAATTCATGGTGTGTGATTTTTTTTAAATTATTTTTGCTATTTTTTATTTGAAAAATTAAAAAATCAAAAATAGTTTATTGAAGATTTTGAGTTCTCCTTTTCTTGAGCGTAGTTTGATTCATATTTTCTATGAATTTTTTATCATGACAACTCCATGTTTATTTTTTTATTCGTTTCCTTGTCTATTTCAGACAATTAAAAAGGGGAGAACGAATTATGGGGGATATTTGATTATATTGATTGATTTGTTCTTATATCATTTCAAACTCGATGCGTTACGACGTTATTTTCTTTGTCTCATGTGTGTAGGTAAAAAGATTGAAGATCATCATTTTGCACACCCTGATGAGAAAAAAATTAAAGATTTGAAGTTGAAGATTTGTAAAGAAAAGTTTTGGACTTGCATGTTTAGTACCTTTTCAGGTTTGGGTTCATGGGAGGGTGTTTAATTTGTATAGTTTTTTCTTGTTTTGATAATTTGGATGTTTTTATTTTGTACTGGCATAGACATAGGGGGAGATTTGTAAGGACATAATTTTATAAATGTTTGTTCTCAATTGAGTATGTTGTAGACCGCTACCAACGTCAAAGAATGTTCAAGATCGCATATGCATCAAGACGGATCCGACTATCAATTTCTTCAACATTCAAGCCTCCGCAAGTTCAACTTTGGTAAGGTTATATTTTAAGTCCTTAATAATTCACTTAGATAGTTGGGATATTTTCATTAAATAATTTCTAAGTGTTGGAGCAGAGTTAATATGTTTTTCATCAAAAATATTTTTCTAAGTGTTAACGCGAATTCTCAAAAATAAAAAAAGAATCTATTTACGCGATGGCATGTTTGAGCGACAGTGGTTGTCGTTCTAGTGGCATACCATGTCGCGCGAAGCTCGTTCGAGCAATGCGCTGCCTTAGATTTTCAATAAAAGTTTTTTTCAACATCATTTTTAATCAGAAGACCTGCGATTTTGAATAAAGATGAAACTGTTTTAGCAGAATACTTTGTCTTCACAATTTTAGGGTTTTAAACCTTTGTTTTTAATTCATAAATCATCCCAATAGTTTGTGTGAATTGTTTTGGAACCTAGGAACACAATTTATGTCAATTTTCTCTTGCAAAGAGGATCTCTACTACTGATCTAGCTGCTCTTGAGGGGAGTACTGGGCTGAAGATGACTGCATGTAGATATAGGTTTGTTAAGGTAAACTTATAGCAGATCTCATTATGATTGTAAATTACAATTTAAATCATAGTGAAATAAAAAAAATTGCCCTTCGGGAATTTTTCCTGAAATCTGAGAGTTAGCATATTTGTATTTATGATGGTTTGACACACACACACACACACACGTAGTTTTATGTTTCATGACTAATTTAACTTGGTTTAAAAATTGACTTTAATTAGATAAGTTTGTGGTTTGAATTTGCACACTTATTTACATCAGTATAGCACACGACACTTTTACATCAATAAATGTGTTGTGTGGTGAATATGGAAAAAGACAATCTAACTTGAATGAATTAATAAATGTTCTCGTAAAGGATAATGTGGGCAAGCAATGTGACAATTGATTAATGTCCATAAAGTAAAGGAACAATAATGCGTGATGGCTAACTAGGTGGTTAAGAAACCTAAAGAGATATAACGTATAATTAATATGAGGGTGTGATTAGGAAAGGTTTTTGAAGGAAAAATAAGTATTTTCTAACACAACTTTTGTGTGTGTTGAAATGGTGATTTTTAATGAAAAATGGTAAAGTGGAGTGGTATGAAGAAAAGTGTAATTCCGATTAAAGAAATGGTTTTTCCCTAAACTAAGTGTATTTGTTTGTAGCATTTAATCGGGTGTGTAAAATCAAGGCATAAATGTCAAGTTAAGTAAAGGAGAATTCGCTTACAGGATTAAGATGAATTAATTGAGGAAAGTAACATTTTTGGAATAAAAAATGTTTCATGCATTTAAGTATATATATATATATATATATTTATATTTATAAGGTAATTGCATGTGCGTCTATATAAAATATGTTATAGTCTCCTTTTTGTCGTTCAATTATATATTGCATCATTGTATTTTCCCGCGGGGAATTCAGTTCATTCCCTCGTCCTTCTACGATAGGTTGGGTGCGAGTTCGTATTTTGAGAGTGCTGTACAAGTAAGTATTGTTTGTATTTTATGTTAGTAGATCTGTATGCTTGGATTTCGGGGATGCTTCCCATAGGTCCAACATTACATAAGTTGTTTCATTCCATTTCGCACATAATGCTCGGGTCAAACCGGATTAACAATGGGCCAACCATAAATTTGGGTCGGGCTGTTACATGTGCTCTCCCCCTCTCTTCTCTTAAAACGTAAAAACCTAACATTTCTCACTCACAAAACTCCCCAAACCTCCTTCCACGCACCTCACCACCCGACACTCCTTAACTCATAAACTCAACTTTCATTCTCAATACGCTCCTCAATGTATTAACCTTTATCCAACCATTTTGACTCTCTCTAAAGTACCCATTAAACGCCATACATAAACCCATCAGCACATCCACAATGGACATATATCCTTGATCTCTCCATACACCATAAAATAACAGACATTCCTCAAACCTCCCCACTATTTGGACCCATTTGGTCTCCTTTTAAATTTTATTTTCCATCCAAAATGCAAAAAACCCTAGCCTCATTTTGACACACACACACACACACACACACACATATATATATATATATATAAAGGTTGTCGCATTTTAGTGAAGGATTCCATAGACCAACTTGCTTTTAGGAGTAATTTTTAATGTAGTTTTAAGGGTTAGTTTAGTGTAATTTTTTTTAATTCTTCATTTGTTTTTTTACTGAGTAGAATGTGATCTAGAAACATTATTTTAAATGACATATTTTTATTTTCATTATAGTAATTCAGAATAGCGTGTGAGCGTAATATGTTCATCTATTATCTTTATGTGGAACTCATATTTGGTGGGATTATTATTCATTTATTCTACTAGAAATTTAAAATTTTGAATACAAGTGGACCTTGTTTATCATTTTATCTCCATCTCTCTTACTATATTTCTGTACACTTCTTATGGTGTTATTATTACATTTATATGTCATAATACCCAAATGAGAGGCTACATACCCCCTTCAAGGGGTGAGATGAAACTCTTAGCGTAATTATTTTATTTTTATTTTAATTATTTAGTATGCCCCTTTGAGTATTATTATTAGACGTCTACAATTTATATTCATGCCTCAAGAGAGGGCGAATAATTTTTTAGAAAAGATAGAAAATTTTAATTATAATATTTATTTATTAATTAAACTAGAGATATGCAACTATTAAATGGCATTGAATTTCTAATTTTTCCAACTCTAGAGCATCATTTTTAATGGTTTAAAATACTTTTAGCGATTTTTCCCAACTGGGTGATTTATTAAAATATGTTTAAATATTATTCTTATAGAGTTTGTGGAGGTCTAATATTAATCTTCTAAAAAGATAATGTTTAAAATTATATATGCAATGAGAGTTGATATGTGGTTTTAGTCATATCTTGGAGTATTTCGATAAGATAAACAAAGTAATTAAAATAAATGAGATAAGTGGTGAATTCTAGTCCCTTGAATCATCTTATATTTGTTTTAGTCTCATATCTCTGTTATTTTATCATTTCATTTATTAGCTAGTGTAGTCTAAATGCCCTCCCATTAGTTAACATAATATCCATTGAAATTTATTTTTTGTAATATTTAAAAAATGGGTTAATACCCTTTACTTGCCCTATACTTGCCTTTTAGTCTCTTATGATGGATTCAAGGGATTTTGATTGAAGAGGTTAACAACGTCAACACAACAAAAAAAACTTTTCATCATCTAATGTGGGGTGTCATATTAAAATTTCAAATACCAAGACTTAAGATTGAAAATAGGGCGTTAGGGGTCAAAAACGTAATTTAACAACAAATATTCCTAAAAAGAGGCGCTATCACATCACACGACACTAAACTAACTTGTAGAAACAATCCGTGCAGTTGTGTATTTCACAGGAGGAGAATTTCGTAAAAAAATCAAAAAATTAAGGATTAAGCTTGAAAATAGAGAGTTATGGGAAAACATAATTTAACAACAAAACTAGAAAAAAAATAGGCATGGTCACATCACAGTACTAAAATAACTTTTAAAAATAATTTGTTGAGTTATGTACTTCTTGAGTTGAGAATTTGGTAGAAGATTCAAAAATTCAAGGCTTAAGTTTAAAAATAGGGTGTTAGGGGATGTAAATATAATTCAACTACAAAACTTCCCCAAAAGAGGCTCTATCACGTCACAACACTAAACTAACTTGTACAAATAATCAGTGATGTAGTTTACTTTATGGGTTGAGAATTTGGTAGAAAATTCAAAAAACCAAGGTTGTTGGGTGGTATAAACATAATTTGTTGGGTGGTATAAACATAATTTAATAATAAAACTGCCAGGAAAAAGTTATGATCATGTCACATGTCACACGGAACCAAACTAAGTTATTGAAACAATTGATACAATCATTTACTGCATAATGTGAGAATTTAGTAAAATATTCAAAAAACCAAGTCTTAAGCTTCTTGAAAAGAGGCATGAATAGTTTGTGTTATTTAAATTCTTATATCCCGATTAATTCTTTTCATTTAGTTTATGTTATATATTATACTACTAAATTCAATTATTTAATCAAAATATGTCTACATCAAGTCATCGAAAACTAGGACGAAGTGATAGGGATGAGGGATCTTCATGCAGAAACCCATTAAATTTGACCAGCATAGGAGAGTCATTTAAAATAAGACAGATTTAATGATGGGGTCAAGATAATTAATTAAATTAATAATTGGTCCAAAGTATGATAAGTGGAGGAATGTGCCCGACAAGATAAATATGGCCATTTGGGAGGGGGGGGGGGGGGGGGGGCTAGAGGTATTAAAGTCTTAATATTATATTAAATATATAACTTTCGTATAATATTTAATTATATGTTTGTTGAATGTTAATTAACTAACTTTCTTGTACTATATGTTTGTTAGACAATAATAATTCAATTTTCCCCTGGAATCGCTGGACAATATATCGACCATTACACGTGAGTAATGGAAGACATGGAAGAACAACACGTGCACCTACTATTTCGAAAAGGATTGTGAGTTTGTGTTGAGATTTAGGGACATCGTCCGTGAGAATGAGACCATCTTGTTGGCCAACTGACAAAGGCTTTTGGACTTTAAGGTGTTTGAGAAATAGTTATACACCGATGATTCGTAAAGGACCAATCTATCAAAGAATATGGATGTGTATTACTCCATGCAGACATCTTACACAGAAGTGGAGGATAGGATGGTAAGTAAATCGCATTAATTTGGTCACATTTTACTTAATGGTCTAATTAAAATTTTATTAGTAATTTAATCCATGTAGGATTCTAGGAGTGGCTTGGGGGAGCCATATAGAATCGAATTGCATGTAAAGATTCAATAGAAGAAGGGTGAGACTACAAATATGTAGGTCATTTAGACTTTTATTAATATTCATTTTAAAAGTTAATGGTATGTTTTTATAGTGCCTAAAGATAGGCTAAAGGTGGTGCACAACAACCAGAGTGATGGGGACAAGGCATATCTGAGTGTTGATGCACTAAACCAAGTGCTGGGCTAAAATAAAAATGGACGTACTCAGGGTGCAAGGTCTTGAATAGGAAAGTCGAAGCTACTAGGCCTTACTTGCAGTCATAGTGGGTTGTCCTCTAAGATCGATAAGTATAATGCAAACACAGACTCGGAGTTTGGAAATCTCCAACAAATGATTAAATATATGTTCAAATGGGTTAAAGAGGAACGTATGGATAAGGGAAAGGGGAAGGCGAATAAAGAAAAGGATAAGGATAAGGTAGGTGAGGGGATAGATGCTCCATCCCCTCACTAATATCAAACAAGTCATCATCCCCTTACTATATATACTATACCCCCAATCCCACTATCCTGAATTCGTTTATGCTAGCTGGGGGGAAATTTTTATCTGTGACGTGCTTGGAGGATCGTGTATTGCCAGGGGACAGAACTTTCCAATCTCCTTTGCAGACACCATGGTGCATAACCATCCACTACAACCTTACGAGTCCCAGATTAAAGTGATTGAGGTGTTGACGTGGAAAGAGGATGAGGTCTTATGGTTTTACGAGCAAGATGGTGTTCGACATATTGATGGTGTGGTGGAGTCATTTTTCGTTTGGTTGACTTTTCTCCTCGAGCATTATTGAGCTTTTGTGTTTTTATACTTATAATAAAACTTAATTTGATTTAATTAAACTTGCGAATTTGGTTTTATATTAATTGAACATGAATTTTATGTTATTTCGTTTGATTTATTTAATTTTGTATTTGGTTTGATTATTTTTAAATGCATATTATATTATGGTTTGTTATTGATGTTTTTTTAACAACACATATTACTTTTGGTTGTTTAAAGTAGGTTATCTATTGGGCAGTGACTATTTCCCAATATTCTTTTTAGGGTTACAGTTTTGTCATGGTACTTGACTATGACAATACAATGACAAGAACAAAATTGTCACGGGCCTTTTTTTTAGAAAATGGGAGATTTATTGAAGAAAGAGACAATAGACCTCTCTAGATGGCTTAGCAAATAGAATGAGACCTATCTATAAATCATACTTCTATAAAATTGAGAGTTTGAAACATCGATCTTAATAGCCTTTATGATGAATCTAGGAGTATCTTTGAGATTTGGGAAAATAGAAATAGATCTTTGGAAAACACCATAAGAGGATAAATAAACTGCTATGTTGTTAACTTCTCTTGGACAAAACTTGATTGAGATTGAATATGTTGATAAAGATCCTGAATTTATTTAAAAATTTCTTGTTTCTCCATGGGATAATTCTTGGAATTGAAGAGAGGCCATAAAAATAAGAGTTTTGAATCATTTTCAATTTCAATTTGAAAATGATTTTTCTCCAAGACAGTATCTAAGTCTTTCCTTCATGACTTGAACTTGAGCTTCTATAATTGAACCTTGATTAACATATGCAGATGTAGCCCATAAAAATTTGCATGAATCATCTCTAATAATTCAACCTGCTCTAAAACATCAAATAGACTCCTCAGAACGTGCACAATTGATTTTAACCCTCCCTAAGAGTGGGAAATACCAATAATTATAGGATTTAGTTCTATCATGTGGCCATTTTAAACTAATATTGAATATACTCAAAGTTTCCCAATAAGATCTTGATAAATATTTTGATGCCATGGTCAAGGACCGTGGCCAAATTGTGTCAAGGCCATTGATCATGACATGATTGTGACAATATAATCTTTGACCGTGACAACATCGTGACAATACCGTCCTTGAACGTGACAGAACCGTGACAAACCAATTATTGTCATGGTCCTTGATCGTCGCAATATATGGTCACCTCCTAAGTTTGACAAAATTTCTAGGATTAAAATGACCCTGAGAAGATCTGTTTTATCCACCTATCATGGTCAAAGACCTTGACAATTCGACTCTTTTAATGTAGTGTAAAGGGTCTTAACTCAAGGGGAAAAATCATGGTCTTAGGATTAGAGTGTAGGTTCTTTTGTATATTTATTCTGAGTAAGTTTTACATGTAATGTGATTATGAGCTATCATGTGTTGCATGGACCGGTGTAACACCAATATGTGTGGTTTATATATTATTAAGCCTAGGGAGATAGTAGGTTTGCATATATGAAATAAAATGGTCATGTAAGTAATCAAATTTTCTAGGAGTTTGTATAATGTACTAGGGTACCAGTGAGAATATTGATAAGGCAATTTATGGCTAAAGAGAGAACTGTAAGAGTTATGGTAGTCATGGTACCGAGTAACGTGAATATCGTAAGAATAGTTGAATTATGATTTATGTTTTGGGTTATGGTAGTACGTATAATTTTACCATCAAAAGTTTCTTTTGCTAGGAGTGATAGGCTCAAGGTGTTTTACACCTCTCTCCTTGAGCAAATAAGGTCAGGGCATGAAGGGACATTCATTTTTAGATTCAGGGGAAAATGGTGTCAAAGGTAGCGATAAAGTTGATATATCGATGGTTATGGATGGAGGACGGAATTTTGAAGTCCAAATTCCCTAAGGAGGGAAGAATGAAATAACTCGGATTTTTAAAAATGGTATTCATAATTAAATTGTACATTTAGAATTTTATCCAACGAGTAATTTTGAAATCAATATAGAGGATGACATCGCAATAAAATTTGTTAATAAAATTTCGACAAAATTTTGAAATTTGCGTGCACTAATTTATGTAATATCGAAATATGTTTAAAACATGGATAATAGTTCCAAAATATGCAGACTATAATTAGGAATACACTGCGTAATAGTTTTTCATAATTTGGTAACAAATTTATAGTAACGTGCAAGTTTGTGCGATCTACATGAAAGAAGACATATCCAGTAAATAATATCAAATAGTTGAGAACTAATGTGCAAACATTGAATTTTTGGTGGTTAAAACATTTCTTCTAGTTTAGTACAATAAACTGGATAGTTGAATGAGATTTTCTAAACAATATGTAGGAAAAAGAAATGGATTTAAGGAATTGTAACAGGTTTTGGTACATGCATGCCTTGCATGGAGTGCTTTGGACTTGTGACTTTAACTTTTGAAGTAATAACAAATAGTAAAACCATATTGTGACTTACAAAAAGTAGGAAAATGTTTGTAACTAAATAGGATCCCGTAATAATGACATCTAAGCCGCGAGGGTGGATATGAAAGTCGTGGTCGCAGTAAAGTTGAATTATCTCATAGTTAAAAGGGGCAAACTGAGTTTTTATAAGATTTCTGAAGGTGGCATATTGAGAACTTGGTATCTTGACAAGTGTACTTGAAACCCTATCCTTAGCTCTTTAAATGTAAAGATAAGCATGCCCGAGAGGAATAATAATTAGCTAAAGGAATAACCACCCTTTCTCTCCCCATTGGAATTCAGTCAACTACGAAAGTAAGTAAAAGAAACGCAAAAATAAAAATGTGAGTTGAGGGTGGAATAAGGTGGTTTTTATTTGTAGTAGGTTTCAAAGGATGGATATATATTTTGAGGAGCACAACTATTATTGGGAGCTTGGTAGACCCCACAAGGTCACCTTTGAAGGTGGGGATTATCTTCTTACACTAAGGTTGTACACCATTAAACTATTAGGTGGTAATTTTTGTCGTATTTCATATTATGAAATTATGTAATGCATGTTAGTTATATGTCTATGTGTATATATGTAGTATAAACACACATGCTTCCTATTTAGTAAACATATTATGACTTCATGTAAAAATAAATGCTAAAGTGGGTTTGAAACATGGTTATTAGGCTATAAATTTTCAAAATATGAAGTGATGATTTTTATATGGAAGAAATATGTCTTAAAGTTACTATTTCATGTGAAATATTGTCATCTCATTCAAGAAATGCTATGGTTGAATAGATATTCATAAACCATGGTATTTCATGTGGAAAATGTAATGATATTCTATATTGTAATACCTTAAGTAAATAAGGATGTTCAGAGATGTATTTCGACTATTAGAAGTTAATGTTGTTTGACATTCCAGAAAGGGTGTGAAGTTGAAAAATGATAAAAATATGGGTTCAATTTGCAAACTTTTGAATGTTTGGTAAAATGTTGATCGTATTGTAAATTGGGTCGTAGTTTTGTCTAAATTACTAAACGAACCTTAAAATTTGGAAAGTAGGGTTCTCCCTAAGAATTTAAAATTTTCATTTAGAAACTTTGGCACACATGTGATATAAAGCGAATGAATATAAATGATGAGAATTAGTCATTAAACTTGGGTATTATAGGAATTCTTGGTTTTGATAAAGGCTACAAAAATGGAATAAACTTTGGGAACCAATAAAAAGACGTAAATGAATTAATGTATTCGAAAGGAGAATGATTGTGAAAAGAATGTAATAATGTGGTAATTATCTTGTGATAAATGACCTTTGGGTAGGGTATCACTACAGTATATACTGCAGATGGTCACCGACCTCAATTGTGACTATTGTTTTCATGGACCTTTCATTTCACCCTAAAAGGGGGTAATGATCTCTCCCATAACATAATATTGTATCTATAGTTAGGGACTTAATACGTGACCCCGTGGTCATGGCCCAAATACATGGTCCCCTAATTGACTCCATGGTCATGGACATAATACGCGACCAGCGAAGGCCAATGTTCAAATTTGGTCATGACCCTAATCTGTAACCCCTATTTTTTTTAAAATAATATTTGTTAAAAAAATTTGGGGGTCACAGATTAAGGCATGACCATATCCATTTAATGAAAAGAAAAAATTTATTTTTCTACACCCCCCCCCCCCCCCCCCCCCAAAAAAAAAAAACCTTGTGTTCAACAACCAATTCAACAATATTGTAGGTAGTTTATAATAATCACATCACATTGACCTGTTATCTCAGTATATTGTTTTAACATAATGAAATACGCCTAATGCCATCATTATTTATATTTTTTTAATTAATAAAGAAAACTATAGTCACCATTGACCACCTCACTAATTGTCTTACATGTAAGGATGACTTGTCATTAATTGATCCAAACTAGAATACCACTCTGATGTGGGGACCAACCGCAGTTGCCTAACCTGCAAACCAAAAAGTTTGCAAAATTATTGTAGCGATGTGGATAACAGATATGTATAACGTTTGTTAATTTAATTACACTCAATGTATTTTTTTTTTCAACTTGAGGGTTGATCACCTATTGAACTTCAAATTTATGTATCAGTCCTAATAATTTATTTCTTTGTATAATGTTTTGATTCTATGTCAACATATCAACGTTAAGTTGCTATAATTTTTACTGCCAATCTCATGATATGTTGAACTACGTTTTGTGAGTTATAATATGAATAAAGTAGGGAGAACGTGATATTTTAGCCTAAAATATATTAAAAGACCAACAAGATCTTCGAAAAACTGTTACTTTTTCATCAAATGGGGAAAAAGTGATGTTTAAGTCTAATATGTATGGGCATGTCATATACAAATTGCATTCGTGTTAAGAAGGACAAGACAAATATTATCAAATCAATATGACACTGTGGAGTTGACAATTCAAATAAAGCACCATTTCATCCTAGTTGATGCAAAAATCATACTAAACATTCATAATTCAAACTAAACATTTATAAGATATACTAACCATTCATAAATCAAACTAAACATTCCTAAATAAAACCAAAGCACTAATATAGTGCCAATATCATAATAGGATACAACTTGGATACGAATATGATTTTCAAGGCCCAATATAGTAATAGAATATAAATATGATTATCAAGAGTAAAATAAGGTTTTAATACTAAATCTTCCTCCAAATTAACTAAAATATCCTTCAAATTAGGCTTGTCATCAAGAGAAGACTCAAACTATTTAAAAGCATGGTCTGCTTGAGTAGTCATACCCTTTGGTGCATCAATAACAATAGACCAATTGCCATCTTTTATTCACTTTGAGTGGCATATCTTCTTTAAATTTTGAAAGGGACAAATAAAAGGCTCATCAACTATGTTATCTTTACTCTCCATCATATATAAATCTACTATGATCATTTTTAAGTGGGGATCAACTTTAAAAGCATTCTTAATGTCCTCCACCTTCATCCAGTCACAATAGAATACAATTTCTGTGAAATCGAACTCATCCAGTTATAGGATTTGTGAGACAATCTCATAATAGGCCAGAACCATATCTTTTAGATTTTGATCGTATTTGCTAGAAATACAGGTAGTCAAGGAAGAAATTGAAATCCGGTTGTTTTGCATCAAATGGTTTTCCTCATATGGGTATGAGACGAAATCAAAACCAGTGGTGCAGAATTTCTTAAACTCTTTTGCTCAAAATATAGGACCTTATTCTAGTCATGCAACCCTTGAAGAGACATGACCTCTTTTTAGAAGCTGCGTTTATTAATGAATTTTTATTAGGGCATGTTTTAACAACGCATAAATAAATAACCACACATATAAGAGGTGAAAATTATCTCTTTTTATACCATGTCCTAAAACCATCCGTCGTGTAATTTCTCCTCTGATTTTGGGAAATTTTTTTCTCATACTTTTTAAAGATAGATTGTAGAGTTTAGATCATAATATAAATATTACATATAATCAAGCAAGAATAATTTAGTTAATTATGTATCTACTTACTCTCTCAATTTTTCAACTTCATATAGCGATTCGAAGACATAACGAGCGGCTACTCCTATTGTAAATTAGTGAGTCTCACCTATTTTGGATTAACAAAACGAAATTCATCATCAAACTCATCAAGTTTCTCATTTATTCATTTTCCGTGAGGATTGAACCTTCTCATCTCTTTTTTGGTATATGTTCTTAAGCCTATGAGTCGATGAAAAGGCCTGAACTTACTCCCCCCCCCCCCCCCCCTCGTTCGACCTTAGGAGCTTTTTGAATGGTGGGAGCCTCTATGGGATCCCCTACAACAACTTAAAAAGAAGACATACGGGGCCTTATTCTTGGACCTGGATCGAGCGACAACCTCTTCTTTACCTTTCTGGAACATAACTCCGACCCTTAAACTAATTAACAACTAATTAAACTACTTAAAGAAATAAATAAAAATAATAAACTAATTATCTAGGCATGAAAAGTAAATACAATAATGGAAATAAAGCTAAAACAAGTAAAGACGTAATGAATAGTAATTAAACTTACATAAATGGGAAAAACACCCAAAGGAAATGAAGGAGTGGGGCAAATATCCTATGTTACCAACCCTAAAGACTAGACAAAACGGAGATATCTTCAAAAGAAAACAAAGGATCAATTATATAGTAAGTGAGAAAATATAATAGAAAAGAAAAGGAAAAAGAAAATCTGGACCAAAAGTCGGCTAAAAATAGGAGATTGATCAATCGACCTCTTTGGTCGATTGATCGATAAAACAAAAATAAACCCAATGTATTTGGTCAAAGAGTAAAAACTGAGGGGTCAATCGATTGACCCTTTTGGTCGATCGATTGATCAAGAAGGTTTCAACATTCTGCAACTTCTTTTTTCTCCCCTACTTTGATTGGATTATGATTCTCTTCCATAAAAAGTCTCGAAACTTCATTGTTAGGGATAGAATTCGCGCACCGTTTACTGCCACGCGAGGCTCGCTCAGAGGGCTACAACTTTCATGAAGACATTGGGCCAGTTTCCCATATTGTGCAATGACAAACATTCCCTTGCGCGTGCGAATTTGTACGAAACTTCTCCAGAATGCGTCCGAACTTTGTACTAAGCACCAAAATACCTACAAAATCTCAATTAACCCTTGCAAAGTGTGTATATATAGAAATTCGAGGTTTTCTGGTTAACGAGCATAAATATAGGGATTAATATACCCGAGGGGGCTAATAAAGCAAAGGTTAACAGGTGAAATATGTAATATTTGCGTCGTATGACACCCCCTAACTTACACATTACTAGTCCCTAGCAATGAAATAGGAAACAACAAGAACTACAAGTAAACCAAAGACAAGCGATAGTAAAAAATGAGATAAATTGATAAATCTCACTTTCAAGGGCAAATGATTGTATTTAGTGTATGAAATAAGTCGTTAAACCCCTAGGTTACCCTAGTGGACGAGTGTCGTCTCGTGAGGGTTTTCAGAGATGAAACCCACAAACATTAAATAGTTTCCTCAAAATATGCCCAACCCAACATGCAACAAAATCAACAACAATTAACAAGATTTGAACATGTAATTAGCATAATGAACGAATTCAAACAAAAGTCCTTTGTTATTAAGATGTTTAATGCACCTCACAGAATTAAAGCTTTAAAAGTGGGAGGGGGAGAGCACATGCATAGTATGATTTGGAAAAAACTTAAATAAACCTAATAAGCATTAAAGCAAGCATATATTCAATCCTCATGGGCATTACACTCATTAAATGAATTCACTCGAAAGAGGGAGGTAACACATGGGACATGCGGGCATAAAGAGTAAATATAAATGGAAACTAAGCCGCACACATGTCACAAATGAAGAATGAAATATAGGAAATTAAAAACTGTAATCTCAATGAAAGATACCTCTCATTAAGGGAGGCGAAATGTATTTTCACAGATTATCAAACTATTTCAACTTTTAAATTAAAATCACCTTAAGATCACAGATGACTTGTATAGGGTTGTAATGTAGGTTTGGGTTTAAGGTACGAAATGAAAGTAATATGCATTGATTCAAAATGTTCGGGGATGAAAAATTTAGGATAATGAAAATTTTTGGTCAATTTCAACTTGGAATATGATTTCCATAACAGACATTAAATATGACAATGAGAGAGTAATCAAAGCTTATTAAACACTATGTACAAAAAATACAAACTTTCTCTTTCATTTTCTTTTCTTCTTTTTCTAACTTTTTATTTTATTTTTTCACTTCTCTTTTTTCGTTTCACTTTCACTTTTTTCACTCTCACGTGCTTAAATTGTAACCACAATACAATAACATCACTCAATCCCAAGTATCATTCCAAACAAAGGTATGGAAGGTAATATGTATGTTTTATAACTTAATGTGGAGTTGGTTATGGGATTTTGGAGTTATGAATTGAAAGGCTATATTTAGGCTCAAATGGGTTGAGTAGGGAAACATTAAAGGTGAGGTCAAGTATAATATGAGTGATATAATGAAGATAGCCTATGATCATTTTCTAAAGTTTATTCAATTCTCGATTCAAAATAACTTTGAAAATCATGATCAGGTAGCACATTTCAAATATATGAACTCAAATAATGAACGATCAAATGAAAGAATAGTGAGATTAACGACAAAATTAATGTTTTCAATGGGAATGAATAGTGTATAAACACTCACAAATCAATAAAAGCCCAAAGCTCACTCGATGTAAGTATATAAAATGCAACAAAAGATTACCGAGTTATAAAAATCTTAAACCAAATCAATAAAACAAGAAAAGCGCATGTGCTCATGGGATAAAGTTTAATTGATGAAGTTATTCATAATATCAATGATTTGAGGAATAAAGTCTAATAACTTTTAAAATCGAGAACATGCATCATTGAGTTGTCTAGTGGATCGGGCAATTATTGAAATTTATCATCGAAAACAAGGCAAAATGCCCAAGACAGGATTTTTGAATTTTTTTCGAAGAAAGCATACTTAGTAACTAACATGTGATAAAATCCATGGACAAAACAAAGAAATGGATAAAATATCCCACACCCCCTAACTTAAATGTTTCATTGTCTACAATGCCCATTAAGAACACAACACAAAGATAGGAAAAGAATGATATTACCCAAAATTGGAGTGATCCTCGATAAGCACGAGTCCAAAAAATCTAGAAAATAAGTTAGTACCGAGCATAACGGAAAGAAATAACAAAAAGTTTAACTAATTACACTAGAGTAGATTAAAAGTAAAGAAAAAATAAACAAAGGAAGAATAAAAAAAACTAACTATTTACAACCTACTTTTTGAACTTCACACTAACTATACACTAGAAATCTAAATAATTGAGGATCCACCCAAAATGGGATATGACTTTGAAAGATAAAAGGTGGACCCTCCCTAGAAAGAATGCCTCCTGAAAAATAAGAATTCCATTTGAACAACGGAAGGCATGTGTACGGCATAAGAAATGAACCATCACCAATTAAAATGTTTAGTGGGGTGATGGGGCATTTGGATACCAAGGGAGACAAGACTACATTAATCTCGAAAAAATTAAAATCACATCGCCAAGGTTCTTTAATTGGAAGAGGATGTGGGGCTAGTACAAGTGAATAGCCCATGAGATGAACTATCTCAAAATAACATTCCCGTTCAAGAATTGGGTCAAAGTCCTCAAGACTTTCAACCGATTCTTTTGATAAATTTAATGGTTCGAGAATAGTAGGGAAGAAAGGAAGTTAAGGACAATTGACAGTGCATGGATCACACTCAATTATTTCTTCCTAAAAAAGGGGTGTAGGCGATCGATCGATCAAGTCTCGGGATTCTGTTCGATTCATGCATTGTCGATCGATCGATCCCCTGTAAAAATCTAGGTCTCAACATTATGCAATTTCTTTTCCCCCTGCTTTGGTTGGATTATGATTCTCTTCCATAAAAAGTCTTGTAAATTCATCGTTAGGGGTCGAATTCGAACACCGTTTGCGGCTAAGTGAAGCTCGCTCTGAGGGCTACCACGTCCGTGAAGACATTAGGCCAGTTGCCCAAATTATGAAATGACAAAAATTCCCTTGCGCGTGCGGATTTGTATGAAACTTTGTTGGAATGTGTTCGAACTTTATACTAAGCATCGAAATACCTACAAAAGCTCAATTAACCCCTATAAAGCATGTATATATAGAAATATGAAGTTTTCTGGTTAACAAGAATAAATAGGGATTAAGATACTTAAGGGGGCCAATAAGGAATAAGTTGAAGGTTGAAATACACAATATTTGCATCTTATCAATAGGTCAGCCAATAATTTAGGCTTTGTTTTCATGTTATCAAATCTTGTCGACCCGATCTGCCTTACTGGCTGCCAATTTTGTACTAACCTCAGTTTTCGTGACTTAGGATCTACTAATGCCTCTACCATCTTACTAGTCGTATAGACAGATCTCGTCAACCTCAGCAAATATTAGCATTGGTCACCAGAGTCGACCAAGTTTAACAAGATTTATCCTTAAATTAATCAATTATGGTCGAATCTTATGGTCCATAAGACTGCACTGAATTTCCCAGAGTTGGTTGGAACTTCTTGATCATGATGTGTCTAGAGACGAGGGCATATATGAATCAAGTTATTTGATTATGAATCTTGTCGTGCTCGACTTTGAGGTGTCTTCAGCCTAGACTTCTTCCACACCTCTCAGATCTTTGAATAATACATAAAATCTTGAAATGACTACATACGTAGAGGATGACATTTTGGTTCTCATTTACTCACTATTTTGAATTACAGAGGGGTGAGAAAATAGATTTACACATGAGTTTCTCCTCAATCCTGGCATATGTTGCCACTCCTACTAGTAGTACCTACTCAAGTGTTCGGAGTTCTAAGAATTCTTGAACTTCTTACTACCTAGAGTCTCAATCATGTAGGTTCTTGGTTGTACGATAACAGATTCTCTATATGGACTGTGCTAGTTGGGTTTTAACTTATTTGTTTCTAAGTAACCTTTTCTAGCACGTAGTTTCCTTCCTTTAAAATGCTTAATTTTACTATGTTATAATAAAATAGTATAATCCTTTTTGATAGGAGTCAACCCGTAGTGCTAAACACTCCCTGACCTCTTCTAGTAGGTCTAGATCAAGTCTTTTTATTAGATCAATTTTTAGGGAGTCGTAGTTGAGCACCTAATGACTAGTAAGACCGATGTCAGTGGACACTACTACTATTGTACCAAATGCTAACATGAATGGAGTTTAGCCCATTTACATTCTGGGTGTCATTCTATATGCTCACAACACACTTTGTAGCTCATTAATCCACTTCCCCTTAGCATCATCCAGGATTTTCTTCACACCGTTGAGTAAGGTTCTCTTTGTTATCTTTATCTTCCCGTTTCATTGTGAGTGACCAGGTGCTGAGTGTAGTTTTTGGATGTTTGAACATATATAATATTTTTCAAACTCTTTCTTGTCAAACAGGGTACCATTATCTGTGATGAGGGCATATGGAATTTCGTAATAGCAGATGATGTTGGCCCATATAAAGTGGAAGAGATTTCCGTATGGCACCTTAATAAATTTCTCAGTTTTAACCCACTTAGTGAAGTAATCCATTGTTACGAGCCAGATATTTAAACCTATCCCTTATTTTTGGCAAGGGGCCGACCAGGTCAATCCCCCACATGGTGAAGGGAAATGGGATGTGATGGGCACAAGTGATTCTCCTAGACTTATGCAGATCACAATATACTTTTGGAACTTGTCACACTTATTTGCATAGTTTGCATATCTTTTTTCAAGGTTAGCCAATAGTAACCTTGAGTATCCACTCGCTTTAATAATTATCTGCATATCTATTGGGCTTAATATAAGCCCCTATGCACTTCCTTAATTAAATTATTTATGTTGGCTTGTATGGGTGAACACATCTGAGCAGTGATATTACGAATCCTCTTCTAAATACGATTCATCCCTCTAGAACGTACATCCCCTCCTTATATCGAAGTGTCCTTGCATCTTTTGGATATACCAGAATGGTCCTAACTTCCAAATATGCTCAAATGGGATCAATTTAGGAGGGTCCAAAATCCAACTCGACCAGCACACTTTCTTTTTCGGTACTATGGTGCATTAAGACTTCTACAAGCACTGTTCTCCATAGCTCAATTCTGGGGGCTGATGCAAAATAGGTGAGTGCATCTACTCATGTGTTCTCTATTCATGGTATTTAAACCATCTGAAAAAACAAGAATTTAACCAAAATATCTTTCTCTTATGCCAAATATTTCATCATTAACTCCTATATTACCTCACATATTCCAAGGAATTTATTAAATGTGAGCTAATAACAGATGCCTGACACCCAATGACAATGTCAATTTTTGTCATGTTATGAGGGCTTCATACTCTACCTTATTGTTAAAGGCCTCAAAGTGGAACTTGACGGCATACTCCACATCACCCCTATCAGGCATTGTGATTCTCAGACCTACTCAACTACCGCTGGCACATGATGAGCCATCTATGAATAGTTACCAAATTAGGGGTTCTTTTTCAAAACTTCCTTTCACTAGGTTCTAATTTTTGAATAGGTTTGTCATTTGCTTGAGATCACGAGCCCTTTCTTCTTCCTTAAACGATGATTCTGGTATTTCTATGACCTATTGGCTCCACTAGCGATTGAGCTATCTTCTTAAGAAGTCTACTAAGTTGGATGGATTGTGGAGATCTCTCCTAGAAAAGTCTTCTCTATTGGTTGAGTTATTAATCTCTATTTCAGAGAAGTATGCTCTGTTTTCTTCTAGGCTTCGTTCTTTTTCTTACGAGTCTTTTTTTTCAGTCTTATTATTTAGTTATCTTTTGAAGAAGTCTGCTCGGTTGGTTTTTCTTCATAAGTGAATTCCATTATGAAATCGGCCACTACTTGGCCATAATTGTTCTCCTGGGTTCGAAGTGAATGTCATACTCTCCTAGTTCTAATGTCCAAGCCATCAGTCTACCTAATTTATCAAGTTTGTGAACATCTTGACATAGAGGAAGGCTTGTATAAATGATAATAGTATGCTCCTAGACGTACGATTTCATTCTTCGGTGGGACTCAATTAAAGCTAAGGCATAATTCTCCAGTCTAGGGAAACAATTTTTTCTTCACGATACGTCTTGCTAGTTTAGTAAACTAGCCTTTGCACCCCAAATTCTTGTCAGACCAGTGCTAAACGGACAACTAATTTTGAAACTACCAAGTACAAATAGACAATTTCACCTTGGATTGTCCTAGACAACAACGGTGCAGACCCCGGGGACCTCTTTAAATCCAAAAAGACTTTTTCGCGTTCGACATTCCATTTAAAGGTTTTCCTTATCAGCTTAAAGAGTCGTAGACATTTGTCTTTGGTTCTAGACACAAATATGTTTAGGGGTGCCACACATCCTGCCTATTTTTGGATATCCTTTTTGCTTATAGGAGACTGCATGTTAATCAGTGCTTGGATATAATCAGGATTTGAGTCTATACTCCTATGATTGATAATAAAACCCAAAAAATTTCATTCTTTGAGACCCAAAACATTTTTTTTGGGGTTTAGCTTCAATTTTTGTTTTTCCAGTTAGTATAAAGTTTTCCCATGAACACTCATCTGGTCATTAACTTTCATTCGCTTTGTCAGAATGTCACCTACATAGACTTCCATGGTTTTATTGATCTGGTCTTTGAAACCTTATTAACTAGTCTTTGGTGTATTACTTCAGTGTTCTAGATCCCAAAAGGCATATCATTATAATATTATGTACCTCGGTGGGCAATCAACGAGGTTTTGTCCCGATCTTCTGGCTTCATTTTTACGTGGCTGTATCTAAAATTGGTGTTTATAAAATTGAGGAGTTTGTGTCCCTCCATGGCGTTGAGCAATTGGTCAATCTCGGGCAAGGGATAATGATCTTTTGGGTAAGATTTTTTGAGTTAAGTTAAGTCCATGCACGTACTCTAGTTTTCATTTTTCTCTATGAAAATGAAAACATTCGAGATCCACTCTGAATATTTTACATCTTTGATGAACTTTGCCTTCTCCAATTTGTCAACATCTTCATAGATCACCATGTTCTTCTCCTTAGTAAACACCAAATGTTTCTGTTTCACCAACTTACCATCCTTTGTTATGCTAATCTTATATCAAATAAATTCAGGATCTATGTCTGGCATGTCTTCATGGCTCCAAGAGTACACGTTCTTTCTCCTTCTCAAGAACTCAGTTAGTTCCTTCTTGAGAGTAGGATATAGTGACGTCTCGATCTAGGTTGTCTTCTCATGTTAGATATTATTTACCATTAACTTTTATATTTACTTAATTACTTGACCCTTGAATATACTAACTTAGTCTTAAGGATCCAAAGCCTCGATATGATAAGTGGCGGTTAATTTCTTCTACTCTTCATGTTCCACCGACGTGTAATAGTATTCACGTGCTTCTACTTGATTCCCTTTCACTACGCCAACTCAATAATTAATGAGGAACATAAGACATTGGTAAATAGTAAATGGAACAGCTTCGAACTTCTTCAATCCAACACTTTCGAAATTAATATTGTAGGCCAAATGGATATTCTCATTAAGAATGAAAAGGGGATCTTTTCTGTTCGACATGTTGGCCAGTCGTCGACTATAACTTCCAATTTTATGTTTCCTTTGGGGAATACATTCTGCCCTAAAAATCTAATGAGAGGCCTTTGATATTATTCTAACTTTCTCTCTTTTAGCCTCAAGTACTAATGTAAGGACACAAATTTCCAATTGAGTCCATATATAGTTTTGGCTCAATTCCGGACAAAAACATTTATTCATAGAATAGTATGTAAATTTAATATTCTCAAGCCTATGAAGTGTTTGTTGAAGACGTAGCGGCAAAGAGTATAAAGCTTCATCAAATATGCCGGTTTGCATGCCTCGTTTCTACGTCATCAATCATAGTTCCATGCTCCCAAGGTATGAATACAATTATATATATATAGGAGCTTGGAACAAGTTTATTGGGTGTTAGTGAAAGCGCAGTTGGATCCCCGGTGATTAATTATCTCAAATTAAAAAATATAATTTCCTTTTAAATAAATACGGAAGCGTATAATAAGTGATGGTTCAATAAATAAACAAGGCCGGGTTTTAATATCATAAGAAACAAATTAAACAACATAATTCAAGTCCTAGAATTTGCCTAAGTCATGATTAACAATTATACCCAAAGTTAGGCGAAACCAATTTTAGCAAGTGACTTGAATAAACCAAATTTACCCAATATTTAATTTAAGTCCCAAATTAAATGAGTGTGATAATTAAACCGAATTTTATCTTGAATTAAACCTAAAGCATGCGTTCTAAATGATGTGCAAGATAAAATAAACAATGTCACACTGCACCGCGATATACGAGGAAAAATCCACTAACGGGAAAAAACCTCGGGACGGCCCTAGCCTCAAATCCACTAAAAACGGTATTACAAAATACAAGACAAAAGACTTACTTCCTAAACTCGAACCCTCTCAAGCCGTGATGCTCCTTCTTGTATCAACCTCCAATTAGCGGATAACCAACGGAGCTCCACCGTGGTTTCGGAATACACCGATAGGACTTTAAACGGTCACCGTCACCCGAACATGGAGCCTTTCTCCAAACGGGTAGAATCTCAACAAAGGTCTTCTTTGTGATGGGGTGTAGAAGCAAACCCGAAACGTCTCTTGAATTCGGTAGAGAAAACCGGTGCCAAAAACTCCAAGTAAGGATATGTATATATAGAACTTGGAATAAACAACAATGGGTGTAAACTAGAGTGTGTATGAATTTTCCATTAAAAATTAACACTCAAAACATGAACATTTTCCCTAATTAAATTTGCTCTCAAACTCTCTCTAAGAGTTGGATATGGAATGGAAAAGTTATCTTGGAAAATGTGTTTCCCGCACATAATAATGCATGAAAAAGTTGGTTGAAAACCAAGTGGAGAAGTGGGGAAAAACTGCCAAATAACTGTTCCCGCTGGAAGTTCGTTCGAACGAACGTGATTCTCGTTCGAACGAGACTTCTAACGAGTGAACATCTTGGTCTCGTTAGAAGTTCGTTAGATACCTCGTTAGAATGAACATTCGTTCGAACGACATATCGAACGACTGTCCAGTTAGGGTCGTTGGCAAAACTCGTTCGAACGAACCTGGTTCGAACGACAAAACTCGTTCGAACGAAATTTGGTTCGAACGAAAAAAACTCGTTCGAACGACATTTCTAACGAACGTCCAGAAAGTTTATAAAATGCGATTTTGGCCAAAGTTTCTAATTGATTCTTTCTGAAAGTAAAATGCAGTTTTTATTAACCTAACACCCAATATAAATTGTTCCAAGCTCCTATATACATATAAATACATTCATACCTTGGGAGTATGGAACTTAAGTTGATGACGTACAAACGAGGCACATAAACTACGGCATGTTGATGATGCTTTATACTCTTTGCCGCTACGTCTTCAACAAACACTTCATAGGTCTTGAATATTACAATTAAATAAAATCCTATGAATAAATGTTTTTGTCCGGAATTGAGCCAAAACTATAAGAGGACTCAATTGGAAATTTGTGTCCTTACAAATCTCCCCCTTTGGCTATTCCGGGACAAAAACCAAACAACAATCCTAAAGGGCCGTCAAGCTCTACTAGACTCAAAACATAACCCGCCCAATCTTGACTCAACCCAAGGATCAAACTCTTTGCCATAGAAAGATGCCGCTTTAGAATAATTCCTGCACACTTAAGCAAACTCATCAAATGCATAGGGAATATCAAAATATTAAATGCAATTAATTAATTACTCCCCCTAAATTAATTCTCCCTTTAAACACATGACCTACTTAGAAAGACGTCTCCCCCTAAGATAAATCTCCCTCAAACGAAGATACGATAATAATAGGATTAGATACCATTTCTCCCCCTATCATCATTCTCCCCCTTTTTGTTCGGGAATAGGCAAAGGATAAAGAATTAATAAACACCATGTGAAAGCTTAAAGTGTTAAGACATGAAAGCATATGGGCAATTAAAAGCAAGGCAAAGATAAACGAATATCATATATATAGACATTAGAAATATACCAATATAGAACTTGCATATATATAGATATAAACACACACATGACACAAAGTACAATAAGTTTGCACACTCGTATGGCAAAAATGTGTCATATGGAAACGGAAGTGTAGGGGTGTGAACTAGCAACAATTAAATTTAGACCCAAACACTTAAGAAACGTTCACGGAGTTCTCATTTGATTGCAAACTTCATCACAGTTAAATATAACCTCATGTGACAATATAAAGATTGAACTCAATGAACAAACATACACAATGCATACAAGCCTAGCATGATGATGATTCTACAAATCAAATAGAGTCATGACATTAAAGACAACTAGGATAAACGGATATTGTGCAAACCGTTGATATACCATCCAATTCTCCCTCAATGAGCATATATATTCTTTTATTTTTGAATGAATATATCATACAAACATAGGCCTTGGCAATTTCTTTTTGTTTAATGCCAAATATTCTGTTTTTAGGCCTTTGGATCACGTATTTCTTTTAGATCCAATCAACGGTGGCTTACTATCGCAAAGGACTTAATTCATCCTTTCGGAGCCCTTCCCCGTGCATATATTAATTTATCATGTTTTCAATTTTCACACAAATCTCACATGCAACGGATTTTGACATGCACTAGTCCTCCTAGGTCATAGATATGTAGATGACTAGATTGATAGGAGAACACCTCAAAAAGCTCAAATATAACATGTGACATTAAGATTTCAAAAGAGCTCGTGCATGTGTGAATAGAGGCATATAGAAATAGAATCCATTTAAACAATACAAATCCAACTACTCCATATAAAACATGGTAAAGAACATTTTAAGGATTGAAAATCTAAACCAAAAGTTCTAGCCACATGGAAGCGTAAACGATAGGATTCAAACACAAATATATGCCACATAAAGTGTGTCAAACAAAAAAAAACACACGAAAACAAAATCTTTTTGAGTTTTTAACATATTTTAATCAAAAATAAATATTTACTCAAAAGGACAAACAAAAATCATTTGTATTTTTCATTAAGCTTAAATGAAATAAATAAAACACAAATGATAAACAAAAATCTTTTTATATTATGCAGTCGATTCAAACACAAAATATAATACAAAAAGATAAACAAGTCATAATTTCTAGCATGTGATATGAAATAAGGCAATGACTAGAAAATGACTAAACAAGCATACATTTAGCATGTGAATATAGCATGAAGTACAAAAGCTAAAGTATGCAAACAAACACTAACACATTCAACCTTTAAATTTAGCAAGGGAGGTTTCATGTGATAGTAAATGAGAATCAACAAATCTTGTATCTAGCGCATTTAATTCTTTTTCTTTTTCAAGAATTTTAATTCTTTTTACAAATCTCAAATTTAATTTCTTTAAATTTTCGTTACATTTGTTAAGCCCATTTAATTCCTCTCGAAATTCAAAAATTTTATTTTCATTTAAATTGGACAAATTTTCATTAAGACGTCCCATCGAGAGATATAAAACAAAATTGAGAGTGATAAAAATTGAACCACCTAAAAGGTAAGGAAATACAAAAAGCCGGAAAACACGGATCTTTAACGCGACAACTTAGCGCTCCGGCTCTGATACCAATTTGAAAGCGCAGTTGGATCCCCGGTGATTAATTATCTCAAATTAAAAAATATAATTTCCTTTTAAATAAATACGGAAGCGTATAATAAGTGATGGTTCAACAAATAAACAAGGCCGGGTTTTAATATCATAAGAAACAAATTAAACAACATAATTCAAGTCCTAGAATTTGCCTAAGTCATGATTAACAATTATACCCAAAGTTAGGCGAAACCAATTTTAGCAAGTGACTTGAATAAACCAAATTTACCCAATATTTAATTTAAGTCCCAAATTAAATGAGTGTGATAATTAAACCGAATTTTATCTTGAATTAAACCTAAAGCATGCGTTCTAAATGATGTGCAAGATAAAATAAACAATGTCACACTGCACCGCAATATACGAGGAAAAACCCACTAACGGGAAAAAACCTCGGGACGGCCCTAGCCTCAAATCCACTAAAAACGGTATTACAAAATACAAGACAAAAGACTTACTTCCTAAACTCGAACCCTCTCAAGCCGTGATGCTCCTTCTTGTATCAACCTCCAATTAGCGGATAACCAACGGAGCTCCACCGTGGTCTCGGAATACACCGATAGGACTTTAAACGGTCACCGTCACCCGAACATGGAGCCTTTCTCCAAACGGGTAGAATCTCAACAAAGGTCTTCTTTGTGATGGGGTGTAGAAGCAAACCCGAAACGTCTCTTGAATTCGGTAGAGAAAACCGGTGCCAAAAACTCCAAGTAAGGATATGTATATATAGAACTTGGAATAAACAACAATGGGTGTAAACTAGAGTGTGTATGAATTTTCCATTAAAAATTAACACTCAAAACATGAACATTTTCCCTAATTAAATTTGCTCTCAAACTCTCTCTAAGAGTTGGATATGGAATGGAAAAGTTATCTTGGAAAATGTGTTTCCCGCACATAATAATGCATGAAAAAGTTGGTTGAAAACCAAGTGGAGAAGTGGGGAAAAACTGCAAAAAACTGCCAAATAACTGTTCCCGCTGGAAGTTCGTTCGAACGAACGTGATTCTCGTTCGAACGAGATTTCTAACGAGTGACCAGCCTGGTCTCGTTAGAAGTTCGTTAGATACCTCGTTAGAATGAACATTCGTTCGAACGACATATCGAACGACTGTCCAGTTAGGGTCGTTGGCAAAACTCGTTCGAACGAACCTGGTTCGAACGACAAAACTCGTTCGAACGAAATCTGGTTCGAACGAAAAAAAACTCGTTCGAACGACATTTCTAACGAACGTCTAGAAAGTTTATAAAATGCGATTTTGGCCCAGAAACTTTTATATACTTATTTTTTAAGTTTCTAATTGATTCTTTCTGAAAATAAAATGCAGTTTTTATTAACCTAACACCCAATATAAATTGTTCCAAGCTCCTATATACATATAAATACATTCATACCTTGGGAGTATGGAACCTAAGTTGATGACGTACAAACGAGGCACATAAACTACGGCATGTTGATGATGCTTTATACTCTTTGTCGCTACGTCTTCAACAAACACTTCATAGGTCTTGAATATTACAATTAAATAAAATCCTATGAATAAATGTTTTTGTCCGGAATTGAGCCAAAACTATAAGAGGACTCAATTGGAAATTTGTGTCCTTACAGTTAGGTTTAATAAAAACTGTGTTTTACTTTCAGAAAAGTTTAATTAGAACTTTAAAATAAAGTATATAAAGTTTCTGGGCCAAAATCGAATTTTATAAAAATTCTGGAAGTCGTTCAAAATGTCGTTCAAATGAGTTTTTCGTTCGAACTAGGTTTCGTTCGAACGAGTTTGCCAACGAGTCTAAACTGGTCCGTCGTTCAAAATGTCGTTCAAACGAGATTGTTCGTTCTAACGAGGTTTCTAACGAGATTCTAACGAAGTCCATACTGGTGCGTCGTTAGAAGTCTCGTTCGAACGAGAGTTCGTTCGAACGAAATGTCGTTCGAACGAACTGCTAGGCGGGAATAGTTTTTGGCAGTTTTTAACCCACTTTCCCACTTGTTTCTTAACTGATTTTTTCAGACTTTATGAAGGACGGGAATCATATTTTCCAACTTAACTTTTCCATCCTAGTTTATCTCTTAGAGAGAGTTTGGCAGCAAAAATTGTTTAGGAAAATGTTCATGTTTTGAGTGAGATTTTTAGAGAAAATATTTGATCACTCTAGTGTTGTACACCCATATTGTTTATCCAAGTTCTTATATACATATCAAATTGCTTGGAGTTTTGGCACCGGTTTGTCTCTACCGAATTCAAGAAGAGAAGTTTTGGTTTGCTTCTACATCCATTAAAAAAGAAGAAGACTTTTTGTTGCGATTCTACCCACTTGGAGAAAGGCTCCTTGCTTGGGTGACGGTGACCATAGAAATCCCTATCAGTGGATTCCGAGACGTAGGTGGTGTTCCAAGGTTATCCGCTAGGAAGAGGTGTCTATAAGAAGAAGCGTCGAGGCTTGAGAGGGATCGAGTCAGCCGTTGTAAGTCTATCTGTCTTGTACTTGTAATTCCGTATCTAGTGGATTTGTGGCTAGGGCCGTCCGAGGTTTTTTTTTCCCGTCTTGGGTTTTTCCTCGTACATCGCGGCGTAGTGTGATATTGTTTATTTTATCTTGCATTATAACTTAGAACGCATGCTTAGAATAATTTTAAGATAAAATTCGGTTTAAATTGTCACACTCATTTTAATTTGAACTTAAATTAAATATTGGGTAAATTTGGTTTATTCAAGTCATTTGCTAAAATTGGTTTCGCCTAACTTGCTAATATTTATAAATATGACTTAGGCAAATTCTAGGACTTGGATTAATTAATCGGTTTAAGTGATTATATTAATTATTAAGTTTTGTGAACCATCTTACGCTTCCGCATCGTGTTTCTTTTTTTTACACAAAAAGGAAATTGTTAGCTTTTTCAAATTGGTATCAGAGCCAAAAATGATAAATTATTTCTTTAAGATCCTTTAAATTTTTGGCTAAAATGGAATTTTACCCATTTTCAAAATTTCCTATTTTCGATGGTTCAAACTACGCGTAGTGGAAAGCGCGTATAAGATCGGCACTAAAATCTATCGACGAGAGAGTTTGGATGTCTGTTGTTAACAGGTGGTCCCCACCAACTTATTTAGTTGAAAATGAACGTGTTATCAAACCCGCCGATAGATGGACTGAAAATGAGTTTAAACTTGCTAATTTCAATTCCCGTGGTTTAAATGCCTTGTTTAGCGCTGTCACACTGGATGAATTCCGACGTATTATGACGTGTGAAACCGCTAAAGAAGCTTGGGATATTTTACAATTAACTCATAAAGGAACTAGTGTCGTTAAAGCTTCGAAACTCCAAAACCTCACCACTCAATTTGAAACTATTAAAATGAATGACAAAGAAACTTTTGATGAATTTTATGCTAGACTTTCTGATATTGTTAATTCATCTTTTAACTTGGGAGAGAAAATACCTGACGACCGTGTTGTAAAGAAAATTTTAAGGTCCCTACCCGATAGATTTATTCTGAAGGTGACCGTGTTAAATTCTTTACCCACTTTAGCCTCTACGAAATTAGAAGAGCTTGTAGGTGATTTACAAACCTATGAACTGGATATGTTTCCCTCTAAAACTGAAAAGAAAATCGAAAAGGGCGTTGCATTAAAAGCCCGAAAAGAGGTCAAACAAGTAGTAGAGAGCGATAGTGATAGCGACTCGGAAGACATGGCTCTATTTGCTCGCAAATTTAGAAAATTTCTTAAAATTAACAAAGATAAATTTAAAAATGATTTTAAGAAATTTGAATCTTCTAAGCATGACAAAGGCGAGAAGATTTCTAAAGCCGAGAAGATCCCTAAACCTAGTAATGAAAATTTAGATAGGGACGAGTCTAATAAGTGTTTCGGTTGTGAAGGTTATGGCCATAGGGCTTATGAGTGCCCCACTAAACTAAGGAAAGAGGGTAAGAGACCCATTTCATATAATGCGACCCTTAGTGATAGTGATAAGGAAGAGAAGCCCGATTCCCCCACTAAGAAAAATTTTGTGGCTTTTATGGCTAGTCATGTGAGTGATAGTGAGAACTCATCGATTGATGAAACGATAGCACATGCCACTTCCAAGGTCATTGTACATGATTCTCTTGTTTTTGATGATAGTGAGAGTGGAGAAGAAAGAGATAGTGAAAATGAAGAAGAGGTTAATGTGAGTGAACTTAAAAATGCTTTTCAAGAAATTTATAAAGAATCTATTAAATTGAAAAGAGCTAATTTGAAGTTAGAAGCTTGTTTAAGAGAGCGTGTCGAGGTCATTGATGAAAATGCTTTAATAGAAGACCTTAGGACGCGTGAGAGGACTCTTCAAGAGAAGCTTGAATATGTAGAAGGCGAAAGAGATAGCCTTAGGGGTTTAATGGAATCCTTGAAAAAGGAGCTTCTTGCTTTTGAAGAGCGAAATGCTTTACTAGAATCTAACATTTTAGAATTGGAAAATAAATTAAAAGATTCTAGTAATGTCAAATTTGATTTGGAGTGTCGTTCGGAAAAACTAGATAAAATGTTAGGAACAGTCCAAATTAAAAATGACACTTGTGGTTTAGGCTTCAATACTTGTAATGAATCTTCTCATAAAGCCAAGACCAGTGTTTTAGGAGAATCTACTAGGAATGCATTCAAAGAGCACTCCTTAAGTAAATCTTTTCGACATGTTTTAGCTTGTACACATTGTGGTCGAAAAGGTCATCTTAGGAAATTTTGTTTTGATCTTAAACGAATTCCTAGAAAATCCCATATTAAAGTAACCACGGTAGTTAACGTTCCAATACCCCAAGATAGTCATTCTTCATTAATTTGGGTTAGGAAATCCGACTTGGTTGCCTTGCAAAATAGGGTTTTTGATTCTCATTTACTTTCACATGCTTCCTCCCTTGCTAAATCTAAAGGATGAATGTGTTAGTGTTTGCATACGTTAGCATTTGTACTTCATGCTATATTCACATGCTAAATGTATGCGTGTTTAGTCTTTTTCTAGTCATTGCCTTAGTTCATATCACATGCTAGAAATTAAGAGTTGTTTATCTTTTTGTATTTTACTTGTGTTTGAATTAATTGAAAAATATAAAAAGATTTTTGTTTCTCATTTGTGTTATTTATTTCATTTAAGCTTAATGAACAATACAAATGATTTTTGTTTATTCTTTTGAGTATATATATTTTTTTTTGGTGAAAAATGTTAAAAACTCAAAAAGATTTTTTTTATGTGTGTATTTTAGTTTGACACACTTTAAGTGGCATATATTTGTGTTTGAATCCCATCTTTTACGCTCCCACGTGGCTAGAACTCTTGGTTTAGATTGTCAATCCTTAAAATGTTCTTTACCATATTTTATGGAGTAGTTGGATTTTGTATTGATTAAATGGATTCTATTTTTATATGCCTCTATTCACACATGCACGAGCTCTTTTGAAATCTTAATGTCACATGTTATATTTGATCTTTTTGAGGTGTTCTCCTATCAATCTAGTCATCTACATATCTATGAACTAGGAGGACTAGTGCATGTAAAAATCCGTTGCATGTGAGATTTGTGTGAAAATGAAAACATGATAAATAAAATGTGCACGGGGAAGGGCTCCGAAAGGATGAATTAAATCCTTTGCGATAGTAAACCACCGTTTATTGGATCTAAAAGAAATACGTGATCCAAAGGCCTAAAAACAGAATATTTGGCATTTAAAAACAAAACAATTGCCAAGGCCTATGTTTGTTTGATATATTCATTCAAAAACAAAAGAATATATATGCTTATTGAGGGAGAATTGGATGGTATATCAACGGTTTGCACAATGTCCGTTTATCCTAGTTGTCTTTAATGTCATGACTGTATTTGGTTTGTAGAATCATCATCATGCTAGGCTTGTATGCATTGTGTATGTTTGTTCATTGAGTTCAATATTTATATTGTCACATGAGGTTCTATTTAAATGTGATGAAGTTTGCAATCAAATGAGAACTCCGTGAATGTTTATTAAGTGTTTGGGTCTAAATTTAATTGTTGCTAGTTCACACCCCTACACTTCCATTTTCACATGACACATTTTTGCCATACGAGTGTGCAAACTTATTGTATTTTGTGTCATGTGTGTGTTTATATCTATATATATATATATGCATGTACTTCATTGGTATATTTCTAGTTTATATATATATATGATATTTGCTTGTCTTTGCCTTACTTTTATTGACCATGTGCTTTAATGTCTTAACACTTTAAGCTTCAACATGCTTTTATGTTTATTAGTTCTTTATCCTTTGCCTATTCCTGAACAAAAAGGGGGAGAATGATGATAGGGGGAGAAATGGTATCTAATCCTATTATTATCGTATCCAAGTTTGGGGGAGATTTATCTTAGGGGGAGACGTCTTTCTAAGTAGGTCATGTGTTTGATAAAGGGGATAATTAATTTAGGGGGAGTAATTAATTAATTTCATTTAATACTTTCATATTCCCTATGCATTTGATGAGTTTGCTTAAGTGTGCAGGAATTATTTTAAAGCGGCATCTTTCAATGGCAAAGCGTTTGATCCTTGGGTTGAGTCAAGTTTGGGTGGGTTATGTTTTGTGTCTAGTGAGCTTGACGGCCCTTTAGGATTTTTGTTTTGGTTTTTGTCCCGGAATAGCCAAAGGGGGAGATTTGTAAGGACACAAATTTCCAATTGAGTCCATATCTAGTTTTGGCTCAATTCCGGACAAAAATATTTATTCATAGGATAGTATGTAAATGTAATATTCTCAAGCATATGAAGTGTTTGTTGAAGACGTAGCCGCAAAGAGTATAAAGCTTTATCAAATATGCCGGTTTGCGTGCCTCGTTTCTACGTCATCAATCATAGTTCCATGCTCCCAAGGTATGAATGCAATTATATATATATAGGAGCTTGGAACAAGTTTATTGGGTGTTAGGTTTAATAAAAACTGTGTTTTACTTTTAGAAAAATTTAATTAGAACTTTAAAATAAAGTATATAAAGTTTCTGGGCCAAAATCGAATTTTATAAAAATTCTGGAAGTCGTTCGAAATGTCGTCCGAACGAGTTTTTCGTTCGAACCAGGTTTCGTTCAAACGAGTTTGCCAACGAGTCTAAACTGGTCCGTCGTTCGAAATTTCGTTCAAACGAGATTGTTCGTTCTAACGAGGTTTCTAACGAGATTCTAACGAAGTCCATACTGGTGCGTCGTTAGAAGTCTCGTTCGAACGAGAGTTCGTTCGAACGAAATGTCGTTCGAACGAACTGCTAGGCGGGAACAGTTTTTGGCAGTTTTTAACCCACTTTCCCACTTGTTTCTTAACTGATTTTTTCAGACTTTATGAAGGACGGGAATCACATTTTCCAACTTAACTTTTCCATCCTTGTTTATCTCTTAGAGAGAGTTTGAGAGCAAAAATTGTTTAGGAAAATGTTCATGTTTTGAGTGAGATTTTTAGAGAAAATATTTGATCACTCTAGTGTTGTACACCCATATTGTTTATCCAAGTTCTTATATACATATCAAATTGCTTGGAGTTTTGGCACCGGTTTGTCTCTACCGAATTCAAGAAGAGAAGTTTTGGTTTGCTTCTACATCCATTAAAAAAGAAGAAGACTTTTTGTTGCGATTCTACCCACTTGGAGAAAGTCTCCTTGCTTGGGTGACGGTGACCATAGAAATCCCTATCAGTGGATTCCGAGACGTAGGTGGTGTTCCAAGGTTATCCGCTAGGAAGAGGTGTCTACAAGAAGAAGCGTCGAGGCTTGAGAGGGATCGAGTCAGTCGTTGTAAGTCTATCTGTCTTGTACTTGTAATTTCGTATCTAGTGGATTTGTGGCTAGGGCCATCCGAGGTTTTTTTTTCCCGTCTTGAGTTTTTCCTCGTACATCGCGACGTAGTGTGATATTGTTTATTTTATCTTGCATTATAACATAGAACGCATGCTTAGAATAATTTCAAGATAAAATTCGGTTTAAATTGTCACACTCATTTTAATTTGAACTTAAATTAAATATTGGGTAAATTTGGTTTATTCAAGTCATTTGCTAAAATTGGTTTCGCCTAACTTGCTAATATTTATAAATATGACTTAGGCAAATTCTAAAACTTGGATTAATTAATCGGTTTAAGTGATTATATTAATTGTTAAGTTTTGTGAACCATCTTACGCTTCCGCATCGTGTTTCTTTTTTTTACACAAAAAGGAAATTGTTAGCTTTTTCAACTAAAACAATTAAAAAATAGGACATCGACCAAGCTATCATTGTCAACTAGGAGCGTTGCTACCCTTTTATCACGTACTACCATAGTGATGATCACGGGTTCCTCATATGGGTAGATCACACTAGATAAATAATCTTTAGGGAAACCAACTATAAGATGATATTTTTTTTACCTTTCTTAGGCGAGATGTCACAGTCCCGGCTAAGCTGACCTATTTGATGTGGGCACAAGCCTTCGCCTCATTTAGGTATGATTCTCTCCTAGACCATCTCCTCTACTAGAATCTCCATCCTCTAAGAAGTTGCACTCGAATGAGATCATATTGACCTCATGTACCAGCTCTTTGAGCTTCTTGGATAGGTAAGGATCATCCTCTGAATCATTATCACGGCCTCTTTTCTTCCCGTTTGCTTTCCTACATGGGTAATGTGATTATCTTATAGGTTTATTCTCATCCCACCTATTAAATCTGTAGACACCTCATTCTGTTATCCCCTAACTCTCCTTAGGTCCCTATTACCTCTACTCATCACTATAAATCCTGGTCACGTCCCGAGTATTGACCTGAAAGCCATCGGGCACTCCCCGACTCAGTTTGACCCAAAAGTAAAACTCCTCGTCTTGACCGAGACTCAATGAATCTTCGAAGGGCACTGAATACCCTTTCTAACGGTCTGCCCCATGCGCGATTCCGACTTACCATGCGGACGAACGATCCGTTTGCATCCGAAACCCGACCTAGAGGCCACCAGTCGCTCCCGGGTTCTATTTGACCTAGGTCAACTCTTCAGCTCGATCGAGGCTGAATGAATCTTTGAAGGGAACTGAAAACCCTTTCTTGCGGTCTACCCGGTGAGAGATTTTGACTTTCCATGAGGACGAACGATTCGTTTGACTCTGAGAGGTCACCAAAGGCTTCTCGGGCCCGGTTGGCCAAAGTCAACTCCCCGAACCGGGTCAAACTCCTTAGAATGTCGAAATTCATCTCTTAACCTTTCTAACAGTCCATCTCGTGCGTGATTCGGACTTACCATGCGGACGAACGATCCATTTGTGTCCGAACGATTTCCCATCCTGCGGACTGACAAATGCTTTCGAGCCATATTTGAGCCAAAGTCAACTCCCAAACTCGGGATCAGTCCAAAGTACTTTCAAAGGTCTCTAAAATACCTTTCCAACGACATGCCCCGTGCGCGATTCTGACCAACGGTTTGCCCTCGGGGGCCAATTTTCCAAAAAATCCTGAAGCGCACTGCCAAATGGCAGTCCCAGACCCTGCCTTTCGGCACCTGCCGATAGGTAGTGCCATGGCAATGCCGATCGGCAGACCCCTGGGCCTGTAAAAGAAGGCCTTGGCCTCATTTTCAAAGGAGAGCTCAGATCAGAAGTAAATCACTCTCAACGATTCCCAGAAACCTCTCTCGAAGGCAGCGTGATTTCAACTCCCAAATCCTCCTTTTACTCCCACTTTTCATCATACCCTTCATCAAACTGGGTGAATTATCCACTCCCCATCATCATCCAAGTGCAAGGGCTTCTCCCCAACATTCAAGATCAAGCTCAAGATCTCCAAGAAGGTCCAACTTTCTCAAACTCTCTCTTAAATTCTCTTAAATTTGCAATAACTTATTTTCTTACTTAGCACTTTCATTATCTCATCTCACACATCATAAATATACTTTTTATTTAGTATCATTGCACATCCCATATTTTCATATAAATAAAAACCCAAAAAAAATCAAGAAAAAAAAGGTTTACTCATAAATTCCAAACAGGGATTCTCACCCTTTTTCCACACTTTTCTCACAACTAAAACACTTTTTTTTCATATACACACACAATCACAAATAAGAGATTTCTCCATTTGGATTTATGGGTTAAACCCCACCCCTCGTTGTGTATACAAACTACGTGGACTTTGATGCCTTTATAGGCTACGTAGGCATCTCGAGGTAAAACTCGAGACTCGAGTCCTTTTCTCACTTTTTCTCTTATTTTCTATCTTCTCTTTATCTCACTCTCTATTATACTCTATATATTCGTTCTTAGTGGCGTATTATTCCACATGCGTTATCGTTCCCTTGTAACGATCAACGCAAGGGTAATCGTGCAAATCCTATTTTCTACACTAATCTTACATTCCTACGGATGACTCGCTTTATCTTTTCCATGATACAAGTCGAGGATTCCTACCTCCATTCAATATATATACACATGCACACATATCACGGGAGGAAACTTAAGGAAAAATATCAAATATCCATGAGAGACCGAAAGGGCGGAATGGGTGCCTAACACCTTCCCATTTCGTAACTAAGCCTCCGAACCCTTCTCGAATCATTTTGGTTTCACACGCACCAGTATGTCTTTGGATGCCATCCTTCGGGGTGGCTTCCCCTTTTTCTTTTGTCTGTTTTGAGTAAAATAGATTGGCGACTCTAAATCTCTCTACATTCTCACACCTCACAAAACTGACGCCGGACGAAGCGCTCTCCCGAGAGGGGACGCACGGGACCCGAAGGATCCCTTCCTCCCTCCGCGGCGGGGATCGGGGATGGCCACAGTGGTGACACTTCTGGGGACATTTTATTATATTTTGAGGGCTTGATTCTATTTACATGGATGCTATATTTGTTTATGTTCCCCCCCCCCCCCCCAATATCTGCCTATCCCCCTTTCTCACTTGTATATCCCATGCCTATGCTTATATTCACACACTTGTAGAAACGTCTCCATGTACACTTCACACCACGTGCACCTAGGATCACATGTATATCCCCATGTTGCACGCATCACCCATCCATACTTGGTGTACCTTTTAGGGTACTTGTACTTGGCTCCCTATTTTGGCATAATCAAGAAAGGCATTCTCATCATAAGATACTAATAAGAGAATCATGCATGATTCACATGATATCACCAAAGAGCATTGCTATTTACCAAATTTTACCTAGTAACTGGAGGGTCACTTTGTGATGGGCGCTGGTCCGGCAAGTCGCAGTTAGCCTAAGCGATATGACTCTCACCTTCCATTGGCTAAGTACCTTCGACGTATATCGAACGGTTCCCCCGCATTGTACCGCTTGACCGAAGTCATGACGCGAGTTATATCACAGGGAATTCATTCACGTACGCCGAGTATATCGAATTCACTCTCACACGTACCCTACCCACGAGGTATATGGTGAGGCAATTCACGTACACTCAGGTATATCAAATGGCTTGTCCACACGTACCAATTGCCCGCAAGAGCAAGACGTATATCGTGGAAGTCACGCCAAAGGGGGGAACCCATGCCGATTCACCTAACCAACTGCATACCCACATATAGGTTTCAGACCTAGGACATGCACTTTAGATTCCAGGTTTCAACCCGAAACTCTGCCGAAATTCCGGGTCGGCCTGTTGCCCAATTTTCGCGGATTTTTTAAAACGGGACCCTGTCCGCAAGCCTTGTTACTAGTCCAAACGTAGCTTTGCATATATTAAGACCCCCACTTTTCCAGGCTCGGGTCCCGTCCATCATTGCATTTAAGAGAATTAAATACAAGTGAGAACATAATAATCATAATAATCATGCTGAGTTCCGTCTATAAAAAATCCAAAAACATTTCTCCCTTCTTTATTAAAAATCCAAAAACATTTCTCCCTTCTTTGGTAAAAATCCAAAAACATTTCTTCCTTCTTTGTTAAAAATCCAAAAATATTTCCCCTTCTTTATCAAAAATCCTAAAATAGTTTCTTCCCTTTTTTCTCAAAAATAAATCTCATCTTACGCCTTCTCAGGTGGATTGCACGTCCTTAGCCTGGCTCCTTATTGGCTTCGGTCTTGAGTCAAATCACCTCGGAGTTTCATCCGCTCCTCTACTACTTATTTCGAATCCATAATCCATCCATCTTCCATGGAGAATGCAGATCAACCACCAGTCATACAACCAGATCTGCTGACAGTCCTAGCTCAACTCGTGACCAAGATTGACAACCTCCAAGATGAGGTCCGAGAAATGCAACGAACCAAGTTCATATTCCTCAAGAGCTCGAGGCCCTATTCCCTCGTGCTCTGGGTCCACCCGACCCTATTTGGATGCTTGAAGAATAATAGCACACTCCACGTGCCCCTCCTACCAATGGGCCGCTGCCGTCCCAGCTTCCAATGCCAAACATTGCCCCGCCTATGGCTAACCTACTTGTGGTCGCTGATCCAAAGGAGGAAGAGTTGAATAAAGTCAAAGAGGATCTCAAGATGCTCACTAAGAAGTTCGACCAAGTCCGAATCTCTGGGAATTACATGGAGTACACCCATATGTCTCCTTATCCTAAAGCAAGGTTACCCGAGAAATTCAAGATGACAAATATCAAGAAGTTCGGAGGGAGTGGCCCACCAATTGTTCATCTTCGCAATTATCATCGTTCCAAGACTCTACTAGGGTCTTCTGAAGAGGTGATGGCCCAATTATTTCAGTATACTTTAAAGGACAGTGCTCTCCGATGGTTTTTATCTCTTGAGGAATCCAGAATCCGTAGTTGGGAGGATGTAGCCCGAGAATTCATGTCACATTACAAATACAACGAAGAGCTCGAGGTCACCCACCGTGATTTAGAGCTGCTCAAACAAAACTCTGGAGAATCGGTCAGTAACTTTATAGCCCGATGGAGGGAAAAAGCAGCTACCATGACCAATCGGCCATCTGAGGAAGAACAAGTCAACATAGTGAAGAAGAATTTCTTGCCCCATGTCCGAGCAACCATGGGAGGACAATACCACCCCCACTTTCGATCTCTCAGAGAAGCAGGAGTATAAATCGAGGAAAGTCTTTCCAAAACAGAAGTTGAATCGAAGAAGGTGTCCGGACAGTTCACCCCTAGAAAGTATGACAAGCCTGCCAATGCTGCAGTCTCAACCATCAACAACATCTCTCAACCAACCGCATCATGGGCACCAGAAAGTCGCCCTGCCCCCACCTAAAGGGAATACACTGAGCTTCATGCTCCCATCTCCAAAGTTTACCAAGCCCTGTTAAGCCAAAACCTTATCAAACCCTTGGATCCACATCCATTGCCAAATCCACTCCCAAGAAATTTCAAGACCGATGCTCATTGCGCCTTTCACCAAATAGCTGGTCATACCACCGGCCAATGCTTCCACCTTCGAAACATAATCCAAGATCTCATTGACCGGGGTACCATCGCCCCACCAGCCAATCCTAAGCCAAACACTACTCATAACCCCCTCCCGAATCACACCAATGCCATCTTCTTGGAGGAAAACTCGAATTTCGATCCATCAACCGGAATCACACCCCTATACCCTCCTAAAAATCTTCAACTTTGCCCATATTTCCTCCTATATCCTACCAACCCCGCTGATCAGGCACTATCACTCCTTACCAGAGCATGCATCACTGTCCGTACCCATTCTGAAAGTGGAGATATGGAATTGTCAGAGATATTGAGTCAACTCCTAGAGTTCGGGATGAAATTTCCCTCACAGATGATTATCGACTGCCAGAGGTTCAGCGCGCTGTTTTTCGAAGCACGGAAATGGGCCCGAGAATCAGATATTTGGGTGGTACCAACCGATGAAGTCAGCTTAGAGGATGTTGTCCAGATCATGGCGGAAGCATTCAGGCAAACCAACAACATTTGCAGTATCACCGGGTTACTTACACTTTGAAGCTATAAGGGCGCTTGGTCCCTTCAATCACACATATCCCCACAGAATGGGAAGGCCTATATGAGGAAGTCGTTGAAGTTGTGGAATACATCGATTTCACGGAAGAAAATAGAATTGTTGCCATCGAATGGGGGTATAAATTCAAAGATTCAAATGAAGAACAAGCTTCGGGAAGAACTGGCCCAGTAGTCGACATATGTGGGATGATATCATTTGAAGAACTCCTCGGAGAAATAGACAGGGAGACAGAACAATCTCAGATTGACGAGGAAACTGGATTTAAGTTTTTCCCTTCTTCAATAAATCACATGACCAGATCTGAGAGACATTACCAAGTTCCAAGCTCGCTACCAGTAAATGACAAGGGGAAGGGCGTTGAAAATGTTCCTATACCAGAAATGACCATCGAGGAGAGTAAGATCCTCGATCAACTGAAGAAAACTCAGGCTAACATCACTCTATGGGGGCTTTTCATGTCTTCCCATCTGCACATAAATGCTTTAATCAAGTTTCTCACAGGACCCATGGTTCATCCTTCTACCACACCAGAAGAAGCGATAAATTTGGTCGGGTCCTTGACCTCCACCCGAATGCTGTCCTTTTCTGAAGAGGAAATCCCCAAAATTGGGCCGAATCACAATCATGCACTCAACATCTCCATCGAAGTTATGGGGAAGGTTGTACCGCTCTCTCTCATTGATAACGGATCCGCTTTGAATGTCTGCCCACTGAGAACCTTCAAATGTTTAGGCCTAAAAGAAAGTGACCTCGCTCCAACCTCTGCTGTCGTGCGTGCCTACGATAATACCCATCGGGAGGTGATGGGATCCATAAAACTTGCAATAGGGGTTGGACCTATAAACCCTGTCGTCGAATTCCAAGTCATTGATATCCCGGCCTATTTCAACCTATTGCTCGGACGACCCTGGCTCCACAGTATAAAGGGTGTCTCTTCCTCATTCCATCATAAATTAAAGTTCTTTGCCGATGGGTGAGTCATCACCATCTTGGGTGACGACGATAATACCGAGGGTGCAAGCACCAGCAGTCCAATTATCGAGATACAGTATGGGTCAAATGATATGCTCCTATCAGGATTCCGAGTTAAGCCATCCCTGCTCCCGGAAGGGAACGGTTTCAAAGAATGGGTTTGTTAAGAATATGACCGTTATGGCAATGTTAATGGGATTCAAATGTTCAGAAACATGCATTTCATGCCCGGACTGGGGCTTGGACAAAGGCAACAAGGGATACTTGAGCCCATCGAACTGAAGAAAGCTTTCCCTCCTTGCGACTTGGGGTATCAACCATCAGAACCAAAGCTCAGAATGATTCGCCAGACTCGATCAAAGAAAGGGTTAGACTGCGTTCGAACTATCTCGGGAGATTCTTTAAATGGACGATTCATTAAAGAAAGTGAAGACTTCCCCTTTTGTGGCTTTCCAGAACCGTGGTATGACCATATAGATAAGAAGATGAATCCTGGAATGGAGATCGTTTTCCAAGATAGCTACCCATGGGCCGAAAGTTTCCCACATCGCGTACAATCGCTCATAAAAAATATCGAAGAGACTGAGGAAAGTGATTCCGAAGATTCCTTCAACTTGCAGACACTAGGGCTGGCACTCTTCATGGTTCACTCAGGCACTACATCATGGGACCTCTCTCATCTGATCAAAGTTGCTGATACACCTATCCTCAACTAGCATGCTGCGCCAGTTCTACCTCTTGAAATCTCCCCTAACCCCAATATTTACCCTATTTCTTCTTCTGTTGTCTATCCTGGCTCAAATTTAATCTAGACCTCTTTTGATGAGGTTCCCAATGTTGTTTTTCCTATCAATGAAATAAACGAAGATTTTGAGTATCTTGCTGTGCCTTACATTAATTGTTTAAATTCTAATCAAACGTTTGATGATGATGATTTTGCAAATGAACAATTCTTAACTGATTTAAATAAGGTTGATAACAAACAACATAACCGTGTTCAAGTTAATGAAGAAGAGACTGTTGTTATCAATCTCGGTTCTAGTAGCCAACTGCACGAGATTAGGATAGGGGACACCCTTGACGAGCATGAGCGCGCACAACTCGAAGAATTACTAAAGGAGTTCGTGGATGTCTTCGCATGGTCCTACGACGATATGCTCGGTATTGATCCTGAAATAGCTCAGCATGAGATCCCCACTCTCCCAGATTATAAGCCAGTTAAACAAAAATTGAGAAAGCTCCGCCCCGAATGGTCGCTCAAGGTCAAAGAAGAGGTGGTCAAACAGTTAAACGTGGGTTTCATTCGAGTAATCGAATATCCCATGTGGCTAGACAACATTGTACTTGTGCCAAAATTAGGAGGAAAGGTTCGAATGTGTGTGGATTACCGAGATTTAAACAAAGCCTCTTCGAAGGATGATTACCCGCTACCGAATATCGACATGATCGTAGACAACACAGCAAGTCATGTTCTCAAGTCATTCGTCGACAGATTTGCTGGATACAACCAAATCAAGATGTACCCCGACCACCAAGAGAAAATCGTATTCATCACCCCATGGGGGACCTTTTGCTACACCGTTATACCATTCGCCCTTAAGAATACTGGGGCTACCTACCAGAGGGCCGCTACAACCATCCTGCACGACTTGATTCACAAAGAGGTCGAGGTTTACGTGGATGATATGATCATCAAGTCCAAAACTAGAGAAGGTCATACTCCTACTCTCCGAAAGTTCTTCGAACGACCGCGACAGTATCAGATGCGACTCAATCCACCGAAATGCGTCTTCGGCATTACAAAGGGAAAACTCTTAGGATTCATGGTCATTGAGAAGGGGATAAAAGCAAATCCCGTCAAGCTGAAAGCCATACTTGAGATGCCACCTCCCCGAACAGAGAAAGAAGTCCGATGTTTCCTTGGGAAATTACAATATATCAGCCCGTTCATCAGCCAGCTAACCTCCATCTGTGAACCAATCTTCAAGCTCCTTCAAAAGGATTCAACCAAGATTTGGAACAAGGCCTGCCAAGAAGCTTTTGACCGAATCAAACAATATCTGACCCAACCTCCAGTTCTCATGCCACCACAGCCTGGTCTCCCTTTGCTCCTATAGCTAACCATAATCGACACTGCAGCTGGGGCTTTGATAGCCAAATACCTTGAGGACTCCTTCAAAGAAAAAGCCATATATTATGCCAGTCTTAAATTGGCTGGGTATGAGGTCAACTACACTGCTTTAGAAAAAGCGTGTGTCGCGCTTGTCTGGGTCACCCAAAAGTTGCGATACTACATGCTCGCCTTCCCCGTTAAGCTTGTATCCCGAATGGATCCCATTAAATACCTGCTCGAGAAACCCGCCTTATCCAGCCGAATGGACCGATGGTTGATGCTCGTAACCGAATTCGATATCGTGTAGATCACACAGAAAGTCGTTAAAGGAAGATCCATCTCTGACTACCTCGCTGAATACCCTTTAGAAGAAACAGATGTCTGGATCTCCGAATTCCCAGATAAAAATGTCTTCTGCACCACTCAAGACTGCCTCTGATGGAAAATATTCTTCGATGGCGCTGCCAACAAAAAGGGATATGGCATTGGGATACTTCTGGTCGCCCCAGATGACTCCCACACTCCTATCGCCATAAAATTGGATTTTCCTTGCACCAATAACATGACCGAATACGAAGCATGCACAGTGGGCCTCAAGGTCGCTCTCAAGAAAAGTATTCAATACCTTGATGTATTTGGGGATTCTGCCCTCATCATCGATCAACTGCTCAGAAAGTGGAAAGTCAAGGATGAAAAGCTCCAACCCTTTCATGCCCAATTAGAAAAGTTAGCCTCCTAATTTTGAGATATCACCTTCCATTACCTACCCCGAGCAAAGAATAACCTAGCCAATGCTCGCGCTACCTTGGCCTCAATGATCGACATGCCCGAGGGAATAACAATGACCCCCTTCCTAGTTCAGAAACAGGACAAACCGCCCCATTGCTACCATATTAAGCTGGTCTCCATAGAAGACCCCGAACTAGCCGATTGTTGGTACTATGATATATGGTGCCTCCTCAAACATGGTAGGTATCCTGAGGGTTCCAATAAGAACGACCGAGCTACCCTCCGAAGGCTGGCCGCTCAGTACATCATTTGTCACAAAAGCACTACTCAAGAGGAATTTCTATTTACTCATTTGCACTATATCGCATGGGTTGACATTGAAAAGATAATGTAGAAAATCCACAAGGGGAAATACGGGCCCCACATAAACGGTCACATGCTTGCCAAGAAGATCATCCGACAGGGCTACTATTGGACCACCATGGCCCAGGATTGCACCGCCTATGTTCGGAGATGCCCTAAATGCCAATAGTTCTCCAACCTCCAACACCTACCTCTGCGGTAATTATACAACATGACTTCTCCCTGGCCGTTCTCCACCTGGAGTATCGACATCATAGGGAAGGTTACGCCAAAAGCGTCAAACGGGCATGAGTTCATCCTGGTTGCCATCGATTACTTCACCAAATGGGTCGAAGCGGAGTCATACGCAGTATTAAATGCCAAGAAGGTGGCCAAATTCATCAAGAAAAATATCATCTGCCGATATGGGGTCCCGCACGAGCTAGTGTCAGATAACGGGTTACACTTCGAGGCAGAAGTCACAGAAGTTATCAATGAGTATGGGATTCAGAGACACAAATCTTCTCCCTACCGACCTCAGACCAACGGTGCAGTTGAGGCCGCTAACAAAAACCTTAAAGCCATCATCAGCAAGATGATCGAAAGTTGTAGAAATTGGGCCACCTGGATCCCGTACGCCCTCTGGGGCTATCGAACCTCAATTCGAACCTCTACTGGGACTACCCCTTACTCCCTGGTTTACGGTATGGAAGCAGTCCTACCTGTGGAGCTGGAAATACCCTCGCTACGCGTCATGCTCGAAAGAAAGGTTAGTGAAGAAGACTGGTGCCAAAGCCGTCTTGATGATCTAGCCCTTCTAGATGAAAGAAGATTAAAAGCTCTTTATCACATACAGGGATACCATCGCCGAATAGCGTGATCATTCAACAAGAGAGTCAAGGACCGCGGTGTCCGGGAGGGGGATTTAGCCCTCAAGGAGATAATAAAACCCATCTGGGAACCCAGAGGAAAATTCAAGCCCAATTGGAGTGGCCCTTACATTGTGAAGAAGATCTTGTCTGGCGGTGCTGCCATGCTCACTGACCTGGATGGGGAAGAGATGGCTCGTCTAGTCAATCTGGACCGTCTCAAGAAGTTCTACCGCTAGTTCGAAATCTCGGCGCGCTACGACTCTTCTCATCCCCTTTCTATTCTAAAAAAAACTATCTTCATTTCCCTCTACCCAGAACTACGTGAGCCTGATCCTCTACAAAAACTATTTTAAAACTTTTCAAAAAACTCCAGAGGTACGTAGGCAGCTCATACATCTCACATGAGCACGACCCTTTTCTTTTTCACGAAATACTATTATTTTCTTATCTCCGAGAGTGACAGTTTGTTCTAAACATCTACTTGAACAAAAGGATTATGTATGCCTTAGCAATCGGTATAGATAATTCAAAACGCAAAATTCATCGAAAGGCACAGCTGGATGATCAGAAACTTGTTTATTTCATTAATAAGAAACTACAGTACAGATTACATAAGAAAAAGGAACGGATAACTCCCTTCCCCCTACTACCATAAAAACCAGATAAAATCCCCCACATATGTTACACAAATAAACTCCCCAGGAATCCTACCCACAGCTAACCGAAGAGCCCGCACCCTCATCATCTACATCCCGAGGACCCCAAGTTTCCCCCGCCTGAATGGAGTGTCGCAAACATTACATGGATTGATGAACCTTAACCATCTTCGAAAAGACCACAACACCTCATTCCACGGAGTCAGATAAAATAAACCACCTTTGACCAGTCTCCACTACTAACATCTTGCTAACTACTTTCCTCCACAACCACCTCATATAATCTTTGGGGACATGCCAAACCTTCCCGACAGACTAAGAGGGATGGGACGACGGACGCCGATTCTCCCACAAAGATCCAAGCAACAGACGCAAGCGCTCAGTTAAATCTTCTACCGGAAAGAAATTTAAGTTCCGAGAGGGCACGACCTGCGCCCAGCCAAATTGGAGCAAAAGCCGCCAAGGGAAATAAAAAGAGGTCTGTCTGAGACCAACCAGCCGCACATATGAATACTCTCCTAGCTCCACAACAGGCTGCAACTGTCCCCACCAAGGCACTGACCAATATAGCCCACGAGCCCCATACACCACAAACCAATTCTCCCAGATCTCAACATACAGGCCAATGCGGATGAAGTAGCGTGAAAAGAAGTTCAGTACAGCCGATAAAGGATATTCTGGAGGAGTCGACAAGCGGAATCTTTCAGACAACCAGATGAGCAGCATCGCAGGGCTACCCCTCAAAAAGTCATAACGACCTTCTCTCCAGGCATCCAGGCCATTCAGAGTCTCCGCCAATATCACCGCCGCAGGATTACGACGATATGACATCCATGAAGTAATGGATGCAAGTTGTAGGTCCAGTCGCACCTCCGCAGTCACCAATAATAATTTTGAAACCAGTCCTAGAACAACAGCTCCAGTATAACTAGAAACACCTACTTCCCGCAAATGCACAGACTGCAACACCGTCGGGAGGGAGATCATCCCTCCAAAAACTAACGATCTAGCCGCCGAAGACGAGATATGAAGAAGCCCGGCCAATAAATCCCTAGGAGAGTGGGAAAATTTGGGTAAAGCCATGACAACACTAGGATTTACACCTAGTATGGAAGAAAATTCCTCATAGGTAGGACAAACTTCTTCCAACCCAAAGCGGAATACATGGTCTTCGGGGTACCAGAATTGTACTGCCGCTATCAGCATATTCCACTCAAAAGGCCGATTGCGCAACAAGGAAACTCGGTGCATGTTAAAAGCATCATAGTCGACATTATAAGAGCACATAGCTTCCAAGGCTTCGAGGTAGTTGACAAACTCGGTGCTACTAGGGAGATCCATCTTATAGGGCAAAGAAATAGTGGGCAAGTGGATAAGGATGAAAGGTCTGATGAAAATACTCCACCCTTACCCCCTTTTATACTTGAGAACTCTCACAAAAGACATAATCCCTGCAGAAATAGGAAGGAATCCTACCCCATAAGGTACTAAAGGCTGAAGAGGGTACCAATCAAATCTTTCACTTGATAGGACTGGACTGAACTGCCGATAGGCAGGCCAGGGTGCTTGCCGATCGGCAACCCCCTACTTTTAGAAATTTTCCTTTTTTCCTCTTTTGTCAAAATCAAGAAACTCAATAAAAATATATTGATGTTCTCAAAAGAATTTCAAGAATCCTGTTTTCTCCTTGTAGGATTTCCCTTTTCAATTAAAACTTTCCTTCGAAAAATTCCAAAAAAATATTCGTTTCTTTTTTATGGTCTTAGCAGCAAAGTCAAAAAGAACATGTGCATGCATTCATTCATCATTAAAATAAAAGATAGTAAAAAAAACTACATTGCATTGCATATATCTGTTTTCTGTGTTACATCATTTTGCAGGAAATAAAGAAAATCTAAAAACAACGGGACTCGGCCCGAACCCACTCTCTCTCTCTCTCTCTCTCTCTCTCTCTCTCTCTCTCTCTCTCAAGAGCTTCCACCCCTGCGACGCGCTCTCTTCCCCTACAGCGAGACGATGTGCCCCCACTACCTGAGCCAGATTCTTCCCCGGATGAGACTGACGGCACCAAGCAAGAAGGAATAGGGACAGTATCCCGAATGTGGGTGATAGCCGATGATATCCAATCTCTGATGTCTCTCAGCCAAGTGGTCGACACCCGGATTTGCTGCAAGAAAAAAGACAGAATCAGTATCAAGAAAAATAAAAAAAAAAAAAGGAAAAGGACCGAAAGGTTTATCGCAGGATGAAAGACCTCCTCTGCCAAACCCAGCTCCTTCGGATCCATCACAAGAGGACGGTGCACCATCGGCACTATCCCTCCATCAGCCCACCGAATGTTGTACGAAGGAGTGTGTAGCCGAACAAAAGGGACCTCCGAGGTCGCCGCCGCCGCAGGTCCCGACGGACAACCACCACTGTGGGAAGACCCCACCGCCCGACTCGAACCAGCAGGAGGGAAAGGCAAGGCATCATGTATGCTGGGCACCATCAACCAGCTCGTCAAAAAATCCATATAGTCATACGGTGCATCCGTATCAGTGTATAAAGCATAGGACTCGCCGATCATCATCGCGATCCTCCAACAGCTGCCACTTCCGCTTCATAGACATGGGAGGCTGTGCGGGTGGCACCACCACCTACTCTTCTGCAATCTGACGAATCACCCTCTCCTCGAGGTACCAGGAATGGCCGAACTCATGCGCCAACAAACGCCTCATCTGCGCGTTCACCCCAGTCATCCCCATATCTTGAATAGCTGTCCCCCAAGGATAAAAGGTCACCTGAAAATACCCAAGCAGGCATGAGTCAGTACAAGATTAGAAGGTGTAAAAACCAAGACCAAACAAGGAAAGGACCTTACCCGACCACTGGTCAGGTCATTCAAGACCTGATGCACCGCCTCCAGAGAGAGAGAGATCCCTTCGACTGCCGGTTGGCCTTACTCCATCGATACAGTCGGTAGAAGTCCCTAAGTGTGTCGTCCTTCAGAGTAATCAGCGGGGTGTTGAACCCAATCACCTCATAGAACCACGTCTGAATTCACAAGCAAAAAAGAGATGAATGAAAGGAAAATGCGAATGCATGAAATGAAAATGCGCAAAGTAAAGAATACCTCAAGAAGATACGTGGCTCCAGTAAAAGTCTACCGGAAGCACCAGCTGAATGCATCCAGCGAAGAGTAAAGGGTCGCCAAGGTCAGACTCCCTCAATCATAGAAAGGGATGTTCGAAAACATCCTCAAGTACGGGAGAAACCACAAATGGACGACGTCGCGGCTCGACGCCACCATGAAACCTCCCAGCACCAACAAGATGAATAACCATCTGCCTCACTTACAGCCCGTCCTCCACATAAATCACCTTGCTTAGCAGAACATCCTTCAGGGAGGACAACCGAATAGAATCTCCAGAAACTATCCTCCTCACATCACCAAGTGCCTCATGCACCACCTCCGGCCTCACCCGCAAGGAGTGATCCACCTCTATCTTCTCCCCGTCACAATCCAGCCCCAGTAGTTGCTGCACATCTATGGGAGTCACCGTCATCTCCCCGAAGCCAAAATAAAAAGTGTGGGTAGTGTCCCACCACCTCTCCCCCAGAGCACACAAGACTGCTGTCGAACGAGGCATTTCATCCAGCGCAGCCGCCAACCTCCCAAAACCCGCTGATGATACCATCCAGCACACCACGGGTGGAAGATGCTCCTAAACATCCTTAAGCCTCGTCGTCCCGCGGGCACGCATGTTATTCAAAGAAATAACAGACTGGAAAAAGGAAAAATCTCATCAAAAGTCAAGAAAGAAGGAAAAATCACCCGAAAAGAAAGGAATGCCAAAGGTCAGGTTACTTACATAACCGTCGAGAATAACTCTCGAAGAGCGATGACGCGACCGCTCCCGCGGAAAGCTTCGCTCATCTGTAACCGGCTCAAATGTATCGAAGGCATTCTCGTTTCCCAAAGTAAGGGGCACCCTGTCCCTCCAATCCACATCCGCCTAGTCATCAACGGTTAACCACTCCCGGTGGACAGCGGTGCTCACAAAAGCGGCCATTTCTTGAAGATCGGAACGTTAGAACAATTCGCAGAGAGAAATCGCAGAAAGAGAGAAGGTAAGAAGCTATGAAAAATGAAGGGGATTCGCCCCCTTTATATAGGAGGCCAAGCGCCATGCCGATCGGCACTGACCCCTGCCATACCGATCGGCACTGTCTCCTCAACTTCCCGAGGCAGCCCAAAAGTCCGTGCCACTGCGGAATGGCACCCCTCAGTCTATGACGGCCGGCACCCCCCCTAAAATTTCGTACAGAAAATCCCAAAAAAATACCAGAAAGCCTCGAAAAACCCCTAGAAAATTCCTAAAAATCCCAGGATGGATTTTGAACATTTTCATCAAGAAAATTTCGCACTCATTCAGGCGAAGCCTCTTTTCCCCTAACAGAACCTTCAAAATTCAAGCGAATGATCTCTCGAGCAATGCGCCTAGACTACCTAATCACCTCCTCAGCAGAGTTTACAACCTCAAACCGGTTATTTCCCAAATAATCATCTCCTCCGCTCAAATCAAGGACACAAAGCCTCCCCAGCCATCGACTACCCGGTGCTAAACAATATAGCATGGTATTTTTCCCAGCGGAATTCAGAAGAATCACTCGCCCCGGGAAATCTCTCCCAAAGGACGATCCAAATCTCCTCCAGCTCATTCATCGTTCCCCAGCGGAACCTGAAATCCAATTCTTATCCCCGACGGAACCTCAAATCCAAGTCTTATCCCCAGCGGAACTCTTTTCTTTTCCCAAAGGAAATGCAACCACTCTCGGGTCAGAAATGACCCCGGTCTTGGATCGTCACCTGAGTTAGGTCAAAATTGGCCTCGGTCCTCGGTCGTCACCACTCTTGGGTTAGAATTGGCCCCGGTCTTGGATCGTCACCTCAGTTAGGTCAGAATTGACCTCAGTCCTCGATCGTAACCACTCGTTGGCTCAGAATTGACTCTGGTCTTGGATCGTCACCTGAGTTAGGTCAGAATTGACCTCGATCCTCGGTCGTCACCACTCTTTGGGTCAGAATTGGCCCCGATCTTGGATTGTCACCTGAGTTAGGTCAGAATTGACCTTGGTCCTCGGTCGTCACCACTCTTGGGTCAGAATTGGCCTCAGTCTTAGATCGTCACCTCAGTTAGGTCAGAATTGACCTTGGTCCTCGGTCGTCACCACTCTTTGGGTCAGAATTTCCCCCGATCTTGGATCGTCACTTGAGTTAGGTTAGAATTGACCTCGGTCCTCGGTCGTCACCACTCTTTGGGTCAGAATTGGCCCCGATCTTGGATCGTCACCTGAGTTAGGTCAAAATTGACCTCGATCCTCAGTCCTTGGTCGTCACCACTCTTGGGTCAGAATTGGCCCCGATCTTGTATCATCACCTGAGTTAGGTCAGAATTGACCTCGGTCCTCAGTCGTCACCACTCTTTGGGTCATAATTGACCTCGGTCCTCGGTTGTCACCACTCTTTGGGTCATAATTGACCCCGATCTTGGATCGTCACCTGAGTTAGGTCAGAATTGACCTCGGTCCTCGGTCGTCACCACTCTTTGGGTCAGAATTGACCTCGGTCCTCGGTCGTCACCACTCTTTGGGTCAGAATTGGCCCCGGTCTTGGATCGTCACCTGAGTTAGGTCAGAATTGACCTCGGTCCTCGGCCATCACCACTCTTGGGTCAGAATTGACCTCGGTCCTCGGTCGTCACCACTCTTTGGGTTAGAATTGACTTCGATCTTGGATCGTCACCTGCGTTAGGTCAGAATTGACCTCGATCCTCGGTCCTCACCACTCTTGGGTTAGAATTGATCCCGGTCTTGGATCGTTACCTGAGTTAGGTCAGAATTGACCTCGATCCTCGGCCGTTACCACTCTTTGGGTCAGAATTGGCCCCGGTCTTGGATCGTCACCTGAGTTAGGTCAGAATTGGCCTCGGTCCTCGGTCGTCACCACTCTTTGGGTTAGAATTGACTCCCATCTTAGATCGTCACTTTAGTTACGTCAAAATTGACCTCGATACTCGTTCGTCACCATTCTTGGGTCAGAATTGGCCCCGGTCTTGGATCGTCATCTGAGTTAGGTCAGAATTGACCTCAGTCCTCGATCGTCACCACTCTTGGGTTAGAATTGACCCCGATCTTGGACCGTCACCTAAATTAGGTCAGATTTAACCTCGGTCCTCAGTCGTCACCACTCTTAGGTCCTCAGAACTGACCTCGACCCTCTGAATTTGCCACCCTCGCTCTTTGGGTCCTCAGAATTGACCTGGACCCTCTAATTTGGTCATCCCCAGCATGCTCCTTAGGTCCTTAGAATCGACCTCGACCCTCTGAATTGGTCATCCTCACCTCCTTAGGTTCTCAGCATCGGCCTCGATCCTCTAAATTGGTCACACTCTCTCAGAAGCATCATGCGGTTCTAATCGATGGCTATCATTTATTCTAAACTCACCCGTCGAGGGGTTTTGTAGACACCTCATTCTGTTACCCCCTAACTCTCCTTAGGTCCCTAGTACCTCCACTCATCACTGTAAACCCTGGTCACGTCCCGAGTACTGACCTGAAAGCCATCGGCACTCCCCGGCTCAATTTGACCAAAAATTCAAACTCTTTGTCTTAACTGAGACTCAATGAATCTTTGAAGGGCACTGAATACCCTTTCCAACGGTCCGCCCCGTGCATCATTCTGACTTACCATGCGGACGAACGATCCATTTGCATCCGAAACCCGACCTAGAGGCCACCGGGCGCTCCCGGGATCTGTTTGACCTAGGTCAACTCTTGAGCTCGACTGAGGCTGAATGAATCTTTGAAGGGAACTAAAAATCCTTTCCAACGGTCTTCCCCATCTGCGATTCTGACTTTCCATGCGGACGAACAATTCGTTTGACTCCGAGAGGTCACCGAAGGCTTCTCGGGCCTAGTTGACCAAAGTCAACTCCCCGAACTAGGTCAAACACTTTGGAATGTCGAAATACATCTCTTAACCTTTCTAACGGTTCATCCCGTGCACGATTTGGACTTACCATGTGGACGAACGATCCATTTGCGTCCGAATGATTCCCCGTCCAGCGGACTAACAAACGCTTCCGAGCCATATTTGACCAAAATTAAACTCCCGAACTCAGGAGCAGTCCAAAGGACTTTTGAAGGTAATTTTCCGAAACATACTGAAGCGCACTACCAAATGGAAGGTCCCAGACCCTACCTATCGGCACCTGCCGATAGGTAGTTCCATGGCAATGCCAATCGACAGACCCCTGGGCCTATAAAAGGAGGCCTTGGCCTCATTTACAAAGGGGAGCTCAGATCAGAAGCAAATCACTCTCAACAAATCCCAGAAACCTCTCTCTAAGGCAGCATGATTTCAATTTCCAAATCCTCCTTTTACTCCCACTTTTCATCATCCCCTTCATCAAACTTTGTGAATTAACCACTCCCCATCATCATCCAAGTGCAAGGGTTGCTCCCCAACATTCAAGATCTCCAAGAAGGTCCAACTTTCTCAAACACTCTCTTAAATTTGCAATAACTTGGTTTCTTACTTAGAACTTTTATTATCTCATCTCACACATCATAAATATACTTTTTATTAATTATTATTGCACATCCCATATTTTCGTATAAATAAAAACCCAAAAAAAACAAGAAAAAGAGGGTTTACTCATAAATTCCAAACAGGGATTCTCACCCATTTTCCACACTTTTCTCACAACTAAAACACTTTTTTTTCACACACACACACAATCACAAATAAGATATTTCTCCATTTGGATTTATGGGTTAAACCCCACCCCTCGTTGTGTATACGAACTACGTGGACTTTGATGCCTTTATAGGCTACGTAGGTATCTCGGGGTAAAACTCGAGACTCGAGTCCTTTTCTCACTTTTTCTCTTATTTTCTATCTTCTCTTTATCTCACTCTCCACTATATTCTATATATTTGTTCTTAGTGGCGTATTATTCCACATGCGTTATCGTTCCCTTGTAATGATCAACGCAAGGGTAATCGCGCAAATCCTATTTTCTACACTAATCTCACATTCCTACGGATGACACGCCTTATCTTTTCCATGATACAAGTTGAGGATTCATACCTCCATTATATATATATACACATGCACACATATCACGGGGGGAAACATAAGGAAAAATAACAAATATCCATGAGAGACTGAAAGGGCGGAATGGGTGCCTAACACCTTCCAATTTCGTAACTAAGCCTCCGAACCCTTCTCGAATCATTTTGGTTTCGCACGCACCAGTATGTCTTTGGATGCCATCCTTCAGGGTGGCTTCCCCTTTTTCTTTTGTCTATTTTGAGTAAAATAGACTGGCGACTCTAAATCTCCCTACATTTTTACACCTCACAAAACCGACGCCGATCGAAGCGCTCTCCCGAGAGGGGACGCGCGGGACCCGAAGGATCCCTTCCTCCCTCCACGGTGGGGATCGGGGATGGCCACAATATCGGCTACCACTATTAACAAACTTAGTCATATTTCCTCGCCTAATGAGAATCTTAGTCTCATTATTCAAATCCAAGCAATTATCCATGTTGTGGCCATGATCTTTATGGAAATTGCAGTATTTAATTTTTTCTCTTCTGTTAAAGGAAAGACTTACACTTTCCTGAACATTTTAGGTAATTAACTTCTCTAATGTCCTCGATGATGTCGTGCACACCCATAGTTAACGAGATATATTCATCGAACTTCCTTGATTTATTAACCTTTTTATAGTCCTTGAACTCCTTCTTTATCTCTGAGCTTTTGTTGGTATCGGCCTTCGAATGGATAGACTCCTTTGCTACCGTACCTTCCTCATCATTCATAATCTTTCAAGCATTGGCTAATAGCTCAGATAATATTTTCGGTGGCTCCTTGGCCAATATCCAGAACAACTTTCCAGGTTGTAGGCCACTCGTGAGTGATGTGTTTACATTCTTCTCTTCGTAGTCAATGACCTCCATCTTTTTGGTATTGAATTAGGCAATATACTCCCTTATCATATTATTCATTGTATGATGAACAATTAAAAATCTTCCACCTTTATGCCTGGATTTGAACCAAAAAAGTAGTTACTGATGAAGCGGTCGAAAGTTTGAAATTTGACCTATTGGCAAACAAATTTACCAGATTTGAGTTGAACTAGTAATCGTACTGAAGATTTCATGAAAACATATCTCTTTGAGGATAAATTAAATATCCTATGCAGCCTAGTACTACTCTATATGTAAAGAAAGGATTTGATGTGCTATCATATTTAGGAGTGATGATAGGTGGTTTGAACTTTACGGGCATTGGATAGCTCATGATCGATGATGTGAAAGGGTACACTTGTATGAAATCTCTCTATAGATGATTTTTGGTCTTCATGATCTCTCCTAGAAGATCCTTTAGACAATTGATTAACCCCTTCCAGGGTTGCTTTCGTAATGCCCTGACCCAAATTTATGGGTTACTCGTGATTTACGTGGTCCGACTCGAGCATTAGGTGTGAAGTGCAATGAAACAGTTTTATTTTAATTAACGTTACACTTGTTAGCATGCGATTTCAAATTTCAAGATGAACTACATGAGGGACCCATGGGGATCACACTAGAGTCCAAGTAAACATAGCTAATAACGTAAAACATAAATAAAACATACTTACCTGTATAGAGCTCTCAAAATATGAAGCCTCTCCCAACTAGCCGTAGCCAAGTGGGGATGTGAGCCTAAGCCTAGTGGGATTTATACAAGTAGTATATAAATGAATGAAAGAAAGGAATACTCACACGATATAACCACATGCATGGGAAAATATGTATATGTATATATATATATATATATATAAACATACCTTTAATAAGTACACATACTAATTCATTAACCGTTTTACTTTCAAAAATCTTACTTATCCATATTAATTTACCTTGATCTAGTAAGGACTTCCTTTGTTAATACTTAGAATTTTCACCTTGTTTAACACACCCGGTCCAACACTTGAAACCTTTACACTTGATTTGATCCGAACCCATTACTTTACCGTATTTTAACCCCTTTCATTTATTTCATTACACTTTAGTATTTTCATTGAACACTAAGGGTGTTCGCGGTCCGATTCGATCCAGTTTTTAGTAATTTTAAGGACCGAACCGATTAAACCGATCCTAAAAAATACGGACCAAGACCGGACTGATTAAATCAATTTTACAGGCTTAGTCGGTCCAATTTTTTATATGGTCGGTCCATTATAACTTGTCGGTCCTAATCTTATTGAAACTCAAAAAACTAAAATAATGCATCTGAAATGAAAAAAAATCAGAGATAAACTCTAAATATAAAATATATGTTTTTTTTGTTCAGATAATAGATACCGAGGTCCGATGTATTATCATGATGGAATACACATCTGAGTTAAACTATCATGTATAGACAAATCTGATGTATGTTTTTCTTTTAAGAACAGGTCCGATGTATGGACAAATCCGATGTATTTTTTTTAAAATTTGAATAGTGTAGATAATACACAATTCAGAAGAACTTGAATACCGTTGTGCTGCTTTATGCGAGAACTTAAAAGAATAACTTGAATACCGCTACGCTACTGTGCGTGAGAACTGAGAAGATGAGAGGTGCTGTGGCCTCTACCATAGATACACGTGAGAACTGAGTATAAAACCTCTATCGTAGATAGACGTAGTAGAGGATACAGAAGAGGTTTTTCATTTTGAAAGAATAAATAATTGGAGTTTGAGAGAGAGTAGAGAAGATGAGAGCAGGAGCGGATGTGGCCGTGAGAGAGAGAGAAAGGACAGTAGAAAAGAATAGGGTTTTTTGGTTTTCTCCTATTTTCATATTAATAGCATACCCCTCTTCTTTCTTTGAGTATTTGTTATATATTATTAGTAACCGGTCCGTATCAATCCAGATCGGGTATTTAATAAGGGGGACTCAGGACCAGAACGATTAGACCGGTCTGTTAACAAAAACATGGACCGTATCGATTAAAAAAATGGTAAAAATAGGGCGATTTTGTTCAGTCCGCCGGTCCATTAGATTTTCTAAATAGCCCTAGTGAACACCACCATTCCAATACACGCATTCGCCCTGTTAGAAAATACTTATTTAATATTTGAAAATCCTTTTTACAACACATTCTTTTGTTAAACATGGGTTTAACCATTTATTTACTTTCTTTAACCCTTTTCCATTCATTTATGGACGTTAATAGATTTACACATTTACTTGTCCATTTTACCTTTGCCGGAACATTTACGACATTCATTCAAGTTAGGTTGTATTAACACATTTTTACCACACTACCCATTACTTGGTATGCCCCATATTTTCTTTATCTTCTCTCGAAATCTTCCTATGCCGCATACTTACATGGGCTCCACACCGACGGTTATGCGCAACATATGCTTTGGACAGTGATTTAGGACTTTTCACCCAAGGGCTTCGGGACCTTCTTGCTTATTCCCGGCTGCATCTGAGTCCTTATTAACGTGTTTAACATTTTACACATGTCCACATTGTTCCACTTCTTTACTTTTATCCAGCCGAAGCCAAAACCCGGACTTAACCGCCCGTTTTTCAATTAACACTTGGAAAATTATTTCTTTTCTTCTTTAAGTCCCTTATCCACAAACACGTGATTTATACTAAAATCATTCATGCTTTAGGAGTTAATTTAGTTTCACACACATTAGTGTAAAGGCATTCTTTAACACAATTTTAATCCATAAAAAGGTTCCACTTTAAGTAAATTACCAATTTACCCTTTGTTTACCAAACTTGCAATTTAGTTCCTTAACAAGTGTTCTTTTCAAATGGTTATTAAGTCTCCAACTTAACTTTTAAAACACTTTAACCATTTTAATACTTGCTTAACATCACACTTTTTCCCAACTTTCACACTTATCACTTGAACACTTTTAACACATAAACAACACTCTTTACAATTTAAGCTCCCAATTTCCATTTGTCTTCTTTCGTGCATAAACCCAACGAGACATTCTTTAACTTTATCACATATTTATTATCAAAATACTACAAGTTGATATGCGTAGAAAATGGATTTTAACACTAAAATCATACCAAGTGGATTAAACATGCATATCAAGTAAGAAAGACATTTTATCAATTTTTTTAAACTCGACAAATGTCCATTTATTCCTAAAGTCTCTGTTTTTCAAGCAACTTAGAAATATTTAGTTCATAAATATTATGACAACATTGACATCATTCCACATTTTTATTCCGTAAAATGTCCATTATTTCTTTTTACAAGAAATACACCAAAATAGCCCTTTCTTACATTTTTATTTCCCTAAAAATGTCTATTTTCAGTTTTACTAGAAAATATACACAAACAATATTTTCTTAAATTTTTATTTTCCTAAATATGTCTATTTTCATTTTTATTAGAAAATATACACAAATAATAATTTCTTACATTGAAAAATGCCTATTTTAAATTTTATTAGAAAATATACACAAATAATATTTTCTTATATTTTTATTTCCATAAAGATGTCTATTTTCAATTTTATTAGAAAATATACTCAAACAATATTTTTTTCACATTTTTATTTCCATAAAAATGTCCATTTTCGGTTTGCTAGGAAATCCAATATTATTTCACGACAATCCTACTCTTAATATTGAAAAATCATAAGACTACAATATAGACCAAACAGTCTTCAATGCAAAGAGTAGATTATCCCAGCAAAATGACTCCAAAGACAGTGGTGGTGGTGATGAAGATGGGTGACTCCCCCTCCTCCAAAGGTGGCCCTAAAAGGAGTTACACAAAGCTCCACCATGCAACCTCCAAAAGAAGCTCCAAAAAATACTCCAAAATGTTCACCAGTCCCTCTTCTTCCTCTAAAAGCAACTCCCCTAAAATACTCATCAAAATCCCTAACAACAACTTCTATATATTATCATAGATTTATATCAACTTGGTGAAAATAGGGTGTTCTATGGTGTGAGTGTACTTGTTATAACTTAAATAAAATGGTGGAGGTTAGTTCTTGGAGGAAGACATAGAAGGTTGAGTGATCTTGAGAGAAGTGGAGAAGATAATAATATTATGTAGGTTTACTACCCCAAAACCCTTCTTATATATCCGCAACAGGTCCCCAAACCATATATAAAATGTGCCATCTGCTACACTTAAAATCATTAAGATCCAAGAGCTGATACAGAGGTGTGATCGACGGTTTTATGGTTGACAGCATAACTAGCAGACTGTCTTCATGGTTTTCTTGTCCTATGGTTCTTTCCTTTATCCCCAAGACAAAGGCTATAATCATAATACATATACGTATCCTCTGTGTCCATCTAGAGTGTTAGGCCCATGAGCTGACACAAGATCTTGGAAGAAAACGTTCAATTGGCCAACCTGCTACATTGTTTGAATGACTCAATGCATCGTTGGAACAAAAATAGTGGATTCATTAACATGGATCATTCCTATGTTAGAATTCATATATTGTGCTTCCTTAAACAATCTTAGATCATGCCTAGCCTGGGATGATACAATTTTGACACTCCTCGATACACACATCAAAGATAATCACCCGATCATATAGTTCTACCTGACCGTTATCTCCTGGGTACCACAACATGTGGATATATATGTGATCACCTCCTAGGTAAATTCCGAACCAAGTACAATATTATCCTCCAATTTTTTAACAGTTTCCTCTTTTCATGAATACTATCAAGTCACAACCTCGAAACACATGATCGAGTCATAACCAGTTATACCGACTAACTAACAACCATGTTGACCCAAGGCAATCAAGTGACACATGCAACCCTCATGAAAGAGTGCTAGACCATGCGCACATGCAGACTGTTATAGAATAAAAGTGCATCCGAAGGAGAACGCATTTACAATACACCAAATCCTACGAATAGTCACGCCCAGTGGGTCATGGCCCTAATCCGCGACTAGAAATTTACGGACTTGGGCTATGACCATTCTATTTTTTGGCGTGACCATATTCATTACCACATTAAGTCATGGATTCTCTAGAAGTGGTCACGTCCCAAGTCCCTGACCACTGTGGGTCACGAACTTGGGCCATGACCAGGGCATCACCATATTGGCACCAAATTCGTGCCAAAATTCCCTCCAAGCTCGGTCGCGGATGGGTCACGGACTTAGGACGTGACCAAAGGCATAACAAAGCATAAAATAGGCACAGGGTCACCGCTATGGGCCGTGACCATTTCTTCGTGTGGACCACGGCTATGGGCCATGACCATACCTCATTCAAGCAATAGGTCTTATGGGAAAAGGGTCGCACATGGTGGATCATGGCTCTAGGCCATGATTAGAATCAATCTATCACCACACTGATTTAATTTATTAGCCGCGTGCTTAGTGGGTCACGGCTCTAAGCCGTGACCAGATTCAGTACATAACAAAAATGCTGCAATTTTATATACGAATTCTAAGGGGCTGTGCGATTTCTAACGATTTCCAAGGGCTGTGTGATTTCAGTGATTTGATTTAGATTTCTAAGTCTGGTATGTATAAATTCATTTTCATTTCATTTGGATTTTGTGATTTCTATCTAAAGCCCTAATTTATGTGTATGTATGTGTAGATTTATGTTTGTATATGAGTATGTATTGATTTATGCTTATGTTTTTGTTTGTATGTGTGTATGTATAGATTGTATGTGGGTGTATGTATAGATTTCTGTCAAAAAAATATTAAGGTTTAGTAAACCCTAAATTGTATGTGTGTGTATGTATAGATTTATGTCAAAAAAAATATTAGGGTTTAGTAAACCCTAAATTGTATGTCTGTGTATGTATAGATTATCTCAATAAACCCTAAAATGTATGTGTGTGTATGTATAAATTATGCCAATAAACCCTATGGTGGTGCAAGCTTTGTAATAAGCATGTTTCATATTAACAGGGTTTGGAATGTCCACAAAACAGAGGAAACTCTGCCCAACTTTTTTTTTTGGTCTGTGAATTATTAAGACTTGTAATATTTTTAATTTTTAATATATATATATTAGTTTATTAACAACGTTCCCGATTCACAATTTGTGATTTTTTTATCGTTTTGCTAATAATAAACATTTGTAAAACCTCGTACGCGTCCAATGTTACAGGTAGCAACCGACCGTGCAGTCGCAGGACCCCCAATTTTAGGATTGGACAAATAAAACTTTTTTTTAATTATATTTAAGTATGGTCATAGACTTTGTCCGTGACCATTTCTATTTTTTTCATAGCGCATAAAAATGGTCGTGACCAAAGTCCGTGACCGACAACGTGACGAAAATGTAAAAAATTCGCGCAATATGGGTCACGGACTTTGGCCGCGACCATTTTTTTCATTTTTTTTCATCATAGTGTGGGTCGTGGTCTTTGGTCGCGATCAATTTTTGTCACGGTTGTGGGTCACGGTCTTGGTCCGTGACCATTTTTTTTTTCGTCGCGGTGTGGGTCAGGGACTTTGTCTAGGACCAATTTTTGTCACAGTTGTGGGTCACGGACTTCAATCGTGACCTTTTTTTTTCCTTTTTTTCGTTGCGGTGTGGGTCACGGACTTTGACCGAGACCAATTTTTGTCACAGTTTGGGGTCACAGTCTTGGGCGGCGTCAATTTTTTTTCCCGTCGTGATTTGGGTCACGTCCTAAGTCCACGACCATCTGTTGTGACCCCTGCAAGCCGTGACCACTTTTTGTTCATGAACTTGGGCCACAACCCATGAAATTGGTCATGCCTGAAATGGTCACGACCCAAGTCTGCGACCCACAATCTTGGTCAGGGATTTTAGCCGTGACCATTCGCCAGTTTTGGTGTAGTGTCATATATTGTGATACATTAACCACAACATGCCTAACCCCTATCATTACTGAGCTAGAGTAGCCCTACTTTCAAATCAAACTAATCAATAACTTCCCAATACTAGGATCAAGTATGACACAAGAAATGCAACGAATTAGGAGACTACCACGCCCAAGGGAAATAATCAATTTTTGATAATGAATCGACTCACATGAAGTGCGAACCCACAACGTATGCTTGAATTCTATAACTCTTTACCGATACCTGCTAAGTACCATAGCCTTACAACGTACCCTGGCATGGCCCCTAACTTTAATCAGTTCTACTCAAGACTCATTCATCCATGCCGGAGGAATTGAACTCAAACAAATTTCATTCGAGAAGTTGGAGCGCTAGGCTTCCCTACTTAGGACTAATGCTACCTACCTGATACTGGTAAGCATAACCATCCTAAGCAAGATGAAGTTACTCCTCTTGACACTTATCACTATCTAGTGACCTATCATAGCTAGGACTCCAAAATTTCAATACGCAACATCTAACCTTAGTTTTTGAGATCACTCTCACCAAGTGCACGTAACGCTCACACGGTTTTAAACATTTTGTTCATGAATAGTTACTACCACTCTTACCACTGAATACATGATACTAAACCATAAACGTTCTAATGGCATCTCAACTTTCAAGCATCACTCATGCCCTATGATTTCCTTCGATAGAGTCATTACTAACCATACAGGTAGCACACTTAAGTCTTATAATTAAGCTTAACACTTCATCCCAAGTGCTATTTTTAAAAGCCATAATGAACATCGTCGTGTTCTAAGTCTCCTAAGTGTACCACCTAGCATTGATCAACTTATTCTCGAAATTTTCCTCGAAGGTCATATCATGATACATGCCTATAAATAAAATCCATAGCACTGAATCTAAGGTATTGCCACAAATCCACAAGATTTAATCATGCTACAATCATCAGTGGTCTACAATCACCTATGTAGACTTCAATACAACAATGGTTCTTAATATCTCATGGGAAAAGACATCAAACTCAAATTTTCTCTAAAAAAAATTACACATCTATTACAAGGAACCACCAGTCATACCATGATCTATGCTACTCGACCTGAGTTTCACTATGAAATGGACATCACTACATAACCCTCAATGAAACAATAAATCCCAAGGTTTTGAAGAGAGATACTATCATTGTTGCAATGCATGGTACACCACCTTAGACTCATTATTCCCAAGGAATGACTACCCCTCGCATCAATATTTCATTAGACAATCCTTAGTACATACCTCCAAGGGACTTTTTTACACGATTTCACCAATTCACAACCTTTTAATCTCTTATGAATGTTCAACCCCTATAACTGAATTTCCTTATTATGTAACCCTCACAATACGTGCCAATCTACAAATTAACACAACTATATACTTTGGTAGGATACGGGACATCGATCAATGCTTATGAACACTAAGGCCCATGCCCACAAATGCCATAACGGATCCTATTTCTTAATGCTGACTATAATCACAAAACTTTAAATTAATATTACCCAGGTGTTGGCAGGACACGGGATGTCGGGTATTATTCCTAGATAAGTCCCACCCTATTGACGCCGCAAGATGTTTTATTCTAAACATCACAACTCATATACTCATTACCAAGTCACCACGATCATCTAGGTTCACCCCTAGGTTACCTCAATCATCATGATTATTGTTGATGTAAAAAATTAGATTATCTCTAATTATTTTAATCACAGATAAAAATGAATGAGTAAATGAGACAAAGATTTTTAAAGTGGTTCAGCCTTATAAGAATGGCCTACGTCCATTGTTTTTGTTATTGCTGACTGTTTGGAATTATCGATAATAGGTTTTTACTAAGAAATTCCGAGTCCCCTTACAATGAGGATGATACAATGTATTTATAGCCCTGAGGCTGTACATGCGAAAGAATAATACATAGCTGTCTGATAGGCGTGTACATCTGTATGATAATAATAAGCATTTAATGCACAGTCAATCTGTTGGTTATTCGGATATTAATGTTCTATACGAGATGCAGCTCGGACCGCCTAAGTAGCTCGGTATACATGAGTTGCTCGGTACAGTAAAGTTCCTCGAAGAACACTTGTTTCTCGGAGCGTCTGAGCTGGTCGAGGAGGTTGAGCTCCTCGAAGTCAAGGTGTTATTAAAAATGTTTGTAGGTGCCCTGTAGATTGACACGTGTCTCCACATAATTGATCCACGTCAACAAACTAAATTTGGTATCAACAATTATCTAAATCCATATTATAGTCAAGGTACATAAATTGAGATGAACTAAACCTAAGTTCACAACCAAGGTACCTAGTACGTCCTCACCACGGGACTAACACTTATAAACAGATTACTCAGTCACTTAATTTCAATCTAGGAAATCATAAGTTTCCATCTAAGTCGCAATGAACACTACACGATGTTACTACTACTACTACTACTACTACTACTACTACTACTACTACTACTACTAAGGATTCTTGGTAGGATACATGACACGACGTAAATCTGTACACCCCTAGGTATACACTCTCGGTGTCACTAAAGTTATTATTCATCAAATGTTGCATTATTATTTCAATCACTACCCCGATGGGTTAACTAAGGTTCACTCCCTTGTGGCCGCTTCCCACAAATGGCCCATAACTTCAGTCATAGCTCACAAGATACATTCATCAGCTAACAACCACTAAGGCGATCACCCACAAGGATAACATCATACTTAACTAAGGATGAAGATGCCTATCCCCAAATGTTGACCCACACAAATTTACATTCTTGCCAAATTTTCCATCAACCACGGTATTACCCCAAGGATCGAATTTGCCTAATCATCACATCAATATTGACCTCTCACATGTGTCACACCCAAGGCTACATATAATTTAAGTCACGATTTTCCTTTACATAATTATGACACTCTAACAATCAATACTTACCGTTGATTATTCACACTATGGTTCCATTTTCCCAACGAGAATTATATCACTCTTATTAAAATCTCTAAAAACTTTATGTCCACAAAGACGGGAACAAAAAACACCTCACACTATGAACCTTGGTGTCACCACTTATCGATTTACATGGACACCCGTAAATTATTAACACACTTAATCAGAAATGTGAAAGCGATTTATACAACTAGCTTGAATGTATGCCACTTGGCAATAATCTAACTTATCGTGATAGCCTCTTAGACTTTACCGTCAAGGACACGAACTAAACCCTAATCAAACTAGCATGACTGGCCCAACCACAATGACATCAAAAGATCCAATACCGACCTCACCACGTCACACCCGAAAGGAACCTTGAACCTAGAGCTATGATACCATTAGTGATGCCCCGACCTAGATTTATGGGTTACCATGACTTAACCCGGTCCGACTCGAGTGTTAGGTGTGAAGTGTAATAAAACAACCTAAATAATGTTTCTAGTCTAGTTTTATTTTAGTAAACATTTCACTTGTTAGCATGAGATTTCAAATTTCAATATGAACTACGTGAAGGACCAATGGGGAGCACCCCGAAGTCCAAGTAAACAGAGCTACTAACACAAAACATATATAAAATATACTTACATATATAGCTCTCTCAAAATATGAAGCCTCTCCCAAATTGTCATAACAAAGTGGGGATGTGAGCCTATGCCCAGTGGGATTTATACAAGCAGTATAGAAATGAACGGAGAAAAGGAATACTCACACACTATAACTACACGCATGCAAAAACACCTATATATCTACATACGCATACCTTTAGTAACTACACATGCCAATGCATTAGCTGTTTTACTTTCAAAAATCTTATTTATCCAGATTAATTTACCTTAATCTAGTAAGGACTTTCTTTGTTCATACATAGAATTTTCACCTTGTTTAACACACCTGGTTTAACATTTGAAACCTGTACATTTGATTTGATTTGAACCCATTCATTTACCGAATTTTAACCCCTTTCATTTATTTCATTACATTTTAGTATTTTCATTTAACACCGCCATTTCAACACATGCATTCGCCCTGTTAGAAAATACATATTTAATCTTGGAAAATCCTTTTTACAATACATTCTTGTTTTAAACATGGGTTTAACCATTTATTTATCTTCTTTAACCCTTTTTCCATTCCTTTGTGGACATTAATAGATTTGTGCATTTACTTGTCCATTTTACCTTTACCAGAACATTTATGACATTCATTCAAGTTAGGTTGTATTAACACATTTTACCACAACACCCATTTCTTGGTATGTTCCATATTTTCTTTATCTTTTCTCAGAATTTTTCTATACGGCATACTTACACGGGCTCCACACTAACGGTTATGCGCACCATATACTCTGCCTAGTGGTTTAGGAATTTTCACCCAAGGGCTTCGGGCCCTTCTTGCTTATTTTCGGTTGCATCCGCGTCCTTATTAAAGTGTTTAACATTTTAGATAGGTCCACATTGTTTCACTTCTTTACTTTTACTCGGCTGAAGCCAAAACTCGGACTTTACAGCCCGTTTTTCAATTAACACTTGGAAAATTATTTCTTTTCTTCTTTAATCCCCTTATCCACAAGTATAACTAAAATCGTTCACACTTTAGGACTTAATTTATTTTCACAAACATTAGTGTAAAGTCATTCTTTAACATATTTTTATTCCATAAAAATGTTCCACTTTAAGTAAATTACAAATTTATCATTTGTTTACAAAACTTGCAATTTAGTTCCTTAACAAGTGTTATTTCTAGAATGGTTATTAAGTCTCCAACTTAACTTTAAAACACTTTGTCCATTTCAACACCTGCTTAATATCACACTTTTGCCCAACTTTCTCACTTGTCACTTTAACACTTTTAACACATAAACAACACCCTTTACAATTTAAGCTCCCGATTTCCATTTGTCTTCTTTCATGCTTAAACCCAACGATACTTTTTTTAAACTTTCTCACACATTTATTATCCAAGTACTACAAGTTTATAAGCGTAGAAAATTGACTTTAAATACTAAATTCCGACCAAGTGGATTAAACATGTATATCAAGTAAGAAAGACATTTTATCAATTTCTTTAAACTCGGCAAATGTCCATTTATTCGTAAACTCTCCATTTTGCAAGGAACTTAGAAATATTTACTTCATAAATATTTTGACAACATTAACATCATTCCACTTTTTTATTCCGTAAAAATCTCCATTATTTCTTTTTACTCGAAATACACCAAAATAGCCTTTTATAACATTTTTATTTCACTAAAAATGTCTATTTTTAGTTTTACTAGAAAATATACTCAAAAATATTTTCGTACATTGTTATTTCCATAAAATATCTATTTTCAATTTTATTACAAAATATACACAAGTAATATTTCTTACATTTTTATTTCTATAAAAATGTCTATTGTCGGTTTTATTAGAAAATATACACAAACAATATTTTCTTCCATTTTTATTTCCATTAAAATGTCTATTTTCAGTTTTATTGGAAAACATACGCAAACAATATTTCCTTCCATTTTTGTTTCCATAAAAATGTCTATTTTTAGTTTTATTTGAAAATATACCCAAACAATATTTTCTTACATTTTTATTTCCATAAAAAATGTTAATATTCAGTTTACTAGGAAACCCAATATTATTTCATGATAATCCTGCTCTTAATATTGAACAATTTCTATATATCTTCATATCTTTATCTCAACTTTGTGAAAATAGGGTATTCTATGGTGTGAGTGTACCTGCTATATCTTAAATAAAATGGTGGAGGTTAGTTCTCGGAAGAATATAGAGAAGGTTGAGAGTTCTTGAGAGAAGGGGGGAAGATAATAGTACTGTGTAGGCTTACTATCCCAAAACCCTTCTCGTATCTCCGTAATAAGTCCACAAACTATATATAAAATGTCCTATATGCTACACTTTAAATCATCAAGATCCAAGAGCTGGCACAGAGGCATGATCGACGGTTATATGGTTCACAGCATAACTAGCAGACTGTCTTCGTGGGTTTGTTGTCCTACGTTTCTTCCCTTTATCCCCAAGACGAAGGCTATATTTATAATACATATACATATCCTCTGGGTCCATCCAGAATGTCATGCACATGAGCTGATGCAAGATCCTGGAGGACAATGTTTGATTGGACTACCTACTACGTCGTTCTAATGACTCAAGGCGTCATTCGATGACAATAGGTGTTCATTAAAACGACCTTGTCCGTCGTTCGAATGAGATAGAAAAGAATTTAATGCTCTACTGCTTATGTTCTTGTAATCCGTCCCTACAACATATATTTCCTTTTAATAAATTTGGATGGCAGTAATAGAATTAAGGGGGTAGGAGCCTAATCTTCTTCCTTTTATTTTCCTATCTTTCTAAATTTGCATATGAAGCCCCAATCATTTCCAACTTAAGAAAGGTATATATAATTCATTTCCTAAAAATCCTATAATCCTTATATAAGACTTTTATAAAATCCATAATTCAATTAATTTTTTTTAACTCTAATTTGTGCCTCATCATATATATTTCCATATATACGATTTAATTAATTTATTAGGGTGGGGTATTAGAACTCTTCCTTGTCAGCTTTAACTGACACTATCATTCTTACCCGACCTTGATTTTAACTTGAGATCTCTTCCTGAGAAGTATGATCAACTTAGGACGATGCTCGAATGCTCAGCATGGACCTATCTAAAAGCTACACCTTTCTGGTTTCATCCCTACTTTGTTCCTCTTTATTCTCTTTGAGTATTGGTGGTCTCTTTTAGCTCTTGTGCCTAATTGGTCAACTGGGGACCCTTTGTTGAGACTCTCCAAGATGCCTATATGCTTAAGGGAGTAAGTCTACCCACCTATTCTAGTGATAGATGTGGCTTTTAATTTGTAATATCTATCATCTCGTTCAAATCCTATCTGTAAGGACACAAATTTCCAATTGAGTCCTTTGTAGTTTTGCCTCAATTTTGGATAAAAATATTTGAGTCATAGGATAGTGTTCATGTGTATCCATCAAGACTATGAAAAGTTTGAGTTGAAGATGTTTAGGCCTAGTTCAATGTGAAGACATCGTCATTGCCGAGTTTCAAGTGCCTCGTTTTGCGTCCTCGATAATTCATCTTATTTCAAGTCTCCAATAAGTGTGTGTGTGTATATATATATATATATATATATATATATATATATATATATATATAGGGACTTGGAATAATTTTTAATGGGTGTAATTTTTAGTTTAAATATATTTCAAAAAAAAATGGGGCTTAAATAAAAATTGTGCATTCTGACATTTCGTTCAAAATTGTCATTCGAACGAGAATTTCGTTCGAACGAGTTTTGCCAACGAGTTTCCCTTTTGAACACAGACTTTTCGTTAGAAAGGTCATTCGAACGAAATGTCGTTTGAACGAAAAAGTCGTTTTAATGAGATTTCAGGCGGGAATAGTTTTTGGCAGTTTTTTGCATTTTCCCACTATTTTGTCCCACTATTTTTTGACAGTTTGTAACCAATTTTGGGATAGATTTTTTAGAAGACTTTTGAGCATCCTTAGAGAGCTTTTGAGAGAAATTCTTCCAACGAAAAAGTCCATGTTTTCATGTGTTAAATTTCAAATAGAAAATTTTCTTCAAACACATGTTAATAATACACCCATAGTTTAGTTTGTTTAGTCCAAGTATCTATACATACATATATTGTGCTTGGAGCAGTTTGGCACCGGGGTCTACTCTACCCATCGAAGAGTTGTTTGGGGTCATTCTCTACCCAAAAAGGATATAAGTTTGTTGCGGCATTCTCATACGATGAAAGGCACCGTGTGTGGTTGGCAGGTTCCCAAAAAGCTTTATTGGAGGAGTCCAAAGTTTCGATGGAGTTCGGAATTGTCAACTAAGCAGTGGTTAGTACAAGAAGAGACGTCAGGGTCTTAAAGGATTCAAGTCGAGTTGAGTAAGTCATTTGTCTTGTACTTGTAAAAATTATGTACTTATTGGACTTAAGGCTAGGGTCGTCTGAGGTTTTTTCCATTTGGGTTTTCCTCGTATATCGCGGCATAGTGGTTGTGAAGTTATTTTATCTTGCAAATCAAATAGAACGCATGCTTTGGATGAAAAGATAAAATATGGTTTAATTCACTACTCTTGTTTAATTTGGTGCAAAATTTAATTTGGGTGAAATCTGGTTTAATTTAATTCAAGTCATTAATATCATTTGGTAAATTTTGGTTTGGCCTAATTTGTGTAAAATGAATTAATCTTGATAAGATAACATTTAGGACTTTGGTTGAATTAATTTTTTTAGTGAAAGATTTATTAGTTGTATAATTTAATTTCACTTTGAGTTTAGTTTAATTTTAATTTGATAGAAATTAAAATTTGTTGTTTTTTTAAGTTGTTTAGTGAACCATCGTATTCCGTATCTTAATGGAAATTGAATTTATAAGTTTTCAATATTTAATTTTAATAGAACATTATTAAATTTGGGGGGTATTGCATTCCAACACTGTTTATCTAAACCTGCTAGTTTCTACCGCCCCCTTAAAGTACATATGTCTTTTATCTCTATGGGGGGCTTGTGCAGGCATATTTTTCCGCCGATCTGAGTTTTCACCCCTACTAGGATAGCAGGGTTCTCTTCGAGCCATCTTTGACCAGTCAGGATGCTTTACGTCACTTACCTGACACTTTCCTGCATGGCATCTTGGCCACTGGCCAAGTGTTGTAATATTCCCTACATGTCATTCATGCCTACAAAGGTAGAAGTCAAAACTTCTTCAGCGGCCATACTACTTTCTTTATTTTTACCCATTTTCATGGTATTTGTTGAAGAACAGAGTATTGTAGCCCAGAAAATGGACTGGTGGCAAGGATTATAATGAAAAGTAGATATAGAGCTGGAAGCACTAAATCTGATGTTGGACCTAAGGGATAAAGTGGGATTAAAAAGATTTTTATAACAAATGGGATGAAACCCAACAAAACAGTAGTAAATCAGGACATGGTTGTAACAACCCCGATTTTTTAAATGGGTATTTTAAAAATAATTTTGGAAAATTCGAGAAAAATAAAATTTTGGATTTAATTACTTTTAATAATTAAATATGATGGTTTTTATATTCGTAATTCGAAAGATAGATTAAAAGACTCGTAATATGAGTATATATAAGTCACGTGACATTTAGAAGAGTCCTCAAAACATAAAACACTCTAAGCGTCCTCGAAACATAAAACTCTCTAAAAATATATATATAAAAATATTCGGCCATCCGATTTAGCTAAAAAATTTTGTACACCTTTCTCTTATCTTCAGCTACCATGCCATTAAATGTCAGCCAATTCCAAGGATCCGATCCTCAGGAATATTTTTTTTAGTGTTTGTATTTAATTAGAACTCTATTTTTAATCAAACTATGAATCCTTTATATATCACAGCAAATTCGTGGCTTGGCTTTTCAAATCACTTTTTCATCAACGTTTCAACCACAATACCTCTCCAAAATTATTCCCTTTCATCTACAAACTTTATCCCCAAACTTAATCAAGCGTTTGACTCAATATTTGAAGGCTTATTTGGTGTTTCTCGAGGTTGAGCTAGAAGGAGTTTTGATTATTTTCGCGAGAGGAGCGTGATAATACGATCATATTTTGTGGATGAAATATATTTGATGATTCATGTGATGATTTTAAGGTACAGGACTTACACAATAAGCTCCTAAATTCTCTCGAGAGTATTTCGTTTGTATTTCTGTGTCCATTGCACTCATATTGAATTGTGATTCAATTGAAATCTGAAAAAAACAAATTTTTGGAATCTATTATTTGATTGAGATATATTATATTATTGATTTGAGCATAGTGGCATGAGATTTTAATATGGCACGAAAAATGAGCACCCGTTAAAATTCCAAAATCCGGATATGGCTTGAGATTCCATAGGCGCGGTGAGGTGAGGCTTGTGACTCATTGATCTGTTGTTGAAAAATTAATATTGATATAATTCTTGAGTATTGCATTTGATTTGTATATGTGATTCGTATTGTTGCGATTTATTCATGTGCTAATTATTTTTTAGCATCTATTCTTGTCATATTGTGTACTTTCCCGTATTTTCTTTTAGTTGGCGTGGATTGGGATGCTATGGATTATTTTGGAAAATTATTTTAGAGCATGGATTTGGAAGATATATTTTGTTGTATAAATTAGTGATGTAATTTTAGTTGGAGAATTTTGTATTTGAGAGAAACTTTATTGTAATCATTATTGTGGAAATAGAAGGATTATGGGCTTGTTGTATTTTAATTGTGATAATTTATATGCTCTATAATCATTATTAAGGGTTTTAGTTTAGTTTTTATCGCAGTAGCACGCTGCGTGTCTCTTTTTGAGTGCGCGGGGTGTTATAATGGTATCTTGGAATTTGAGAGCAAATATTGGTAAAAAGCAACAACAGGCTTGTAAATATCTTCCCACAGACGATGCTAATTTGTTAATGCCAAAAACCAGTGTATCGATTTATATCTTAGCTTAATATACTAATATTAAATTCTTGACCGATAAAAAGGTAATGATCGTAGAAATGTTTATCTAGAGTAAGTATAGTAGAGAAACGATGAGAGAAAATATAGGGAAACTTTGTTCACCAGGTTCAACCCCAATATGGTGCCTGTGTCCATAGGTGTAGTTGTGATTGTATTAGCTTCATTAGGTATAATCCATAATTGAATAGAGGATTATAAGCTCTCTACTTCACTTTAGAAATGGGTAGGATAATTGTAGGAAAATAATATCTCCATCCCTTGTATTAGGGATTGTGTGTCATATTTATATGGGCCATGAGTGGGAAGAGAGAGAGAGAGAGAGAGAGAGAGAGAGAGAGAGAGAGCATAGTGGAGACAAAAAGTAATGTAGAGTGACATTTGTCATGCCTTTATAGATTAGGAAAATGCATCTTTACATGTATACTGGGAGAATTGGATGGGTGCACGTTGCCCATTAATAGTGGAGGGATAAAATACCTTAAACCCCACATGCATGTCTGCTAAGTACTGCTAACGAAAACCCCACTACCTAATGCTAACCTGTACACGATGTGAACTAACACAATCAATAACTGCAGACTGGGTGAGCAAAACTGATTGCCTGTGATATTGTGTCCGAGCAGAGTTCTATGTGATGACCTGATTATGGCCTGAGCCAACCACTTCCCGAGATAATAAAAAAGGCTAGATATATTTTTGTGATAGGTTCTCTAACCATACCATATTTATGGTACAACAAACGAACAATTCATAATCCATTCAAATTATTCAACACATATGTGATAAACTTAAATAACTCAAATTAAACAGCTTAAATTCATGTTGCATACACTAAAATTATAAACAAATGACCCAAGAACTATAAATAACTTAAATAAACAAAATATTACAACTCGTTCTCAAATTAAACATTGTTTATTGTCTAATATTGGCCACCAAATAAACTGGTCAAGTGATAAAAATTTATGATAATATTTCAGCAAGAATCCTTCTCCGCTATCAATGTGAAATAGCTCTTCTCCGCAACCGATGAATATGTTATCAACCAGTATCTAAGCCTCACCCATTTTCAAAGGGCGATTATGAATAGGAGTTTCGACCTTGAAGGAAATGAGTGTGCATTAGACAATAATCCTAGTATTGGATAAGTCCCTTATATAGTATTGATATCCATAGTCACCGTGAGTTGATAAACATGATCCAAGGACTGTGGAAGGATGAGGCATTTAGGAGGGAAATGTGGAAAGATGAGGCATTTGGTAGGTAAACCTTGAGATGGAGGATAGGGGAAACATTGAGGAGGAATTGGGCGCCAAAAACCTTGAGTAGATAAGGATAGAAGGCACCCGATGTCACTCGCAAGCATTCCCATATTACTTTTAGTCTTTTGCATATCCCCATTTATTTTAGACTGACTTGCCTCTTGGCTCAAGATTAAATTAGTCATCAAATAGAGCTCTCCCTCGGGAGGTGTCATGTGTTGTTATATAATTTTTGACATATGTGATTCGCCACCTCTCTTCCTCATTTTTTTTGTCCTTTCCAAAGGTCTAGGTTAGGGCGTCATCTTCAATGTCATCATAAGGGCTCGAAGTGGACTGACTGCTAATGGCTTTGGTTGATTCCCATAGCGTGAAATTATGTTTAGTCTTATTATCATGAAAATATTTTATATATTGCGTATATATAAAAATAAATAACTGGTCATACTCATCAGAGTAGGAACCAAGTGTGGTGGGAATTAATTATATTCGTCCTGTCGGACGTGCATGTACAAGTTGTATCGATTAACTGTTTACCGTCATCCGAACTTCCCTTTGTCCTCTTTTACCATTCACTCCTCAAATCTTCATAAGATTTAGATGGTAGCATATGGACATCAACTTTATTCTCTCTATTTTGTTTAATTTTATCCCTCTGGACCAACTTTTTTTCCATTGCCTCATTTTTAAAAAGATGTTCCATTGATCGACTAACATTTAAATATTCGAAAGGACTCTGTATTTCATAGATAAAATGTGGGAGGTTGATGCCCCCTTAGGGAAATGTCTCTATTGAAGTTTCCTCCGATATTTTCTCATTTTTCAGTAATCGATCAAAGAACCATTTACTTTTAACGACCGGGAAATGAAAAACTATTACAATGTTGTTTGAAAAATGTCATCTTTATTGGCCTAATCAAATTCATCCTAGTTATCATTTTCTCTGACTCCCACATGCATTTGACTAACTGAAAAACGCTTGGATTTAAAAATCTAGACATCATTTTTAGTGGCAGTAGGATTATTCTCGATAAGGGAGAACCTAATGGACTTTTTCTTATTTGTTCGGGAGGTGTTCATAGTCGGGGTTGGGGCTAGGTGGACGGTTGGATTAACATGAATTTATTTCCTACTCGTAGATGGTACGGTTGAGTGAAACATTTGGCGAGAAGAGTATTTTTCACCTAGTATTGATGACAATATAGGAGGTGTCCCATCATCATTTATTATGATATCTCCATTGTCGTTCAAAATTATGTACAATAAAAAAATTAAGCGATTATTATTTTTCAACCTATCCAAATTATGTTTGTCTTGTTTTATTTAATCCTAACATTTTTATGCATCCTTCCTGAGTATTTGTGTTCATCCTAAGAAATATTTTCTAGTCCAAATTAAGTTTCTTTTATTTAAATTAATTCTAAAATTACTACATGTCCACCAAATGTGCAACCCCTTCCACTAATTTGGGTTCACCCCAAGAACAACTACTTAAGAAGGGGTGAATACAACCACAAAAGTAAACCAAATAGTAGTATCCATATTAGTCATCTGCACATTATCAGCATGTCCAAATTAAGTTTATTTTGTTTAAATTAATCATAAAATTAATATATGTCCACCAAATTTTCGCGTTATAACAGTCAACTAAACAGTTGTAAGACTGCGCTATGTAAAAGAAAAGATGAGTAAAGTTACTTGGTTAAAGAAATCACCTACAATTAGTTGAACTTCAGTTATTGTTCTCTAATTGCATTCGCAAATGAAACGAGGAAAAAAAACGTGTAAGTATATATATGTGTGTGGATGAGCATATGTGTTATACATTTTCACTTGTTTGTCTGTGTTATAGGGGCAGTATAACTCATTATAAGAATGGAGGTACATCACATCGTCTAATTAAAATATGGAAAACAATCGAGTATGTAATTAATTACAATCAATCCATGTTATAAGGTTAGGGGCACATCAAATCGACTATTTACTCGTTCCAATAAATCCATTGTGTGTGTATGTGTCTTTCTCTCAAACACTTTCTATACCGCAATTCAATCACACACATACACTAATTCATACTCATAAACACACACAATAATTTGCACACACCTTTTAATAAAAATTATAATAAAATACGTATAAACAATATCAAGTTCACACCCAAATCAAAACCCTCATGGTCACTCTCAATAATCTCAAAATAAGACTCATTGCTTCTATTATTATTACTAGTATTTTCCTTCTCCTATTAGTCTTAAACTTATTCTCCTATTATGTGGGTTCCATCTAGGTTATTTCGTTAATTAGGGTTTTGGGTGAAGATTAGGATTTGGCTACCTAGGTTATTTCTCTAGGCTTTAAAATTATCATTTGGTAATTTGATTATAAATTATAATGATGGGTTAATAACATTTCCAAAAAATAGCATATGGGTTAATAACAATTTCAAAATATGGCATTTTAAATACACACACATATAATTTCATAAATACACACACATAAATGTGTATATTCTTAAATAGATAAACTTTTAATAAATTACACACACTTATATATACACACACACACACACACATAATGATTTGAATACAGAGACACACAAAATACACACACATAGACACCCAAAATACACGCAAGTAGACAACCAAAATACACACATATTACCATTAAAATAATATTTTTTTGGAGAGGGACAGAGGGAGAGTAACTGAGAGAGAGAGACACAATGGTCGAAGGAGAGAGAGGCGATGGTGGTGGAGGTGGTTAGAACAGAGAGAGGGGCAGCAGAGACGGAATTAGGGTTTAGATAGAAAGAAAGTGGTCACAAAATAGAAAAAAGAGCTTGGGGTGTTTATATGTATTAGTTTTGGTTACAGTCCATGATCGTTACAAGGAATCGTGACTATTTCAAAATGGTTATGATCCTGGACTGTGACCACGCTTAACTAAACCCATTACATTTATCACAATTATGGTCACGATACGGGCCATGACCTACTTTGGAGGAAGTTTTGGCATGACATTTGGATCCATTTGGTCACGGGATGGTCACAGACCTGAGTAGTGACTCCTATGGTCACGGTCTATGGTTGTGATCAAAGGCATTGGTTTTCACCCTTTTGTCTAGTCATGGTCCTTGTTAAGTGATTTTAATGTTGGTCACAACCCGTGACCGTGACCGAGTGGTCACGACCCAGAACCTTGATCCACTTGTCGTGACCACTCTTGGCTTATGGTGTAGTGTATAAATCTTAAAGTAAAAGGGGGACTTCAACGACGCATTCATGAAAATAATAAAAGATGACGATAATATGGATATTTTTGTAAAAATGGTGGTTGGACCAAAGGGAAGTCACCTAATGGAAATTTAAAGTGCTTTCACAAAGGAGTACCGAAAAAATAAAAGAAGGTTCCGACGCTCTACGGTACGGCATATATAGCAAACAATGAATGTCCATAAACATAAGTGGGTGAAATTTAACTCTAGTATATACATGGAAATAGATGAAAAAAATATGAAATTGTTAATTTCGATAAAGGTCAAACGATTAACACTTGTACACGGATGTGATATTTCCGGGTTTAAATGATATACATTAAAAATTTTAAGTAATTCTGTAACAATGGATATTGTTGAAATAAAGAATATAACTGATGCTTAAGAGAATTAAATGATAACTTTTGGGTGACTAAATGACCCGTAGAGGGCACAAACACATTTTAACACAATAATGTTTTATTATAGTTGAAGACTAAAGAAAATAAACTTACAAAAGATGACAACTGGGGTGTTTGAATAACTTATAATAGTTATAATCCTAGGATGGTGTGTAAGTTTGAATAATTCTTTTCATACGCCAGGTGCATGCGTTATAATGCTATTTTTAGGAAATGCCACTCGTGTGGAGGTTTAAAAGTGAAACTAAAGATTTTCAAAGGAAATGGGGTTAAATAAACAAGAAGTAACAATGGAATGTGATTATCCGTGTGTTAACCATGTGGGTTAATGAGTTAAAGAAATCTTTTTGTAATAAAACGATGATGTATATAATATAAAGGTTACTGTATTTTAACCTAAGTTAAAGTAAATATTTTTGGAATAAAACATGGTTAATGCTTGTATTGTTAAATTATTGCATGTGCACTCAAGGTATTATTAAGTTATTGCTTTCATTCCTTCTGTCATTTGATTACATATTCCATTATTATTGGGAACCCCACAGTGCATTGACCCGAAAATAATGTGATTTCTTAAATTATATGCCAATTATTAAATTCAAATGCGATAGTTCACACAATATTCCAAATTTTAATTTCTTTAAAATAAAAATAAAATTAAACTAAATAAATATTTGAATTTCCACTTAAAAAAAAATTGGCTCAATTCAAGTTATAAATTATCCAACCAACATAAACAAGAATCTAGCCAAAATATTGAATTCGACTTGAATTAAATTAATTAAAACTACCTAAATTACTTAAGCACTAATTACACCAAATGTTGTGATAAATTCAATATTTATTTTGTTAATCCTAAGCATGCATCTATGTGATAATTTACAAGATAAAAATAAACACACCACAACGCCGCGATGTAAGAGGAAAACCCACAGCGAGAAAAATGTCGGATGACCAAACCAAAAGTCCACTTGGTATGGTTTTACAAAACACACAAAAAAAAGACTTACTCAACAACCTGTTTCCCTCACAAGACTTGACGCTTCTTCGTTCCTCCACCTCCACCTAGTCGACAACTTAGGAGTCCGCCTTTGTCTCGGAATCCACTGATGGGACCCAACTACCGCCAACACACGAAGTACTCCTCCACATGTACACCACGAATAAATAAAATAGAATCCTCCGTAGGAAAATTTCTCTTTTTAGGTAGAGAATGATACCCAGTGCCAAAATGATGATCTAGAAGAAAATATATATATTGGTACTTGGATGAAAATAAACTAATGGGTGTAAACTAAATTTTATTTGGAGATGAATTCATTTGGGAATCACAAAAACTAAAGGAAATTTGGATTTAGATTTGTGCTCTCAAAAACTTGATAAAACTATCTCAGGGTATCTAAAAGTCTTTTTAAAAAATTGTACTCCCGCACTATTAATAATGATGAGAAAGTAGTGGGAGGTTGTAAGTGAAAACTACTCAATAACTGTCATTTTTTTACAAAACTGACACGGTCATTCAAATGACTTTTGAATCTCATTAGAACGAGATTGCATGAGCCAATGTCATTTAAATTACTTTAACAAATGAGAATACGAACAAGATTGCAAAAAAAACTTTGTTTGATATCTCGTTCGAACGACATTCAAATTTTGTTCGAACGACTTTTCAAAAAAAAATATTTTTCTTTAAAAATTAAAAAATCATTTAAACTTTGCTTAGAAAAAAATAACATCCAATAAAAATAAATCCAAAGCTCTATATATATCATATGCATTCATACCTTTAGAGACCATGGAAAACTTGAAAGGTTGATGATGTTAAATATGGCACGAAAATCAACAATGATGGGAAATTTAATCTCTTGGTCGCTACATCTTCTACTCAAATGTCATAGGCTTGAAGGTTACAAACATTTATCCTATGTCTCAAATATTTTTTTCCGGAATCAAGCCAACACTTACAAATTGACTCAATTAGAAATTTGTCCTTATAAATCTCCCCCTTTGTCTATTCTGGGACAAAACCAAAATAAAAACCCTATGGGCCATCAAGCTCATTAAATAATACACAATCCCACCAAAAAAATAAAAAATACAGGTGCTTGACTAACACATAGTTGAAAAGCTTTGCTTTCTTTAAAATTTTGCCTCTTAAGATGAAAACATGCACACTTATACACACCATGAAATGCATATGGAATAAAACAATATAAATTAAATTATTAAATCATCTCCCTTTGTCTAACAATGTCTGCCCAAGAAAAGAAAACTCTCCCTAAGATAAATCTTCCCAAATTAAAAGGTTTAGATACGATTTCTTCCACTTTTTGTTCGGAATAGACAAAGGTTAAAGTGCATAAAATAACTCATTTCTCCCCAATTAAAACAAACTTTCCCCATAAATATAATAAGGGATAAACATAATGCAAAAACAAATTTACCATGAAATGGTGTATAGAGTTACAAATACAATAAAAAAACATGGCAACAAAAGAGATAATAATCCAAAAATAGATACATATATCAATAAGAATCATACATGGACTAAATATCAAGACACAAACTCAAAAACAAATGATATCATATATATAAATACTCAAAAGATACCAATAAAGCACAAGAACACACACACACACACACACACACACACACACACACACACACACACACACACACACATATATATATATATATATATATATATATATATACACCACACAAGACACAAAATGCAATAAGTTTTTCACAATCATATGGTATAAATGTGTCTAAATAAACATGTGGTAGACACAGTGAAGGGGTGTGAACTAGAGACCAAAGAATTATGATCCATTCTCTTTAAAATGTTCAAGGAGATCTATTTGATTTCAAAAACTTTATCAAACATAGTTTTATCCTCATGTGACAAGATAAATGAAATTAAAGAACAAATAGTCATAATGCATACAAGCCTAGAATTTTGATGATACTACAAACCAATAGAGTCATGATAAAATAAGCATAACTAGGATACATTATCATTGTGCAAACCCGTTGATATTTCCATCCAAACTCCCTCATAAATAATTATTTTATTTTCCATTGAATGAACATATAAAACTGAAGTATGTTTGCCTTAGCTCCTTTTTACATTGCCACACTTTTTTTAGGGCCTTGTCAATGGTGGCTTTCATGCAAAGGAGATTTGCTCCTTTCGTAGTCTTTTCCATGCACCCTCATATATATATACACACACACACACAATACAAATAAATCTCACGTGCAATAGTTCTTACATGCAAAAATCCTCTATAGTCATAAAAACATGTAGATGACATAATTGATAGGAGAATATCCCACTTATCTCAAATATACCTATGAAGTTAAAGTTCAAAAGAGCTCGTGCATGTCTGTAAGAGGCATATAAACAGTGAATCCATTAAGCAATTCAAAATCAAACTTCTCCAGGCAAGCATAATAAAGAACATTTTACCAATCGAAATTCATAACCAAAAGTTCTAGCCACATAGAAACGGGGGAATGATAAAGGATTCAAACACAAGTATATGCCATAAAAATGTGTAAAACCAAAATACAAAAAAAAAATATTTTTCACTTTTCCAAAAAACAATTTAAAAAACAAAAAGGACAACTTAAAAAATAAACAAAAATATTTTTGATTTTTTTTCATATAAGGCCCAATAAATAATAATAAAAAAACACAAAAGAGACACATATCATAATTTTAGAAAAAATTATATATTGGAGCATAAATTATAATATGACAAACAAACATACAACTAGCAAAAATATATCAATAAGCACAAAATCTAGTGTATGTAAAACAAATCGAACACATCAACCTTTAGAGTTAGCAAGGGAGGAATCAAGTGAAACAAATGAGAATTATAACGCCTATCATGTAAAGCCTCCAAATCGAATCTCCTAACCCCCATGAGTGAAACATGATGCTCTTGAGATTTGGTGACCTTTGTGACTCTACCCTTGAACTTCCTAGAACCAATTCTAAGGTCGAAACAAAACCTCCTAAGGTGACCCTTCCGACCACAATGTGTGAATGTGTAGACACGGTGAGAAGTATTACCTAAGAATTGACATTTTCTAGTGTTCATAGATGATTTTCTCAAAATCATGATTTTGGCTTTATTAGTGGAAGAATTTTGAGTATCGAAGCCAATACCACACATGTCATCTTTTATTTGGACGGTGCCTAAGATTTTATCTAATTTCTCTGGCCTACACTCCAAATCAAATTTGACCTGACTTGAGTCGCCCAGTTTCTGTTCAAGATCCACTATTCTAGACTCAATTAAACTCCTACTCTCTTCAAAATTAAGAAGATCTTTCTTCATAGTCTCCATTAAACCTTGAACACTATCTCTCTCACCTTCAACATACTCAAGATTCCCTCGAAGAGTTCTCTCACATGCCTTAATATCTTCAATTAAAACACTTTCAGCATTACCTATGGCATGTTCTCTCATTTTTTCTTCCAACTTCGAGTTTGCCCTTTTTAATTTCAACGACCCCGCATACAACTCAGGAAAACCTACTTGAAGTTCACTCTCCTCCTCCTATTCTTTATTCTCACTCTTTTCTCCACTCTATTTACCATCAAATTCATGGAATTAAAAAAAAATGGCCTCAGAAGTGTTATGTACTAAGTTATTGTCAATAGAAGATTTTTCACTACTGCTTACATGACTAGCCATGAACACAATAAAATTTCTCTCAATGGGGGATTTGGGTCCCTATTCCAGTTTACTATCACTGAGGGTGGCATTATATGAAATCAGTGTCTTGCCCTCCTTCCTTAGTTTAGTGGGACACTCAAATGACGTATGGACATAACCCTCACAATCATAACATCCATTCGACTCGTCCCTATTGAGATCTTCATTACGATTTTTAGGGAGTTTCTCGGCTTTGTTATACTTAGACTTTTCTAATTTCTCATAATCAATTTTAAGATTCTCTTTATTAGTCTTAAGAAATTTTCTAAACTTCTTAGCAAACATAGCCATATCATCGGAGTCGATATCAAATCCATCATCCAAATAGGTGTTTCCTCCTTCTAGGCTTTTAAAGCTATTCCCTTATATTTCTTCTCCTCATCCTTGGAGGTAAACTTGTCAAGTTCATAGGGTTGTAAGTCACCTACATGATCTTCAAATTTTGTGGAGTTTAAAGTGCCAAAAGAATTCAAAAGGATCACTTTTGGATTAAACCTCTCGGGTAAAGACCTCAAAATTTTCTTTATGACACGGTTGTCGAGCATCTTCTCTCCCAAATGAAAAGACGAATTCGTAATGTTGGACAATCTAGCATAGAACTCATCAAAAGACTCACTTTCTAACATTTTAATGGTTTTGAATTGAGTGGTAATTTTTTCGAGTTTATAAGCTTTAACGACACTTGTTCCTTCATGGGTGAGTTGGAGTATGTTCCATGCCACTTAGACATTTCACACATCATATTCTTGCGAAACTCATCCAGTGTGACTGCATTAAAAAGAGCATTTAAGCCATGGGAATTAAAATTAGCAAGTTCAAGCTCATCCCCACTCCATCTTTCTAAGGGTTTAAGTACACGAATTTCTCCTTCTAGACATGTTTGTGGAGACCACGCTCTAACAACCGATTGCAAAACCTGCTCATCTAATGATTTAAGTGCAGACCTTATGCTCGCTTTTAAATATGCATAGTTGGAACCCTCAAAAATAAAAAAATTTGAAACATGCATATTTTTCATATATAAACCAAAAACGATCTTAACATAAAAATTTAGCGTTCCCGCACTGATACAACTTCAAAGTATGTGATTTCTTAAATTATATGCCTATTATTACATTCAAATGCAGTAGTTCACCCAATATTTCAAATTCTAATTTCTTCAAAATTAAAATGAAATTAAACTAAACAAATATTTGAATTTCCACTTAAACAAAAATTAATTTAATTTAAATTATTAATTAGCCAAACAACATAAACAAGAATTTAGCCAAAGTATTAAATCTGACTTGCATTAAATTAATTAAAATTACCCAAAATACTTAAGCACCAATTACACCAAATATTGTGATAAATCCAACTTTTATATTGTTAATCCTAAGCATTCATATATGTGATAATTTGCAAGATAAAAATAAACACACCACAACGTCGCGATATACGAGGAAAACTCACAACAGAAAAAACCTCGAACGACCCAGCCACAAGTCCACTAGGTTTGGTTTTACAAAAAACACGACAAAAAGATTTGTTCAATAACCTAATGCCCTCGCAAGCCTTGATGCTTCTTTATTCCTCCACCTCTTCTTAGTCGACAACTCAGGAGTCCACCTTCGTCTCGGAATCCACCGACGAGGCACAACTAACGTCAACACTTAAAGTTCTCCTCCGTATGTACACCACGAATCAACAAAACGGAATCCTCCGTAGGAAACTTTCTCCTTATGTGTATAGAATGATACTCGGTGCCAAAATGATGGTCTCAAAGCATATATATATATATTGGTACTTGAATTAAAATAAGGTGTAAACTAGTTTTTGTTTAAAGATGAATTCATTTGGGAATCACAAAAACTAAAGGACATTTGGATTTGGATTTGTGCTCTCAAAAACTTGTTAAACTCTCTTAAGGTATCCAAAAGTCTTTTTAAAACAATTTACTCCACCACTACTAATAATGGTGGGAAAGTAGTGGGAGGTTGTAAGTGAAAACAACTCAAAAAGTATCAATTTCGGCAAAACTGACACGGGCGTTCGAACGACTTTTGAATCTCGTTCGAATGAGATTGCAGAAGTTAATGTCATTCAAACAACTTTATCGAACGAGAATATGATCGAGATTGCAGAGAAAAACTCTATTATATATCTCGTTGGAACAACCTGTGAATCTTGTTCGAACGACTTTTCTGAAAAATTTATTTTTCTCTAGAAAATAAAAAATCATTTTAAACTTTGTTTAGAAAAAAATAACACCCAATAAATATAAATCCAAGGCTCTATATATATCATATGCATTCATACCTTTAGAGACCATAAAAAACTTCAAAGGTTGATGATTTTAAACATGACACGAAATCGGTAATGATGTGAACTTCAATCTCTTGGCTACTACGTCTGCAACTCAAATGTCATCGGCTTGAAGGTCACTAACTTCTATTCTACTAGTCAAATGGTTTTGTTCAGAATTAAGTCAACACTTACAAATTGACTCAAATAGAAATTTGTCCTTAGTGGGTCACCCCGTTTCCTTTCTTACTATTTACATTAATAGCTTTGATTACATGAACCCTATAACGTAGCCTAATGGGTTCCGCACTTGTTATCATTATGCTTGTATGTCTGGAAAACGAAATTTGCTTGCTTATTCGGTAAATATAATTAATTAAAATAGACTAGTAACATTATCTAAGTTGTTTCACATCACTCCACACTTCACTCATTCAACCGGACTGAGTTGATCCATGGATGAGTCTTAAATCCATGTCGAAGCGTTACACTGAATATAAAGATTTCACATTGCGAAATTTTGCAATATGAATATTCGCATTGCAATTTGTGACACTGATCGCGACGTCACATGTAATTTTTTTTCTTCTAATTCGCATCTAAATTAAGCTTATGGATAAATATTCGTAAAAAGTAAGATTAATAAAAAAATGAATCGGCATATTAACAAAAAAATTATAGAAAAACACGTCAAAAAACTTTTGCAAATATTAAATTTAAACTTCAAAATAAAAAATGCTTCGTGTTTTGAATTATCAATGTCCGAGATTGAATTTTTCAAGCTGGCCATTTTATGACATTTTGCCTGAAATTATGGGCTGCCCAAAGGGTTTAACTTAGTCTGCAAGTCCCGTGTGTAAACTTGTCATCCCGAGACGAATTTTGCAAACCTAGTTAAGACATTGTCTTATAGTTTTCTTTGGTACATGTTGGAGGAAGCAACAGATGAAAATTGTCCTAAAACAAACATGCCGCGTGTGATTTTGTTTGTTTTCAAAATTGCGTCTCATGTATTACTATTTTTTTGTTGCCGACTCTGTGTCCTAATTGCATTCTTTGACAAGTACCATGAACTCAAATTTCTGAGCTCACAGTTGATGAAGTGAGCTCAAGAGAGAAAGAACCCAACGAAGATTGAAGAGGCGGCAGACTTCATGAACAAAACAAAACAAAACATAGCACAGGTACTGCAAGAGACGAGAGTCACCCAAAAGGCAAACCCAAGACCATATATGTAACATGCTAGCAAAAATACAAATAAATTAGCCTACAACCCGCATGCATCGCGGGCAGTGTTAATATTTAATATAAAATATGCTCATAATCTTCAATGGATTAAGAGGCAAGTACAGTCATTCGGCGATTCAAAAGACACAATAGAAATGTAAGGTTATTTTAACAATTTGATGTATAAAATTGAACAAAAATATCGAGGGAAAATAGCAATCCAAAATATCTAAGATAGAGTTGAGGGACTTGATCGAATATGTCAATGATAATATATTAAAAATCTTTTGCAAGTTATATTAAAATTTCACTTTCAGCACTTTATCGTTTTATTCTTATGCACATATTATTAATTTATTTACACACCATTTCATTCAATTCGCTACGCTAGTACAAACTGAAACACTATATCCATCACAAGAAAAGTCAATAGGCCCAAAGTGTAAAGACAACTATAAAAAAATTCAATGCAAGCATATACATTCATACATATATTTAGATAGTATATAAAGATTGTAAGCACGCGAAAGCCCCTAAATTTTAAATTCTTAAAATTAATGTGATGGTTCAATTAAATTCACAATTAAAATTTCAATTCAAATTTTAAACAAAAACAAACCTCAAATTTTAATTTCTTCAAAACTAAAATTATGTTAAACTAAAAGTGAAATTAAACTACTCAAACAAATTAATTTCCAATTAAACAAAATTAATTCAACCCAAGTCCTAAAGTTTTCCTAACAATGATTTATTCTAATTTTCAATATAGGCCAAACCAAATTTTATCAAATTGAATTCTGGACACGAATTAAATTAAACTTACCAAAATTATCCAAACTTAAATTAGCACCAAATTAAACAAGTGTGATAATTAAACCAATTGTTTAACAAGATAAAACCAAGTGTTTAAAATGCATTAAACAGTAAATATTATATCCATATTAGATCCTCATGCCCTCACTTGAGATTCTCACCTCTCAACTAATGTTCACGCCTAGCGTTGACTCCTAACCCATCCTAGTTACGCTTTCCCACTTATCTAGTTTAGCCCAAGGCCTTTACTAAAATGCCTAAGTCATTGTAACCAACCATAGAACCTGAATAATACATTCTTGTGATTATAACGTTAGTTTAATCAGATTCAAATAACTCATTAATCAATCAAATTCTCACATTGTTGATTAATATTAAATATCGTAATCTTTCTCATCTATTAAGCAACACAGTAGAATAATCTCACATGTACTCAAAAGGCTAAACATGCGGTGCACAGATACTCTGCTATCAGTCTCGGTACATCACGCACATAAGGACTACGAATTTCGAATAACTCTGGAATCGTATTAACACATATCACACACAATGGAGGCGAACATTGTTCCCAGCCCGCATGGGCTACGCACATACCTACGCACCCACGTGACCGCAAACTTATCAACTCACAGATAAGTCTTTTCCAGACCTATGTCCTGAGGTAGCCATCTAAAATTCCCCCGAAGGTATCAACTCACTCTGAAATCTCGTTAGTAAGTCGTTTGAACGAACTTTGAACAAACTTTAAATGAACTAAACTATGAATTTTCGTTGGATTCTTGTTCGAACGAGGTCGTTCAAATGACATTCCAATTCCCTGGGTCGTTCGAATGACCTTGACCCAGTTCGTCCTCTACCTTAGAAAACCTGTGTTTTTGCCCCATTTTTGTTCACCCAATTCATCAAACTATACCCAACTCACAATTAATAGTACTAAAGCCATTTTACATACATTTAGATGATCCCTAACATCTTTTAACCATCAAACCTCATTAAATCTCATATATGGATGAAGGAATTTAATCAAATGTCAAAAGCCCTTGTTTTTCATTATCAATAATTTTGTCCACCCAAAACCCAAAAATTAAATTCATTTTTCTTCATGTATCAACCATGATTCATATCCTCTACATATGTCAATTCATCTACATTCAATTTCCTACCTAAAAGCTTGATTAACAATTCAATTTCAACCCATATTTCATCATATCATGTGTATATCATCAATTATACACTAACATGTATAATATATGCACTAATTAAAGTAAGATAATCACTTGCCTTATTAGGAAGGTCTGAATCGTTGAATGAAAGTGGCATAGATGCGTTTCTCTCTTCCTGATCTACACGTTGATGGTGTTCTTGGTGAAAGATGTGTGGGTTTGGTCTTGGAGCTGCTAGAAATATCTTCTCCTTCTTCCTCTTATATAAGACATTCACATAATAAAAGTCCAAAATCATGTTGAATTATAATTCAACTCTCTTCTTATTCATATTAGTCATATGAGAGTGGACAACATGACGTTTCATATGTTGAGAGTAATTATAATGATGAAGACACTCATTTAGTTCAGTCGAAAGTTTGCATGTGTTTACACACACACACACACACACACACATATATATATATATATATATATATATATAACTAATTATTCACTTGTTAATGTTGTTGTAATTTTCATGTAATAATATTATTGATATGAAAACAAAATGTTTTCCAAGAAAAATATTTTCTTTAATTGTTAGTAGACCTTTTTGCCACATTTTTTGAATGGTCACACTATTAAAATTTTACCACCTTTTAACGATTGTTTCAAAAAGTAGTCACAATTTATAATGGAACATAAAATTATCAATTTCGAAATATATGAGAGGACAATCAAGTTATTAAATTTATCCACTTAATATGGTGATGAACCAACAAGGAGTGTTTATAAACATTGTCGTTGAATTTCTGATAATGTGATTCAGAATTGAGCATTTTAACGACTGCTTTAAAGATTGTAGAATCTAATCCTAATTAATTGAAGAATTTGTTGTGTTATTGATATTGAGGTTAAATAAGACAATTGTGTCTTAGAAGGACAAGATAAAATCATTCCATATATATGTACAAAAGTTTGCACTAACATGACGTGCCCATGATATGAATTTATATTTGAGTAATTGATTATTAATAAGAAACATCTTTTGATGTAATATTATTGATTTGTAGATAAGGTATTTATCTTATTATGTTTTATTGAAATAATAAGATGGTAAGATGTTAGTTGGATACAAACAAAGGGAAACACAAATATATAGAAAAATATGGAAGAATATGAACATTGAAAATATTTGGTATAAATATGAGAAAGGCCAAATATATTCTCATAAATTATAAAAATAATGGAGGTTATGTCAATTGTCGATGACCATCTCATTAATTTTGGAATGTTGGGTGTTTTTATCTAAAGACAGCAATTATCCAAGATAGGATCGAGACCTGTGAACATATATTCATTGGTTATGTAACTTAACAAAATAGAATGACCATGAAATATATTGCTTGATATAAAGTTGTGGCCACAACGGGTGCTATTCATTTCTTTGTATTATGATTATTGTAATACCCCGCACTTTCTTGGATATTTAAATTACATAAGTGGACGTAATTTGGTAATTTGAGGAATTTTAGTGAATAGTAAATTCAGGATTAATAAGCGTTAGATGCTTACCGACGCGTGTTACGTTTACTTAGGGGACTGAGTAAATGAGTCGGAATGTTTTTATGTCATGTCGCAACTGGGTAAAGCAACGAAAATTATTTTACGTTGTAGAAAATGCGTATTGAGATGTGTTGGGTTTAATTAGTGAGTATTAGTTAAGTGAATCGGATGGATATTTCTAGTGCACGATTGGTTTCAGAATGGTCGAGATGGTCAGAATAGTGTATCCGAGGACAGTGTTTAGGTTCCGGGGATTTTTGGACTAGTAGGGACTCGCAATTGAGTAAACGAGTCATTTTCGGGTTTAATAAGGAAACACACTCCTTTTCTCTCTTATAAGGCTCGAGAGAGGGAGAGAAAGAAAGAAAAGAGAGAAAGAAGAGAAAAAAAGAAAGGAAAAAAGGAAGAGAAAGGGGATTCCGGCCCAAACTCTGCGGGATTCGACTCGAGGTCATCGAATTTTATCCACGAGGCGAGTGTTTACTTGCTTTATTCAATTGAGTGTGTGTATCTCATATAATAGTTGATAAACTATATAATTTTGGGTTAGAACCCTTAAAATAAATTTGGGAAATTTGAGTATGATTTTACAAATTGATGTATTGTAAACTCTTAATGATGTCTAGTGTTAAACCCATGTTAATGGTGTAGATAAATGGGTAGAAATGGGAGGAAATGATAAACTAGGGATTTAATGGTTTTAGGGTTTAAATTTAAGAGAAATGGTTTAATACCACAAATGAATTGAGGTGTTACTTATAAATCAGTGTTAGGATGATTATAGAGTTGTTGGTTGAGATTAGAAACCATAAAAATGGAGGTTGGGACGTTAATTAGGATTTTTGGAGAAGATGAAATTGCCCAAACAGTGCCATCCGAACAAGGCAAATCGATTCGAGTCTAGACCGAATCGATTCCCATAAGGGGACCTGTAAGGTTATCTCAGGCCGAATCCATTCGTATTGGGACTGAATCGATTCGCCTTTGAGGCCCTGCTTGCAGAGAACTTTCCAAAGATTCTGATAGGGGGCGAATCGATTCTCCAGCCCGAATCGATTCGCATTTGGGGAGAATCGATTCGCCTTTGCTGAATTTGTCAATTTTCCTTCTTTGAGTTTAGGGGGAGTTAAATTATATCTTGGAGATTATTATGGGGGATCCTAGTTATGATATTAGGACTCCTAGATGATGGTATTGAGGGTGAGTAAACCTTAAGATGAAAGAGGGAACTTTGGTTTCATTTAGTGTACAATCTGGGGGATGGACCTAGTGAATGTTCGGGTCGGGAAACATTCGAGAGAGAGGTCTTCGGTAAGTGTGTAGAGATATTTATGCGGTTAGAATGAATATGAGCTGAATGCATTTGAGCAAATCCTAGGATGCGATTAGGATGGAATCTAGGATATGGGCTAATGAGCATTGAGCGACTCTCCGATACGCCTATTGATGACTACTATCATAGATGATGCGATACCTATGGAATTAAGATGTGTAGCGCGTATACTTCTATAATTATTACGAATTGGTATATTCAGGATTATATATAAATCCTTAGAAGTGACTAAGGTGTGAATTAATCTTAAGTAAGATAACACTTATGGGTTTAGTATTTTAAGTGTGTAAATACTTATATACTATTACGAATGGGAACATTCAAGGTTTTGGCTATCGCGAAAAGAGTTTGTCAATTATAGCCATATATATTGAAAATTGATATGTATTATATATACGGGAGTTGCTACGGTATATATATGATATGATATGAATACAAATATATCTGAATGTGACTAGTATATTTGTAATATAGAGGCTGGTTCCACAAGCTTCTCCGTGCATAGGGATGGACAGCGAGATTATTTATTTTCTCTAATGCCATTCAGGGAGGTTGTGAGATATGGGTGAATCCCCTGGCTTGAGGATAAGGGTGAGTATATCCCAGGTCATATCTGTGATACCTCGACTAATTAAATACCGGGTAGCTACTCCTTTATTCAAATTAATACAAAATGTCAAGTTGGTCCAGTTCATAGCATCACAGTCGAAATCATTTAAACAATTACTAGCCACCTAATATTTAAAAAGTGAGTTGTCAATTTTAATTAAATCCGATTAACATGCAATAAGTATTAAATTATGAAAGAATGATATCATAACCACATTACAATCACATTACAATGATAAAGGAATAAATGAATCAGGAGGAAAACTCCTCTGAAATAATTCGAAATACTGAATACAAATTGAATACAAGGTCTGAATCACGAAATAATTACAATCCAAAATCTGAAATAAAACTAAGTAACTAAGATGTCTCTAAAAGAAAAGGGGCGACATGCCCAAGAGATGAGTAAATCTAAAAATAGAGTCAAGATAGAAAGTGGAGGCATCTATCATCGAGGTCCTGTAACTTCCACAGCAGCTACAGCACGTCACTGGAATGGAACTCCTACGCTTGGTGTTCTTGTGGCTGGGCACCTAAAATGTTTTACAAGAAAATAGATTTGAAAGCAAACGGGTCAGAGCCCGATTATGAAAACAATTTAAAATACAACAAGTGTTTAATATCATTAAACATTGAATATAAAATACATGATAGTGCGTGCACTCATATGAGTTCCTCACCTCTCAACTAATCGTGCACACCTATCGTACCCGTACCCTTTCTAGTTATTCCGCTATCAAACTAGTCTAATTCAATATCTGATTTTTACTAAACTAATCATGGTTTAAATTCCCGATGTCTTAATATAAACTGAGAGTTTTACCTTCATTCCTCGGAATTTGTTACAATAATTAGTAAGTGTTTTCCCCTTTTTTAACTCTACAAAGATATTACATTAATTAACACTTATACTTATATAAACAGTTCAATTCAATAATTCAGTATATCAATCACACCATGATATACAATAATGGCACTCCTAGACTAAAATGCGATGCACACATACTCTGCTATCAAATCTCGGTACATCACGTACATAAGGATCACGTATTTCGAATCTCTCAGGAATCGTTTTGAATATGTAATAAACACACATAATGGAGGCGAACATAGTTCACATCACATGGGTCACGCACATACCTACGATCCCAAGATCAGCAGACTTATTAACTCCTCAATAAGTCATTCTATGATCTATGTCCTCGAGGTTCCAATCTAAATCCCCCCATAGGCACACAAAGATTAGATGGCCCTGATCGAACGCCGACCTCCCGTGATAGCAAGTATGGTAGGTATGTTATATATAGATAACCATATATACTAAGCATTAACACATCTAAGATATCTCATAGTATTAATATAAGTATATTTTACATTCATATACCGTCATTAAATGTTGCACATTTACAAATCCCCGAATAATATACATTAAAAGTTGTCAACCCTTTTCACGTCGTAATTTTAAGTACTGATTTCCTAACCCATAAATGTCATCCGATTTACTACAAAATTATAAGTTTTAATCATCACATACTCCAATCACACAACTATACCCACTAGTCAATAAGGGAAGGTTTACACTCAATTAAATAAGTCTACTGGAAGTTTGAAATAAAATCAGGCCTAAAAAGGCCATTATGTCAACTCGTTAGAAATCTCGTTCGAACGAGGTTGTTCGAACGAGTGTCGTTCGAACGAAGTCTTCGAACGAACTCGTTAGAAGGGATACTATAATCTCATTAGAAGGTCATTCGAACGAGGTCGTTTGAACGACCTGGGCAGGTCTTCTAACGAGATGACAGAATACGCCCAGAAATTTTCCAATTCGTTTTTCTTCATTTTTCTCCTCTCTAAATCCATCCTAAGATCATCCCTACAGCGTTTTAATGTTCTTAAACTACTCTAAGTCGTCATAGGTCGCTTCTTAACATATTTTTGGGGTCAAATCCTCCTAATCAACATGCAATTATCATAAAACTCCAAATTTTACCCCAAACCCTATGAACATGAACCCAAAATTTTATTGTGCCTAAATACTCATCATAAATCCGTTTTTCAATCATGAAAGTTAAGTTTTTGGATACCAAATTCGTCCATAATCATTCTACATTCAATTCCTAACCAAGATTAAGGGTTTCTACAACAATCCCATTGGGTTTTCGCCAAAATATTCTCAGCATATAAGGTTTCTACACTAAACATGGAGGAAATATTCATTACAATTAATGACATCAAATCACTTGCCTTAAATCCGATGTTCTGGTTCATTGTTGATGATTAAGGTTGGAATTCTCTCTTCTTTGCGGTCACAAATCCTTTTCAATTTCTGGTGATGGGAGATAGTTTGGTTTGGAACCTCCTTTACCCTCTTTCTAACTTCTCTCAAAACCTCCGTAGCCCACTCTCTTATCTTTTGCTGGTAATAGCCTTAGTGGCCTCTCAAATAACATATAATTAACCTCTAAAATTCGTGAGTTTTAATTCCCCAATTTTTAAAATTACCAAAATACCCTTCTAGGTTGCCAGTTTGGCCTAAAAATGCCCCGGGACCCAAACTAAACCCCCGGCTAGTGTTTTCTGACTATTTATACCCTTTCGGATGCATTGGCGCACTCAAAATGATCCTTCAGTTTATAAAAATATAATTTTCTTTTTAATTTAAATAATTTCATTCCTGACGCGACTGACACGCGCGTTCCAACTAAATTTCCCAAATTATCGTATTTCTGCCTCGTGACAATTTAAATATTTTCAATACTCATATATTATCATAGATACTCAGAGATATTCAATTTTAACATTATACTCAAATACCAACTCACGTCTCTCTAGTATTTACATCCAGATTAATTCCAAATTAATTCTCATTTAATTCAATTAATCCCTTAAATAAAAATCAATAATATTACGGGGTATTACATACTTCCCCCTAATAACAGAATTTCATCCCGAAATTCAGAACTAAAGAATACCTGGTAAAAATAGCTCTAGATAACGTTCGCGCATCTCATCCTCGCGCTCCCATGTGGACTCTTCGGCATTATGATGCCGCCACTGCACACGTATTAATGGTACTATCTTTGACCTCAGTTTCCTCTCGCTGTGGTCCAAAATAGCAATCGGCCCCTCCTCGTAGGAACTATCAGGCTGAAGATCGATGTCCTCTAAAGCAATGTGAGTATGGGCCAAATTGTCCCTAAGATATTTCCTTAGCGAGGAAATATGGAACACATCATGAATCCTATGTAAGTGCTCCGGTAACCCAAGTCTATACGCAACTGTCCCAATCCTCTCGATAATAGGAAATGGCCCCACATATCTTGGTGCCAGTTTCCCCTTCTTCCCAAAATGCATAATCCCCTTCATAGGAGATACTCTGAGTAATACCTGGTCCCCCACCTTGAATTCTCTGAAGAACCTCTTGGCATCAGCATAGCTCTTCTGCCGATCCTGAGCTACCCAAATACGGCTTCGTATCATCTATATCCTTGTCGAAGTGTCCGAATCAGTTTTGGCCCAAGAAGTTTGTTATCCCCCACCTCTAACCAACATGATGGGGAACGACAAGGTCTACCATACAACGCCTCGAATGGAGTCGTGCCAATGGTGAACTGGTAGGAGTTATTATAAGCAAACTCCACCAGTGGAAGGTACTGCTCCCAACCTCCTCCAAAGTCTAGGATGCACTTACGCAACATGTCCTCCAACATCCAATTTGTCCGCTTTGTTTGCCCATCAGTTTGCGGGTGATATGTCGTACTCAACCTCAACTCCGTACCCATGGCCTCCAAAAAAGTCTCCCAAAATCGTGAAATAAATATCTTGTCTCGGTCAGACACGATATTTGGAGGCACCCCGTGAAGTCTCACTATCTCCGCAATGAAAATTTGGGCATACTGTCCCGTAGTGTAGTCTGTCCTCACGGGCAGAAAATGAGAAACTTTGGTTAACCTATCCACAATTACCCATATGGAGTCGTGACCCCTCTGTGACGTAGGTAACCCCGTGATAAAATCCATGGATATGCTCTCCCATATCCACATCGGAACCTCTAACGGTTGTAAAAGTCCTGTCGATCTCTGATGGTCCACCTTTACTAGCTGACAAGTGGCGCATTTAGAAACGAACACGGTAATAGCTCTCTTCATCCCGCTCCACCAGTACTGTTGTCTCATGTCTTGGTACATCTTATCCCCACCAGGGTGAACCGCGAACCATGAGCCGTGCGACTCTGTCATCACCTCGTGTCACAACTCTTCCCCTTTCGGAATGACTAGTCTCCCATTGAAGCGTAATCCCATGTCTGAACTAACGGTATAGAACTCGACTCCCTCTGCTAGTAATCGAACTATCTGCTCCTGACAGAACGAGTCTTTTGCCTGGGCCTTTATCACTCTCGTAACAATCTGAGGTGTAACAGTCATCACAGACATGAAAGATCGGGCCACTGCATCCTGGTCTCCCAACTCCTTCCACTTAGCTTTCCACACCTCAGCCACCTCATCTACTGGCCTACGACTCAATGCGTCTGCTACCACGTTAGACTTCCCTGGGTGATATTAGATGTCGAACTGATAATCCTTCACAAACTCAAGCCACCGTCGTTGACGCATATTCAGTTCCTTTTACGTGAAGAGGTATTGTAGAGACTTATGGTCCGTGAACAAACAGAATTTCTCCCTCAGGAGGTAGTGTCTCCAATTCCGCAGAGCAAATACAACTGCCGCTAACTCCAAGTCGTGGGTGGGGTAATTCTTCTCGTGAGGCATAAGCTTACGGGAAGCATAAGCTATGGCCTGACTCTCCTATTGTAGTACACCTCCAAGTCCTTGTAAGGACGCATCGGTGTAGACTAGATAATCAACTCCCGATCTCGGCAATGCTAACACAGGCGCTGAGGTTAACTTGTCTTTCAGCTCATCGAATGCTAACTGACAGAAATCGCTCCAGATGAATGGCACACCTTTGTGAGTTAGATGTGTCAACGAACTCGCTATCTTTGAGAAACCCCGAATAAACCTCCTGTAGTATCCTGCTAGGCCCAAGAAACTATGGATCTCAGTCGGTGTCGTGGGCTGTCCCCACTCCCTCATCGCGGATATCTTCCCCAGATCAACAGATATCCCCCGGTCTGAAATGATATGCCCAAAAAACTGAACCTCCTTCAACCAAAACCCACATTTCTCGTACTTCGCATATAGCTTGTTCTGACGCAGCGTCTGCAAAACCTGCCTCAAATGCTCAGCATGTTCTTCCTCTGTCTGGGAGTAAACTAGAATGTCATAAATAAAGACAATGACGAACTGGTCTAGGAACTCTCTGAATACCCTATTCATCAAGTCCATAAACATGTCTGGGGCATTGGTCAAGCCAAAAGGCATAGCCCAAAACTCGTAGGAACCATACCTCGTCAAGAAAGAAGTCTTCGAGACGTCCTGTTCCCTAATACGCAACTGATGGTATCCCGATCGCAAGTCAATCTTTGAGAAGAAGGAAGCTCCTCTTAGCTGGTCGAATAAGTCATCGATTCGGGGCAACGGATACTTATTCCGTATCGTGACTTTATTCAACTCCCGATAATCTACACTCAACCTCAACAATCCATCCCTCTTCTTTACGAACAACACAGGGGCACCCCACGGTGAAGTACTCCTTCGGATAAACCCCTGACCCAATAACGGCTCTATCTGATCCCTTAGCTCTCTCATCTCTGCTGGAGCCATACGGTAAGGTGCGCGGGCAATTGGCCGAGTGCCCGACGTCAAATCGATAACAAAATCTATCTCTATACTAGGAGGTAATCTAGGTATATCCTGAAATACATCAGCAAACTCCCTAACAACTGGAATCGAATCGAGTGGTAATACCACTTCCTTAGAGGTCTCCTCCTCTATATAGTACAAGTGAGTGGATGATCCTCCCTCAGGGCGAGGCATCACCACTAAAAACATCTCCTACCCGGGAATGGAAAAAATAATACTCCTACTGAAACAATCAATCATGGCTCGGTACGCAACTAGCCAATCCATACCAACAATCGCATCGTACTCAGTCATATCTAATACTAACATATCAGCAGGTAAAGTAAATCTCCCGATCTCTATAACCACACCTCTACAAATAAGGGAAATCATGAAACCCCGACTCAACGGTGAATCTACACAAGTAATCGTGCTCTCTGTAGTATATAACAACCCCAAAGTGCGTGCAAATCTCGTGGCAATAAAACAGTGTGTGGCCCCCGTATCAAATAAAATACGCCCTATAGTCCCCTGAATAGAGAACATACCCTCAATAGCAGGTAGATCCTATGGGATTGCGGCCTGCTGTAGCTGATAAACTCGCCCATAGTGAAGTTGTCCCTGCTGGACTGGGACTGCTGGGATGGGTGGCAAAGCTGGTATCTGTGGTGGTGCTGGGAGGGCGGCGGGAAACATAGGTCTCTGGGGATCATGTCGAGCACCCTGTTGTTGCTGCTGTGGGGCCCTTCCCCTATCAGGACACTCCTGGCGCTTGTGGCCAATCTTGCCAAAAGTGAAACATTTCCCCAGAAAATTCCCCCCTCTCGAACCTTGCTGCCCATGGCCCTGGTGGCCGTTGCCATTCCTCCCCTGGCCGTGGTGGCCCTGATGAAATTGCTGTTGTTGGCCATGCTGGTTGTGCTGACCCAGATGGTTGTACTGACCCTGCTGGCCCTGACCAAAACCTCCCTAACCATTTCTGAAACCCCCAGATCTAAACCTCTTAAAATCCCCCTGCTGGGAACCCTGATCACCTTGCCTGTGCTGACCCTGAGCTGATTGTGCCCCACCGGCCCCATTTCCCCCTATCCTTCCCTGATGGCTGGACTCTCCTGATTGCTTACCCTCTGACACGTGAAATAGGTGGTCCTGGCAGTGAAGTAGTGTTGCGTTAACCACATCAGACTAAGTGGCCAATGAGAGATTACCCAACAAGTGCTGACGGATCCTCCAAGTCAACCCGTCCATGAACTTCTGAATATTTTTCTCCTCGATCGGAATCTTGTCGGGAATGATGTTCAAGATATTAGTGAAATCAGCCTCATACTCTTCCATGGTCCTCCCCTCCTGCTTAAGGTTCATTAACTTCCTCCTCATTTCGATGTGAACGGCTGGTGAAAATACTTGCGGTCGAACCGCACCCAGAACTCCTGAATAAAAAGGATGTCTCTCTCCTCCGTGGTGGTAATGGACTCCCACTAATGCAACGCTGATCCTACTAGCTTAAAAGTAGTCAATATCTGTTTTTGTACATCCGTTCACTCGTACATCCTCAAGTGACTTTGAATGTCCTTCTTCCACTGACTGGACACAACGACGTCGGAGCTACCTGCAATCTCCGGAGGGTGTGCTTTCTGAAAAGCATCAAAACACGTTCCCAAGCAGACGGGAATGCATGAGCCTGTACTAGTGCTACTACCGGCGCCTGAGGCGGTGCCTGCCACACAACTGCTAGGCTGACATTTACCGCTTGAGTACAATAACGGCAACCTCTGCGGCATTTAAGGAGCCCTGAACTGGTGCAGGCTATGGCTCCGGCTGAGCATCCCTGGGAACTCGCTGTGCATGTCGTGGAGGCATCTGAAATGAGAGTAAAGTCTTATAAGTTCACAGTTATTATCTCAAAATAGCTGAAGATCAAAACATACACAAAAGAATAGAACAATCCTAAAATATAGGGCTCTACATCAAAGAACGTTACGCGGAAACATAATAAGCCGTACAGATCCTAAGGACACCAGAACCTGATGCTCTGATACCACCTGTGACACCCCGACTAATTAAATACCGGGCAGCTACTCCTTTATTCAAATTAATACAAAATGTCAAGTTGGTCCAGTTCATAGCATCACAGTCGAAATCATTTAAACAATTACTAGCCACCTAATATTTAAAAAGTGTGTTGTCAATTTTAATTAAAAAACCGATTAACATGCAATAAGTATTAAATTATGAAAGAATGACATCACAACCACATTACAGTCACATTAAAATGACAAAGGAATAAATGAATCAGGAGGAACACTCCTCGGAAATAAATCCGAAATACTGAATAAAAACTGAATACAAGGTTTGAATCACTAAATAATTACAATCCAAAATCTGAAATAAAACTAAGTAACTAAGATGTCTCTAAAAGAAAAGGGTTGACATGCCTAAGAGATGAGTAAATCTGAAAATAGAGTCAAGATAGAAAGTGGAGGGGTCTACTATCGAGGTCCTGTAACTTACACAGCAGCTACAGCACGTCACTGGAATGTTACTCCAATGCTTGGTGTCCTTGTGGCTGGGCACCTAAAATGTTTTACAAGAAAATAGATTTGAAAGCAAACGGGTCAGAGCCCGATTGTGAAAACAGTTTAAAATACAGCAAGTGTTTAATATCATTAAACAGTTAATATAAAATACATGATAGTGCGTGCATTCATATGAGTTCCTCACCTCTCAACTAATCGTGCACACCTATCGTACACGTACCCTTTCTAGTTATTCCGCTATCCAACTAGTCTAATTTAATATCTAATTTTTACTAAACTAATCATGGTTTAAATTCCCGATGTCTTAATATAAACTGAGAGTTTTACCTTCATTCCTCGGAATTTGTTACAACCCCTTTTTTAACTCTACAAAGAAATTACATTAATTCACACTTGTACTTATATAAACAGTTCATTTCTATAATTCAGTATATCAATCTCATCATAATATATAATAATGGCACCCCTAGACTAAGCTGCGGTGCACACATACTCTGCTATCAAATCCCGGTACATCACGTACATAAGGATCACGTATTCCGAATCTCTTAGGAATCGTTTCAACAAGTAACAAACACACATAATGGAGGCGAACATAGTTCACATCACATGGGTCACGCACATACCTACGCTCCTATGATCAACAAACTTATTAACTCCTCAAAAAGTCATTCTCTGATCTATGTCCTCGAGGTACCAATCTAAATCCCCCCGTAGGCACACAAAGATTAGATGGCCCTCATCGAACGCCGACCTCCCGTGATAGCAAGTATGGTAGGTATGTTATACACAGATAACCACATATACTAAGCATTCACACATATTACATATCTCATAATAATAATAGAGGTATATTTTACATTCTTATACCGTCATTAAATGTTGCACGTTTACAAATCCCCGAATGATATACATTAAAAGTTGTCAACCCTTTTCACGTCGTAATTTTAAGTACTAATTTCCTAACCCATAAATGTCATCCGATTTACTACAAAATTCTAAGTTTTAATCCTCACATACTCCAATCACACAACTATACGCACTAGTCAACAAGGGAAAGTTTACACTCAATTAAATAAGTCTACTGGAAGTTCGAAATAAAATCAGTCCTTAAAAGGCCATTTTGTCAACTCGTTAGAAAACTCATTCGAACGAGGTTGTTCGAACGAGTGTCATTCGAACGAAGTTTTAGAACAAACTCGTTAGAAGGGATACTGTCATCTCATTAGAAGCTCATTCGAACGAGGTCATTCGAATGACCTGGGCAGGTCTTCTAACGAGATGGCAGAATACGCCCAAAATTTTTCCAATTCGTTTTTCTTCATTTTTCTCCTATCTAAATCAATCCTAAGATCATACCAATAACGTTTTAATGTTCTTAAACTACTCTAAGTCCTCCTAGGACGCTTCTTAACATATTTTTTTGGGTCAAATCCTCCTAATCAACATGCAATTATCATAAATTCCCAAATTTTACCCCAAACCCTATGAACATGAACCCAGAATTTTATTGTGCCTAAATACTCATCATAAATCCGTTTTTAAATCATGAAAGTTAAGTTTTTGGATAGCAAATTCATCCATAATCATTCTACATGCAATTCCTAACCAAGATTAAGGGTTTCTATAACAATCCCATTGGGTTTTCGCCAAAATATTCTCAGCATATAAGGTTTCTACACTAAACATGTGGGAAATATTCATTGCAATCAATGACATCAAATCACTTGCCTTAAATCTGATGTCCTGGTTCGTTGTTGATGATTAAGGTTGGCTTTCTCTATTCTTTCCAGACACAAATCCTTTCCAATTTCTGGCGATGGGAGATAGTTTGGTTTGGAACCTCCTTTACCCTCTTTCTAACTTCTCTCAAAACATCCGTAGCCCACTCTCTTATCTTTTGCTGGTAATGGACTTAGTGGCCTCTCATTTCATGGATTTTAATTCCCCAATTTTTAAAATTACCAAAATACCCTTCAAGGTTGCCGGTTTGGCCTAAAAATGCTCCGGGATCCAAACTAAACCCTCGGCTAGTGTTTTATGACTATTTAGACCCTTCCGAACGCATTGGCGCACTCAAAATGATCATTCAGTTGATAAAAATATAAGTTGTTTTTTAATTTAAATAATTTCATTCCTGACGCGACTGACACGCGCGTTCCAACTAAATTTCCCAAATTATCGTATTTCTGCCTCGTGACAATTTAAATATTTTCAATACTCATATATTATCATAGATACTCAGAGATATTAAATTTTAACATTATACTCAAACACCAACTCACGTCTCTCTAATATTTACATCCAGATTAATTCCAAATTAATTCTCATTTAATTCAATTAATGCCTTAAATAAAAATCAATAAAATTACGGGGTATTACAATATCCTCCCGCATATGAGTGCGATGTTTATTCCACTTGCAGGAGGGAATATGACCGCCTCCACCGTTTAGTTTTCTACTATGATCATTAGTGAGTCTAGCTTGGTACCGTGGTTTATTGAGAAAACCCGGATGTGGATGGGCACTTGAGTTTGCATCCTCGAGTTATAGCTCGGTGGGATTGTTATTATACTTATGATTGTAATAGGTATAATTATACTTGTTGTATATAGTATATTGCTTATATATGAAGATCAAATATCATATAGCTTTGACTTGTGTGAAGAGTAAAATGAATAAGGTTTTATTCTCATTCCGCGAGATTTTATCCGAATTTAAATTATGATTCGTATATTAAAGTGAGAACTATATTTAAGGGATATTATATGTTAAAGCGAAAATGGTATTTTAAACTAGTGAGTGTTTTGGAATATATATTGTTGATGCAAAAAATTGGACCGAATCCCATTTTTATGATCACAGATAAATAGATGAAAGCAATCCAATCAAGCACATGAGAAACAAAGATTTTTAAAGTGGTTCGGCTATAAGAAAAATCCTACGTCCACTGTTATTTTATTCCCAAGGGTTTACAATAGCACAATGTGGTGTAGAGAGAGAAAAAGGTGTGGATCTTGTGTATGATGTCTCTCGGTTCTCCCGGATCTTTCGGATCTCCTCCCTTTTAGCTAAGGGAATACATGTATTTATAGTGATGGGAGATAAAGAGATTCATTGTATGTAGACATTCATGTCTACATTCAACGAATCTAATTGTTGAACTGCTTGGTATGCTATGTGTTGTCATTAAGGCTCATTAAATGCGCTGTCATCTTCATTAATGCACATTAAATGCATAGTTATCCTTTGATCTTCCTGGTTGGTATGCTGACTAACTCTCCTCGGGTGCCGACTAATTCTCCTCGGGTACTGACCAACTCTCCTCGGGTGTCGACTAACACTCCTCGTGTGCTAACTAATTCTCCTCGGGTACTGACCAACTCTCCTCGGGTGCCGACTAACACTCCTCGGGTGCCGACTAATTCTCCTCGGATGTCAAATATTACCACGTAGGATGACATGTGTCCTTTTTTGATTGGTCCTCGTAGATGGAGAATTTTTACGTTAATCGAATCCCCCAATGCTCCATGCTTGATGATTTACTTGAAAGGATGGAGTATTTATTCTACAGTGTTGCTCGGTGCTCATGAAATTCTTGATCTACCTTCTTGATTTGTTCAACATAAAGTGCATTATCTCCTGGACGACATATGATGCAGGATGATCGATGGTTGCTAATCTTTCTTTAGAGGAACTCCGTGTGCTATGTATCACCCCTGGGAATTTGGATGCAGCCATGCCATAGTATGCAGCTTGTAGCTTGTCATAATCTTCAAGTATGTTGATTGGTTTGCTAGCCGACCAACTGCCTCCTGTGCCGAGCAACTGAGTGCTAACTTCACGTGCTTGATTCTTCTGATTTATGCTCCTCTGAATACTTTGTCGAGTAACATACTAGATTTTGAACTCAACTCTTCAATCTGATTAGTACCAAGCTAGTGGTGGACTTCGAAACATTTTCATACAACTTCTTCTTCAATGTTGGTCGGGCATTAGTAGTAAAGATCTCAGTGCTGTAGATGCTGAATTTGACTTCTGAACTTCAATAGTATGTGCATAATAACTCCTGAATATGCCTCCTGAACTTCAATATGCCTCCTGAACTTCAATAGCATGTGCATAATAACTCCTGGGTATGCCTCATGAACTTCAATAGCCTCCTGAACTTCAATAGCATGTGCATAATAACTCCTGAATATGCCTCATGAACTTCATAAGCAAAATTAGATCCTGAGCAAGAAAAATAACTTCTGAATGATAATTAGTTGGGGATGAATCTGATGCTCGATTGCATGATGTTATGAGAATGTGCCACCGAATGAACAACTGGATTTTCAATAGAGCCCCCAAGTGTGGAATATGATCTTTGAATGCTTTCTCGGCCTTGAAGTATGTTATTTGATAAATTTTCTTATTTTGCATAGACAATAACACTTGCTCCACCTGCTGTCTGCTGTTCAACCAACCGGAGTTGATGGAGATTGATTCCCGACCAACTTTGGCACTTTTTGGAAAATATTTTTCTTCCTATCCAACCTTAGTTGGCATTTTTGGGAATAGATTTACTTCCTAACCAACCTTAGTTGGCATTTTTAGGAATAGGTTTACTTCCCGACCAACCTTAGTTGGCGTTTTCGAGAATACATTTACTTCCTAACCAACATAAGTTGGCATTTTTAGGAATACATAGTTTTACTTCCCGTAGGAATACATTTACTTCCTAACCAACATAAGTTGGCATTTTTAGGAATACATAGTTTTACTTCCCATAGGAATACATTTACTTCCTAACCAACATAAGTTGACATTTTTAGGAATACATAGTTTTACTTCCCGTAGGAATACATTTACTTCCTAACCAACATAAGTTGGCATTTTTAGGAATACATAGTTTTACTTCTCGTAGGAATACATTTACTTCCTAACCAACATAAGTTGGCATTTTTAGGAATACATTTTTGATAATAAATGATAGAGACTTCCTCGGAGCTGACCAACAGATTGTTGGGAATAGAATAAGATATAATAAATGCTGGAGACCTCCACGGCGCTGACCAACAGATAGTTGGGAATAAAATATAATAAATGCTGGAGACCTCCTCGGCGCTGACCAACAGATTGTTGGGAATAAAATATAATAAATGCTGGAGACCTCCTCGGCGCTGAATATATGATTATAAATATTTTTCGAGCTCCGTGCTGAAATAAGAATAGAATATGCATCCAAATAGATATAAAGAATAATAATAAAGTGCCTCGTTGATCTGTCGAGGTAAAATTATATAATGCCGAACAAGAATAAGATCTTCCAGAACATAAGAATATGGTCGAGAACGTTGTCAGGCCTGAATATAAATAAGAATTATCCGACCAACTATCCGTTGGGGGTGAAATACAACGAATGTTGTAATTCTCCTTAAAGATGAATAAGTATCTTGTCGAGGCACAATTGCATAATGCCGAATAAGAATAATATTTTCCACAACATAAGAATATGGCCGAGAACTTTGTTGGGCCTGCATATAAATAAGAATTACCCCGACCAACTATCCGTTGGGGGTGACATATAATAAATGTTATAGTTCTCCTCGGAGCTGAATATGATAATAAGTATCTCGCCGAGCTCCATAATGAGATGAATATAGAATATGAATCCGAACGGATATATAGAATAATTCGTGCTTGAGCATAAATCAGAGCAATAATAAAATATATAGTTCCTTGCTGAGGTGAAATTTCATAATGCTGAGCAATGATAATAGTTTCCAGATTGTTTCCGAGCATTCGTCGGCGTTGAATCTTGTACCTGTAAAAATTAATATCTTGCTCTACAATATGTGTAGGCTGAATTGATTAGTCATGAGAATAATTTAATCATTCAATAAATATATGATAGGTATATGCTCGAGAAATAAAAATATTAATTTCAAAAAATGAAATAATATATGTTGGCTGATATGTCGAGGCAAAATTGCCTGATGTCGAGAAATACTAGTTTCCATAGGTTTAAGATTGTGGCTGAGCTTTCGTCGGGATTAAATCTCGTCCCTATAAAATTTTAATAAGCTGCCCGAGCACCTGTCGAGACTGGATCAAATAATTATTATCATGAGAATAATTATTCAGCCAAATAATATATGATGTGTATCAGCATAAGGCAATAAAATTTTCAAAATATGAAATAATATGTTTTATGCCAAATGTGTGTGAGATGGACAAATTTTTATTAGATATGCGCCATAAATAAGACGTAGAGTTTTTTTGTAAAGTTATTTAATCTCCAACAACTAATCAATTATAAGTTGATGTTTGAAAATTATTTATCACTTGGCTTTAAAAATATTTTTTGGAGTGATCACAAAAAAAACTTAAGCCCCCTGTTTACCCCCAAGTTGAACTTGTGTTTAAAGAAATATCTGGGGTGCTCCGCATTTTTAATACGCCAAGATTCTACTGTTGCCGACCAACGGCATGGGTGTTGCCAACCAACATTTGGGGATGTCTCAGGTTATAGAATATATAGTGCCGACTAGGAAGCAAATGGTCCCCGACCAGCAGAGCGATTTTGCCGATCAACAAAAATAATGCATTGATATTGCAGACCAGCTGTTGGATGGTCACCGAAAAACATCAGATGTCGTCGACCAAGAAGTGGATGGTTGGATATTTACCGACCAGTGAATCGAACCCTCCGAACAAGACTGAGATGTCGTCGATCAAGAAGTAGATGATCGTTGACCTGCAATTGGTTCCAAGAGCTACAATATGGCGCTCCGACCAATAATAAGATACCTCGTAGTTGGATAAAATTATTTCAACGTTGCTGATGGATCTTCACATCTTATCTTCGACAAAAAAAATGGTCTGGTTAAGCTTCTCTTTAATAAAATATGGCCCAAGATGATGCCGACCAACAATATAGATGGCTAACCAGAATATCTCGAATCCTTAGATCAGAAAAATAACATTCAATGTAAAATTTAAGCATTAAGAATGTTAATTAAATGAATAATTATCTAATCCACTAGATCGTGTGATTTCGACAAAGAAACCATGTGATGTGATGAACGAGGGGCCAACATATCAAATTTGTGCCCAGAGTCTTGATATGGTCATGATTGTTTTACTAATCATCTTTTACAAGAGGTGGGTAATGATTTTTCAGGTGACAGAAAATTATTTTTTATATTGATCCCTTCCTATTTACTATTTGGAGAGATAAAAATATGGTGAATGATCAAAGTTATTACCAAATTTATATAAAAAATCAATCAATTTGACTTTATTGACATAGATGGAAGATGAACCAAATTAAGTATATAGTTCATAAAAATGAATGCAAAGAGATTCAAACTTGAAGAGAGAGAAAATAGATCTAGGTCATGATTTCCATGAGAAAACTTTTTATTGTCTTTAACCTTTTCACATTCTCTGATTAAAAATATGATGGGAATTTGAATAGACATCAAAGATCTTACAAAATTTATAATGAAAATTATCAAATCTTACCACCGTCATCTATATTGGTATATGTAATCATTTAAAATATTTATTCCATGATATAAAATTGAAACTTGAGAATCAAGCAAAAAGTTATGATTTATGAAATCCATTATTTTTCAGATTTCTAAATAAGAATTAATCTAACAGTTATGATTTTAAAATCATGATATGCAATATTTTACAGATAAAAATTGGACAATTAATTTATGTAGATAAACATAAAAATCATGATTGAATTAAAAAGATGTATGTATAATTGATTATACGTAGAGAAAATAAAAACTTAGCTTTTGATGGAGAACAATTTGTAACACGTTCCCACAGACGGCGCCAATCTGTTGATGCAAAAAACTGGACCGAATCCCATTTTTATGATCACAGATAATTAGATGAAAGCAATCCAATCAAGCACATGAGAAACAAAGATTTTTAAAGTGGTTCGGCTATAAGAAAAAGCCTACGTCCACTGTTATTTTATTCTCAGGGGTTTACAATAGCACAATGTGGTGTAGAGAGAGAAAAAGGTGTGGATCTTGTGTATGATGTCTCTCGGTTCTCCTGGATCTTTCGGATCTCCTCCCTTTTGGCTAAGGGAATACATGTATTTATAGTGATGGGAGATAAAGAGATTCATTGTATGTAGACATTCATGTCTACATTCAACGAATCTAATTGTTGAACTGCTTGGTATGCTATGTGTTGTCATTAAGGCTCATTAAATGCGCTGTCATCTTCATTAATGCACATTAAATGCATAGTTATCCTTTGATCTTCCTGGTTGGTATGCTGACTAATTCTCCTCGGGTACTGACCAACTCTCCTCGGGTGTCGACTAACACTCCTCGTGTGCTGACTAATTCTCCTCGGGTACTGACCAACTCTCCTCGGGTGCCGACTAACACTCCTCGGGTGCCGACCAATTCTCCTCGGATGTCGAATATTGCCACGTAGAATGACATGTGTCCTTTTCTGATTGGTCCTCTTAGATGGAAAATTTTTGCGTTAACATATATATATATATATATATATATATATATATATATATATATATATAAATGAGGATTGTATATATATGTAACCGAGGATAATATCAAATAAATCTTAAGTAATAACTTACAGTATAACGTATATTATATCACGTAGGGTAGGTGATAGTTATGAGGACTTAGAGGATCGATGATATAGATTAGTTAGGTATGGTAGCTTAACTACATGGTTTAAAATGTATGCGATAGGTGTTCACTATTAGAAAAGGGGTGTGGTGTATCTTATGTGAGTGCGATACCAATTTAAATATGAGAAATTTCATATTTTAAAATATGGCTTTTAAGCACTTGCTAAATATTTTGAAAACTCGGGCTCTGAACCGTTTCTCTATTTTCCCCTCTCTTGATATATGTATATATATTAGGTGTCCAGACACAGGGACGCCTGGATGATGATCCGTTTGAGTCATACATTCACTACAGCAGATGTGGATGCATTCATGTTTACTTTATACGCTTCTATCCTTGTGATCTAGATAGGAAGCATTGTAATAACACTCGGTCCGATAGCCCAATTGTATTCATTTATTCTTTTACCGCTTTTTAGTGTGGCATTCAATTTGATTGTATTATGTTATACCAAGTGTTCGGTTATTTCATTTCATTTCAGTTGTTGTATATAAACTGTTGTGATTGTTTTACATGGTTGGCTTGGTTAAAAAGATTACTTAAATAAAATTTTGACGTCAGCCTAATAAGTTACTAGTAATAAATTTGGTTTTCGACAGTGATGCTGAGAATGAACCATATGAGATCCCTGTTTTAATTTGGTATAGGATTGATTACCCGATATTTTATTAGGCGGGGTCTCCCAGATGGTACCAGAGCATCAGGTTCTAGTGTCCTGAGGAATCTGTGCGGACGTACTACGCTTTCAGCGTTACGTTTTATTTGAGATAGAGCCTTATTATTAGGATTATTAATTCCTATTGTGAGATTTCATTCTCCTGCTATTATGTAAGATTATAGTAAATCTTTTACACGCTCGTGTAAGATTCATGCGCTGATCGATGAAGGGCGACGAGGGAAGACCGTTACGAGGGCAGCAGGAGGTAGGGCTCAATTAAAGTTGTAAGTTGAAGTTAGGGATGATGATCGCAGTTGAGGTCACTCCCTTTTGTGGCATTGGAATGTATTACTGTAATGACTACTAAAGTGTAGTAGTTATATTTATCCACGTACCACTATAGTAGAGAGTGGTGCTAAACTTGACTCACCCAGCGAAGTTAAATTGGGAATAAGTTTGAAAGGGTCTTTCATAAGGACCATACATTGAAGTTAAGTTGTGTGAAGGAAGAGTAACGTTACTCAGTGGAAGTAGAAGGCTCAAAAGCTTTGGATTAGAGAAGGGTATGGGAATGCCCATATGTGAAAATTGGAGGAAAATTTTTTCACTCATTGGAGCAATGTTGAAATGGTGGGAACGGTAATCACCATGTTTGAGTGAGCAGGATGTTTTTCTCATAGAGGAATCTTACGGATGGTTTTGACCATTAGTTCCTTCGATTTATCAGGAATGTAGAGAATGCAGCTTCTAGATTATTCACATGAGGATCAGTCAGAGGCTGTGAATAAAGATTGATATGGAGAAGTAAACCTTGTACCGAAGTAAGGTTGGTACAATGAAGAAAGAGTTCTTTAGTGGAATGATAGGCTCACTAGTAAGTGTTGCTAACACTTATGGAGAATTTGTGTTCGTGGAACCCCATGGGTGGACATCCACCCGGGGATTCATTGGAATAAGGCAGTTGAGTCCGGTAGCGTATTTCCTTTTAGTCGGAGGAGCTAACGGAATTACGAGGGTGATTGTCAGGATCGAGGCTATAGAGTCCGAGATACTGATAACCTTCACATGGTCAGGGTGGCCAGAGATGGGGAATAATTTTAATGTGGGACGTAGAACCACACAGTTAGTTCTTGCCCGGTAGGAGTTAAAGGACAAGAATAAAGTGCCGAGATGGGACATCGATTAAAGTAGTTTTGGTTCATCTAAGGCAAGTGTACTATGTTCGGGAAGCAGTTGGAGTAGTTAGGGAGATTTATGAAGTTATTGTTATGAGTTTCACCTCGGTTGAAGGAGGTATATTTTTTGTGGCAAGATTGACTCATAATATTTTGTTAGACCTAGATTCGTGTGTGTAGTTAGAGCTTTATGGCGGTATTGGTAACATTATATAGTGTAGGTTTATATGTTTTTTCATGGTAGCGGGGTTCTATTTTCCTTTATTCGCTGTGAAAAGCGAGTGTAAGTATTTTTCATTTATATCTGGTCTGTACCGCTCGTTTTGTATGTGTTATACGAGTATAGTACTATTGTAAGAGTAATGTTATTGTATTATTAGAGCGATAACAGGCTAATGATTACAAGACTATCATATCTTCGGTTTCAGGGTGGAAATTGCGGTATCTCACCTGGATACAGGTTGAGCTCACCTTTATTATATGTTTAGATGGACCTTCGGTGAGTAGATGTTTCACTAGCATGACTTTAGTTCATGGAGACCTTATAGATATGATCTAAGGTATGCATAATTTATTATTTTATATGTTTTACACTGACATAACTCCACAACCGACAAAGTTAAGTAGTAGTGTATCGGAGGGGTTCCTTGTTTGGATTTCGCTTGCGAGACACTCCACACATGAACCTTAACGACGTCAGGAGTGGAGAGATGTTATTGTATACTAGGATGTTGGTTTTGATGATAGATTAACTGAGGGCCATGTAGGGATTAACGGCTAATGGAAGTAGATGTGTTGTGGAAAAGCACTGGAAATATTTCTGTTACCGCAAGTATGTGGGTGAGGCAAGGTAAAGGAAGTCGGGTTGAGGCTTATAGCCAAGCCTTGAATAAAAGGAAAATTCAGAGGAAATAGGCTTTGGGTATGATTTTTGTAACAGGTTTGCAGAGAGTAGGTGTCCCGATTAGTTAGACTTTCCATTTTTCTAAGATGGAAGGACATAGTGGTGGAAGTACGTTAGGAGGTTAGCGAGGTAGGATTTATGATGCCCCGATAGTGTGCCTTATTCCGTTATATCTCGATGACTGATGATGCGAGGAAGTAGAGTAACGGGAGGGTTCCTTATGTGGATTTCACTTTGCGAGATGTCCCACACATGAAATCGAGCGTATGTAGGAAATTGAGATAGGTCTTGGGCACTAAGGACATAGTCAGAATAGTACTCATTCCACGTGTGTAGGAAACACATCGATCTTAGGGTTATTAACAACTTTAAGAAGGATTGTTGTAGACACCCCATTCTAGCACCCCCTAACCTCTCCTTAGGTCCCTATCACCTCCCTTCATCACTACAAACCTAAGTTATACCCCGGGTACTGACCTAGAGCCCATCGAACACTCCCAGACTTCATTTGACCAAAAGTCAAACTCTTCAACTCGAGCGAGACTGAATGAATCTTCAAAGGGTGCAGAACCCCCTTTCCAATGGTTCATCCCGTGCACGATTCTGACATACGGTGCAGATGAATGACCCATTTTCCCTCGAAACTTGATCAGGAGGTCACTTGATGCTCCCAGGCTCCAAAGTTACTTGATACTCTGAAGCTACAAGGATGCCTGGTCCGTTCACCCTTACTTATACCCATATAATGGGAAGACCTCTATGAAGAAGCCATTGAAGTTGTGGAATTCATTGACTTTACATGCAAAGACAGAATTGTTGCCACTGAATGGGGGGAAGAATTCGAAGACTCAAATAGGAAACTTCAGAGAAAACTGGCTCGGTAGACGACATGTGTGGGATGATATCATTTGAAGAAATTCTCAGAGAAATAAACAAGGTGGTAGAACAATCCGAGATTGATGAGGAAATGGGGTTCCTGTTCTTCCCTTCTTCAGTAAATAACATGACCAAATTAGGAAGGCATTACTAGATCCCAAGCTCAATACCAGCAAATGACAAGGGGAAGGGCGTTGAAAACCTTCCTATGCTAGAGATGACCCTCGAGGAGAGTAAGATCCTCGATCAACTGAAGAAAACTCAAGCTAACATCACTCTATGGGAGCTTTTCATGTCTTCCCAGCTGTGCATAAATGATTTGATCAAGTTGCTCACCGGATCCACAGTTCCTCCTTCCACCACACCAGAAGAAGTGATAAATTTAGTCAGATCCCTAACCTCTACCCGAATGCGATCCTTTTCCGACGAAGAAATCCCCAGAATTGGGTCAAACCACAATCATGCACTCAACATCTCCATCGAAGTTATGGGGAAGATCGTACAACTCTCTCTTATCGATAATGGATCCTCTTTGAATGTCTGCCCATTAACAACCTTCAAATGCTTAGGACTGAAAGAAAGTGACCTCGATCCAACCTCCGTTGCTATACGTGACTACAATAATACCCATTGGGAGGTGATGGGATCCATAAAACTCGTAAGAGGGGCTGGCCCTATAAATCCTGTTATTGAATTCGAAGTTATTGACATCCCAGCTTGTTTCAACCTATTGCTCGGATGGCCTTGGATCCATAGTATCAAGGGTGTGTCTTCCTCACTCCATCAGAAATTAAAGTTCTTCGCCAACAGACGAGTCATCACCATTTTGGGCGATGACGATAATACCGAGGGAGAAAGTACCAACAATCCAATCCTTGAGATACAGCACGAGTTAAATAATATGCTCCTATTAGGATTCTGAGTTGAGCCACTTCTACTCACGATAGGGGATGATTTCAAAGAAAGGGTTTGTCCAGAATATGACCCCTCATGGAAATGTCAATGTGATTCAGATGTTCAAAAACATGCACTTCATGCCCGAACTGGGGCTAGGACAAAGACAACAAGGGATAATTGAGCCCATTGAACTAAAAAAACCTTTCCATCCTCGTGGTTTGGGGTATCAGCCATCAGAAAAAGAGATCAGAATGATTCTCCAGTCTCGACCAAAGAGAAGATTATACTTCACCCAGACTATCCCAGGTGACTCATTGAATGGACGATTCATTAAAGAGGGCGAGGACTTCCCATTTTGTGGCTACCCAGAACTATGGTATGACCATACAGAAAAGAAGATGAAGCCGGGAATGGAGATCTTTTTCTAGGACAGCTACCCATGGACCGAAGGTTCCCAACACCATGTGCAACCTTTCATCAGAGATACCGAAGAAAGTGAGTGTAAGGATTCATTCAACTTATAGACACTGGGGCTGACACTCTGCATGGTTGATTCAAGAACTACATCACTGGATCCATCCCACCTGATTAAAGCTTCTAATACACCTCTCCTCAACTGGCATGATGTGCCAGTTCTATATGTTAAAATCCCACCTAACCCCAATGTTTACCCAATCTCTTCTTGTGTTGTCTATCCTTGCTCAAAGGTAATCGAGACGTCCTTTGATGAGGTTCTCAATGATGTTTTTCCAATTAATGAAATAAATGAAGATTTTGAGTATCTTTTTGTGCCTTGCATTAATTGTTTAAACTTTAATCAAACTTTTGATGATGATGATTTTGCAAATGAATAATTATTAGCTGATCTAAATGAGTTTAATAACAAACAACATAATCACGTTCAAGTTAATGAAGACGAAACTGTTATTGTTAACCTCGGTTCTAGTAGCCAATTGTGCGAGATTAGGATATGGGCTACCCTTGACGAGCATGAGCACGCACAACTATAAGAATTACTGAAAGAATTCGTGGATGTCTTTGCATGGTCCTATGATGATATGCCCGACATTGATCCCAAAATAGCTCAACATGAGATCCCCACTCTTCCAGATTACAAGTCGGTTAAACAAAAGTTGAGAAAGATTCGCACCGAATGGTCACTGAAGGTAAAATAAGAAGTGGTCAAATAGCTGAACGTGGGCTTGATTCGTGTGATAGAATATCCCACATGGCTAGCCAACATAGTGCCTGTGCCAAAATTATGAGGGAAATTTTGGATGTGTGTGGACTACCGGGATTTAAACAAAGCCTCTCCAAAGGATGATTATTCGTTACCCAATATCGACATGATCGTGGATAACATAGCCAGTCATGCTCTCAAGTCATTCATCGACGGGTTTTTTGAGTACAACCAAATTAAAATGCACCCAGATCACCAAGAAAAGACCGCGTTCATCACCCCATGGGGAACCTTTTGCTACACTCTCATGCCATTTGGTCTTAAGAATGCTGAGGCTACCTACTAGAGGGCTGCTACAACTATCCTGCACGATCTGATTCACAAGGAAGTTGAGGTCTATGTGGATGACATGATTATCAAATCCAAAACTAGATGAGATTATGTTCCCTCCCTTCGAAAGTTCTTCAAACGGATGCGACGGTATCAGATGAGACTCAATCCATAGAAATGTGTCTTCGGCGTTACAAAGGGAAAACTTTTGGGATTCATGGTGAGTGAGAAGGGGATAAAAGAAGATCCTGCCAAGATGAAAGACATACTTGAGATGACACCTCCCCGAACGAAAAAAGAAGTCCATGGTTTCCTTGAAAAATTGTAATACATCAGTTGGTTCATCAGTCAGTTAACCTCCATCTGCGGACTAATTTTCAAACTCCTTCAAAAGGATTCAACCAAGGTTTGGAATGAGTCCTACCAAGAAGCTTTTGACCGAATCAAGCAATATCTGACCCAACCTCCGGTACTCATGCCATCACATCCTGGTCTCCCCTTGCTTTTATACCTAACCATAACCGACACTGCAACTGGGGCTTTACTATCCCAATACCTTGAGGATTCCCATAAAGAGAGAGACATCTATTATTCCAGTCGCAAATTGGTCGGGTACGAAGTCAACTACACTACTTTAGAAAAGTCATGTGTCACACTTGTCTGGGTCACCCAAAAATTGCAACACTACATGCTCACCTTCCCCATCAAACATGTATCCCGAATGGACCCCATCAAGTACCTGCTTAAGAAACTCGCCTTATCTAGTCGAATGCCCCGGTGGTTGATGCTCCTAACTGAGTTTGATATCATGTACGTCACACAGAAAGCCATGAAAGGAAGAGGCATCTTTGACTATCTCGCTGACCACCCCATGGAAGAAGCTGACAACTGGATATCCAAATTCCCAGATGAAAACATCCTCTACGTTTCTCAGACAACCTTCTATGGTAAATGTTCTTTGGCGACACTGCTAAGAAAAAAGGATATGGCATTGGGATAATTTTAATCTCCCCAGATGACTCCCATACTCCCATCGCCATCAAATTGGATTTCCCCTACACCAACAACATGACTGAATTCGAGGCGTGTACGGTAGGCCTCAAAGTCACTCTCAAGAAAGGTATTCAATGCCTCGGTGTCTACAGGGATTCTGCCCTCATCATTGGTTAAGCGCTCAGAAAAGGGAAAGTCAAGGATGAGAAAATCCAACCCTTCCATGCCCATTTAGAAGAACTAGCCTCCCAATTCTGAGATATCACCTTCCACTACCTACCTCGAGCATAGACCATCCTGGCCGATGCCCTTGCTACCTTAGCCTCCAAGGTCTACATGCCCGAAGGAATACCAATAGCCCCCTTCCTAGTTCAAAAGTATGATAAACCAACCCATTGCTACCATATTGAACTCATCACCACAGAAGATCTCGAGCTAGCCAATTGTTGGTACTGTGATATCTGGCACCTCCTCAAGCATGGTAGGTATCCCGAGGGTTCTAATAAGAAAGACCGAGCAACCCTCCGAACACTGGTCGCCTGGTACATCATCTTTCACAAAGCACTATTCAAAATAAACTTCGATGGTATGCCGACCAACTCTCCTCGGGTGCCGACTAACTCTCCTCGGGGGCCGACCAACTCTCCTCGGGTGCCGACTAATTCTCCTTGGGTACTGACCAACTCTCCTCGGGTGCCGACTAACACTCCTCGGGTACCGACCAACTCTCCTCGGATGCCGACCAACTCTCCTGGATGTCGAATATTGCCACGTAGGATGACATGTGTCCTTTTCTGATTGGTCCTCGTAGATGGAGAATTTTTGCGTTAACAGAAGCCCCCAATGCTCCATGATTGATGGTTTACTTGAAAGGATGGAGTAGTGTTGCTCGGTGCTCGTGAAATTCTTGATCTACCTTCTTGATTTGTTCAACATAAAGTGCATTATCTCCTGGATGACATATGATGCAAGATGATCAATGGTTTCTAATCTTTCTTTTGAGGAACTCCGTGTGCTATGTATCACCCCTGGGAATTTGGATGCAGCCATGCCATAGTATGCAGCTTGTAGCTTGTCATAATCTTCAAGTATGTTGATTGGTTTGCTAGCCGACCAACTGCCTCCTGTGCCGAGCAACTGAGTGCTAACTTCACGTGCTTGATTCTTCTAATTTATGATCTTATGAATACTTTATCGAGTAACGTACTAGATTTTGAACCCAACTCTTCAATCTGATTAGTACCAAGCTAGTGGTGGACTTTGAAATATTTTCATACAACTTCTTCTTCAATGTTGGTCGGGACAGTAATAGTAAAGATCTCAGTGCTGTAGATGCTGAATTTGACTTCTGAACTTCGATAGTATGTGCATAATAACTCCTGAACTTCTGAATGCACTTCCTGAACTTCTGAATACGCCTCCTCTCCTGAACTTTAATAGCCTCCTGAACTAATTCTCGAGCAAGAAAAACAACTTCTGAATGATAATTAGTTGGGGCCCCGACTATGTAAGTTTATGGAGTTGAATTTGATGCTCGACTGCATGATGTTATAAGAATGTGCCACCGAATGAACAAATATATCTATAATAGAAGCCCCCAAGTGTGGAATGTGAACTTTGAATGCTTTTTGCTTGATCGCTTTCACATACTCATACTTTGTTTAAATAAAATGTTTCCGACCAACTCTAGTTGACAGGTTCTTATATCCGACCAACCTAAGTAGACATTTTTGGGAATAGATTTACTTCCCAACCAACCTTAGTTGGCATTTTTGGGAATAGATTTACTTCCTAACCAACCTTAGTTGGCATTTTTAGGAATAAATTTACTTCCTAACCAACCTTAGTTGGCATTTTTAGGAATAGATTTACTTCCTAACCAACCTTAGTTGGCATTTTTAGGAATAGATTTACTTCCTAACCAACCTTAGTTGGAATTTTTAGGAATAGTTTTACTTCCTAACCAACCTTAGTTGGCATTTTTAGGAATAGTTTTTCTTCCCAACCAACCTTAGTTGGCCTTTTTGGGAATATATTTTTGATAATAAATGATAGAGACTTCCTTGGACGTGACCAACAGATTGTTGGGAATAAGATAATATATGCTGGAGACATCCTTGGAGTTGACCAACAGATTGTTGCGAATAAGATAATATATATGTTGGAGACCTCCTTGGAGCTGAATATATGATTATAAATATTTGTCGAGATCCATGATGAAATAAGAATAGAATATGCATCCAAATAGATATAAAGAATAATTAAAAATAATAAAGTGCCTCGTTGATCTGTCGAGGTAGAATTATATAATGCCGAACAAGAATAAGATCTTCCATAAACTAAGAATATGGCCGAGAACGTTGTCAGGCCTGAATATAAATAAGAATTATCCGACCAACTATCCGTTGGGGGTGAAATACAACTAATGTTGTAATTCACCTTAAACCTGAATAAGTATCTTGTCGAGGCACAAGTGCATAATGCCGAATAAGAATAATATTTTCCAGAACATAAGAATATGGTGGAGAACTTTGCTGGGCCTGCATATAAATAAGAATTACCCCGACCAACTATCCGTTGGGGGTGACATATAATAAATGTTATAGTTCTCCTCGGAGCTGAATATGATAATAAGTATCTCGCCGAGTTCCATGTTGAGATGAATATACAATATGAATCCCAAGGGATATAAAATAATTTGTGCTTAAGCCAATAACTCCGAGTAATAATAAAATATATAATGCCTCGCTGAGGTGAAATGATAATGGTTTCCAGATTGTTTTCGAGAATTCGTCGGCGTTGAGTCTTGTACCTGTAAAAATTAATATCTTGCTCTAACATTTGTGTAGGCTGAATTGATTAGTCATGAGAATAATTTACTCATCCAATAAATATATGATATGTATATGCTTGAGAAATAAAAATATTAATTTCAAAAAATGAAATAATATATGTTGGCTGATATGTCGAGGCAAAATTGCCTGATGTCGAGCAATAATAGTTTCCAGAGGTTTAAGATTGTGGCTGAGCTTTCGTCGGGATTGAATATCGTCCCCATGAAATTTTAATAAGCTGCCCGAGCACCTGTCGAGACTAGATCAAATAATTATTGTCATGAGAATAATTATTCAGCCAAATAATATATAATGTGTATCAGCATAAAAATTTCAAAATATGAAATAATATGTTCTGTGCCAAATGTGTCACGTGGGCAGATTTTTATAAAAAATGCTAAGCATTTTAATTTTAAGTAAAAGACCAAAAATAAGTTGGTTTTAAAAATATTTTTGGGGGATGGACGTCTCAAGTTTCAGAATACATGATGACGACCAAGAAGCAAATGGTCCCCGACCAGCAGAGCGATTTCGCCGATCAACAAAAATGGTGCATTGATATTGTAGACCAGCTGTTGGATGGTCACCGAACAACATCAGGTGTCGCCAACCAAGAAGTGGATGGTTGGATAGTTGCTGACCAGTATATTGGACCCTTCGAACAAGACTGAGATGTCACCGATCAAGAAGTAGATGATCGTCGACCTGCAATTGGTTCCCCTAAGCTACAATATGAGTCTTCGACCAACAATAAGATACCTCGTAGTTGGATAAAATTATTTCAACGTTGCTGATGGATCTTCACATCTTATCTCCGACAAACAAAATGGTCTGGTTAAGCTTCCCTTTAATAAAATATGGCCCAAGATGATGCCGACCAACAATATGGATGGTTGACCAGAATATCTTGAATCCTTAGATCAGAAAAATAACATTCGATGTAAAATTTAAGCATTAAGAATGTTAATTAAATGAATAATCATCTAATCCACTAGATCGTGTGATTTCGACAAAGAAACCATGTGATGTGATGAACGAGGAGCCAACATCTCAAATTTCTGCCCAGAGTCTTGATACGGTCATGATTGTTATTTATTTTTATTTTTTTACAAGAGGTGGGTAATGGTTTTTCAGGTGAGAGAAAATTATTTTTTATATTGGTCCCTTCATATTCCCTATTTGGAGAGATAAAAATATGCTGAATGATCGAACTTATTACCAAATTTATATAAAAAATCAATCAATGAGACTTTATTGACATAAATGGAAGATGAACCAAATTAAGTATATAGTTAATAAAAATGAATGCAAAAGGGCTCAAACATGAAGAGAGAGAAAATAGATCTGGGTCATGATTTCCATGAGAAAACTTTTTATTGTCTTTAACCTTTTCCCATTCTCTGATTAAAAATGTAATGGGAATTTGAATAGTCATCAAAGATCTTTCAAAAATTATTTCAAAATCAACAATGAAAATTATCAAATCTTATCATCGTCGTATATATTGGTATATGTAATCATTTAAAATATTTATTCCATGATATAAAATTGAAACTTGAGAATCAAGCAAAAAGTTATGATTTATGAAATTCACTATTTTTCAGATTTCTAAATAAGAATTAATCTAACAGTTATGATTTAAAAATCATGATATGCAACATTTTGCAGATAAAAATTGGACAATTAATTTATGTATATAAACATAAAAATCATGATTGAATCAAAAGATGTATGTATAATTGATTATACGTAGAGAAAATAAAAAATTAGCTTTTGATGGAGAACAATGCTTGTAACACGTTCCCACAGACGACGCAATTCTGTTGAAGACCGAAAATGGCCACTGCCATTTTATTGGCGTCAACAACAGATAAATGATGAGGATGAGATTGAAGATGAAAATAAACATTCACATCAAACATATAAGAGACAAAGGTTATTAAAGTGGTTCGACTATGAATAAAGCCTACGTCTACTGTTATTTTATTCCCAGGGGTTTACAATAGCACAATATGGTGTAGAGAGAGAAAGGATGTGTATCTTGTGTATGGTGTTTCTTAGTTGTCCTCCTTTAATACAGTATAAATGTACATTAAGGCTCATTAAATGCGCTATCATCTTCATTAATGCACATTAAATGCATAGTTATCCCTTGATCTTCCTGGTTGGTATGCCGACCAACTCTCCTCGGGTGCCGACTAACTCTCCTCGGGGGTCGACCAATTCTCCTCGGGTGTCGACTAATTCTCCTCGGGTACTGACCAACTCTCCTCGGGTGCCGACTAACACTCCTCGGGTGCCGACCAACTCTCCTCGGATGCCGAACAACTCTCCTGGATGTCGAATATTGCCACGTAGTATGACATGTGTCCTTTTCTGATTGGTCCTCGTAGATGGAGAATTTTTGCGTTAACACCATCTACATTGCATCACATGGGATGACATTGAAGAGGTAATGCAAAAAATTCATAGTGGGGAATGCGGGCTCCACATGAACGATCACATGCTTCCCAAGAAGATCATCTGAGAAGGCTACTATTGGACCACCATGATCTAAGATTGCGCCGCCTATGTTCGAAGATGCCTCAAATTCCAACAGTTCTCTAACTTTCATCACCTGCCTCCGCGGGAATTATACAACATGACTTATCCCTGGTCATTCTACACCTGGGGTATCGACATCATAGGGAAAGTTACACCCAAGGCTTCTAACGGGCATGAGTTTATCCTAGTCGCCATTCATTACTTCACCAAATGGGTCAAAAACGAGTCATACGCAGTCATGAATGCCTAGAAAGTGGCCCAATTCATCAGGAAGAACATCATCTGCCGATAGGGGGTCCCACACGAGCTAGTGTTAGATAATGGGTTGCATTTTGAGGCATAAGTCACAGAAGTGGTCAACGAGTATGGTATTCAGAGGCACAAATCTTCTCCCTACTGACCTCAGACCAATGGTGCGGTCGAAGAAGCCAATAAGAATCTCAAAGCCATCATTAGTAAGATGACCAAAAGATGTCGAGACTGGGCCAATCGAATCCCATACGCCCCTGAGGCTACCGAACCTCGATCAGAACCTCTATTGGGGCCACACCTTACTGTCTAGTTTATGGCATGGAAGAAGTCATACCCGTGGAGTTGGAAATACCCTTGTTGCACATCATGATTGAAAGTAAGGTCAACGAAGAAGACTGGTACCAAATCCATCTTGATGAGTTGACCCTCTTAGATAAAAGGATATTGAAAGATCTATACCACATACAAGGGTACCATCTCCTTATAGCGCGATCATTCAATAAGAGAGTCAAGGACCGCGATGTGCGAGAAGGAGATTTAGCCCTCAAAGAAATAGTAGAGTCCCCCTGGGACCCCAGAGGGAAATTCAAGCCCAATGGGAGTGTCCCATACATTATGAAGAAGATCTTGTTCGATGGTGCCGCCATGCTCACTGACCTAGATGGAGAAGATATGGCTCGTCTAGTCAACCTACACCGTCTCAAGAAGTTCTACCCTTAGTTTGAAATCTCGGCGAGCTATGACTCTTCTCATCTCCCTTGTATTTAAAAAAAACTTCATTTCCCTCTACCTAGAACTACGTGGGCCTGATCCTCTACAAAAACCATTTCCAAAAAAATTAAAACTTTTCAAAACCCAAGAGGTACGTAGGCAGCTCATACATCTTACATAAGCATGACCCTTCCTTTTTCATAAAAAACTATTCTTTTCTTATCTTCGAATGACAGTTCATTTTAACATATACTTGAACAAAAGGATTATACATGCCTTACTGATCAGTATAGATAAATTCAAAAATACAAAATTCATCAAAAGGCACAACTGGATGATCAAAAACTTATTTATTTCACTAATAAGAAGTTACAGTGCAATTACATAACAAAAGGAACGGATAACTCCCTTCCCCCACCTTTTTAAATAGCCAAAATAAATTCCCAAACTTATTCCCCAGTACAAATAAACTCCCCAAGAGTCCTACCCACAGCTCCCAGAGGGGCCCGTTCCATCACCATCATCTATATCCTGGGGTCCCCAAGCTTCCCTTGCCTGAATAGAGTGTTACAGACGCTCCATGGACCAATAATCTCAAACCAGCCTCGGAAACACCACAACCCCTCCCTCCATGGTATCGAATAAGACAAGCCACCTTTCTCTGGTCTCCACTACCAACATCTTCCTGACTACTCTCCTCCACAACCACTTTATATAATCCCAGGGATGTACCAGACTCTCTCAACAGACTGAGAGGGATGGGTCGACGGATGTCGACTCTCCCACAAAGAGCCAAGTCGCATGCATAGACGCTCTGTCAGATTTTCTACCAGAAAGAAATCTAGTGTCCCAGGTGGCATGATCTGCTCCCAGCCAAATTGGCACAGAAGCTTCCAAGGGAAATAGAAAGAGATCTATCTGAGACCAACCAGTCGAACGTACGGATATTCTCCCAGTTCCATAATAGGCAGTAGTTATCCCCACCAAGGCACTGACCAATACAGATTTAAAGCCCCATGCTCCATAAACCACCTAGCTCTCAATATCCAGGCTAACGCTAATGAAATGGCACGAAAGATGTTCGGTATAGCCATCAAAGGATATTTTGGAGGAGTCACCAGGAGAATCTTCTAGACAACCACATGAATAACATCACTGGGCTACCTCTCAGAAAGTCAGAATGACCTTCTCACCAGGCATCTAGGAAATTCAAAGTCTACGCCAGTATCATCGATACATGATTACGATGGTATGACATCCATGAAGCGATGGATGCAAGTTATGGGTCCACCAGCAGTTCCCCAGTCACCACCAGTAGTTTTGAAACCAATCCCAGAAAAACGGCTTTGACATATCCAGCATCACCAACCTCCTACAAATGCAAAGACCGTAGCACCGCCGAAATAGAAATCATTCCTCTAGTAACCAAGGATCTACCCGGCGAGGGAGAGACGCAAAGAAGTCCAACTAACAACTCCCGAGAAGATCGGGAAAACTCAGTCATAGCAGCCGCCACAATAGGATTTACACCCAACATGGCAGAAAATTCTTCATAAGTCGGATAGATTTCTTCCAAGCCAATTAGGAATAAATGGTCTTCGGGGTACCAAAATTGTACTGCCGCCATTAGCATGTTCCACTCTATGGGTTGATTATGCCATAAAGAGACTCGACGCATGTTGAAAGCATCGTAGTCGACGTTATAGGAGCACATCGCCTCCAAAGTCTCGAGGTAGTTGGCAAACTCAACACTACTAAGGAGAGCCATCTCACAGAATAAGAAAGGAAAAATGTGAAGGTGTGATGAAAACACTCCACCCTTACCCCTCTTTTATACTTGAAAACACTCACAAAAGACATGACCCCTGCAAAAATTGGAGGAAATCCTGCCCAATAAGGTACCAAAGGTTGAAGAGGGTACCAATAAAAACTTTGAATTGATGGTACTGGACTGACATGACGATAGGCAGGACAAGGTGCTTGCCGATCGGCAACCCCCTATTTTTAGAAACTTCCATTTTTCCTCTTTTGTCAAAATCTGAAAACTCAATAAAAATAAATTGATATTCTCAATAGAATTTCAAATTCCCTTTCCATCTATATATAATTTCTCATTATGAATAAAACTTACCTTCAAACTTCTAAAAATATTTTACGGTCTCAGCAGCAAAATAAAAAGCGCATGTGCATGCATCCATTCATTCATTACTAACAAAAGATAAATAAAAAACTCCATTGCATTGCATAGATATGTTTCTGTGTTACATCATTTTGTAGGAAAATAAAAACAGAAAAATAACGGGACTCAGCCGAACCCACATTCTCTCTCTCTCTCTCCTAAGAGTTCCCACCCCTGCGGTGCGCTCTCTTTCCACTGTGACGGGATGACGCACCATCGCTACCCGAAACAGACTCCTCCCCGGATGAGGCAGACAGCACCATGAAAGAAGGAACATGAACCGCATCCTAAATATGGGTAGTCGCTAAAGATATCTAGTCCCTAATGTCGCTCAGCCAAGTGGTGGACACCCGGACTTGCTGCAAGAAAAGGTAGAATCAGTATCAATCAGGAAAGATCAAAAAGAAACCAAAAGAGAACAACATAAAGGTTTACCACAAGATGAAGAACCTCCTCTGTCAAGCCCAGCTCCTCCGGGTCCATCGCATGAGTACGATGAAACATAGTCATCATCCCCCCATCAACCCACTGGATGTTGTATAAAGGGGTATGCATCCTCACAAAGGGGACCTCCGAGGTCACCGACGGTGCAGATGTCGACGGACCACCACCACCATGGGAAGACCCTACTGGCCGACTCAAACCCGCAGGAGGGAAAGGTAGTTCATCATATATGCTGGGCGCTATCAACCAACTCATCACGAAGTCCATATAATTGTACGCCACAGCCATGTCGGTGTACAACAGATAGGACTCGTTGATCATCGTCGTGATCCTCGAATCCTCTAGTACTAGCCGCTCCCTCCTCATAGACATAGAAGGCCTCGTAGGTGGTACCACCACCTCCTCCTCAGTAATTTATCGGACCACCTTATCCCCGAGATACCAAGAGTGGCCAAACTCATGTGCCAGCAAATGCCTCATCTGCGCATTCATCCTAGTCAACCCCGTGTCCTGAACAGCCATCCACCAAGGGTAAAAGGTCACCTGAAAGTTCCCAGCAGATACAAGTTAATACAGAATCAGAGCACATAAAGATTTGGATTGAAGAAGGAAAAAGTCTTACCCTATCACTATTTAGGCCATTCAATACCTGACGCACCCCTCCAGAGAAAGAGACTTCCTCAACTACCGATTAGCCTTCCGCCATTGATACAAACGGCAAAAATCCCCAAATGGTCTCATCCTTCAGAGAAATCAACTGGTTATTACACCCAATCACCTCATAGAACCACATCTGCCAAAGATAAAAATTTGTAATAAAAAAGAGACGCACAAGGAAAATGCGAATGATGAAAGGAAAATGCGCAAACTAAAGAATACCTCTTGAAGATACGTGGCCCCAGTGAAAGTTTGTTGGCAGCACCGGATAAAAGCATCCAGAGTAAAAGAAAGGGTCGCGAAATTCAGGCTACCCCAATCATGGAGAGGGATGTTCGAAAACATCCTCAAGTATGGTAAAAACTATAAGTGGATAACGTCGCCGCTTGACGCCACCAAAAATCCCCCCCACACCAACAAAATGAACAATCGGGCCATCTGTCTCACCTATAGCCCGTCCTCCACATCACTCACCCTACTCAGCAAGACATCCCTCAACAGGGACAATCAGATAGAATCCCCAGATACTATCCTCCCCACATTACCGAGCGCCGCACGTACCGCCTCCGACCTCACCCGCAGGGAACGATCGACCTCAATCTGCTCTCCATCACAATCCAGCCCCAGTAGCTGTTGCACATCTATGGAAGTCACAGTCATCTACCTAAAAGCAAAATGTAAGGTGTGGGTAGTGTCCCATCACATCTCCCCCAGAGTGCATAAGACCGTCGCCAAACGAGGCATCTCATCCAGCACAGACGTCAACCTCCCGAAGCCTGCTGATGATACCAGCCAATGCACCATAGGTGGAAGGTGCTCCCAGACATCCTTAAGCCCTGTCATCCTGCGGGCACGCATGGTCGATAAAGAAACATCAGAGTGTCAAAGAAAACCTCATTAAAATCCAAGAAAAAAGGAAATCACCAAAAAATAAGGCCAAAAGTCATTTTTACTTACGTAACCACTAGGCTTCACCACCCTCAAAGATCTATGAGGCGAAGGCTCCCATCGGAAGGTCCGCTCATCCACAACTGGCTTAAATGCGTCAAAAGAGTTCTCACTCCCCAAAGTAAGAGGCGTCCAGGCCCTCTATTCCACGTTCACCCAGTCGTCAATAGCCAACCACTACCGGTGTACTGTAGTGCTAACAAAAGAAGCCATATTTCAGATTATGGATTGCTAGAATGATTTGTCGAAGAAAATTGCAGAGAGAGAGAAGGCAAGAAGATGTGAAAAATAAGGGGAACCCATCCCTTTTTATAAGAATTCAAGCGGCATACCGATCGGCACTGACCCCTAACCCATCGATCGAAACTTCCCCTTTATCTTCTCGAGGCAGTCCAAAAGTCTGTGCCACTATCGAATGGCACCCTCCACACCATGCCGACCGCTACCCCTCTTGAATTTTCATAGAAAAATTCCCCCAAAATACCAGAAAACCCTAAAAAATCCTCAGAAAGTTCCTAAAAATCCCGAGGAGGATTTAGAACATTTTCACCAAGAAAATTTCACATTCCCTCAAGCAAAACCCCTATTTGCCCAGTGGAGCTCTCAAAATCCAAGTGAATCTCCTCCCGGAAATGTCCCCGAAGGACCCCTAAAGTATCCCAAACCTCAGGTTATCTCATATTCCCCGCAAAGTCTCCAAAAGATACAAACGTTTCCCCAACAATCATCTCCCCAACTCAAATCAAAATTGCGAGGAAATTTCACCGACAGAGTTCCTCAATAACATCTCAACTTAATCCCTCAGAATTGTCTTCGACCCGCAGAATTGGTCATTTCAACTTAAGCCTTCAGAATTGGCTTCACCCCACAGAATTGGTCCTTTCAACCTAAGCCCTCAGAATTGGCTTCGACCCGCAAAATTGGTCATCTCAACCTAATCCCTCAGAATTTTATTTAACCCATAGAATTGGTCATTTCAACCTAAGCCCTCAGAATTGGTTTCGACCTGTAGAATCGATCACTCTCAATTTAAGCCCTCAGAATTGGATTTGACCCGCAGAATTAGTTATCTCAACCTAATCCCTTAAAATTTTCTTGGACCTACAGAATTGGTCATCTCAACCTAAGCCCTCAGAATTAACTTCGACCTGTAGAATTGGTTATCTCAACCTAAGACCTCGGGATTGGCTTCAACCCAAAGAATTGTCCATCTCAACCTAAGCCATCAGAATTGGCTTTGACCCGCATAATTGGTCATCTCAACTTAATCCCTCAGAATTGGCTTCGACCCGCAGAATTGGTCATCTCAACCTAAGCCCTCAGAATTGGCTTCGACCCGCAAAATTGGTCATCTCAACTTAAGCCCTCAGAATTGGCTTCGACCCGCAGAATTGGTCATCTCCACCTATGCCCTCATAATTGGCTTCGACTCGCTGAATTGGTCATCTCAACCTAAGCCCTCAGAATTATCTTTGATCCGTAGAATTGGTCATAACACCTAAGCGATCAGAATTATCTTCAACCTGCAGAATTGGTCATCTCAATGTAAGCCCTCAGAATTGGCTTCAACCCACAAAATTGGTCATATCAACCTAAGCCCTCACAATTGGCTTCGACCCATAGAATTGGTCATCTTAACCTAAGCCGTCAGAATTGGCTTCGACCCGCAGAATCAGTCACCCTCATCTTTTTTTCTCATCTCAACCTAAGCCCTCATAATTGGCTTTGACCCGCAGAATTGGTCATTTCATCCTTAGGTCCTCTAAATCGGCCTTCACCCTCTAAATTGGTCATACTCTTTCAGAGGCATGATGTGGTGTCTATTTGATGGCTATCGTTTGTTCCAAATTCACCCATCGAGGGGATATGTATACATGCAATTCTAGTACCCCTTAACCTCTCCTTAGGTCCCTAGCACCTCTTTTCATCACTATAAACCTAAGTCATACCCCGAGTACTGACCTAGAGGCCATCAGACACTCCCAGACTTCATTTGACCAAACTTCAAACTCTTCAGCTTGACCGAGACTGAATGAATTCTCAAAGGTCACTGAAACCCCTTTCCAATGGTCCATCCTGTGCGCAATTCTGACCTACGGTGTGGACGAATGACCCGTTTTCCCCCAAAACTTGATCAAGAGGTCATCGAACGCTCCCAGGCTCCATTTGACCAAATTTAACTCTTCATTTCGATCGAGACTAAATTAATCTTCAAATGGAACTGAAACCCTTTTCCAACGATCTGACCCGTGCACGATTCTGACTTATGGTGCGGACAAACGATCCATTTTACTCCAAAGGTCACTGAACGCTTCCAGGGCCTGATTGACCGAAGTCAACTTTCCAAACCAAGTCAAACTCTTTGGAATGTCGAATTACATCTCCTAACCTTTTTAATGGTTCTCCCCCGTGCGTGATTCTGACTTACCAGGTGGATGTACGATCCATTTGCGTCAATAATTCCCCATCCAAAGGACCGACGAGCGCTTTCGAGCCATATTTGACCTAAAGTCAACTCCCAAACTCGGGAGCAGTCCAAAGGATTTTCTAAGGTCTCTAAAATACCTTCCAGTGGTTCACCTCGTGCATGATTAGGATTAAGGATTTGCATTCTATGGTTAATTTTTCGAAGGGACCTGAAAGATACTGCCAAACGATAGGTCCCAAACCCTCCCTTTCGGCATTGTGCCTAAAAACACCTACCAATTGGCACGACCATGTCTATGCCGATCATCAATGCCCTGGGCCTATAAAAAGGAGGGCTTGACCTCATTACAAAAGAACCCAAGATCTGAAATCCATCACTCTCAGCGAACTCTGAAAACCTCTCTCGAAGTCAGCGTGATTTTCACATCCTAATCCTTGTCCAACCATTAATTTTCATCATCTTTTCCACCAAACTTGGTGAATTAACTACCCTTCATCATCATCTAAGCACAAGGTCTGCTCTCCAAAATTCAAGACCAAGCTCAAGATCTTCAAGAAGATCCAACTTTCTCAACTCCTTCTTCAAATTCTCATAAATTCGCATTACTATACGTGTTATCGTTCCGTTATAACGATCAACGCAAGGATAATCGCATAATCCTATTTTCTAATATTACTTTTAGGGATATTCCTATGGATGACTCGCTTTATATTTTCCATGATACAAGTCGATGATTCTTATCTCCACTACATATACACATGCAGACATATCACGGGGAACTAAAGGAAAGTAGCAATAACCCATGAGAGAATGGAAGGGCGGAATGAGTTCCTAACACCTTCCCATTTCATAACTTAGCCTCCTTACCCTTTTTGGATCATTTTGGTTTCGTATGTATCAGTATGTCTTTGGATGCTCTTCTTCGGTATAAATCCCCTTTCTTTTGTTTATTTTGAGTAAAAGAGACTAGCCACTCCATGTCTCTACATTTTTCACCTCATCATCGACGCCGGCCGAACCACTCCTAAGAGGGATGCACGGTACTAAGATCCTCTCGATAAGAAGACCCCCTTCTTTTTTGTCTCTGCCATTACGAGGATCGAGGATGGCCACAATTGCATTTCCAGGAATAGGAAGAATGGAATTTTGAGTTATTAGAGTTAGGAATACCCAGGTGTTAGTACCAAGCCAAGGAAAATGAGGCCCATTTTTAGAAAGAGTGTTACATATGGGATGTTTACAATGGTTATGCAGAGAAAAACAGGTTAAAAGGTATGGGCACCTTGGTAAGTTGGTTTTATATATCATCTGAAATAGAAGGGGTTCAGTATATAAAGGTGGAGAATATGCTTTGGACCAGTTATGGGTTCGGTTGAACATCGTAGGACGCACGCGATAATCCAATTTTATAGGTGCAATAAGAGGTACAGACCTAAGATTAGCTATAAGACTTACGGGAGTAGTCAAGCTCTAGTGTAGTTTCCTTTTGAAGGAAATTCGAAGGCATGAGATAGATGAACGGACGCTTAGAGTAGTCATTTTTCTGATGAGATCGAGACTATGATTATAGGCTCATTTTCTTTTTATGCGGTTATAGAAGCACTAGGTCCGATGTGTCATTGTATAGTTAATCTTAGGACAGAGGGAGTGTTATAGCATATAGAGGTTTGGTTAAGATTTTTATTAAGCTAGTACGTTAGAATATAATACTTAAGATAGGTGGGTACTGTGAACGAGTATGTGGTAGGGTACCATTTAGGTTAGTACCTTTCAACTTGTGTGTGCAGGATGTAGTGTGATTAACGATCCTAGGTTGGTAGTACTGGTCGTATTCGAATTTCGGGGACGAAATTTCGTTGTAAGGGGGGAGAATGTAATACACCGTACTTTTATGGATATTTAAATTACATAAGTGGGCGTAATTTGGTAATTTGAGGAATTTCAGTGAATATTAAATTCTGGATTAATAAGCATTATATGCTTATCGGCACGTGTTACGTTTACTTGGGGGACTGAGTAAATGAGTCGGAATGTTTTTATGTCATGTCGCAACTGGGTAAAGCGACGGGAATTATTTTACATTGTAGAAAACACGTATTGAGATATGTTGGGTTTAATTAGTGAATTTTAGTTAAGTGACCCAGATGGAGATTTCGAGTGCACGGTTTGTTTCAGAATGGTTAAGATAGTCAAAATACAATATCCAAGGGAAGTGTTTAGGTTCCGGGGATTTCGGACTAGTAGGGACTCGCAATTGAGTAAAGGAGTCATTTTTCGATTTAATAAGGAGACACACTCCTTTTCTCTATTATAAGGTACAAGAGATGGAGATAAAGAAAGAAAAGAGAGAAAGAGGAGAAAGGAAAGAAAGGAAGGAAAATAGGAAGATAAAGGGGATTCCGGTCCAAACTCTACGGGATTCGGCTCGAGGTTGTCAAATTTTATCCACGAGGTAAGTGTTTAATTTCTTTATTCAATTGAGTATGTGTATCTCATATTATAGTTGGTAAAATATATACTTTTGGGTTAGAACCCTTAAAATAAATTTGGGAAATTTGAGTATGACTTTACAAATTGATGTATTGTAAACTCTTAATGATTTCTAGTGTTAAACCCATATTAATGGTGTAGATAAATGGAAGGAAATGATAAACTAGGGTTTTAATGGTTTTAGGGTTTAAATCGAAGAGAAATGGTTTAATACCACAAATAAATTGAGGTGTTAGTTATAAATCAGTGTTAGGATGATTAATTAGTTGTTGGTTGAGATTAGAAACCATAAAAATGGAGGTTGGGATGTTAATTGGGATTTTTGGAGAAGATGAAATTTCCTAAACAGTGCCCTTCGAATAGGGAAAATCGATTTGGGTCTAGACTGAATCGATTCACATAAGGGGACCTGTAAGGATGTGTCAGGCCAAATCGATTTAGATTGAGACCGAATCAATTCACCTTTGAGGAACTGCTTTCAGAGTACTTTTCGAATAAATTCAGATTGGGGGCCAAATCGATTCGCCAGCCCGAATCGATTCGTATTTGGGGAAAATCGATTTGCCTTTGCTGAATTTGTCAATTTTTCTTCTTTGAGTTTAGGGGGAGTTAAATTATATCTTGGAGATTGTTATAGGGGATCCTAGTTATGATATTAAGACTCCTAGGTGATGGTATTGAGGGTGAATAAACCTTGAGATTAAAGAGAGAACCTCGAGTTCATTTAGTGTACAATCAGGGGGATGGACCTAGTGAATGTTGGGGTCGAACAACATTCGAGAGAGATGTCTTCGGTAAGTGTGTAGAGATATTTATGCGATTAGAATGAATATGGGCTTAATGCATTTGAGCAAATCCTAGGATGCGATTAGGATGGAATCTAGGATATCGTCTAATGAGGATTGAGCAACTATCAGATATGCCTATTGACAACTACTATCATAGGTGATGCGATACCTATATAATTAAGATGAGTAGCACGTATACTTATTAAATTATTACGAATTGGTATATTCAGGATTATATATAAATCCTTAGAAGTGACTAAGGTGTGAATTAATCTTAGGTAAGATAATACTTATATGTTTAGTATTTTAAGTGGGTAAATACTTATATACTATTACGAATTGGAACATTCGAGGTTTTAGCTATCTCCATAAGAGTTTGGCAATTATATCCATATATATTGAAAAGTGATATGTATTATATATACGGGAGTTGTTACAGTATATATATGATACGATATGAATATAGATATATCTGTATGTGACTGGTATATTTGTACTATAGAGGCTAGTTCCACAGGCTTCCCCGGGCATAGGGATGGACAACCAAATTATATATTTTCTCTAGTGCCATACAGGGAGGTTGCGCGATGTAGGTGAATCCCCTGTCTTAAGGAGCAGGGTGAGTATATCCCCAGGTCATATCGTCCCGCATATGAGTGCGATGTTTATTCCACTTTTAGGAGGGAATATGACCGCCTTCACCGTTTAGTTTTCTACCATGATCATGAGTGAGTCTGTCTTGGTAGCGTGGTTTATTGAGAAAACCCAGATGTGGATGGGCACTTGAGTTTGCATCCTCGAGTTATGGCTCGGTGGGATAGTTATTATACTTATGATTGTAATAGGTATAATTATACTTGTTGTACATAGTATATTGCTTGTATATGAAGATGAGATATCATATAGCTTTGATTCGTGTGAAGAGTAAAATGAATCAAGTTTTATTCTCATTCTGAGAGATTTTATCTGGATTTAAATTATGATTCGTATATTAAAGTGAGATCTATATATAAGGGATATTATATGTTAAAGAGAAAATGGTATTTTAAACTAGTGAGAGTTTTGGAATATGAACGGTATATATATATATATATATATATATATATATATATATATATATATATATCAAGGTTCTAAAAAATGCGGGGTGTGATCGAGGCGTGGAGGCCAAACCTTAAGCCTTAGAAGCCTAGGCGGGCCTTAGGCGTAAAAAGGCATCAAAAGGCGTTTAGGCCTTCTTAATATATTTTAATATTTTTTTAACCATAATAAGGCTAATAAAATACTAAAATTGTATATATCATAAAAATATGTCTGAATATATGCAAATTAAAATACTATTTGATTATTTTGGATGAGATAATGGTCCGGTTTCCAAAACAATTCTTTAAAAGGCTTTATCATTTCATCAAAGCTTTGTTGTTTTTAGTTAAAAGTGTGCCTTAAGGGTTTTACCAAGAATAAGGCGTAAAAAGGGTAAGGCGGGGCGTTTCTCCCAAGCCTCAAGCCTAGGCGAGTTTTTTAGAATAGTTATATATATATATATATATAAGGACTGTATATATATCTAATCGAGGATAATATCAAATAAAGATTAAGTGATAACTTACGGTATAACGTATATTATATCACGTAGGGTAGGTGATAGTTATGAAGACTTAAAGGATGGATGATATAGATTAGTTAGGCAGGGTAGCTTAACTAGATGGTTTAAATGTATGCGATAGGTGTGCAATATTAGAAGAGGGATGAGGTGTATCTTATGAGAGTGCGATACCAATTTAAATATGAGAAATTTCATATGTTAAAATATGGCTTTTAAGCAGTTGCTAAATATTTTCAAAACTCGGGCTCTGACCCGTTTCTCTATTTTCCCCACTCTTGCTATATGTATATATATATATTAGGTGTCCAGACACACGGACACCTGGATGACGATCTGTTCGACTCAGACGTTCACTACAGCAGCTGTGGATGCATGCAGGTTTACTTTAGACGCTTTTATGCTTATGATATAGATAGGAAGCATTGTAATAACACTCGGGCCGATAGCCCAATTGTATTCATTTATTCTTTTATCGCTTTTTAGTTCGGCATTCGATTTGGTTGTATTATGTTGTACCAAGTGTTCTGTTATTTCATTTCATTTCATTTCAGTTGTTGTATATAAACTGTTGTCATTGTTTTACTTGGTTGGTTTGGTTACAAAGATTAGTTAAATTAAATTTTGACGCCAGCCTAATAAGTTATTAGTAATAAATTTTATTTTCAATAGTGATGCTGAGAATGAACCATATGAGATCCATGTTTTAATTTGGTATAGGATTGATCACCCGATATTTTATTAGGCGGGGTGTCACAATTAAGATATACTTTTTTAGAGTATAAAAATTGTGCAATGTAGATGTCTTAGTTTTATATTTAATATTAAATAATTATTTAGAATGCCATTATTGATATTGTTTAGGTTAAGTGAAGAAAAAAGTTGACAAATTTTTTGACAAAAGGAATCTTGAGCGATTTAGTAAATAATACATCTAGTAGAATGACACCAAAACTCTTCTTTTTTCTGAAATCACCAGTAATGGTACCACAACTTTGTAATAAAACTACCATCATTCCAAAGTATAATGGGTAAAAACAAGTTAGTGATAATTGATTGTTTATGCACTTAAATTATTTTACTGTCCCTTTTAGGATGTTAAGTGCAAATGGATATGAAATAAGGATGAGTTATAATGTCTTAATGAAGTTCAAATCTAGGATTGATATCTAATGTAGGAAGGACATGTAAAGAATCTTCACATGTGTGGACATAAGAAATGGTGCCACTTTTGGTAATAGTCTGGGTTTGGTTTTGTAAATGTTCATGGGATCAAGATAGAGCAAAAGGCCATAATAGTGCTAGCTTATATAAAGATATCTCAGAGGAACTGAGATATCTCATGTGTGATTTATTTCTCGTGTTAACATATTAAGAATAAGTTTAATGCATAACATACACATGTCTTAGTTATCACATTGAAATACACTCACTACTTGAAGGTTTAAATCGAAAGATACCTTATTGTATTCATGAGTATATCAAACGAAACAATTGATGAAATATTAAAATCTAGTACGGGATTGTTAGAGAGATTGTAATATTATAAAGAAAATAAACGAAAAAAGAAATAATATGTGAAAAGATGTACGAATTCATGAGACATGTACAATTCATAAATAGATATAACTCTTAAAATATGTACAGTCATGAACTAACATGACCATTAGTGTAATGCCTATTCATGAAAAGATACAACTAAGTCTATGAAAAGGACAAGATCCCACCATTTTTAATTAATCCTTTTTTGTGAGAATATTCTCTCTTTCCTTTCTTATTTCTCAATTTATTCAATCAGTTTCATCGGGTATTAGAGGGAATTATTTAGGATTTCTAACTAAAGATTCCATTAAATTGTTGTATCTTGGAGGTAATTTGTCAAAGAAATCGATAGCAAACTCTTGTAGTGGGGGAGAATAAAACCTTAAGGAAAGTGATTCTTCACGCCTCAATACACCGCATATTGATGTTTCAATATTTATCCCCTTTATGTCACACTCCATTGTAGAAACATTTAATAAACTTTGAGGATGCTTTGGGACTCAAGTCATTATTCTTTACATAATAATATTTGGAAACTACCTCGAACTTTCGACTCAAGAGGGAGTAATAGAGTAAATGTATAATGATTGTAAATGTAGTACGTGTTTTAATCTGAGTGAAATCTACATGCATGCTTGAAATCATGTACAAGTTTCATTATAACTAGAAGAGTAAGAAAGAGACACAAATACTAGACAAAAGGATATTTCCATGAAGAATGTCTTTGTTTTTTTATATATCTCAAGGACTATTGTTGCCCCATTTTGGTGTCTTGTCTTTTAGGCCTTGTAATTCATGTTATAAAGGCTCATAAGACACGCTATCTTCCTCTGCATAAATATTTATATATACTCTATTTTTTATTAACTAATTAACCAAGCTCCCCTAGCCTATTTAAATATTGCATGGATACATTTGTTCCCGACCACATAATGTCACTTGACTCTTAATGATGAAAAAAATTCAAAAAACAAACATAGTAGAAACAGTGAGAAGCTAGAAAAATCATTGTTGAAAGTTCAAAATTGGGAGAATTAGAGGCTCAAACAACTTGAAGAAGTAAAAAATATGGATTATAAGTATATTGTCCAATTTTTAAATATTCATTTGTAGTCAGTTTTATATTTTTTAATTGTTAGTGCTACTATAAAAAATTTGGGATAAAGTGTTATTTTCTACGAAAAGAAAAGGAAGTGGTTATAAGGCGGTTAAGGGTTTTTTCTAGGTGGTTATTGGACTTATTGAAACTTAAACAATACATGGGGTGAGAGCCTAATAAAACTTTGAAAATTAGATCAAAACAAAATATAAGAATAAGCAATGGAAATTAAGGGTTAGTTTCATTTTAGAACAGTTTCAATTCTCCAAAGAAAAAAAGGAAAAACTTTGTGGACGTAAAAAAAAACTCTTCCCTAAATAAAGACATGGATTTTTTCAACCCGTCCCTAGTATGTACCATTTGGGACAACATTTGTCATCCCTAAAGATTGCCTATTGAAGCGGTATATTATATGCACCACTCGATAGAAATATACAAACATATATATATATATATATATATATATATATATATATATATAAATGCATAAATAACAACAACAACAACAACAACAACAACAACAACAACAACAACAACAACAACAACAACAACAACAACAATAATAATAATAATAATAATAATAATAATAATAATAATAATAATAATAATAATAATAATAATAATAATAATTACAAATTTTTATTATAAAAACAAGACATCTTAGATACCCGTGTCTAGGGGAGAATAAGAAAAGAAAAACTCACCCAATTTTAGAGGCCCATCTACTGATTTTTAGAGTTTAATCCACCTAAATAGGTGTTAGTCTAGACTTGTGATTTTTTAAAGCTATAAGAATTGCTTGAGGCACATATTTCGCCCTGACCTAACCAAAATATACATATAAATGTAACTATGCGTTTTATTATCCTTATTGCACTTAGAAATAAAATGAATACTCTCTAAAGCCTCAAATTATTCTCATCATCTTCATGCCGAGTTCAAGGATGTCTCAATCGTGATACTTAATCCAATTAACAGGATAAGAAGAAAAATTAACTCTTAATTTGAAATTGATTAAATTACTATAAGTTCACAAATTCATAGATTCAGAATGAGAAATTACACAAGACAATGTTTGTATTACCAACAAAGATATTATAGCTAAGAACATAAAAATAACACATTATGTACATTGTTTGAAGATGTACATCCATTGAGGGAAAATGAATCTTTTTTATAAATATAAGATAATACAATTTAGCATTAGTTTCACACAATATTACTCAGATTAACCCACTTAGGGGCATATGTTATTTATACAATTGCTGAGAAAGATTTTTGGAGGTGGACTCTCAAATTAATTCTTGTCATTTCAATACAATAATTTCTTGGATTTATCCTTTATACAAGTATGCTTATCAATTTGGTTGCATGGACATCATGCCCCGACTGGGTTTACAACATCATAAGTGGTAAAAAAATTCCTATAATTTTCCTTTGTATATACAAAAGTGCAAAGCCTTAAAATGATTAAGGGTTCTTTTGTCATTCTTCTGTGACATTGAGTTGATGGCTAACTGTGATTAATGATGATAAAAAAATGCTATTATGGCCAATTTTTTTTTATAGAATTCTGATGTAAACACTGACATAACGGTCTTTTATTGGTTGGTTTTTGGGGTCCACGCGAGTGGGACCTAGAAACCAACCAATAAAAGTCTGCCATGGCAGTTTGTCCATCAAAATTCAGTAAAAAAAAATTGATCTCAAGAGAACTACTCGAATGATGATAGGCTCTTTAAGAATCGAGTCATCAATTTTCCTTCCAAAACTAATAGGATTATCTCAACTGGTTCATTACCTTTTAAAGTTTTTAAGTGAAGTGCAAAGTTCCCTCATCAGATATTTCCATTTTCTTTCATTTGTAAGTTATCGAGTTACCACATTTTTTTATTCTTGCATCTTTTTTCATTTTTCATCAATAAAGGGTTTTAAAAGAAGTTACATTTTTATTTGGATCTTCTCTAAGTTTCCTAGTGATAGAGTTAGTCCATATGATCCTATAGAAAGTACCTATTTATTCTCTCATAAGGTGGTAGAGGTGGGGCTCGTCTTTCCCTTGAATAACTAATTTTTATATCTTTTGATAATAGTTTAGAATCATTTCTTCACAAGATTTCCAAAGTTTGTGGAAGATTTTGAATGAAGTTCATGACCCCACATTACCAACTTCGACGTTTTCATGTTAGAATATTGTCACCATTGCCAAATTAACGACATGTACCCTTTAAAGTCCAGGAAGCTAGAGCCCTCACTTGTGTGGAATATCTTAGATTCCAATAAGGCATAATAGGAGCACAAATTTATAGTCAATAATTATGAGCACTTTCTTAGTCTCGAGGGTAAACCTCCATTTTTTTGTCCAGTTTCCCGAGAGTGGTAAGGAAGATATGTTGAATAAAACCTAGAATTTGGAACTTTTTTACTCATGACTGTATTTCCTTAGTTATGATCTCAAATCGCTTCCTTGTGAAAATATTTGCCATCTTAACGCAAGAAGCGTGCACCTTTTTCTTATGAAATCAACTTCACTAAATTGAATAAGATCTATTAAAAAAGAATAGGCTAGGAACCACTAATGACCCCAGATCATTCCTATGACCCATGATTTATTCACCACATCCTTTGTTTCCATGTCAACTAATAGGGAACAAGATATCACTAAGGCCTTTAAGGGCTATGTACATATAATATTTAAACTGGTAGGAATTTTTAAATTAGATTTGACTACATGCCCAACTCTCGTGAGTCGTTGGACATCATCGAGGTTATAATTGTATACTCCTACGATCACCACTATATCCCTTTTGAATTTAGGGGTTGTAAAATTTTCCCCAACCTTCTCGATGACATGATCAATTCCTATCCTTTTCTTACAATATAAAAAAAGGAGGGACCATAGGGAACTTCTTTCCCTATCACATTGGTCGAATATCTTAATATGGGAAACCAATATAAGGCCCTACCCTTAATGAAGAACAAGTACTCACAGTCTCTAGACCTTACCCTTGATCAAAGGAAGGGGAAATGTCACCTCTAAAGGAAAGGGTAATATTGAGGATTCCTCAATGGTCAAATACACCTACTCAGACTCTAGCTTGCTCTAGTTTGTGTGTTTTCTGCATGACTAGGCTACGATTGTCAGCATGAATTACCAAGAGTTGTCTTGTCATGCTGTTGGGTCCCATTCCCTTGTAAGAATCCATCACTTATATTTAACATTTCCTATGACTACCTAGCTTTTATAACTTATGTTTTGTCGTGATTAAGTAATTTTATCTCGTTCTTCAACCCCATCTTGCATACTGGCACTAAGTGGAAAAAGAAATCTTTTGATTTCGATAAAATTGAAGGAACTTCAGAAGACCTTGGAACAACTGAAGGAGAAGCTATATGAGGAGGTGAAATACCACAAGAAAAGTAAAGAGATGGAGAACCAACTCTACGTGGCTAGTTATGAGCTAAAACCATCGATCAAGAACTTCAAATTCTCTTTAGAATTTAACTCTAAGTTTGAGTCAAAAGGGTGGGATAATTCTTTCACATATGATTACCTCTAGTTGTAGTTCATCCATGTGTTCTCCTTCAATAATGGTTGGGATTTTTCTCTTCATATGGTCGAGGTCCCATTAACTTCTCAAATTTTCATCAATCACTCTTCAACCCCTGCCTGCCAAGTGTAATGAGAGGCTTTTGATGAAACTAAGGTGGATAGCTCTATGAAAGCCTCCACGAGGACCCTCTATTTAGTTATAATGGATATGGTTCGGACTTAACTACATCCATGATCGGGAAGTTACTCTATTAAATCAACTATATCTAGTTCACCAAGGGGCGAAACCAAAACCTCACAAGGAATTATCGCAACTTTCAAGTGCAACTTATAAAGGAACCATACCCTTTCATGATTATGTGAAAGAAAAAAATGCAAGGTCTTATTATTATATGATTTGAATCCCCAAAAAAGCGTCATTGTCATCTATGATAGTACAGTAATCATAGTGGAATCAAAATATATGTGTAGAAAATAGAAAACAATGTTGCTCAATCAACAAAAATGGCGAAATTTATTTATTTTCTCTCTTAAGAAATGTAAAATTTCAAGTAATCAGAAGTATGATTATATGATGAGTTTTATCTCGATTATTTATCATATGTAAGTATTATGTTTGGAACTTTGTAAAAGAAGGTTTAGGGAAGAAGCGTGGATTAAATGGGTTTCGGTTAGAGCTTTGCTTTAATGTAGTGTTAGGTTTAAAACTCCCAGCTTTGGAAATGGGTGTGGGAGATTTTTTATATTTTCAAATATCAAATAATAATGTAATACCCCGTATTTCTGCATATTTGAGATTAAATTAATTGAGTAATTAAATGATTTTTATTTCAAATTATGCGAGAGAAGTAATTGAAGTGAATAGAATAATGATGTAATTATTAAATATTAATCTAGAGTGAAATAAAGATTAATATTATGAATTATATTTAGTGAGTGAATAGTAAATGGTTAATGATTAGAAATTATGCCATAGCAAGTGATATGGGCATAATTCGAATTTACCTCAATCGGGAGTCACGGGTAGACTAACTTGGGGTTGAGATGGGATATTTATTTATAGTGACTCAGATGATGATTGCGAGGTCACGGATGAGTTCGGAAGGGTTGAATTAGTCAAAGTAGTCTACCCGGGGATGTCGAATGAGTCACGAGTCAAATTTAGGCTAAATCGGGACCATACGAGGGTAATTTGGTCATTTTACATTATGGGATTTAGAGACCTACGAATTTTAGAACTCTTACTCATCTTATAAGGATTGGGGGCTACATTTTAGGTGTTAGAAAACATAGAGAAGCCATTAGAGACCAGTCTTGGAGCTTAAGGAATGGTTATTGAGAAATTCAAAGGAGTCTTGCACTACAAACACTTAGGAAGGAAAATTGTAGGAGAAAACAATCAACTTAACTTCTAATCCACGAAATCAGACCCTAAAAATATAGAGGCAAGTGTTTATTGCAATCAATATGAAGTTATAATGCCCATGTGTCTAGGGTTTCAATTATATTGATTATTTTGATGATTCTTGGAAAAAAAATATTGATTTAAATATATGTTTAGGTAGGAATTGCAGTAGAACGATTTGATATTAGTAGATGATAATAAATTAACAATTATATGTTATTAATCACGAATTAAATATGGGGTTTGATGAGTAATAGAGGTTGAACACGGAAACCTAGGGTTTTGATGTTAAAATGGTTTAATCCGTTCTTGATTAGATATGGAATTGATTTCATGTGTAAAAATCACGTTGGAATTGATCCTAATGCATGTAGTAATGGTTAGGGACACTTGGTTTTGAGTTTGGTAAAGAATCATAAGAGTTTTATGGGTGATAATGGTGAAAAATGTATTTGCGTGTTGGAGAAGATGAATCTTCAGAAAGACAAACCGATTCGTCAAGGGGCGAATCGATTTGGCAAGCGAATCGATTCGGTTGCCCAGAAAAGTTGAGTTTTCCTTTTTAAGCCTAGTATACCTAAAACGTTATCGGAGAAACTTTGAGGACCTTAATGAAATAGAATGAAGAATGATTTATATTACCATAGTCCCATGATAGGGTAATAGGCTTGGACATTGAGTGGATTAAAGTAATGTTTTAACAGGCTTAATTGTGACATAATTTAATTCGAGAAGATAATAATCCAATTACGGGAAAGCATGAGAGAGATTAATTGCATAGACCAGTAGGGTAAGGAAGAATTAACTACTGAAATAAAGAAATGGGTAACTAGGGCCCTTAGAGTAGAGAATAATACTCAGGTAATACGATAGTGAGTTAAATCGTAAGACAACAAGTACAGGGAGTATGTAAGTGAATTGTCCTACATACGAACGACGATATTTAGGTTGTGTGAATACCTAATGACCGTATATATATATATATATATATATATATATATATATATATATAAAATAAGGAGCAGAATGTTTGACACTATTCAATAAGATGATAAGCTAAATAAAGGTGAGGATTGAGCCACCTATTAAGATCTAAGGGTTCTAAATAGAATGGCACCTTGGTAATTAAAGTCTATAAAAAAGGCACATACTAAGCTAACCCACGTGGGGAGAGACAGTAGAGACCCATCTCAATAATCCACTTGGGCTGCACAAGTTTCACTCTCTCTCCTACTTTAATTTGAAAACAACTTCAACTTTTCATCTTCTCTTCTCTACTCTAACACGTTGAAACATAACTCACTTTCAAACACTGTCTTCTTTCTCCTCTTCATATTTTCTACCAAGGATCAACCTCGCAATCACAAAAAAAATAGGTACTCTCTACCAAGGATCAACCTCGCCCGTAATCACAACAAAAAAAACCCAGGTACACATGTACTCTCTCTCTCTCTCTCTCTCTCTCTCTCTCTCATTTCCTGTTCTAATATTTCTATTCTTTACCTTTTTTTTCTATCTAAACAAGTCGGTTTTCAGTCTCATAGTTTCCAACATCGAGTTAAGAGTTATCACTGACTTGCTAATTGTTAATTTTCCTCTCTTTGGTTTATAAATTACCCCCAACCTTGTGGTGAAGGTAATACCCATTTGACTCATGTTCATTGTTTATATCTTTGTTTTTTGTCTTTGAGTTTATGAATATATCAACATCGAGTTTTCATTTCATGTCTTGAATTTGGGTTTGAATATTAATATCTATAGTTTACTGTAACAACATATCTTTATAGTCTCGGTGGTTGTTTAATGTTTTAAGTTGTTAATTTAAACATTACTTTGTTCAATGATTTCTCCATGGTACTCCATACATCATCGCTGACATCCATGTTATAACTCCCTTATCGCATTAAGCACATAAATCAATTGTTATGGTCTTTTGGTCCTGTGCGAGGTGCTGGTACCACTCACGGTGCTGTTTGGGGGGGTATTTCGGAGTTTCACCCTCTAATGGCATGTTTTCAAGCATAAGTGTAGATATTATGAAAATTGGGTTGTTCTATTGGATCGGGGGCCTCGTGACCACACGGTCGATTCGTACGAGATACATTGATCCCGTTCGAGGTGTTGGCACCGCTCACGGGGCTGTTTCGGGGTTTCACCCTCTAACGACATATTGTCAAGCCTAAGTGTAGATATTCGAAAAATTGGGTCGTGCTCTCAAACTGGGGGTCCCGTGACCACGCGGTTGGTTCTTTCAAGTTACATTGGTCTCGTGCGAGGTTTTGGCGCCGCTAACAGGGCCATTTGGGGCGTGCTTTAGGATTCACCCTCTAACGGCATATTTTCATGCCTAAGTGTAAATATTTTAAAAATTGGTCAGTGCTCTCATACCGGGGGTCCTGTGACCACACGGTCAGTTCCTATGAGTTACATTGGTCCCGTGCGAGGTGTTGGGATCACTCACGGGGCCATTTGGGCAGTGCTTCGAGGTTTCACCCTCTAACGACATGTTTCAAACCTAAGTGTAGATATTCTGAAAATTGGGTCGTGCTCAAGGACTGGGGGTCTCGTGACCACGTGGTCAGTTTCTACAAGTTACATTGGTCCCGTTCGAGGTGTTGTTGCCGCTCATAGGGACGTTTGGGGGTATGTTTCGTGGTTTCTCCCTATAACAGTATGTTTTCAAGCCTATGTGTAGATGTTTTGAAAATTGGACTGTGATCTTGAACCTGGCATCCCGTGACCACGCGGCCGGTTCTGACGAGTTACACTGATCTTGTGCGAGGTGTTGGAACTGCTCACGGGGCCGTTTGGGGGGGGGGGGGAGGAGGTCATCATTTCTCCCTCTCTAACGACATGTTTTCAAGCTTAAGTATAGATATTCTAAAAATTGGGTCGTGCTCTTGGACCAGGGGTCCTGTGACCATGCGATCGGTTCCTACGAGTTTCTTTGGTCCCGATACGAGGTGTTGGCGCCGCTTAAACGACCATTTGGCGGGGGGGGGGGGGATCAGAGTTTCACCCTATAACAACATGTTTTCAAGACCAAGTGTAGATATTATGAAAATTAGGTCGTGCTCTCGGACCGGGGGTCCCGTGACCATGTCGTCAGTTCGTACGACTTAAATTGGTCTCGTTCGAGGTGTTGGCACCTTTCACAGGGCCGTTTGGGTGGTGTTTCGCAGTTTCTCCCTCTAACGACATGTTTTCAAGTATAAGTGTGGATATTCTAAAGATTGGTCTGTGCTGTCATTTCGGGGTTTCCGTGACCATTCGTTCGGTACCTACGAGTTACATTGGTCTCGTACGAGGTGTTGGCATGGCTAACGGGTCAGTTTAGAGGGTGTTTCGGGGTTTCGCCTTCGAACAACAGGTTTTCAAGCCTAAGTGTAGATATTCTGAAAGTTGGTCCGTCGACCGCGGGTCTCGTGATTATGCGATTAGTTCCTACGAGTTATATTGGTCTCGTGCGAGGTGTTGACGCCATTAACAGGGCCGTTTGGGGGGGGGTGTTTCGGGGTTTCTCCCTCTAATGGCATGTCTTCAAGCCTAAGTGTAAATATTCTAAAATTCTGGTCGTGCTCTAAGACCGGGCATCCCGTGACCACTCGATGAGGTTCCTATGAGTTACATTGCTCCCGTGCGATGTGTTGATACCGCTCACGGGGTCGTTTGGGGGGTGTTTCATGGTTTTTCCCTCAAACGACATGTTTTCAAGCCTAAGTGTAGATATTCTAAAAATTGGGTCGTGGTTTTGGATCAGGGGTTCCGTGACCATTCGGTCGGTTCGTACGACTTACATTGGTCCCACGCGAGGTGTTGGCGCCACTCACGGGGCCGTTTGGGGGGTGTTTCGGGGTTTCGCCCTCTAACAGTGTAGAGAGGGCCTAAAAATAATCCTGAGATTAATCATGAGATTATAGATAATCCTCCCAGTAACAACAGTGTTTGGGATTAAGGCATCTCAGCGTGGCAGCTCGGAGAGACTTTCCAACGTAGAAACTGACCGAGGGAGATCATCCTTTAGTCATGTTGATTAATTTAGTCTTGTTGTATCTTTTTTTTTATATTGACTATGAGTTATAATGATTGTAAAGATGTAATGAGCATAATTATTGTGTGTGAGGTCGAACGGTACTCGCGAGAGACCAGGCTTGACAGGGCCTGGGAGAGCTTTCATGCTCTATCGAACGACCTCGCCATGTGAACTTTGGAGGGACATGGTTTGGAGGATTAAGGAGTGAGGCACCGTTGGGGCTTGTCCTGACCATCTTAGATACACCTGGTAAAATAACTAAGGACCCTGACCGTGGAACCTGGTGCAGAGCAGCCTTGAGTTCCATCGGGCATGCAGTTGTGAACCAAACAGCCCTCTACTTAATGTCACATCTACTGTAGGTGATGTCACTAACCAGCTAGGAAATGTCAAATTTTCAATCGAGTAAACCACCATGGTATTTGGGGCTGTCAGACAGTTGGTGAGCCACCTCTGTGATGACAGCCCCCTGACACACAATGGTTAGGCAAAAGGTATGTCTTGGCATTTAATGTTTATGAAATGGAGATAACTAGTGCATCAGGTATTTAATGTTTGTGATATAAAGTATGAGGGATGTCTTTCATAGGCATTGATGACTGAGTTGCCTCGGCGGTTGTGTGGGGGCGGGGGCTATTTAAGGACCTCAACCACCTCTGGGGAGAGTGTGTTCTTCTTGAGAGTTCATAAGTTATTACTAGAGAAAATAGACATCAGAGAGAGATTTATTATTACAAACCAGAGAGTTTACTCAGCCACCATTGTCATTTATTACAGAGCTTTAATACTTGATAGATATTCTTGAGGTTGGTTGGTGTGTTTGACTTCCTGCCAAGGTGTATCTAGGGTGCTTACTTCTCTCTCCCTCCAAATGAGTTACTTCTGAGTTTATTAGTATCTTGTTGAGTTATACACGAGAGAGTTATGAATTTTAACTGAGTTTATCTTCACCAAATTGTGTTTGCATGTTCTGAAGTTAATCAATAGTGTTGCTAGTTAACTTATCATTACTATAATCAAAAAGGGGTTATGCCTCCATCTAATCTAAACTACCATCTTACATTTGGCGACTCCGGTGGGGAGGCATTCTTCTAAGTAAGGAGTGTGGCGCAGGATAACATTAATCGAAGGCTTAATTTCGATGACATTTAACACAATGAAGATCAGGTGGAGAGAGAGTTGGAGGCTTCAAGGTATGGAGTCCCTCGACTAGAGATACCTCCAATCCAAGCAACGACAGGTGTCCCAACGGTGGCACAGGTTTCTACGAGCGTAGGGTTGGGACCAGTCCAAGTGGCACTCCTCATGAATAGATTCTATGAGTTTTTCAAAATTCCCATAGCTTCAACGGTGTTAGGAGGATTTGAAGCCAACTCCTTTATGACACCAAGGAAAACTCCAACGGCCTGACCAAGTGCAGTTCTAGCAAGAACGGTCTCAGCAAGTATACCTTTTGTTGTAAACCCAACAGTGGGAACTCTAAGAGTAATAACCATTCCAGTTGTGATGATTTCTCCAGCTGCAATGGGTACTCAGACTGTGGTCCCTCTGGTCGTTCCCCCAATGACATCGACTATGGAAGAGATAAGGAAATAGATGCAGAAAGAGATGCTGAAATTTATGCAAGCTTTCTTGCAATCTGAGGGAGAGGTAGATTTGGTTTACGACGACTTTCGGACGCCTTACCCCCAGGAATACAACGATGATCCCTACACGAAAGATTATATTCCTCCTATCTTTGAAAAATACACAGGAAGGGGTGGAAACCCGAAGGAACATATTAAGCGCTTCGTTGAACACTTGGGGGCGCATTATAATAATAAGAAACTCAGGTTGAGGGGATTTTCTAAATCCTTAACCGATAAAGCATATACCTATTCTCACTTAGCTCCCAAGAGTGTTTCCACATGGGAGGAGATGCACGTTTTATTAGTCCAGAAGTTCTTTCTGGCGAAAGATGAGTTTACTTTGACCCAACCGGGAAGGGAGAAACAACAACAAGGGGAAGATGTAGTGGCCTACGTTTACAGGTTCGTGAAAAGGTCCCCCGATGTAAGGGAGGAGGCCAGAGAATCCAAACTACTACAGATCTATGCAGAAGGACTGATTCCTGAGTACATCTGCCATTTTATTAATAAGACACGCGAGGGGACTTTTATGACGTTTCTAAAAGTAGCAAGGAATATCTCATTAGTTGTACGACCAAATCAGTGGTGGTACCCATGATGTTCAGGCAGCCGATACAACCTGTGGTAGGGAGGTCTCAGCCCCTACATGTAGGATATATCGAACGAGCAGATGGAGGTAAGGTAGTGAAGAGGGACAATAAGAGGAAGTTTAGAAGAGATAAGGAATACCCACCACCATTTCCTTATACAGTAGAAGAGGCTGTAAGCTGTTACAACGCAATGGTTCAAGGAGGAACGGTGTACGAACCAAAGGGCATCCCCATTGGGGAACCAAACGCTGAAACTAGGGCGGATCCCAAATATTGCCAGATTCATCGAAAGATCTAACATCCAACGGAGAGCTGTTTCACGCTAAGAAGAATCATTGACAAGTATGTGAAGGAAGGAACATTGCAAATGTCTTCGCAAAATTGGTTGGTGTTTCAGGGTTTCTCCCTCTAACGATATATTTTCTAGCCTAATTGCAGATATTCTAAAAATTAGGTCATGCTCTCGGATCGGGGGTCCTGTGACCACACGATCGATTGCTATGAGTAACATTGGTCCTGTTCGGGGTGTTGGCACCGCTCACGAGGATGTTTGGGGGTGTTTCTGGGCTTCTTCCTCTAACGATATATTTTGATGCCTAAGTGAAGATATTATCCAAATTGAGTGGTACTCTCGAACGGGGGGTCCCATGATCACACGGTCAGTTCTTACAAGTTCCATTGGTCCCGTGTGAGGTTTTAGCACCGCTCATAGGGCCGTTTGGGGGGTGCTTCGGGGTTACTCCCTCTAACGGCATGTTTTCATGCCTATGTGTAAATATTTTGAAAATTAGTCAGTGCTCTCATACTGGGGTCCCGTGACCATGCGATCGGTTCCTACGAGTTACATTGGCCCCGTACGACGTGTTGGCACTACTCACGGGGCCTTTTTTTGGGGGGGGGGGGGGTTCAGGGTTTCGCCCTCTAACGGCATGTTTACAAGCCTAAGTGTAGATAGTCTGAAAATTGTCTCGTGCTCAAGGACTGGGGGTCCTGTGACCACATGGTGAGTTCCTATAAGTTACATTGGTCCCGTGCAAGGTGTTGGTTCCGCTCACGGGGACGTTTAGGGGGGTGTTTTAGGGTTTCTCCCTTTAGAGGCATATTTTCAAGCCTATGCGTAGATGTTTTTAAAATTGATTTGTTCTCTCGAACCAGGTGTCTCATGACCACGGGGTTGGTTCGTACGAGTTACACTAGTCCTGTACGAGGTGTTGCCACTGCTCACGGGGCTGTTTGGGGGTGTTTCTGCATTTCTCCCTCTAACGGCATGTTTTCAAACCTAAGTGTAAATATTCTGAAAATTGGGCCATGCTCTCAGACCAGGGGTCCCATGACCACTCGACCTGTTCCTATGAGTTACATTAGTCCCGTCGTGAGGTATTGGGGCCGCTTACATAGCCATTTGGGGGGTGTTTCGGGGTTTCACCCTCCAACAACATGTTTTCAAGCATAAGTACAAATATTGTGAAAATTGGTCCGTGCTCTCGGACCGGGCGTCCCGTGATCACGCGGTCGGTTCCTAAGAGTTAAATGGTCCCGGGGGGGGGGGGGGGGGTCAGGGTTTCTCCCTCTAACGGAATTTTTTCAAGCTTAAGTGTAGATTTTCTTAAAATTGGGTTGTGCTCTAGGACCGGGGGTCCCGTGATCTCGTGGTCAGTTCCTAAGAGTTACATTGGTGTTGTTCAAGGTGTTGGCACTGCTAATGGGGCTGTTTGGGGGGTGTTTCGCGGTTTCTTCCTCTAACAGTATGTTTTCAAGCCTAAGTGTAAATGTTGTGAAGATTGGGTCACGCTCTCGGGACGGGGGTCCCGTGATCACGTGATCGGTTCGTACGACTTACATTGGTCCCGTTCGAGGTGTTGGCGCCATTCATGGGGCTGTTTGGGGGGTGTTTTGGGGTTCCTCCCTCTAACGGCATATTTTCAACCATAAGGGTAGATATTCTGAAAATTGGTCTATGCTCTCGTACCTGGGGTCCATTGATAATGCAGTCGGTTCCTACGAGTTACATTGGTTCTGTGCCAGGTGTTGGCGCAGCTCACGGGACCGTTTGGGGGGTGTTTCGGGGTTCTACCCTCTAACAACATGTTTTCAAGCCTAAGTTTAAATATTATTAAAAAATTTCCTTGCTCTTGGACCACGTGTCTCGTGACCCATCAGTCAGTTCCTACGAGTTACATTGGTCCCATATGTACAACGTTATGTGTGATACCGATTCGAATAGATTCACAAATTCCAATCACAAACTTATTTATTTATAGTCAATTTATTAATCAAATCAATTCTGCCCTTAAACACAAAAAGCTACGTGCATGCAAGTGTCAAACCATCATAAATAAATTATGCGACACAAAGTTCCAGAAAAATCTCCTCAGGGCAGAACGCTTTTATTTCACTATAATTATAAATCGCAACTTACACGGTTACAATGAAATACAATTTGACACTTGAATACCCACAGGCATTGATCGATGTCGTCAGCGATAAGTCCACACGCAGCGAACCTACATGAACCGCAGTCTAGTCTTCAACCCATGAACATCGTAGCACTCCCTGGTGACACGCAGTCAGAAAAGTCCGCCGAGACTCACTCCATAATAGCACGTAGCCCTCAGTTGTAGAGATCTCCCTACAAAGTATGAACAATAGCAAACTCTGCTTTGGGTTCCACAAAACAACTGTCACAAAATTATTTGGGATTGTGAATTGTAAAACAAAAGATTGAACCCTCAAAATGTTGGAGAATAAACCAAAAACACTCAAAATCGTATTCTGTTTAAAAACAGTGTTTCTCCACAAGAAATTCAGAAGTCTGACACTCTATTTATAATAAAAATTAAGGTGGTGATGTGTCAGCTTAAACCACTGTCGTTCGAATGAAAGACGACATCGTTCGGACGATGCTCCATCTCGTTTAAACGAGATGTGACGTCGTTTAAATGACAGTCACTTAACCAAAAAAAAACTTTAGTCTTTTAAATATCTTGGAAACCTCAAAACTTAAATTGTTTACGAAATTAGAAAAGTTTTATCCAAAACTTTTTATGGTAAATTTTTTTTGAAAAATTAAAACCATTTCAAAACATTTCAAAAATCATTTTATCTTTTATAAAAAATATACCAACACTTTCAATGTAAAATGTAAATGGAACTCAAAAACATTTTATCAATTTCAAACTTATTGGGCTTGAATGTTGAAGTCTTCTTGAAATTCGAATTCGTCTTTGTAGATGTAATCTTCCCAATCCTTCGACGGCTTGTAGCAAGTTGAAGCGGTATACGACATAATAAATTTTAACGAATAATGTCCTTACAAATCTCCCCCTGTGTCTATGCCGGTACAAAATAAAAAAATCCGAATTATCAATATCAAATGACCTATACAAATCTACCCTTCCAAAAACTCAAAAGTGGAAAGATAAACTGAACAAGTTTTCAAACTTTTCTTTAACAATCAACTCTTCAAAACTTCAAGCCTTTCTCATCAGGGTGTGCAATCCAAAAATCTTCAATTGTACCGACACACATGAGACAAAGCAAAATCCGCGTGTCGTATTGAGTTTGAAATGATATAACACATAAACATGATAGCATATTCAATTCTCCACCATACTTAAACTCCCCCATAAAATCATAATTCATTCTCCCCTTTTTATTTGTTCGAAATAGACAAGAAAAAGAATAAACCAAGTAAATCAAATCGGGGTGTCATGGTAAACCAAGGTAAACAGACTATTTTTGAATTTTCCAGATTTTTTATATAAAAATTGCAAAAAATGATGTTACAAAAATTACACACCATGAATTTACACTAAGACAACCAAATCATGGAAACGGAGTGAATGGGTGTGAACAAATTTGATAGGAAAATCAACTCAATCATATCATATGTGCACGATGCGTAAGTGTACTCCTAACGAATGAATATCAAAATAGTCCTTAGGTGTATAATTTATTGAACTAGATGGCATCGTCTTAATCATATCAACAAATCAAAGTAAAAATGATTTCCACACCAATAACGTCCAAAACTATGTAATGCTTTTTCATGACTTTCAAGGACGTGCAAACCGTTATAAATTCCATCCAAAACTCCCTCATTAAAAGATAATTCTTCTTATTTTTCTTATAAGGTGATGAAACTAAAACTTATTGGCCCATTTTTGGCATAATTTTTTTTTTTTGCCTTTCAATTTTTTCGAGCTCTTTTAAACCTCATTGGACCCCGAATAATTTTTAACACCTCACTTTTCTATATCCATTTAAATTCTGGCTTAATCGCAAAGGATAAATGAGTAGCTTTCGTAGCCCTTCCCCATTTTTTAAAAATATATTACACAACCTCACAAACGGTTTATAACATGCACTACTTTTTGTCAAGTTTCATCGAATTTGGCTCGTTGTATAGACAAAATTGAGATGTAAACACTCAACCAACATGTGATAGATAGGCACAAAAGTCAAACAAATCCTGGCATGTGTGCATTAAAGGACAAATAGAGTTAATCATGTAGGTAGCAACACTATATCATCTCAAAGACTCCAAACTTTGTAAAGAACATGAATGACACAATACATTGTACCAAACAGTCACATGGATATGGCATGAAGTCGTGACTTGGTCATACTAAATGTGCATTCATAAAAGGTGTAAACAAAATACAAAACATTTTTAGATTTTTCAAAAAAAAAATGAAAATCTTTTTTTAGTTTTCCTAACACTGTCCAGAATCAACCCAGCAGTACCAAATAATATAACAATATGAGCCAGAGTACTGAAACAAACAAATCTAGAAAACCACACAGGTTTTTCAAACGAGAATCAATAACGCTCGAATGAGAGTGCATATCGTGAGAACAACAGCTTCGCTCGACAACTGATGTCTCTGGAACGAGAACTGATCTCTCTCGAACGAGAAAATTAATTTTCATAGGATTCCCAAAATGACATGTAGCTTTTTCCACTGAAAAAATTGCGTGATAATAGTTCCTGGAATGGGCAAACAGATCCAAAATAGTGCTAAAATAGTACCAAAAACAAGAAAAGCAAAGAAAAATGCTAACAAAGTATAAAACAAATGGTGCATACTAGCAATTGGCATAAGATAATATCATACAAATCAGACTATGATAGTAAACATGTCTAGAGATCAACAGGTAGGTGCGGTGGATCTTTCCAAAGACGGTGACATCTTTTGAAACAACTCCATCAAATTATGAGGATTCTTGACCAAAAACTTTACCTGCTCTCGAATAAGTGAGAACTCTCTATCATTATGTGCAAACAAAGTATCATAAGTGGGTGCATGCGTGCGAACATGGGTAGGGACAAAGCGTGACACATAACCCAATTTAAAGAAAAACTCCTTAAGGTGTCCTCTCTTTTTACAATGGGAGAAAATATAAACCAGCCTAGGTACATCTCTCTCAAAAAGTCTAGGTTGTGCTCTCCTAACGGGACCCCTAGGTGGGATGGGTCGAGAACCATGTGAATCTCTCACTAAAGTGGGAACCGGCTCTGGTATTGGGCATTGGGTCTAACATGCGGCCTAAACATGTTTTCTTTGGAGATAGAAAATTTTGAGGATGTGTTAAGCGTCATGGTGAGGATGTTTAGAATTAATTTGAGAACTTTAGTGTGTGATTTTCGAAAAAATAGAATCGAGTAGCATTTTTTTCGAGTGTTAGGTTTCGTCGAATTTCGAGGACGAAATTCCTTTTCAAGTGGGGAAGTATGTAATACTCCGTTATTTTGAGGGATTTATTTATGAATATTGTATAAGATTTTAATAATATTATTATTGTATTGACCGAAATATGGATATTATATTTATTTTTATTTGAAATGAATCGAATATTTAAATTCAAAGTTAATTGACTTTTGGACATTTTGTAATGGTTTAAATATGTAGAGTTGATAATTTTGAATTAAAGGGTGATATAGTAATATGCGTTAGCTTAGGAACCAAGCTAGGGTTGGAGAGAGGGTTATATAAGGAATATTATAGGTGATTGTCAGGAAAGGGATATGAAAAAGAGAGGCCAAAAATGAAATCCAAAGAGGCAAAAACGAATGGAATGAGAAGAGGCAATTTGGAATGTTTAGATCTTCTTTTTTAGTGCATTCAGATGAGATTTGAGAAAAACTCAAAACAAATACATGACTCAATTTTTCATGTAGAATCCATATCTGAAGTCGGATTGGAGATTCAAATAATTTTTGGATATGAATTTTTTGAGTTCTTAAAATAGGACTATTTGATGTTATCTCGTGTTGGAGCTAGAACATAATTCGATTATTTTCACAAGAGGAACGTCATGGTGCGATTAGATTTTGATGCTGAATTTATGTGGAGATTCATGCGATAATTTTAAGGTATGGGATTTTACATAATATGCTCCTTTAAATCTCTCGAGAGTTTATTCCGTTAATTTCATGTTTAATTGAACTCATGTTTGAATTGTTAAATTCTTTGAAATCTGGAGAAATAATTGTTGAATTATTTTTATTCATGTGGCATTATTATATTATTGTTGAGAACATTGTCGTGAGATTTTAATATGGCACGGATGTTGGGCACCCGCCAAAATTTCTGCTTCCCGGGCTATGGCTTGATAAAGCATATGCAAATGGGGTGAGGCCTGGTGACCCATTGATGTGTTGTTGAGAAATTTATTGATAAATGCTATTGAGATTTGCATTTGATTTGAATATTCGTACTCGTGTTGTTACGCTTTATTCATTGATAATACATATTGTTGAGCATCTTTCTTTTCGTATTATGTACTTCCCCATATTTTCTTTTAGTTGGCAGGTTAGCATGGATTTGAGCGCTATGTACCAATTGGGATGATTTTAGCGTGGATTATTTTGAGAAGAATATTTTTGGAAGATTTGTATTATTTTATTGTGTTGTATAGAGCATTGGTGATTTATATTATTTCGAGAGACTTTGTTGTATTGAATTTGAAGAATTGAAATTAGTGGTTTCGTTTATATTGTGGGATTTTTTTAAATGATCTATACCTTGTTATTTGCGGATTTGGTTAGTTTTATCGATACTGGCGCCACCCACAACGGGATTGATAAACATCTTTTCACCTTTCTTAGATGCGTTCTCTAAAGGGACTTTGACCTCCCGGGCACGTTCGAGATCACTCTCGAGTTGGGATACACGTGTCATCAGACTAGACACCGTGTCGATCAAGTCACACTTTTTCCTCCTTAAAACTTCCTTGTTTTTCTTTAAATCTAAAACTCAATGACGTAAATCTCTATTATACTTCTTCGTTTTCAAGGTCTCGATGTACAAATCCCTAAAGGCTTTTTGGAGCTCACTTTCCTCTCCACTCTCAAACTCGTTCTCATCTCCACTAGAAACACTCGAGTCATCACCATCGCTCTCGTGAACATTACCAATGTGAGACAAAGTGGGTGTGCTCACACGACTCAAAAGCTCTACACACATCCCATGTGCTAAACCTTTGCTGGACTCATCTCCCTCACTATCACAAAGTGTGGCAGGCATGGCAATTTTATTCCCCTCTCTCCTAAGCCTAGTGGGATAATCAAATGACTTATGCTCTCTCCCCTCACACTCAAAACATTTTAAATTTTCAAACTTTTATTCACCCTCTTTCTCTTTCTCACCGGTTTCTTTGGCCTTATCTTTCTTTTTGTTTTTCTTCGGAAATCTTTTATTGGAAGAATTTTGTTTTGAAAACTGGAGATTTTTTTTAAAATTCTTTGCAAGCAGGGCGATGTCAAAATCAGACTCGTCCTCAGACTCGGACTCACAAAAACTCACTTTCTTTTTATTAGATTGGGATTTAAGCGTTATCCCTCTATCCTTAGGTTTGACAGTGTCAGGAAACATGTCAACTTCATACGTCTGTAGGTATCCTACCAACTCTTCTAATTTCACACGATTCAAATTTCCTCAGGTATTCAAAACAGTTAATTTAGGGATAAACATTTAGGCAGCGATCTTAAAATCTTTATAACCACTCGTGCATCAGGTATAGGCTTACCTAGTTTAAAACTCGTGTTGACAATACGGACAAATGTGCATAAAACTCATCAAAACACTCAGTCTCTAACTTAGTGATTGTCTCAAATTGAGGGGTCAAATTTTGAATTTTAGACTCTTTGACAGTGTTAGTGCCCTCATGGGTGAGTTGCAAAGCATCCCGTGCTTCTTTAGACATGGTGGATGTCATAATACGTTGGAACTCGATAGGGGTGACGTGTCCGAAAATTACACTAAGCCTTCGTGAATTATAAGTGCTCAACCTCAACACATCTTCAGTCTAGTCTGACACGGTTTTTTAATTCATGACATTATTTGCGGTGACAGTGGGAGGAATCCACCCTCTTTCACAAATTAACCAAACTCTTTCATAGATTTCTTTTAAATGGGATTTCATACGATCTTTCTAGTAAGCATAATTAGACCCGTCAAAAATTAGAAAAAATATGCGACAAAAAATAAGATTATATAAGTTTTCACATGGAAACATTGCGAAAAAAAATATAATTTTTGAAAACAAATCAATATCACACAACTTTGTGGAAAATAGGAATACACGATAAATTAGCGTAACCTGCTCGGATACCAATTTGTAAAACGTTATGTGTGATACCGATTCGAATAGATTTGCAAATTCCAATCATAAACTTATTTAATTACAGTCAATTTATGAATCAAATCAATTCATCCCTTAAACAAAAAAAGCTACGTGCATGCAAGTGTCAAACCATCATAAATAAATTATGCGACACAAAGTTCCGAAAAAATCCCCTCAGGGCAAAACCTTTTTATTTCACTATAATTGTAAATCGCAACTTACGTGGTTACAATGAAATACAGTTTGACACTCAAATACTCGCAGGCATCGGTCGATGTCATCAGCAATAAGTCCACACGCAATAAACCTACATGAACCGCAGTCCAGTCTTCAATCCAGGAACACCGCAGCACTGCCTAGTGACACGCACGCAGAAAAGTCCGTCGAGACTCACTCCGTAATAGCACGCAGTCCTCAATAGTAGAGATCTCCCGACAGAGTATGAACAATAGAAAACTATGCTTTGGGTTCCACAAAACAACTCACATAAAAGTATTTGGGATTGTGAATTGTAAAACAAAAGATTTAACCCTCAAAATGTTGGAGAATAAACCCAAAACACTCAAAATTGTATTCTGTTTAAAAATAGTGTTTCTTCGCACCAATTTCAGAAGTCTGACACTCTATTTATAATAAAAATCAAGGTGGTGATGTGTCAGTATAAACCTCTGTCGTTCGAATGAAAGACGACATCTTCGGGCGATGCTCCATCTCATTAAAACGAGATGTGACATCGTTTGAATGAGATGTGACGTCGTTTGAACGACGGTCACTTAACCAAAAAAACCTTTAGTCTTTTAAATATCTTGGAAACCTCAAAACTTAAATTGTTTATGAAATAAGAAAAGTTTTATCCAAAACTTTTTATGGTAAATTTTTTTTGAAAAATTAAAACCATTTCAAAACATTTCAAAAATCATTTTATCTTTTATAAAAAATATACCAACACTTTTAATGTAAAATGTAAATGGAACTTAAAAACATTTTATCAATTTCATGCTTGTTGGGGTTGAATGTTGAAGTCTTCTTATAATTCGAATTCGTCTTTGTAGATGTAAGCTTCTCAATCCTTCGACGACTTGAAGCAAGTTGAAGAAGTATTCGACATAATAAATTGTGACGAACAATGTCCTTACAAATTTCCCCCTATGTCTATGCCGGTACAAAATAAAAAAATCCTAATTATCAATCTCAAATGACCTATACAAATCTACCCTTCCAAAAACTCAAAAGTGGAAAGATAAACTGATCAAGTTTTTAAACTTTTCTTCAACAATCAACTCTTAAAAACTTCAAGACTTTCTCATCGGGATGTGCAATCCAAAAATCTTCAATTGTACCTACACACATGAGACAAAGCAAAAACCTCGTGACGTATAGAGTTTGAAATGTTATAACACATAAACATGATAGCATATTCAATTCTCCCCCATACTTAAACTCCCCCATAAAATCATAATTCGTTCTCCCCCTTTTTATTTGTTCGAAATAGACAAGAAAAAGAATAAACCGAGTAAATTAAATCAGGTTGTCATGGTAAACCAAGGTAAACAGACTATTTTTGAATTTTTTAGATTTTTTATATAAAAATTGCAAAAAAATGATGTTACAAAAATCACACACCATGAATTTACACTAAGACAACCAAATATGGAACGGAGTGAATGGGTGTGAAAAAATTCGATAGGAAAATCAACTCAATCATATCATATGTGCACGATGCGTAAGTGTACTCCGAACGAATTAACATCAAAATAGTCCTTTGGTGTTGTTGATACCAAATTTAATCTGCTGACATGGACCAATCATATGAAGACACGTGGCTACCTACATGGCAGCAACAATCACTTCTGAGGAATCCACGCGCTCCGAGGAATAAGACTACAACAAGGAAGACTAGTTCCCCGAGGAACACTGCTTCCCCGAGGAACCCACACTCTCCGAGGAACAATGCCTCTCCGAGGAGCTCTTGAGTACCGAGAAGCTTAGGCGGTCCGAGCAACTCTGGCGGTCCGAGCTGCACCTCGAATAAAGCATTAATAGCTGGATAACCAACAGTTCAACTGGTTCATTAAATGCTTATCATTCAGACGCACACGCATAAAGGGCATTGAATGTATTACCCTTTCATATGTACATCATTTAATGTATCACCCTTTCACATGACAGCCCCAGGGCTATAAATACATTGTACAATCCTCATTGTAAAGGGATCTGACCCCCGAATCGAATCCAGGACCCTTGGACTGGAATTTATTGAGATAATTTGTAATCGAGAATTCCCATACAAACAGCAATACCAAAACAGTGGACGTAGGCCATTCTTATAAGGCTGAACCACTTTAAAAATCTTTTGTCTCATTTATTTATCTGTGATTGAATTATTAGAGTGATCTAATTTTTTACATTAACAGATTCGCGCCGTCTTTGGGAAACGACTGGTAATATCATTTTCCATTAAAAACAATTCATCACCAATGGCTGATATTCCAGAATCCAGCAATCGAAATGCTGGAACTCCTCCAAATCCCTCTGCTCCCCAAATATTCCAGATCTGGCTGGAATAATGACAAACCTGACCCAGGGCCAGACCGTCATGCAAGAAACGATGCGACAACTTATCCAAACCGTCCATGGCGGTGCATCAGCCCATTCCGGACCACGAAGCATTCAAAGAAATACCCGTGCACCTTCTTCGCGTACTAGGCGTACTAATTCATATCACAATGAGGAATCTGAAGATTTCTCTTATCAACCTGGACGAACTTCGTCAGTGCGAGCCACGGATACTGAACAACGTGTCACCCTCTCCCCGAAAAGGACCAGCGCATTGGAAAGATTAAGTAGGGCTTCTCCTTTCGACCGATTAGGTCCTAGGAGGAACAAAAGTCCTCTTAATGCAGCGTCGAGGAACTTTCGACGACCATCGGATTTAAAGGAAGGATCTGCCCAATCACGACCAGCTCCTTGTCAAGATGGATCCTATGACCGACCAGCTGCTCGACGAGATAAATCCCAGGAAGCCACTTCAACGCGATCAGTTGCTCGAACTAATAGGCTCGAGGAAGGAAATGATGCATGGAAAGGATCTATTCAGAGGCTGGAGGATAGATTAGGGGAAATGGCTAAGGTCAAGAACCCTCTATAACGAACCTTTGTTCGAGGAACACCTTTTGTCCAGGACATTGTTCATTTTCCAACACCATCAAAGTTCAAGGCACCTGTTGTGACTCCCAAGTATGATGGGAAAACTGACCCTGTCCTTCATATAGAACAATATCAAGCTGCTGCCGACATCTATGCTATCCCAGACGAGATGAGATGCAGGGCATTCTCGGGAACTCTTACCGGATCTGCTCAGATATGGTATAATAATCTTCCTCGGGGTAAGATTTCAACTTTTCTTCAACTGGCCGAGTTATTCATTGGAAATTTATGCTTTGGAGCAAAGCCAGTTAAACGAGTAGCACATTTGTTAAGTGTTAGACAAAAAGATGGGGAAAGTATCAGAGATTATATAACTCGTTTTAATAACGAAAAACTCGAAGTCATTGATTATGAGGAGAAGACAACGATTATCGCTTTGATGAGTGGACTACTGCCGAACAAGTTGTACTACACTTTGGCCAAAGATCCACCTTGAACCATGTCGGACCTGATGGGAAAAGCGTCCAAGATTATGAATGCCGAGGAGGCTATGTCTGTGAAGAAGAATATGGACGCCAAAGAAACTAAGGTGGAAGGTGATAAAGCTAAGAAGAAAGAACATAAAAACAATGGTGGTGACAAATAATCCAAAAATAGGTCGTCATGGGAGGTATTGAGGAAATTTGATAATTACACGCCTTTGAAGGCAAATATCAACCACGTCCTGGAAGAGATTAAGAACAGCGAGGAGTTAAACTGGCTAAAGAAAGTGAAGTCAGACCCTGACACGAGGAATAGGGAAAAATATTGCGAGTTTCACAAGGATCATGGCCATATGACCAAAAATTGCATAGCTCTTCAGAATGAGATTGAAACCCTCATCCGAGGAGGAAACCTAGCAAAGTATGTTGATCGGGGAGGCGAAAGAAGAAACAATGACCGAACTAGAGAAAGGTCTAGATCTCCTCGTCGGGTAGAGGAGAACAAGAAGAGAAGCCATGAAGTTGATCCAGAGGATGACCCCGATCTTCCAAAGAAACCAAGGCAGCCAGAACGAGAGGTATTTTCAATACGCTTTGGGTCATTTGATTGTAATGTTATTACAGGAGGAGATGCAGGAGGAGGAGACCTTACTGTAGAAAGAAAAGCTTACCTCGGTGAGGCTCAAGCTTGCTCGTATATTCAATGAATAAATCTAGCTGAGGAAGATCGCCCGAGAAAGGTGAACAAGGAGAAATTGGTTATCGGTTTTTCGAAAAATGACCTTGCAGGTGTTTTATATCCTCACGATGATCCGCTGGTGATCAATTTGAGAATGAAGGAGATAATGATTTCAAGAGTGCTGGTCAACAACGATAGCTCGGCATACATCATGTTCTACTCGTGTTTCGATAGTTTAAATTTAAAGCTATCTCAACTGGAGCCTTACCACAGACCCCTCATCGGTTTTGCTGGCAAGAAAGTATTTCCACTTGGGACGATCAAGTTGGATATATTCATTGGTACGTGGCCTGCTTGTCGGACAGAAAGAATACATTTCTTCGTGATGGATAAGAATGTCCAATCTTCGTATAATATCATCACGGGAAGAGTAGGATTGAAGAAGTTCGAGACCGTACCATCTACAGTACATCAGTGCTTAAAATTCCCAACAAACTTCGGAGTAGGAGTTGTGAAAGGTGATCAGAAAGTACTCGGGAATGCTATTATTCATCCGCCGAGCAAGAAGAACTGGAAGAATCGAAGAAAAAGACTACTACCTATCAAGTGGATGAAGGTGCAGAGATTGAAACATTGGATCCTAGAGATGAGTCGCAACTCGTGAAGGGTCAAGTGGTGGAAGCTACAGAAAATATCATTCTGGACGACGAACACCCTGAACGAACTACTCAAATAGGTTCGTCGTTGGATGCCTCATTAAAACAAGAATTGATAACTTTCCTTAGAAGCAGAAGACGAACTTTTGCGTGGAGTCATGAAGATATGCCTAGGATAGACCCAAACTTCTTATGTCACGAGCTCAATGTGAATAAGGAGATCAAGCCCATGAAGCAGAGAAGGAGAGTATTCAGTCCCGAGAAGAATCAAGCTATACATAAGGAAGTCGAGAAGCTCTAGAAAGCTTGTTTCATTGAAGATGTTAAATATCCAGATTGGCTAGCTAATGTGGTGATGGTAAAGAAGAAAAACAACAAGTGGAGGATGTGTGTAAACTTCACCGACCTCAACAAAGCATGCCCAAAGGATCACTTTCCATTGCCCCGAATTGATCAACTGGTGGATGCTACCTCGGGACACGAGTTGCTGAGATTCATGGATGCTTATTTTGGTTACAATCAGATCAAAATGAAACCTGAAGACAGGGAAAGTACTTCTTTTATTACCCCTAGGGGAACTTATTGTTATAATGTTATGCCTTTTGGTTTAAAAAATGCAGGTGCGACATATCAGAGGCCGATGAACAAGGTCTTTGCTGAACAAATCAGTGACAATATGGAAGTCTATGTTGACGACGTGCTGACAAAAAGCAAGAAAGATGTCGATCATCTAGTTGACTTAAGTCAGACTTTTGATCAACTAGATAAATATCAAATGAAGCTGAACCCGACGAAGTGCATATTTGGAGTACGAGAAGGCATGTTCCTCGGTTACATTATCAATCAACGAGGCATTGAAGCAAATCCTGAGAAGACCAAAGCTCTATTAGGGCTGCGATCTCTAACGACGAAGAAGGAAGTACAGAGTCTCACAGGACGAGTAGCGGCCCTCAACAGATTTGTGTCGCGAGCAACTGATAGATGTCTCCCATTCTTCAAGACACTCAGAAAGACTTTTGAGTGGAATGATGAATGTGAGAAGGCCTTTCAAGACTTGAAGAAATACTTGGAAGCACTCCACTGTTGTCCAGGCCAGTGATGGGAGAAAAATTGTATTTGTACCTTGAAGTGTCCGAGAATGCAGTTAGCTCGGCGTTGATCAGAATGGAGAATGGAGTGCAAAAACCAATTTACTACACAAGTAAGGCTTTCCGAGGAGAAGAGATCAGATATCCAAGGCTGGAGAAATTGGCACTGGCACTGATTGAAGCGAGTAGGAGAATGAAGCAATACTTCCAAGCTCATATTATAGTAGCATATACTGATGTGCCACTGCGACAAGCCCTTCATAAGCCAGAAAAATCAGGAAGATTGATGTATTGGGCAATAGAACTCGGTGAATATGATATAATTTATGAACCCAAATCATCACTAAAAGGGCAAGCTGTAGCAGATTTTATAGCAGAGTTCACCTACCCTGATTCCCCCGAGGAGCAAAAGTTACTCGGAGATCAACCTGTGGATGTTACAGGATTAACAAACACTAGCTCATACCAACTCCGGTTGGTAAAAGAGCAAGTGGATGTTACAGAATCATTGACTTCGGGCTCAGACCAACTCCGGTTGATAAAAGGGCAAGAAAAGATGACCGACGAGGAGCGAGAAAAATCCGGGGAGGATGAAAGGAAGCAGCAAATATTTCATCGAGGAACTCTGACAGATGATACCCCCGAGGAACCAAAGTTGCTCACTGATCAACCTGTGGATGTTACAGGATCAACAGACACAAGCTCAGACCAACTCCAGTTGGTAAAAGGGCGAGTGGATGTTACAGGATCATCAAATTCGAGCTCAGACCAACTCCGATTGGTAAAAGGGTAAGAAAAGATGATCGACGAGGACCGAGAAAAATCCGGGGAGGATGACAGGAAGCAGCAAATATTTTGCTGAGGAGCTCTGACTAATTCGAAGTTTGAAGACGAGTTACCTATATGGAGGCTATATGTAGATGGCTCATCTTGCACTGCAGGATGTGGCGCGGGGATAGTTTTGAGCACTCCAGATGAGGTCGACATGGAATACGCCTTGCGTTTCCAATTAAAAGCCTCCAACAATGAAGCTGAATATGAGGCCATGATTGCAGGGCTTAATCTGGCAAAAAATTATGGAGGCGCAGCAGGTCATGATCTTCAGCAATTCTCAATTGATCGTAAACCAAATGATGGGAATTTATGCAGTTAGAGTAGAATTAATGATCAAATATCATGCAAAGGCAAAGGAGTTGGTATCAGAATTTGCCGCTATTCAGCTGGTCAGAATACCAAGAATGGAGAATGCGAGAGCAGACGCCCTAGCTCGACTAGCATCAGCTACTCGCACCGAGCTGCGACGAACAATTCTAATTGAAGTGTTAGCTGGTCGGAGTATAGATGAAGATCTGACGATGAACTTTATCACCCTTGATTTAGGACCATCTTGGATGGATCCCATCAGGGCGTATATCGAGGAGGGAGAATTACCAATTGACAAGCTCGCAGCCAAGAAGTTGAAGTTTAAAGCTGCTCGGTATGTATTGACTAATGGTGTTTTATATAGATGAGGAATTATGGGAGGTTTGTAGAGATGCGTACACCCCTCCGAAGTGAAAGAATTGATTAAAGAAATCCATGAAGGGTCTTGTGGAGAACATGTAGCAGGTCGGACGCTTTTGCAAAGGGTGATGACGTAGGGATACTACTGGCCGACGATAAGGGCTGATTGTATAGCCTATGCCAAGAAGTGTGACAAGTGCCAATGTTTATCCTCCATCCGAAGAACTCCACAAGCATTGTTGACACCCATAACTTCTCCTTGGCCATTTTCCATGTGGGGAATAGATTTGGTTGGACCACTGCCAATGACCCGAGGAAGGTTCAAGTATCTCGTCGTAGCAGTGGATTATTTTACTAAGTGGGTAGAAGCTGAGCCACTCATTGACATGACGTACGAGAAGGTGTACCAATTTTTTTGGAAGAACATCATTTGTCGATATGGTCTACCTCATGCCTTCATCACAGACCATGGAACACAATTTGATAACGAGGAGTTCGCTGTCTATTGTCATCAATCAAATATTTTGAAGGTTCATTCAGCACCAGGTCATCCTCAAAGCAATGAACAAACTGAAGTGACAAACAGAACGCTGCTGAATGGTTTGAAGAAAAGATTGGATGATGCAAAAGCCAACTGGATCAATGAGCTACAATCAGTACTTTGGGCTTATCGAACTACTCCCCGAGTAGCAACTGGAGAATCACCATGCATGCTGGCGTTTGGAAGTGAAGCTGTCATACCTGTCGAGTTGGGTCTCCCAACACATAGGGTGATAAATTTCAATTCCCCTATCAGCGATTTAATGAGAAGACTGGATTTAAACATGCTCGAGGAAGTCAGAGAAGAAGCAGCCATTAGAAATGCTACTTACCAGCAGCGAACAGCTTTATTCTACAACAAAAGGGTGAAGATGTGCGACCTGAAAGAAGGAGACTATGTGCTGAAGAAAGTCATTCAAAAGCACAATAAGCTGGAAGAAAACTGGTACGGACCATACCGAGTTACAGAAGTTGTTCGACCAGGAACTTATCGAATAGCAACTTTAGAAGGCGAGGAGTTTAAAAATACCTGGAATGCAGAGCACCTACGCAAGTATTATCAGTAATGTATATGTAACACAGTTCCATCAGTATGAATAAAATGAAAATATTCTGCAAGTCTCTTTGTTTATTGAAAAAAATTCGGGGAATACTAGTGCTACCCAATACTCAGCAAAGCTCGGCAAACTACTCAACAAAATATTCCAAACTGTACCAACATAGTTGGTCGACGAGGAGAAAATATTCCAAACTGTACCAACATAGTTGGTCGACGAGGAGAAAATATTCCAAACTGTACCAAGTATGGTTGGTCGGGGATAAAAACTCACTAACTGTAGTTGGTCGACGAGGAGAATTTATTGACCTTGGTTGGTCGGACACATTTTATGAAAAAGACAAAAATTTACCAAGTATGGTTAGTCGGGGATAAACTCTCACTAACTATAATTGGTCGACGAGCACAATTTAACAACCTTGGTTGGTTGGAAAAATTTTAAACATTTTTATACTCATTACTTTATTATTAAGTGATCGAGCAACAGTATTGACATTTGTAAATTTTTAACTATTACTGAGTTGGTCGACAAACAACAATAATATTATCTTTTAACAGATATGCCTACACAAATATAAAAGTACTTGATCAGATTTGCAAATAAAAATGAAAATCTTTCATTAAATTCAAAATAAATTACAAGTACATCGGTATTGAAATGTATACTAACTATTACATCAAAAATTCCTATTCTACTGGTCTTTTCCCCTCAGCTTTTGATACAGGTTCCTCGCCAGCAGGCGGATCATTTAAAGACTGAGGAGAATTGATGAAGTTCAAATCCTTCAGCATCCTGACGTTCATCACAGAAGGTCGATCTAATAGATGCTCGGGGCGAGATACCTCAATTTGAGAATGTAAATTGTAGTCACCGAGGTATTTTGAAATTAAGCTCCGAGGAATGGCCCGAGCAGGGATCCACTCCATCTCCAAATTGTATGGTGGTGCGGGCAAGTCGAGCAACCCGGGATCATGATAATCCCATAGATAATGGCCTTGTTCGAGCTTCAACACACCTAAGGCATTCAGCCAGCCTTGCTTGTAGCCCTCATTGTTGGCATTCTGGATACGATCGTCCAAGTGGAATAGTGCTTCGTTGTATCCAGCCGTCCAAAACTCCCTAGGCTGTTTGTGGAATTGATATGTTAGCTTTTCTAGCTGCTCGTGGAGATTCTTGATGAAAAGGTCCTTATTCTCCAAGACTGACTTCTGCGCGGAGAGTTGTTTTTCCAGGTCCCTAATTTCTTTGACATATCAGACAAAGCCTCGTTCTTCGCCATTAATTGGAAAGCCTGGTTCTCTAACGCAGATTGTGTTCTCTGTTCCTCGACCAGAACCCGAGCTGCTCTTGCTCATCCCCGAGAAGATGTGGAAGGGCCCGACCTCCTCAAGGTGTCCAACTCTTCCCTCAACTTGGCGTTCTCAACCTCTAAGAAGGAAAATCCCTCGTCAGTCACTGGGATTAGGGCTGTTGAAGAAGAGGCTGCAGACTTCAACTGTGATAGCTCTTTCTGCAAGTTGTTGTTTTCCTTTTCCAGCAGCTCGATAATATGTCTGCATTCCTCGACCTCGCCCCTCAAGGTCCTCTCCCTTACATCATATCCAGCGAAAAGCTTCTCGTAGCCCTTGTCGGCGATGATCAGCTTGTATTTCTTTTCATAACTCTCATGCAACAAGGCAGTGGATTCTTTATATTGAAGTTGAAGGTCTTCGAGGATGCCTTGGAGATCCTCGATCATTTCGTAGTAAGCCACATTGTTGGCAACCGCTCTATCAAGCAGACACTTCAGGTACTGATATGCTTCCACTGCCTGTTCTGAAGCATCCTGGCTGAGGATATCGGCAACTTGTGCAGCACTCAGGTCTGTGTGACCAGCCTTAAAGTACTCATTGCATTGTTGCAGCAACTTTGTATCATGAGCAGATAATAGTTCCATCCTGGCTAGAAACTAGCAGGGAAAGAAGAAAAATCATCAATAAGAAGAATAAGTAGAGTATGAGAGCAAAAATAGACAACATTATGCAAAGAAAACTCAAGTTTTATTAGATCATAATTCAGAGTTACAAAATTCTGGGTTACATTTGACAAAAAAGAAAAATAGAAAGGTAAACCGAACAGCATTACACCTTTTCCTTATCTCCCAAAACCTTCTCGGAAGGTTGGGAGGAGGAAGCAGGTTGCTCGGAGGGAACTGTGGGTTGTTCTGAAAGCACCAGCTGTTGCTCAGAAGAAGAAATGACTTGCTCGGTAGCAGGCCGGTTGGTTAGGGCATGTTCTCCCATTACCATTGAAGACTCCTCAGAGGTAGCTTCATCCTCTTCTAATTCTTCTGGAGTAGGAGGGGGACCAGGGATGTGTTTCTGGAAGAGCTCGGATGACTCGTCGACCTTCATTTCCTGAAGGGCAGCAACCCATCCATCCCTAAAATACTTTAGACTGCCATAGTCCACTTGAGAGACCATGGCATCACACCCCTTATCCCACCCCTTGTCCCAGCCAGAGCTGAAGGACTTCTTCACAGCAGCTTTCCTTTTGGCCTTCTCCAAGGCAAGCTTCTCGGACAACAAATCATCAACAGCTTTCAGTTTTTGTTCAGCTTCCTCCTTCTGCCGAGTTACTTCTTGGAGCTGGTCCAACCTCTCCTCAGCAATTTTGAGTTTATTTTCCAGCTCTCCAGCGGCTTTGAGTTTTTCCTCAAGCTCTTTATTCGCCTTCTCCAAGGCATTCTTTTTCTTCTCCAACTCCTTGGAGGCATCAACAACTCGATCTTTTTCTTGCTCGGAGGATGAAAGTTTTTTCTCCCAGATAGCCTTATCAGTGGCATACTTCTGGCGGGAGTCTTCCAAAGATTTGATAGCCTCTTCCATAGCTCCCTCCACACTGGACGAGGAGCATGAGGCTTTAATGGCTTCATCCTTTTTCAGGATTATGTTGAAGCAGCTCGTCATTTGTGAACAGAAAAAGAAAGCAAGTTAGAAACAAGAAATGACAAAGGAATGTATGAAAAGTTCAAAGTAAAGAGACTTACCGAAGCAAGATCACGAGCAGCTAAAGAAGTAACCATATCCCTAGTGAGGTTATCTTCAGTACCTTGGACCTCGGGAATGGTCAAGGACTTTACCGAGCTCGTGTCAGAGCTCGGGGGAACAAAAGTGGGAACTTCAGTCCCAACAGCTGGGTGCTGAATGATGGTATCAGCCAAATTGACTGAGGAGCTCTTCTTCAGCCTCCTCGGGGGAACAGGTACAGCCAAGGAAGAACCCTTGGTCGGTGATATCACGATCACCTCTCCTGGAGTAGCAGACCTGCTCGGAGCCACTGCGGGCTTCTCGGCAACTTTTGCAGGAGCAGCTGGAGGAGCTGCAGCAGTCTTCTTTGTCCCCTCCCTTGGGACATCAATCCTACTCCTCTTTGCCTCACCAGAACCGGAGGAAGTTTTCTCAAACAATGTGGGAGGTTGTCTCTTCTTCATCCTTTCGCTCAAAGGAATGTGGGATTCAGGCGATGAACTTGCAGAGACTGGTACTGGCTCTGCTTTAATGATCACTGGACGAGTAGTGAAGGAAGTTGTGTAGCTCTTGTACTGGAGCAGATACGAAGTCGACCTGATATGCTCGTCGGCAACCCTTTGATCCAGACCCCAGATAAGTCCCAAATGCCTTATATTGACATCTGTTTCTTTTGGGCACTTTCTCTTGCTATCAACTGCAAATAAACAAACATTGTTATCAGTGACACATTTTATCAAACACAAAACAAACATGATTTCAAAATAAATAAAACAAAATAAAAATAACATATCCCAATGCCATAAGGAGGGCATCTGGGACCCTGGTAAATCTCATCTCCGATTAATGGAGGGTGTTGCCAATTTTTTACGACAACCCCGTGTTCAAAATAATCCCTATTGGCATCAGGGAGATTGACTACTAAGGCTCTATTTATAAACCTAGTTTTTAAATAATAAATATTCGCATTAACTGCCCATCTATAACAGTACATGATTTCCGGAATTCCTATACGAGTTCCATGCATTTGATTTAATTTATGCACCCCATTAACTATTCTCCATGTGTTGGGGGCTATTCGTGCAGGAACAACATCAATGTACTGACAGAATTCCAAACACAGAGGATTTGGTGGAAAAGAAAATCCACACTCAGCAAAAAAGAGACTGGGGAACTAATGTCCCTCAGCCAAATTGAAATAATTAGAAGGCTCAGAAAGCTCTTCCAAGACAACCCAAGAGGGAATGGAAAAATCAGATCGAAATTTGTCAAGAGATTCAACAGGGTAAACCATGATGATGAATAAAAGAAATGAAGAAGAAAGAAGAAGATCTTACAGATAAAAGACTGAAGCTGATGACGACAGACGATGGAAGAGATGAATACACAAGAGAGTAGAAGACAATGAAAAACTCGAAGATGATAATTTGAAAAGATAGAAGACAATGGGAGTGTCTATGAAGTTTAAATACCTTACCTTGGGAACCAGCGAAGTAATGATTACAAAAAGGATGATTACATTATCGGCGGCTAAAAAGATGAAAAGTGGCGCGGGAACCAAAGTGGGCAACAGCGTCCAAAAAGATGAAAAGTGGCGCGGGAACCAAAGCGAGCAACAGCGGCCAAAAAGACGAAAAGCAATGCGGGAATCGAAGCACACAGAAAAGTCCAAAAAAGCATGATTCTATGAATTTGGAAGGAAAAATAAATACAAGGGAAATGTTCCTAGAAATCAGGAAGACTATTTAAAGCTACCATATTCCGAGAAAGAATGTTCCATACTCCTCAAATTTCGAACTATGAAACATTGGGGGCTGTTGTTGATACCAAATTTAATCTACTGACATGGACCAATCATATGAAGACACGTGGCTACCTACATGGCAACAACAATCACTTCCGAGGAATCCACGCGCTCCGAGGAACAAGACTACAACAAGGAAGACTAGTTCCCCTAGGAACACTGCTTCTCCGAGGAACTCACACTCTCCGAGGAACAATGCCTCTCCGAGGAGCTCTTGAGTATCGAGAAGCTTAGGCGGTCCGATCAACTCAGGCAGTCCGAGCTGCACCTCGAATAAAGCATTAATAGCTGGACAACCAACAGTTCAACTGGTTCATTAAATGCTTATCATTCAGACGCACACGCATAAAGGGCATTGAATGTATTACCCTTTCATATGTACATCATTTAATATATCACCCTTTCACATGACAGCCCCAGGGCTATAAATACATTGTACAATCCTCATTGTAAAGGGATCTGACCCCCGGATCGAATCTAGGACCCCTGGACTGGAATTTCTTGAGATAATTTGTAATCGAGAATTCCCATACAAACAGCAATACCAAAACAGTGGACGTAGGCCATTCTTATAAGGCTGAACCACTTTAAAAATCTTTTGTCTCATTTATTTATCTGTGATTGAATTATTAGAGTGATCTAATTTTTTACATCAACAGGTGTATAATTTGTTGAACTAGATGACATCGTCTTAATCATATCAACAAATCTAAGTAAAAATGATTTCCATACCAATAACGTCCAAAACTATGTAATGCTTTTTCATGACTTTCAAGGACGTGCAAACCGTTATAAATTCCGTCCGAAACTCCCTCATTAAAAGATAATGCTTTTTATTTTTCTTGTAAGGTGATGAAACTAAAACTTATTGGCCCATTTTTGGCATAATTTTCTTTTTTTTGCCTTTCAATTTTTTCGGGCTCTTTTAAACCTCATTGGACCCTGGATAATTTTCAATGCCTCACTTTTCTAGGTCCATTTAAATGGTGTCTTAATCGCAAAGGATAAATGAGTACCTTTCGTAGTCCTTCCCTGTTTTTTAAAAATAAATCACACAACCTCAAGAACGGTTTATAACATGCACTACTTTTCGTCAAGTTTCATCGCATTGGGTTCGTTGTATAGACAGAATTGAGATGGAAACACTCAACCAACGTGTGATAGATAGGTACAAAAGTCAAACAAATCCATGCATGTGTGCAATAAAGGACAAATATAGTCAATCATATAGGTAGCAACACTATATTATCTCAAAGACTCCAAACTTTATAAAGAACATGAATGACACAATACATTGTATCAAAACACTATCAAAGAGTCACATGGATATGGAATCAAGTTGTGACTTGGTCATCCTAAATGTTCATTCATAAAAGGTGTAAACAAAATACAAAAAATTTTGGATTTTTCAAAAATTTTAAAAAAATGAAAATCTTTTTGTATTTTTCCGAACACTATACAAAATCAACCCAACAGTACCAAATAATATAACAATATGAGCCAGTGTACTGAAATAGACAAATCCAGAAAACCACACAGGTCTTTCAAACGAGAATCAATGTCGCTCGAACGAGAGTGCATATCGTGAGAACAACAGCTTCACGCGACAACTGATGTCTCTTGAAAGAGAACTGATCTCGCTCGAACGAGAAAATCAATTTCCACAGGATTCCCAAAATGACATGCAGTTTTGTCCAGTGAAAAAATTGTGTGATAATAGTTCCTGGAATGGGCAAACAGATCCAAAATAGTGCTAAAACAGTACCAAAAAAAAAGCAAACAAAAATGCTAACAAAGAATAAAACAAATGGTACATATTAGCAATAGGCATAAGATGATATCATGCAAATCAGCCTATGATAGGAAACATGTCTAGAGCTCAACCGGTAGGTACGGTGGAGTTTTCCAAAGAGGATGACATCTTTTGAAACAACTCCATCAAATTATGAGAATTCTTGACCAAAAACTTTACCTGCTCTCGAATATGTGCAAGCTCTCTATCATTATTTGCAAACAAAGTATCATAAGTGGGTGCATGTGTGTGAACATGTGTAGGGACAAAGCGTGACACATAACCCAATTTAAAGCAAAACTCCTTAAGGTGTCCTCTCTTTTTACAATGGAAAAAATATAAACCAGCCTAAGTACACCTCTCTCAAAAACTCTAGGATGTGCTCTCCTAACAGGACGCCTAGGTGGGATGGGTCGAGAACCATGTGAATCTCTCACTAAAGTGGGAAAAGACTCGGGTGAAACAAAAGAAGTGGATACACCCTCCTGTACTTTTCCTAAATTCTCACCACCACCCACAACAGGATTGATAAACATCTTTTCACCTTTCTTATATGCATTCTCTAAAGGGACTTTGACCTCCCGAGCACGTTCGAGATCAGTCTCGAGTTAGGATACACGTGTCGTCAGAATAGACACCGTATCGATCAATTCACACTTTTCCCTCCTTAAAACTTCCTTATCCTTATCCAAATATAAAACCCGGTGACTTAAATATCTATTATACTTCTTCGTTTTCAAGGTCTTGATGTAAAAATCCCTAAAGGCTTTTTAGAGGTCACTTTCCTCTCCACTCTCACACTCGCTCTCATCTCCACTAGAAACACTTGAGTCACCACCATCACTCTCGTGAAAACTACTAATGTGGGACAAAGTGGGTGTGCTCACATGACTCAAAAATGCTACACACATCCCATGTGCTAAACCTTTACTGGACTCATCTCCCTCATCTTCCTCATCTCCCTCACTATCACTAAGTGTGGCAGGCATGGCAACTTTATTCCCCTCGCTCCTAATCCTAGTGGGATACTCAAACGACTTATGCCCTCTCCCCTCACACTCAAAACATTTTAAAATTTCAAACTTTTATTCACCCTCTTTCTCTTTCTCACCGTTGTCTTTGGCCTTATCTTTCTTTTTGTTTTTCTTCGAAAATCTTTTATTGGAAGAATTTTGTTTCGAAAACTGGAGAATTTTTTTAAAATTCTTTGCAAGCAGGGCGAGGTCAAAATTGGACTCGTCCTCAGACTCGGACTCATAAAAACTTACTTTTTTTTTCTTAGATTGGGCTTTAAGGGCTATCTCTCTATCCTTAGGTTTGACAGTGTCAGGAAACATGTTAATTTCATACGTCTATAGGTCTCCTAGTACCTCTTCTAATTTCACACGATTCAAATTTCCTCAGGTATTCAAAATAGTTGATTTAGGGATAAACATTTAGGCTGCGATCTTGAAATCTTTTTAACCACTCGTGCATCAAGTATAGGCTTACCTAGGTTAAAACTCGTGCTGACAATATCGGACAAATGTGCATAAAATTCGTCAAAACACTCAGTATCTAACATAATCATTGCCTCAAATTGAGTGGTCAAAATTTGAATTTTAGCCTATTTGACAGTGTTAGTCCCCTTGTGGGTGAGTTCCAAAGCATCCCATGCTTCTTAGAGGTGGTGGACATCATAATACGTCGGAACTCGACAGGGGTGATGTGTCTGTAAATTGCACTAACCCTTCGTGAATTATAAGTGCTCAACCTCAACACATCCTTAGTCCAGTATGAAACGGTTTTTAAATTCGCGACATTATTCGCGGTGACAGTGGGAGGAATCCAACCTCTTTCACAAATTAACTGAACTCTTTCATCGATTTCTTTTAAATGGGATTTCATACGAGCTTTCTACTAAGAATAATTAGACCCGTCAAATATTGGAAAAAAATATGCGACAAAAAATATGATTATATAAGTTTTCACATGGAAACATTGCAAAAAAATATATAATTTTTCAAAACAAATCAATATCACACAACTTTGTGGAAAAGATGAATACGCGATAAATTAGCGTAACCTCCTCGGATACTAATTTGTAAAACGTTATGTGTGATACCGATTCGAATGGATTTGCAAATTCCAATCATAAACTTATTTAATTAGATTCAATTTATGAATCAAATCAATTCATCCCTTAAACAAAAAAAGCTACGTGCATGCAAGTGTCAAACCATCATAAATAAAGTATGCGACACAAAGTTCAGGAAAAATCCCCTCAGGGAAAAACCTTTTTATTTCACTATAATTATAAATTGGAACTTACATAGTTACAATGAAATAAAGTTTGACACTTGAATACCCGCAAGCATCAGTCGAAGTCATCAGCATTAAGTCCACACGTAGCGAACCTACATGAGTCGCAATCCAATCTTCAACCCAGGAACACCGCAGCACTCCCTAGTGACACACAGCCAGAAAACTCCGTCAAGACTCACTCCACAGTAGCACGCAGACCTCTGTTGTAGAGATCTCCCCATAAAGTATGAACAATAGCAAATTATGATTTGGGTTCCACAAAAAAACTCACACAAAAGTATTTGGGATTGTGAATTGTAAAACAAAAGATTGAATCCTCAAAATGTTGGAGAATAAACAAAAAACACTCAAAATCGTATTCCGTTTAAAACCAGTGTTTCTCCACACGAAATTCAGAAGTCTGAAACTCTATATATAATAAAAATCAAGGCAATGACATGTCAGCATAAACCCCTATTGTTCGAACGAAAGATGACGTCATTCGAGCGATGCTCCATTTCGTTTGAACGAGATGTGACGTCGTTTGAATGAAAATCACTTAACCAGAAAAAATAAACATTCGTCTTTTAAATATATTGTAAACCTCAAAACTTAAATTATTTATGAAATCAGAAAAGGTTTATCCATAACTTTTTATGGTAAAATATTTCTGAAAAATTAAAAACATTTCAAAAATAATTTTATCTTTTATAAAAAATATCCCAACACTTTTAATGTAAAATGTATATGGAACTTAAACACATTTTACCAATTTCATCCTTGTTGGGCTTCAATGTTGAAGTCGTATTGAAATTCGGATTCGTCTTTGTAGATGTAAGCTTCTCAATCCTTCGACGACTTGTAGCACTATACGACATAATAAATTCTGACGGACAATGTCCTTACACCGTGCGAGTTGTTGGCACCATTCCGTTTGGGGGGTGTTTGGGGTCTTCGCCCTCTAACGCCTTGTTTTTAAGACTAACTCCAGATATTATGAAAATTTGTTTGTGCTTTTGAACCAGGCATCCCATGACCACGCAATCAGTTCCGATGAGTTACATTGGTGTCGTGCAAGGTGTTGTCGCCGCTCATGGGGTTGTTTGGGGGGTGTTTCGGGGTTTCGCCCTCTAAAGGCATGTGTTTATGCCTAAGTGTAGATATTCTAAAAAATAGGTCATTTTCTCGGATCGGGGGTCCCGTCACCATGTCATCGGTTCTTACGAGTTACATTCATCCTGTGCGAGGTGTTGGCGCCGCTCGCGAGGACGTTTAGGGGGTGTTTTGGGGCTTCACCCTCTAACGATATGTTTTCAAGCCAAAGTGTAGTTATTTTGAAAATTGGTCCGTGCTATCGGATCGCGGGTCCCGTGATCACACAGTTAGTTCCTATAAGTTACATTGGTCCGGTGCGAGATGTTGGCGCCCCTCATGGGGTCGTTTGTGGGGTGTTACGAGGTTTCACCCTCTAACGACATGTTTTCAAGCTTAAGTGTAGATATTTCGAACATTCGGTCGTGCTCTTGGACCGAGGCTACCATAATCACATGGTCAGTTCCTACCAGTTATATTGGTCCTGTATGAGGTGTTAGTACCGCTCACGATGTCGTTTGGGGTGTGTTTCGAGGATTAGCCCTCTAACGGTAGGTTTTCTAGCCTAACTATAGATATTATAAAAATTGGGGTGTGCTCTCGGACCTGGTGTTCCATGATTATGCAATCAGTTCCTAGGAGTTACATTGGTCTTGTAAAAGGTGTTGGCACCCCTCATAAGGCCGTTTGGAGGGTGTTTCGTTGTTTTCCCCTCTAAGGGTATGTTTTCAAGACTAAGTGTAGATATTCTAAAAATTGGGTTGTGCTCTCGGATAGGGGGCCCCGTGACCACGCAGTCATTTCGTACGAGTTACATTGGTCCTGTTCGAGGTGTTGGCACCATTCAGGGGGTCGTCGAGGGGGTGTTTCGGGATTTCGCCCTCTAACGGCATATTTTCAAGCCTGAGTGTAGATATTCTAAAATTGGTTTGTGCTCTTATATTGGGTGTCCCGCGACCATGCGATCGGTTCCTAGGAGTTACATTGGTCCCGTGCAAGGTGTTAGTTTCATTCATGGTGCCGTTTGGGGGGGCGTCGAGGTTTCTCCCTCTGACAGCATATTTTCAAGCCTAAGTGTAGATATATTGAAAATTGGTCCGTGCTCTGGGGCCGCGGGTCTCGTGATCACGCGGCTAGTTCCTACGAGTTACATTGGTCTCGTGCGAGGTGTTGGCATCATTCACGGGGCTGTTTCGGGGTTTTTCCCTCTAACGGCAAGTTTTCAAGCCTAAATGTAGATATTCTGAAAATTGGTCCATGCTCCTATTGGACCGGGGGTCCTGTGATCATGCGGTCGGTTCCTACGAGTTATATTGGTCTCTTGTGGGGTACTGGCACCATTCACGATGCTATTTGATGATGCTTGAAATAGGACCACCAAGTCAATGTGATAATGATCTCAAACAGGTGTAGTAATGGCGAAATGGGATAAATAATGTAATAGTAAGATAATGAGATGAGGCAAAGAAAAGATGAGACTACAATTTAAGTGGTTCAGCCAATTAGGCCTACCTCCACTTTGTGTGTGTGTGTGTTTATGTGTGTGTGATCCACTAAATAAGGGCACTAACGGCCATGGATACAATCACTCAAGCTTTTATCTCTCTTATAATCAGTTTGACAGAGTTTTTGCTAGGATTATTAATATTCGATCCCTTCTCATGGAGAAAATTAAGTGTATATATAGGGCTTAGGTGGTGTAGTATACCACCCAAGCATGTAATCAACATGCACATGAGGAGGCACCCAATCAGGAGGAAACACCTGTCCCTAATCCATGGACACAATGATGAGGCAATATTCCCTCACGTGAGGGGATGATCTTGTTGCAACGATTTTCCCCACATGAGACCTTCCATGTTGGAACCTTATATTGCCCGTATAGTAGGTGCCATATTATAGAGCATTGGCTTGGACGGGTATGATGTTGCCAACATAACGGGTGCCCCAATGTAGGAAATAAGTAAGTGTGTCCTTTTCCCAGTGCCTCTAGACGAGGTTTTATGGTCGGCCATCCCGTGGTATCGGCTATACAAGAGGACGAGTGATGCTCTTGATGCCTGGCTCCTTCAATAGATTTATCGGCATGAGAAGACGCTGAGGTTGTACATATACATATTTGTTCTACCCTATAACTTGACGAGTCTTGGCCATATATTGCTTAACTACTTTTGGGAGGGTCGTTTGTCTAGTGTCAGGTGGTCTCATAAATGGACGAGGTCATACTTGGGTATATAAATCACCCCTAGCCCTCAGCCACCTATGTGAAGAGGTGACAGGAGGATATGAGTTGGAAGGGTTCTTTAAAGGGTATAGGCGATTGACATGTGTATTAGTTCTGATTGGTTAGCGTCTCCCCCAAGCTCGAGCTCACGGCTTAGTGCTTCGGGCATTTTTCCCTAGTTGATGATGTGCACGGGTAATCACGCTTAATCATTGGGTGGTATTTAAACCATAAATCAAGTTTTGCCTTATTCTTCTTCTCATTCTCTAGACATAATCACGCCAGTAACTTTGAACCTCCATAGCCAAGTCTCGCTAGTTCTTCATTGACTTGCCTTCTAGACTTCGCTCAGGCCCCCTCTTCTTCCCAAGGTTCATCTTCTTCCAGGTATCCTTCTCTTATTACCCTCGCTTTTCGTTTCCAGTTAGGATTTCTTTATAATTGATTCTTCTAGTGAATGTTTGGTTTTTCAGTGAGGCTGTAGGGTAGCTTTTAGGGTTTCGAGTGTTGTTTCTTGTCTTTGTCATCTAGTTTGCAGTGCTAGGGGTGGTTTTTGGTGGATTCAGGCGCCAAACCACCATTTTTAGGTTTTTCAGGTGATCTTCGATCACCTTCTCCGGTGAGTTTATTGTCTGTTCTTCCTAAAGAATGGATGAGATTCTTAACTTTGATCTTTTGGTCAATAAAAGTCAGCCCTTCCATTTGTTTATCTTCCTTTACAACTTAGTCAAGTGTAACCAGATCTCGTTCATGTTAAAACGTTGGTACGAACTTACTGAAGAGTTTCCAAACCTTAGGGAGAGGTATTTTAAGGAGATTATAAGGATTGAGCTTGAGGAAGCCGGGAGAACAAAGGCCGAGGATTTTCCCCTCTGAGCTATATTTCCATCCCCATTAGCTGTCGTCCCTCCCACACATATCGAACCAAGTGATCCCATTCCTGTGTCTATTTCTTCTGAAGACGAGAGTATGTCCATCTTTGAACCGTCTGATAGTGATGACTCTTCTGACGAGTCTATAGCCCAATACTCATATGATGATGAAGGTTCTGAGGCTGATGAGGTTTCCTCTTGTGCCTCATCTTCTCAGAGGGCGGAGTCCTCTGATCATCCTGATGACTCCATTGAAGTTGACGAGACTAATGTTTCCATCCCTCCTCCACTTGACGCCATTCCTCTATCGACTGTAACGAGGGATGAGTTTATTCAAAATTTTCTAAGTGGTGATCCTAACCAACCCCGGGCTAAAGAGTCTGGCAATGATAGCGAAGAGAGCGTTCTAGATTTATCCATAGTTGAGTTATATAAGAGTTCTGTAACCGAGGTGAATTTGTTGACTTGGAGACATTTGTATGGCATTAGGCCATCTATTTCAATGAGGAAACCATCTGCAGATGAGAGAGCCTATGAAGGATGGAGGGTGAGTTATGTGTCTATGAGCAAATGTTCAAGTTCAGCTTTCGACTACCTATCCACCCCGTCGTACGCGTGATTCTAGCACGTCTAGGAGTTTCCTCGTTCCCTTTTTCTCCCAGTGCCTAGATGGTTATCCTTGACTTTGTCTCTGTCTCGAAGATAGTTCATCAAATCGACATTCCAGTTGGTATTTTCATGGCTTGTTATACCCTATCGTCCCCCAAAACTCAGCATGGCTACTATCATCTTGTAGATAGGAAATCCTCCAAAAAGGTCTTGTTAGTTACCCAGATTCAAAATAACGATTAGAAACCCTAATATTTCTTTGTCTCGGGGGCTTGGGAATTCGGCCCCACTGAAGCTTGTGGTACCTCTGAGCCAGGGTTCCTTAGAGGTGGGACAAACTTTCTATGTCGGCCAAGCTTGATCCGAGCTTAAGCCCTGATGCTGCTAAAAAAGTTAAGAATCTTAGGGATCCGAGGGACCAAAGTCATCTCATAAAATTCGAGTAGTTAATGACCCATTACTACATGTCTCAGACAGGTTTATTGGTTGACCCTTTAACCAAGCTACGTGAGTGGCTTCTTTTGTCGAACTGATGTCTCATATTTTTTTAACTTTTCAATACTAACCTCATATTCTTTTTGAATATCGTCCAGATGACGTGTCAGATCATTTTTGGGAGATGGTGGCCAAAAACTTAAGCAGGCTTGTTAACAAACATGGCAATGGGGCTAACCCCTCTACTGCTGTTACTGCTAAAATTTCTAGGGGCAATCCTGGACAAACTATTGAGGCCATGAAGAAGAGGAAGAACCGAGAGGAAGAAATAATTTCCTCTCGTCAGTCAAAGCAGAGTCATCTGATCAGGTCATTCCAATTTCCACGGAGGAGGCTCTTGCAGCTCGTCTATCACAGCTGAAGTTAGATGATGAGAGCATCATCGAAAATCCAAGGAAAGCATGTGATGGTGTCCGCTCATTGATATTTGAGGCTAACAAATGTTTTTTGCCAGCCACGAACATCTCCCTTCTCACCGAGTTTTCCATCCATAGGGTCGTTCTAGTATATTTTTTAAAATTCAGTTAAAAGTTTCCAAGTGTTCTCTCATACTTTTCTTTAAATACTAATTAACTATTTTTAGGTTGCAGGGTCTTTTTTCCCTCTATCCGCAGTGGGATTGGATTAACAAGAAGATCTCCTTTATCCAGAAGGGGAGAGAAGACGAGACTACAGAGCAGAATCTGAAAAAGGAGCTTGAAGATTCCCAGAAGGCCCTCAAGCTATCTTAGGATTAGGTAGCCAAACTCAAAAAAGAGCATGATAAAGATTTGAAGAAGATCTCTGATGATAAGAAGGTCGAGGTTGATGTTGCAGTTCAGGCTGCTATTGATGACTACAAGGAGTCATAGACTGCTTGTCGATGGGCTTCTCTGAGGCAGGCAAAAATCGAAAGCCTATCCTCTCGGTACTTCGTGGGTCTCGACTTCAGCGACCCTCTCCTTGAGACTGCTCTTGTCAATGTGGATATGCCAGGTGGAGGTACCGAGGTCAACCTTGACGCTCACAAGGCTATGGATGAGTTGACTGATTTGGATGTCGATGCTAAGAGGACTGAGGTTGCTGATGCGATTAAGGTTGCAGCTGCTGATGGGTCAACCATCGAAGATGTTGACGCTACACTTAATTCGTGAATGCAGTATTAAGTTTTTTCTTTTTGTCAGGGTGGTCGTATGTGGCCTATTTCCCTTTTTCTGATGTAAAATGTGAACACTTTTTACCTTATTTTGTTTTGATTAGTTCTTTAAATACAAATACCTGTTTGCTTGAATGTTTACTTGCTTGAATATTTTCTTGCTTTTTCTAGTACACATTGTGTCGTGGTAGTATTGTCAATACCAAATTTCATAATTTGGCCTCACCAAATTATGGTGTTTTTCCATACCCCCTCTCATCGTTTTGAGAATTCATGGTTGAGCGTCGTCTCATCCGTGCACTTTCATCTCGACCGAGAGAGGTATTTGTTTTTCACCAAATATTCATCAAATAAATGATGTTTAAGGTCTGAGATCACAAAATTAATGATGCTTAATCTCTCGTTCACCAAATTAATGATGTTTTAATTAATGAACCACGTCCAAGTGATTTTTAATTTGGACTCACCAAATTATGGTGTTATTCCGTACCCCCTCTCGTCATTTTGAGAGTGCGTGGTTGAGCATTGTCTCATCCATGCATTGTCATCTCGGTCGATAGAGGTATTTACGTTTCACCAAATATTCATCAAATAAATGATGTTTAAGGTCTGAGATCACCAATTTAATGATGTTTTAATAATTAAGTTAGCCCTTCTTAGTGTTATTGAAAGTCCATGGATGGGGTCGACCCTTTTTCAGGTTATCATTTCACCAAGGTTGGGTTTGTTACTATCTCACCACGAATGATGTTTTATAGCTTTTTAGGGTAGTTGAAACAAATCATCTGAAATAAAGTATATAAGATACGAGGGAACAAACCATTTTTACTTTTCTTATCCATAATAAGCCCTTTTGCAATAGAATTCATAATGAAAATGCTCCTATACAATTATTTATTTGTAGTACCTTTTTAAGTGGTTGGCGTTCCAAGGATTGGAGAATTGTACCCCCGAGACTACCTCATGAGTAACCCTGTAAGGACCATGCCAGTTTGCATGAAGCTTGTTCGAGTTTTGCCAAATCTTCTTCAAAATAAGGTCTGCCACTACTATCGGTCTAGGCTTTATTCTCTTATTATACAACTTGGTCTTCCTCTGCTGATAAGCTGCCACTCTTACCTCAGCATCCTTTCTTCCTTCCTTAATTAGATCTAGGTCAAGTCTTCTCCCCTATAGATTTACCTCAGGGTCATATGTCTGAACTCCGTGTGTAGGCAGACCAATCTCGGTAGAGACTACTACCGCTGAGCCATATGCTACCATAAAGGGGGTCTCCCCTGTCGGCATCTTAGCAATCGTTATGTAGGCCCATAGTACAACATGTACCACTTCAGTCCATATACCCTTGGCCTCTTCCAACCTTTTCTTAATTCCATCAAGAATAGTTCTATTGGTGGCCTCAGTTTAACCATTGGCTTGGGGTTGTCCAGGCGAGGAGAAGAACTGTTTGATGCCAACCCTTGTACAATACTTTTCTAAGGAAATATTTTTTAACTGGGTACTATTGTCTAAGATGAGTGTGTCAGGCAATCCATACCTGTAAATGGTGTTTATCTATATGAACTGAAAGGTCTTATTTTCGTGATCTTGATCATAGCCTCGGCCTCTACCCACTTTGAAAAGTAATCTATCGCCATAATCAAATATCCATAGTTGCCCATGGCCCTTAGCAGAGGTGCAACCAAATTAATCCCGCATACTGAAAATGGCCATGGTGAGGTGATAGACGTCAGAGGTTGATGGTGCTAATGAGGGATGCGAGAAAATCACTAGCATTTGTCACACTTCTTTACGTATTCAACCGAGTCCTTAGACATGGTTGACCACTAATATCCCTGAGTGAAAATCCTCTTTTCCAATGATCTACCTCCAATATGGCTTGAGCAACATCCTTTGTGAATATCCTTCACAATGTAATTTACCTTGGCTGGGTAGACATATCTGAGCAGAGGCAAAAGAAACCCCTTTTTGTACAACACGTCCCCTAGGATAAAGAACTTAGTTTCTTTTTATCTCAACTTCCTTCTGTCGACCTTTGACTCCGACAAGCTACCCTCTTTGATATACTGTATAAGCGGGTCCAACCAAGATGGTCCTGAATTTAAATTGAAGCAAAATTTTAGCTTTGCATCATTTTCCTCTATCATCGGTTCGAAAAGGATTTCTATTGGTACCATTCGCTTAATCTTTATTTGTGTTACCGAGGCTAACCTTGACAGAGCATCGACTCGGCTATTATCCAATCGAGGCACTATGTTAACTTTTATCTCGCCAAAGTCCTTCATAATATTATTCACTTTTCCTAGGTATCTAGACATTCTGTCGTCTTTGGCTTCATAAATTCCTAGGACCTGATTAACCACGAGCTAAGAGTCACTATGAACTAAAAGTTGGCCGACATTAAGAGCTCTGGCTAGGGCAATTCCAGCTTTGAGGGTCTTATACTCTGATTCGTTGTTGGAGGCTTTAAAACTAAACCTCAATTCATACTTTATGTTGATTTCGTTCGGGGCCGACACAATCAAATCGGCTCTACTCCCGTTTTTAAAGGATGAACCATCAATGAACAAGTTCCATACAGCCCCTTTTAAAAATGGCCCCTCTTCAATAACACCGCTCTTGAGTTAAAACTTGGCAGTCTCGGTCATTGGATGTCTCTCCACCCTTGTCTCTGCTTTTGCTAGACCGGTACGAGTTGTGGCCGACCCTTTAAGGTACTTCGCCTTTTCACTATCGGCATCATCCCAAGATAACTCTACCACAAAGTCTGTTAAGGCCTGCCCCTTGATTTCAACCCTCGGCTCATAGACTATGTCATACTCTCCTAGCTCAATGGCCCAAGTCATCAATCCACCTGATTTCTCGAGTTTATGGATGACTTGCCTAAGGGGAGAGTCTGGAAAGACAACCATTATATGATCTTGAAAATAAGGCTTTATCTTTTTTAAAACATGGATGAGGCCATAGGCCAATTTTTCCATCCTAGGATACCTCTTCTCATCCCCTTAGAGAGCCTTCATATTGAAATACACTAGTCTTTGTACACCATTATCATCTCGTACTATCACCGCGCTGATAGTCGATTCGAACACGACCAAGTAAAGGTAAAGCTTCTATCTTGTCTAGAGTAGCCACTCGTCCGGTGAGCCTCTAAACATCCTTGATGGTCTTTCGGGTCTTCATTTCTAACAAGGCTTATATCTTCTCTAGGTTTGCTTCAATACCCCTTTAATTAGTGATAAAACCCAAGAATTTTCCAGCTCCGACACCAAAGGCACATTTTACTAGGTTGAGCTTCATCTTGTACTTGTCCATGGTGTCAAAAGTTTTTTCAAGGTCGACCGTGTGAATGTCGACCTTCAGACTCTTGGTCAACATATCATCTACATAAACTTCCATAGATTTTCCAATTTGATCTTCAAATACCTTGTTTATCACTCATTGATAGGTATCCCCATCGTTCTTTAAGCCAAAGGGCATAACCTTATAACAGTACGTCCCTTTTATCGGTGATGAAGTCTATTTTCTTTACGTCCGTCAGGTCCATAAAAATTTGGTTATAGCTAGAGTATGCATCCATGAATCTCATCAATTCATGCCCTACCGCAGTGTCTACCATCTGATCAATACGAGGGAGAGGGAAATAGTCCTTGGGCCAGGACTTATTCAAATAAGTGAAGTCCACAAACATTCTCCACTTTCCATTGGCCTTGGGCACTATGACTGCAGTTGATAACCATTCAGGGTAGATGACCTCCCTGATGAACTCGGCCTCTTCTAGATTTTTAACCTCATCTCTTACAACCTCATATTTCTCACGCGAGTAAATTCTTCTTCTCTGATTTATCGGCTTAGCAACTTCTTCTGCATTGAGTTTATGACACATTATCTCCTGGTAAATGCCTGGCATATCATCATGACTCTAAGAAAATATTCTCTGCCTTCTCTTTAATAGCTTTTTTAACTCATCTTTAATCTATGGTCTTAGGGATTTACCGATCTAGATGTTTTTTTCAGGCTTGTCCTCATTGAGGACGATGGATTCTACCTCTTTTGGGGCTTCCCCTTTCTTGAGCTTCGTCTCATCTCTAGGATCAAGGGTATCAATATTGTACGTGATTGTTTCTTTCTTGTGTTCTTCGTTTTCTTCGACTGAGTTAAAGCATCACTGCTTTTTCGACATTTGGTCACCTTGAACTTTACCTACCCCATATAGAGTCGGGAATTTTATCATTTGGTGGATCGTCGAAGGCACGACCTTAGATTCTTTGAAGGGAACCCGTCCCAATATGAGGTTGTAGGGTGAGAAGACATTGTCATCCATCACAAAAAAAGTTAATATTCTTGGTAATCCTCTTTGTCCATTCATATCCCATTTTGACATCCATTACTTACATCCCAAAAGGGTGAACCTTCTCTCCACTGAATCCTATCAGAGGATTATGATACGGGACAAGCCTGGCCTTGCTAAGTCCTAAGCCTTTGAAGCATGGCCAAAACATAACATTTACAGAGCTCCCTACATCAACTAAGATTCTTTGTACTTCACATCCATGTACTCTTATCGTTATAACCAGTGGGTCATCATGTGGAGCTAGGATACCCTTAAAATATAGTCTTGAAAAGCCGACTATGAGGGTTTTCATATCCACTTTCACTCTCTTCTCGGTCTTTGCATCAATGGAGGGCGAGTTCACAACCTCAACCTTAGTTATTTCCTTTTCCTCGGCCACATGAGCTTTTCTATCATCAACCTCAAAGCCTCCCCCTCCAAGGCCACCACAAATCATGCTTACCCGAAATAAAATCATGTTTAGCCTCTTTATTGGAACATCATCATCTTTAGGTGGGAGATCTGAATCATCATTATCATTATCTGAGAAGCCATCCCATCTTGCTGGAGCGTCTTCTCTACATTCACCATTTCTCCTCTTTCTAGGGTCGTCTCGAACTCTATTGTCTCGGCCTTGTCCTGAACCGTTCTTATCGACATACTTTCTTAAATTTCCAGATTTCAACATTTTTTTGATCTCATCTTTGAGGGTGAAGTATTTATCTGTAAGGTACACATGATCCTGGTGGAATTCACACCAAAGATTTCTATTCCTTTTATGAGTGGTTGTCCTCAACTTTTTCGGCCACCCAAGAGACCGATCATTTTTTATCTAATTTAGAATGTCCTCACAACTAACTGTTAGAGGCGTATACTCTGCAAAACTAGTCATCTATCAGCCATTTCTTGCCATCCTTCCCCTTGAACTTCTGACCCTTTAGATTGTCGTGGGCTCTTTTTTCTTCATCTTCTTTTGCGGCCATTGCCTCTTCTGCATTCATGACTCTCCTGGACGTGGCCAGGAGTTTAGCCATGGACTTTAGAGGGTCCTTGGCCAACTTTTATAGTAGTTTTACTTTCTGAAGACCTCCCATAAGGGTTATCATTGCGATACTTTCTTCGTTGTCTTCTACTTCTAGCTTTTCTTTGTTAAAGCAGTCTATGTACTTCCTCAGAGTCCCGTACTTCCCCTATTTGATGTAAAACAGGAGGGTCATCTGCTTCCTAGGTTTTACTCTAAAGAAAAATTTATGGACAAAGCTATTGGCCAGTTGCTTAAAACTTCCTATAAAGTTCTTAGGAAGGGAGGTGAACCATACGTGGGTTACTCCTCTCAGTGTGCTTGAGAATGCTCGACATCTCATCTCATCTGATATTGAATAAATGTCGGAGCCCGATTGATACATCTGTATGTGATGCACCGGATTAGTTCTCATGTCATACTTCGGTGTGACTACCGACGGTTTGAACTTGGGTGGGGTTAGATAGTTTAATATCTTTTCCATGAATAGGAATCCTTAACCATATCCCCTTTGCAAGGGGTTTCTTCTTTTTATGATATCCCCTATTTTGTTCTCCAACCTCTCTATCGACTCATTCTAAGGCATGTCTGCTACAACATCGGCTTTTGTAGGGATAGCATTTTCCCCGACCCCTTCTCTATCGTCTCGTCGAGCTGACCATTCTCTATTAACTAGGTGGGTCGAGGGTAACCTCTCTGAATACTTAGGTCGACTGATGACCTCTCTTTTCTCCCCTCGATCTTCTGGAGGTCTGCAGTCATCTCTCATATCATTTTTTCTTGAGTCGGTGACACTCCTTAACCTAGACATGTGGTTTCTCAAATCTATCTGACGATCGAGCCTATCAAAGGTCGACCCTCTACTTAACATGTCAAAGGCTGATTGCCTTAGTCCATAGTCTTAGTTGGCCTGCCTCTCGGCTGGGCCTCCGTTCTTAGTCCCTGCTTTGCAGAATAGGGTGCACAGTTCCTCTGGATATCTCATGAGGTTCCCAACATTCGAGATCTCCCTCTTCATCATCAAGGTCGTCTCCAACCAAGTTATCACAAAGTTCTTGACCCTGCCTCCCCAGGCATAAATGCCTAGGGTCAGCAACGTCTTTCCGTCTTTAATAAGGTGGAAGGTCTTTTTCTAGAGCCTGAGTTGGTCCCCTGGCTTGCTGACTTAGTTCACCCTCCTTAGCGACCAGAGTTACAAACTCTGCTCTTGTGCCACCTGTCCTTGCTGTAAAATTCTGGCTAAGCATAGCAAACTGGTTTTGCATTTGTTGTTGGCTAGCTATGAGGGAGCGGAGCGCCATTCCACCTCATTCTTCTCTGACTGGGGTGGTTCTTGACTGGAACCTACACCACCTCCCCATGGAGGTGCCAGTTGGTTCTTGGGTGGAGGAGGAGGATCCATTGCCATTGGTGAAATTTGTTTGTGCTATGAGCTAGAGAAGGATAGCTTAAATGCACAACAAGATCTCCTTTAACGGTGAAACAACTCCACAAAAAGGAGGACTGGTTCACCACCAGAGACTTTGATGAGTATAAACTAAAAGTAGGGAAGATATGGCTATCCTCGTTCCCACAGATGGTGCCAGACTAATGATGCTTGAAATAGCACCACAAGGTCAATGTGATGATGAGCACAAACAGGTGTAGTAATGGAAAAATGGGATAGACAATGTTATAGTAATAGAATGAGATTAGGCAAAGAGAATATGAAACTACAATTTAAGTGGTTCAGACATTTAGGCTTACATCCATTGTGTGTGTGTGTGTGTGTGTGTGTGATCCACTAAATAAGGGCAATAACGGACATGGATACAATCACTTAAGATTTTTGCTCTCTTACAATCAGTTTGATAGAGTTCTGCTAGGGTTATTAATATTCGATCCCTTCTCATAGAGAAGATGAAGTGTATATATAGGGCTTGGGGGTTGTAGTGTACCCCCCAAGCATGAAATCAACATGCATATGTGGAGGCACCCACTCAAGAAGAGACACCCATCCCCAATGCATGGATATAATTATGAGGCAATATTCCCTCGCGTGAGGGGATGATCTTATTGCAACAGTTTTCCCCACGTGAGACCTTCCATGTTGGAACCTTATATTTCTCGTATAGTAGGTGCTATATTATAGAGCATCAGCTTGGACGGGTACGATGTTGCCAACATAACAGATGCCCCAATGTAGGAAATAAGTAAGCGTGTACTTTGTTGAGTGCCTCTAGCCGAGGTTGTATAATCGGCCATCCTCTAGTATTTGCTATACGAGAGGACGAGTGATGCTCTTCACGTCTGGGGCCTTCAACTGATGTATTGGCCTGAGAAAAGGTTGAGGTTGTACATATACATATCTGGCCGACCCTATAATTGGATGAGTCTTGGACACCCCTTTATTAACTACTTTTGGGAGGGTCGATTTTCTAGTGTCAGGTGGTCTTATAAATGGATGAGGTCATACTTGGGTATATCACCATTTGTGGGGTGTTTCGGGGTTTTTCCCTCTAACGGCCAGTTTTCAAGCCTAAGTGTAGATATTCTAAAACTTGGGTCGTGTTCTCGAATCGGGGGTATCGTGACCACGCGATCGATTCTTACAAGTTACATTGGTCCCGTGTGAGGTTTTAGCGCCACTCACGGGGCCGTTTGGGGGGTCTTTAGGGGTTTCTCCCTCTACCGGCATGTTTTCATGCCTAAATGTAAATATTCTGAAAATTAGTCATTGCTCTCATACCGGGGGTCCCAAGACCACGCGATCGGTTCTTACGAGTTACATTGGTCCCGAGCGAGGTGTTGGCACCGCTCACGGGGACGTTTCGGGGGTGTTTCGCGGTTTCGCCCTCTAACAACATGCTTTCAAGCCTAAATGTAGATATTTTATAAATGTTCTCGTGCTCAAGGAGTGGGGGTATCGTGACCATGTGGTCGGATCCTATAAGTTACATTCGTTCCGTGCGGGCTATTGGCGCCGCTCACGAAGACGTTTGGAGGGGTGCTTCAGGGTCGCCCTCTAACGGCATGTTTTCAAGCCTATGTTTAGATGTTCTAACAATTGGCTCGTGCTCTTGAACCAGGCGACCCGTGAACACGCGGTTGGTTCTGCCGTATTACACTGGTCCTGTACGAGGTGTTGGCACCGCTGACGGGGCCATTTGGGAGGTATTTCAACATTTTTCCCTCTAACGACATGTTTTCAAGCCTCAGAGTAGATATTCTGAAAATTAGGTTGAGCTATCAGACTAGGGGTCCCGTGACCACGTGCCAGTTCCTACGAGTTACATCGTTCCCAGTGCGAGGTGTCAGCACTGCTTACGTGGCCGTTTAGGGATTGTTTATGGGTTTCTCCCTCTAACAACATGTATTCAAGCATTAGTGCAAATATTCTGAAAATTGGTCCATGCTCTCGGACTGGCGATCCTGTTACCACGCGATCGGTTACTACGAATTACATTGGTCTCGTGTGAGGTGTTGGAATCACTCACGATGCTGTTTGGGAGGGGGGTCAGGGTTTCGCACTCTAATGGCATGTTTTCAATCTTAAGTGTAGATATTGTGGAAATTGGGTTATCCTCTCGGACCAGGGGTCCTGTGATCATGCGGTCAGTTCCTAGGAGTTACATTGATGTCGTTCAAGGTGTTGGCACCGCTCATAGGGCCGTTTGGGGGGTGTTTCAGGGTTTCGCCCTCTAACGGTGTGTTTTCAAGCCTAAGTGTAGTTATTCTAAAAATTGGGTCGTGCTCTCGGACCGGGGCTCCCGTAATGATGCGATCGGTTCATACGACTTACAATGGTCCTATTCGAGGTGTTGGCACCATTTACGGGGACGTTTGGGGGGTATTTCGAGGTTTCCCCCTCTAACGGCATCTGGTCAAGCATAAGTGTAGATATTCTAAAAATTGGTTCGTGCACTCGTACCGGGGGTCCTGTGACCATGCGGTCGGTTCCTATGAGTTACATTGGTCCCATGCGAGGTGTTGGTGCTGCTCACGGGACCGTTTGGGGGGTGTTTTGGGATTTCGCCCTCTAACAACATGTTTTCAAGCCTAAGTGTAGATATTGTGAAAATTTGACCGTGCACTCAGACCGCGAGGCCTATGATCACGAAGTCAGTTCCTACGAGGTACAATGCTCTCGTGTGAGGTGTTGGCTCCATTCACGAGGCCATTGTGCTTCGGGGTTTCGCCCTCTAATGGCATGTTTTCAAGCCTAAGTGTAGATATTATTAAAATGTGTTCGTGCTCTCGAATCAGGCATCCCGTGACCACGCGATCAGTTTCAACGAGTTACGTTGGTCTCGTACGAGGTGTTAGCACCGTACACGGTGCCGTTTGGGGGATGTTATGGCATTTCGCCCTCTAAAGGAATGTTTTCAAGCCAAAGTGTAGATATTCTATAAAACGGTTCTTGCTCTCGGATCGGGGATCCCGTGACTATTCGGTCATTTCATACGAGTTAGATTAGTCCCGTGCGAGGTGTTGGTTTCTCTCATGGGGCCGTTTGAGGGGTGTTTCGGGGTTTCGCCCTCTAACAACATGTTTTCAAGCCTAAGTGTCGATATTCTAAAAATTGGTTCATGCTCTTGGACCGCGGGTTCCGTGATCACGCGGTCAATTATGATGAGTTACATTAGTCCCATGCGAGGTATTGACGCCGCTCACGGGGCCGTTTGGGGGGTGTTGCGAGGTTTCGCCCTCTAATAACATGTTTTCATGCCTAAGTGTAGATATTCTAATAAATGGTCCGTGTTATCGTACCGAGGGTCCTGTGACCATGCGTTTAGTTTTTATAAGCTACATTAGTCACATGCGAGGTTTTGGCGCCGCTCACAGGGCTATTTGTGGGGGGGTGTTTTGGGTTTTCAACCTCTAACGATATATTTTCAAGCCTAAGTGTAGATATTCTAAAAATTTCATTGTGCTCTTGGACCGGGGTCCCATGACCATGCGGTTAGTTCCTACGAGTTACACTAGTCCCGTTCGAGGTGTTGGTGCTGCTCACGGGGTCGTTTAGGGGGTATTTTGAGGTTTCGCCCTCTAACAGCATGTTTTTAGGCCTACGTGTAGATATTCTAAAAATTGGGCTCTTCTCTCTGACCGAGTTCCCGTGCCCATGCGGTCAGTTCCTACGAGTTACATTGGTCCCGTGCAAGGTGTTAACACCACTCATGGGGCCATTTGGGTATATTTCGAGGTTTCACCCTCTAACGGCATGTTTTCAAGACTAAGTGTAGATAATTTGAAAATTGGTTCGTGCCCTCACACAAGGGGTCCCGTGACCACGCAGTCGATTCCAGCTAGTTACATTGGTCCCATTCGAGATGTTGGCATTCCCCACGGGGTCGTTTGGGGGGTGTTTCGGGGTTTCTCTCTCTAACGCCATGTTTTCAAGTCTAAGTGTAAATATGGTGAAAATTTGGTCGTGCTCTCGGACGGGGGTCCCGTGATGACGCGGTTGTTGCATATGATTTACCTTGGTCCCGTGTGAGGTGTTGGCCCCACACACGTGTCCATTTGGGGATGTTTCGAGATTTCATCCTCAAACAGCATGTTTTCAAGCCTAAGTGTAGATATTCTAAAAATTGGTCCATACCCTCAGACTAAGGGTTCCGTGATCACGTGATTGGTTCCTACTAGTTAAATTGGTCCCGTGCGAGGTGTTAGCGCCGCTCACGGGGCCGTTTGGGGATTATTTTGGGGTTTTGCCCTCTAACAACATGTTTTCAAGCCTAAGTGTTGAAATTCTAAAAAAATTCCAGTGCTCTCGAACTGGGGGTCCCATGACCACGCGGTCAGTTCCTCTGAGTTAAATTGATCCCGTGCGAGGTGTTGGTGCCGCTCATGGGGCCATTTGGGGGGTGTTTTGGGGTTTCTCCTTTTAACAACATGTTTTCAAGGCTAACTATAAATATTCCAAAAATTAGGTCGTGCTCTCGGACTGGGGGTCCCGTCACCATGCGATCATTTTCTATGAGTTACATTGGTCCCGTTCAAGGTGTTGGCGCCAGTCACGGGGCTGCTTGGGGGGTGCTTCGAGGTTTCGCCATCTAACATCATGGTTTTAAGCCTAAGTGTAGATATTATGAAAATTGGGTCATGGTATCGATTCGGGAGTCCCGTGATCACGTGATAAGTTTCTACGAGTTACATTAGTCTCGTTCAAGGTATTAGAGTTGCTCAGGGGGCCATTTGGGAGGGGGGGTGTTTTAGGGTTTTTCCCTCTAATGGCATGTTTTCGAGCCTAAGTGTAGATATTCTAAAAATTGGGTTGTGCTCTCGGATCGGGGGTCCCATGACCTCGCGGTCGATTCCTACGAGTTACATTAGTCCTGTGCGAGGTGTTGGAGCCACTCACGAGGTCGTTTGGGGGTTATTTTGAATTTTTCCCTCTAACGACATGTTTTCAAGCCTATGTGTAGAGATTTTGAAAATTGGGTCATGCTCTCGGATCGAGGGTCCCATGACCACACGGTCAGTTTGTACGAGTTATGTTGGTCCCATTCGTGGTGTTGGCACCGCTCACATGGCCGTTTGAGGGGTGATTCAAGGTTTCTCCCTCAAACGAGATGTTTTCAAGACTAACTCTGGATGCTATGAAAATTTGTTCGTGCTCTCGGATAGGGGGTCCCTTGATCATGCGGTCGGTTCGTACGAGTTACGTTGGTCCCGTGCGAGGTGTTGACACTACTCACGGGGATGTTTGAGGGTTGTTTCGAGATTTCTCCCCCTAATGGTATGTTTTCAAGTCTAAGTGTAGATTTTCTTAAAATTGGTCCTTGCTCTGGGATCGGGGGTCCCCTGACCACGCGGTCGGTTCCTACCAGTTACATTGGACCCGTGCAAGGTGTTGGCATCGCTCACGAGTCCATTTGGGGGAGTGTTTCTAGGTTTTTCCCTCTAACGGAATGTGTTTCAAGCCTAAGTGTAGTTATTCTAAAAATTGGGTCGTTCCCTCGGACCGGGGGTCCCGTGACCACGTAGTCAGTTCCTATGGGTTACCTTGATCCTGTGCGAGGTGTTGGTGCTGCTCACGGGGTCATTTGGGGGGTGTTTGGGGGTTTCTCCCTTTAACAACATGTTTTCAAGGATAGGTGTAAATATTCTGAAAATTGGTCCGTGCACTCGGACTGGGAGTCCCGTGACCATGCGATCATTTTCTATGAGTTACATTGGTCCTGTACAAGGTGTTGGGGCCACTTGGGGGCTGCTTCGGGGTTTCGCCATCTAACAGCATGGTTTCAAGCCTAAGTGTAGATATTTTAAAAATTGGGTTATGGTCTCGGGTCGGGAGTCCCGTGATCACTCGATAAGTTGCTACGAGTTACATTGGTCTCGTTCAAGGTATTGGAACCGCTCGTTTGGGGGGGGTGTTTCAGGATTATTCCCTCTAACGGCATGTTTTTGAGCCTAAGTGAAGATATTCTAAAAATTGGGTTATGATCTTGGACTGGGGGTCCCGTGACCACGCGGTCGATTCCTACGAGTTACATTGGTCCTCTGCGAGGTGTTGGCGCCGCTTATGGGGCCGTTTGGGGGTTGTTTCGAATTTTTTCCCTCTAACGACATGTTTTCAAGCCTGAGTGTAGATATTTTGAAAATTGGCCCGTGCTCTCGGATCAGGGGTCCCATGACCACGCGGTCAGTTCGTATGAGTTACGTTGGTCCCATTCATGGTCTTGGCACTGCTTACAGGGCCATTGGGGGGGGGATTCAAGGTTTCTCCCTCTAACGACATGTTTTCAAGACTAACTCTAGATATTATGAAAATTTGTTCATGCTCTCGGACAGGGGGTCCCTTGATCATGCAGTCGGTTCCTACGAGTTAAGTTGGTCACGTTCGAGGTGTTGGCACGGCCCACGGGGACGTTTGGGGGTTGTTTCGAGATTTCTCCCTCTAACGTCCTGTTTTCAAGACTAAGTGTAGATTTTCTTAAAATTGGTCCTTGCTCTTAGACCGAGGATCCCCTGACCACGCGGTCGGTTCCTACCAATTACATTGGTCCTGTGCGAGGTGTTAGCATCACTCACGGAGCCGTTTGGGGGGTGTTTCGGGGTTTCTCCCTCTAACGGCATGTGTTTCAAGCCAGAGTGCAGTTATTCTGAAAATTGGGTCGTGCTCTCGGATCGGGGGTCCCGTGAGCAATCGGTCGGTTACTAGGAGTTACTTTGGTACCGTGCGAGGTTTTAGCGCCACTTACGGGGTCGTTTGGGGTGTTTTTCAGGGTTTCACCCTCTAACATCATGTTTTGAAGCCTAAGTGTAGATATTTTTAAAATTGAGTCGTGCTCTCAAACCAGCAGTCCCGTGACCATGTGGTCTGTTCCTATGAGTTACATTGGTGCTGTGCGAGGTGTTGGCGCCTCTCACGGGGACGTTTGGGGGGGTGTTTCAGGTTTTTCCCTCTAATGGAATATTTTTAAGCCTAAGTGTAGATATTCTGAAAATTACGTTGTGCTCTCGGACCGGGGGTCCCGTGACCACGTAGTCAATTCCTACGAGTTACATTGGTCCTGTGGGAAGAGTTGGCGCCGCTCACGGGGCCGTTTGGGGGGTGTTTCGGGGCTTCTCCCTCTAACGGCATGTTTTGAACCCTAAGTATAGATATTCTAAAATTTGGGTCGTGCTCTCGGACCTGGGGTTTCGTGACCACACGACCAGTTCCTACAAGTTACCGGTGGTTTGTTTGGAGTCTTATCTGGACAGTCTTGGGCTAGTGCCCTAGCTTTTTATAACTATAGTAAGTGTACCCATTACTGATTTTAGATGGTGGAGTTCGATTTTGTTGAGGATAATGTGGGGAAGTAAGGCTTGTTATGCAACTATTGTTGGTGGAAATTTCCATTGTAAAGAGAATAATTAAGATGAGCGAGAAAGTGGCCGTCGTGTGAAGGAAATCAAAGGTCGGGTCACAAAGATTTTTGCAACCTGGGCCGTACCATTCTCGGCTTCAATTACAAGCTATATCAGTTGTGGAATTATATTATTTCCCCTATAAGGCCTAAAAAGTGAGGTTTATTTTGTGAGTATTCGACCCGAAGTGACTCCACAATCGCATTCATAGATCTTTACATAAAACAGCCACAAAACGGGACCCCTGGTTTGAGAATATGACAATAATTTTTGAAAATATCTAGACTTGTGCTTAAGAACATGCCGTTAGAGGGAAAAAACAACCCTCCCCAAACGGCCCCATGAGAGGCGCGAACACCTTGCACGGGACCAATGTAACTCGCAGAAACTGACTGCATGGTCATGGGACCCCCAGTTTGAGAATATGATAATAATTTGAAAATATCTAGACTTAAGCATAAAAACATGCTGTTAGAGGGCGAAAAAAAATGGTCCAGTGAGAGGCGCCAACACCTCTTATGGTGCCAACAGCCAAAAACTAATAACAAGTCAACAACCAATAATTATCCCCTACTCCTTCCAACATACTATCCAACAACAAGCCAACAACCTATAATTATCCAATAGCCAAACCCAACAAAACGAATAATTATCCCGTACTCCTTCTAACATACTATCCAACAACAAGCCAATAACCAATAATTATCCAACAGCCAAACCAAACAAAACCAATAATTATCTCGTGCTCCTTCTATCATCTAAACGATTTACAAGATAATGCATATCAATTATATAAATACTTAAGTTAAAGTAAAAAGTACCTGATTCCTGCGATCCAAGAAGGCCATTAAATAGATTTTTCTGAATGTGTGATTAGACCAAATTGATCCTAAAGCCCCCAACGTATCAATTTACATGTACATTTGTGATTAGTTTCTTTAATACAATCTTAATATAATCAAGTTAATTTAACTTCATTTTATGAACACTCCATCAATGAAACTAATCACCAAATGTATATGTACAGGAACGCGTTGAAATTGAGATGGGTTAATTTGATCTAATCGCAAACTCAAATGGCTCTATTCTCAAACTGAGCGTCTGGTAAAAGTAACTAAACATTTGACTGAACAAAACATATTATCGAAAGTTAACTTACATAAATCATATTAAACATTCGTAAAAGTAACTAAACATTCATATACACACGCGTACACAAAAATACACACACATTCACACACACATACACATACACATATACACACACATGCACACACATATACACATATATACACACACGTATACACACGTACACACACACACACAAACATATACATTAGGGTTTAAATCGGAAATACAAAAAATAGGGTTTACCTTTGAGATTGAGAGAGAGATTTGGGATGAAATTACATTCGTAAAAGTAACTAAACATGCATACATCAAAGTAAAGTGCTAATACAATGTCAATATCATAATAGGATACAAATGAGATTGACAAGGATAACATAATATTTTGATACTCAATCTTATTCTAAACCAACTAAAAGATCCTTCAAATTAGGGTTGTCATCAAGAGCTGACTATAACTCTTTTGGAGCCTTTAATGCATCCACTTCAGTAGTCATACACTTGTGTGCATGCACACCAATATACAAAATTTCCATCATTTATGCACTTCGAGTAGAATACCTTCTTTACGTTCTGAAAGACACAATTAAAAGGCTCGTCGACTATGCGATATTTACTCTTTAACTTTTATAAATCTACCAATATACGTTTGGAGTTAGGATAAACTTTACAAGAATTTGTTGTATCCTCCACCTTTACCCAATCACAATAGAATACGATTTCTATGAAATCTAAGTAATCAATTTATAGGGTTTGTTGGATTATCCCATAATAAGTTAGCACCGTATTCTTTGGATTTTAATCACTTTTGCTAGCGATACAAGTGGTCAAGGAAGAAATTGATATTCCACTATTTTGCATCAAAATCTTTTCCTTATGTGGATATGAAATGAAATCAAAATCGTTGGTGCGAAATTTTTTAAACTCTTTTGCACGAAAACTAGGGCCTTTTTCTAGGCGTGCAAGCCTAGAGGAGACATCACCTCCTTATAGAAGCTTCATTTATTAATGAATTTATAATAGGGCATGTTTTTATCACACACGAATAAATAACCGCATAGATAAGATGTGAAATTTACCTCTTCTGATACCCATGCCCTAAAATTAGTTGTCGTGTAATTTCTCCTTTGATTTTGGGCAATTTCGTTCTCGTACTTCCTACCGATAATATGTAGAGTATATATCATAAAATATAAAAAAACATATAATCAAAGAAGAAGAATTTAGAAGATACTCACTCTCTCCAGTCTTCAACTTCATCTTGCAATTCGAAGATATAACGAGATGCTTACTCGTATTGTATATTTGTTAGGGTTCCCAAACAGCAATTCATCCTCAAACTCGTCAGATTCCTCGATCACTTATTCTCCACGAGGATTGAATCTCCTCACCTCTTATTCTGGCATATGTCCCATAGCGTATAGCCATGATTCCACCGTTACGTATTCTTCAGCAATTGACCCTTTAATATACAGTGTATTCTTTACGTAATCTTGGAAGGTTTTCATCAAGCGCTCAAAAGGATACATCCAACAATACTTAATGGGACCAAATAATATAGCTTCATCACATAAATGCACAAGCAGGTGGATGCTGATATCGAAGAACGACGGAGGAAAATATTTCTCTAATACACGAACTACCTTGGCTGAAGTTGATTTCCCATCTTTAATGTGCCTTCTATTTACCACTTTTACACAAAGTAGAGTAAACACAAACTGATTTGGGTAATTTCCAGACTGAGATCTTTGTGTTGAGAAAAGCAATGTCAAAATAACAGAGGGATTAATTGGCCGATTACGTGTCAGTCATGAGACTTGCACTATTTTAAGTCATTTGCTTGGTAGCCTACTACCCTACGTAAATTACCATAATAACCGGTTGGAGTCCTTAAGTTGAACAACGTGTCTAAGAGGATTTTCTTTTCACTAGTAGTCAAAGGGAAAGAAACTTAGGGGGAAAAAATTCTTCCTATTGTAGGATCATTTTTAACCACAGTTTCTTCTTTAGTTTCATCTCCTGTAGATCTAGGCGGTCCCACTCTCCATCTTTGGAATGAGATCCTCTAAGACATGTTTTATCAGATGTTCTGCAACATTCTTCTCTGTGTCCATCACATCAACTACATGCCTTATATGATGATCTTTCTAATACGATTAATCAAAAAATATAGATTCCCTAGACCACGGCTTCACTTTCCTAGGGTCGTTCGAATCCCCCCTAGCTTTACACTTTAGGTTTACAAACTAGGGGTGTTTGCCTATGTACATATTCCCCGCAGTTGAAGTCGTCGCCTTCTCCTCAATCTTCTAACCAGAAATCCGAGCAGGTGGCATTCTATGCTCGTGATCGATGGGAAAGGTTAAGACTTATCGTTCCTAAAAGGTTGACTGGTCAGCAAAAATCTACGATGACCCATGTAAGTCATCTTACTACTATATTTTAGCCAATGTGATTCAATTTCCTCCCCACATATAGGAAATCCATAATAACCATGAGAATTATAACCGAACAAGGTCCCATAAGCTGGAAGGGCATGGATCGTCCACATCACCATTGCTTTAAGTGTGAACTCTTCACCTTTATGAGATTCAAACGCCATCACGCCTGATAAGTACCCAAAAGTGTACATTTTATACCCCGAATAGACGTATTTTAGTTGCTAATTCTCGATAATAATGGTCTTATATGCCTAATTGTATAATGTGCTGGCTTGATTGCATTTGCGGTTCAGAAAGAATTATTTCGAGGCAAATGTGAATCAAATGGAGCTAATTCCCTTAACCTAAATCGAGCCTAAACCTACCCTGAACCCCGTGTGTGTTTAGTTTGGGCCTTTTTAATTTTTTTTAGACTTTTAGTTAAAGTCGTTTTTATTTTTAGAGTTTATTTAGTATTTTCTAGGATTTGTTTTTAATTTTTCTATTTTTTTTTTATTAGTATAGCTTTATTTTATTTTGATTTTTATTTGTTTTTAGTTTTTATTAGGATTAGATTTTTTTAGGAATTCATTTATTTTTAGTTCTATTATATTTTACTTTTTAGGATTTTAGTTTTTAGTTTAATAGATTTCTATTTTTATTTTTATTTCTTTTTAGTTTCATATTTGTTATTTGAATTTTTATTTTATTTTAAAATAGGATTTTATTTTTCAGGTTTTCATTTTATTCATTTTATTTTTTTAGATAGTTAGTGTTATTTTTAGGTGTCCAAATTAAACACACACACATTAACTTATCATACAACACACTCACACCTTAATACCCAACACCTTATTCACACCCAAGCAAAACCACTAACCCCTCACCCACACCTCACTCTCCTACACCCTCACACACACAATAATACCCTACATCATCATCCCCATCTCTTCACCACACACTCTCTCCTCCATTAACAAACAAACCAAACTCAATCACCATCACCACCCTTATACCTCCACCCCACCAATAACCCGAACCCAGCCAGCCCCATTCAAATCGGAACCCACCTCGGACCTCCATTCCTTGACCCAAACCCATCGCCGGAACAAACCACCCGCGGCAAGACCACTAACCCACTCTGGTGCTCGACCTTAACAGCCCAGAACCCACCGGTGTTACACCCAAGCTCCGCCCAAAAAAAAAACAAGCTCCGTCGAGCATCCATAATCGAACCTGCTCCGACCTATAACCCGACCTCAACCCTTGTCCGCCCCTTCCCTTCTACCCGAGACCCCAACCCGAGAGCCTTAACCCATTTGTTCCATGCCTTACACGATTCTCATTCCACCTGCTAATACCAAAGGCCAAACTCCAAAAACAACCAAATACCAAAAAAAAAAATTCAAAGACCAAGTCAAAATGCCACATGTGTTAATAAACCGTTTTAACCCATTTACCCAAAATACCCCCAACTCATCCTAACTACCATATCTCCCACTTGCACCTTTTAAAATCCTAAAATACCCTCCTACACCATAACCACATGCACTCCCCTATCTTATTTACGCAATTTACCCCATGCTCCATGCATACTATTTAAGGAAGAAGAAGGTCGTTTGAAGACAACCAAGAGAATTCAAAATAGAGTTCGAGATAGTTAAGTGTAGAAAATAAATTAGGATAAACACCATTTTGTAAATATTTTATTTTATTATTTATATTTTTGTTAGATATTTGTGAGGTTAAATCTTGTAAGAGATTGAATTGAGTGGATACTTAATTGCAAATGACTTGGATGCTCAATTAGAGGGAGTGTATGCTTCAAATTTGGAATATTAGGGTTTAACTTTCTCAAAGAAATTTGGTTTTCTTGTTTTATTCTCTTTTATTTTATTTTAGTAGCCTTGATTATTTGTTTATCATGTTTAATATCATGTTAGGCTAAATCCCCTTTCAAGGGGTGGGGGGAACCCTTATTTGATGTTATTTTAATTTAATTAGTTTGATTACTTGAAAATTATCCCTCACCCTTAAATTTACGCCTCGAGAGAGGATAAATGATTTTCGAGAGAAAATCGAAATTCTAAGTTATAATACCCATTTTAGATTCGAACTAGAGATAGGGGTTTCTTACGTGTGGTATTATTCCTTGAATTTCAACTCTAAAGTTCATTTTCTAGATTTACATAAATTTTAATTGATCGATCCTGACTGGTGATTAATTAAAAGGAGTGTGGATCTATTTTCTAGAGTTGTGGGGGGTTAAACTTAATTTTCTAAAAGATTACTATTAAAATTACACTTGCAACGAGAGTTGATTTGTAATTTTGGTATTAATTTGGGAAAATTCAAATAATTAAATTAATTAGTTAGAATAGCTAAAATTTGTGGTGTAGTCCCATTCCTTGATTATTCTCACTATTATTTACCTCACTTTATCTCTTATTTTTGTGTTAGACTTTATTTTTTGTTTTAGTCACTTTAGTTTGTCATTTGATCTTCCATTTAGTTTAGTGTTATTTCACTTCACCTCACCTCATAAAATTTTTTTCATATTGAAAAAGCTAAAAAAAATAGAAAAAGCAAAAAACCCAAAAAGAAAATAAAAATTGAATTACAATTAAGTTTGTATCTAGCTTACCCCCTTGATGTGGATTGATACCCTTCTTACCGCTACACTTGAGTTTGTATTATTTTTGTAGGTATTTGAGGTTTTCATTAGAGGAGCTTTTTAAGCAACGAAAAAAAAAATTAGGCAAAAGTTTTTTCTATCAACGCCTTTATCCCACAACTCTATAAGTTCTTCGATTAATGGTGCTAAGAATATATCAATATCATCAATGGGAGCCTTCGAACCGGGTATCAATAAGGACAACAATGTGAACTCTTTTCTCATGCATAGTTTCTAAGGGAGACATAAACGCGCCAAGATAACTAACCAATAACTCTGACTAGTACTTAAATTTGAAGCACCATATATCCATGACTTACTTAAGTCTATACTATATAGGTGCTCATCTAGTTTGGAAATTGTGACAAAATTTGAGTCCTATCCCCAGTTACCAAAGAACCTCTGACCCTTCATTTAATTACTCTATAAGTTCTTAAAGGTAGCTCACCAACACCACACACTAGGATTGCATACATACATCATATCATGACATATTTGGTTGTGTGTTCCCCTGAAATTGATTTTCTACTATTTTTGGAAATTTTTAAATAATTTTTAAGAATTTAAATGATTTTTTTGGAATTAAAATGGTGGATTAAAAACCTTTGGGGTTAGATTTATAAAAAAAAAATTATGGCATAAATTTTGGTTGGGTATAATCTGAAAGCGCTTGAGAATATTGTGGGTTCAAGTTGTATTTCTAAATCTTCAAAAACATGCATTTTTCACTCGATCCCAGCCTTACATGTGTTGCACTTATAACGGCCTGGTGTGTGTTTTCTCACACTCACATACTTAACACTCATTGTGCACCATTGGATCTTCTTAATCAACAATCTTCAAATGTTTTGTTATAATACCCGTGTTTGATTATGAACTAATCAAATCTATTTTAAAAGCGGTGGCTTGGCAGCCCTTGGATCATCTTCGAATGCATCTTGATTGTTCTTTTCGCTTCGATCTTCCAGAGCCTTCTACTCTCAGTATAAACGGAGACCTCGTCTTCGATTTTGTAACTTTTGGTCATTTGTTTCCTCTGAGAGAAGAGAGAGTTAGAGAGAGAAAGAGAGTTCGAAAAGTTTTAGAAACCCTAACTCAAAAATTCAAACAAAATCAAAACTAGAAAACCTTTTTCTGAGTGTTTATAGTCCGTGATTTGAAAAGTTTTTCCTCTACTATCTTATATCTCGTTACCAACTTAATGATGTTGATTAAGTCTCTATTTCTTCATATAGAAATCTGAGATTTGATCTCTGTGACATAGATCACGTAGTTATTTTTCTAGATCTGATTTCTTGTTTCGAGAAATCAATTCTTTGTTGGTTATTTTCAAAATAAATGTTGTTTTCAAACCCTAAAACAACAATTCCCTTTTTGATTTAAACGTAGTCAAAGTGTCAGACGTAGATCTAGTTTTGAGATCTTAATTGGGGTTTTCACTTTCATTTACTATTTTCAAAACAAAGAAAGTGCATAGGATCTTGGCTAGTTTGAATAGAAAGATTCCTTCTTGATCTGCGATTATTTAAAAGATCCAAAGTCTGACTTATTTGACTAAGCTGATTTTAAAAAACTTTGCATATAGAGAGATCTGTTAGTTATTTGATTCTCATATTGTCTGTAATTTATGTGTGTGGGTTTCATGCATGAATTTAGAGCACTTCACCAGAAAAACCTTCACACTACTACATTAAAACGTGTTGGTGTTGAGATACTGGACTGTTTGAGTCGACGTAAAGCTAAAAAGAGTAAAGATAAGAAGTTGGGAGAACATCACCAACATCAGAACCTTAGGAGAAGTCAGAGCAGGCCAGAGGAGTTGGTACATTTCTGAACTTAGATTAGGTTTTATTGTGTGTCTTCATTGTTATATAGCTTGTAATCTGCTACTCATTTTTAGTGGACTTTTTACTTTTGTGGCGTAGAGGTCACCGTTGATGTTTCCCCAATTGGGTGGGGTTTTACCACGTTAAAATCGTTTGTGTGCACTTCCTTTTACTCTCATCCCCTTCTTGAGGTTGTGTTGGTTTATTTTTCTTAAAGGTTTTGTCTTTCAAAACTGGTAAACCTATAACTGAAATTACTCATTCATAATTGTTTTAAGAAAAGAGTTTCTTCAACAAACAGTTCAGGGCCATTTAGATAGTTTAATATTGTATTAAAAAACTTAAGTGGTAGTTTTTTAATTCGTATCAGACCTTTGGTTTCTCAAGAAAAATTTAAGATCTTGTGTTTCTGAAATTGTTTTCTCAAAACAAATTGTGGACGAGAAATTTGAGAGACTATGTAACCTGTCCAGACCCCCTCTCTTTAATGGTACCAACTTCCCTTACTGGAAGGTAAAGATGGTTGCATTCATCCAAGGGACTTTCAGAGATGATGACTGGGAAGTTATAGAAAATGGTTACATGTTTCCCCCTAAACTAGCCGCTGAAAGAAGTACTGTGAGGATCAGAAAGTTACAAAGTGAATTCACTAAATAAGAGAAACAGGTTTCACTTAATAACAATAAAGGAACAAATGATATATTCATGTAAATAAATGAACACAAATTTAAGAGAATATCATTATGTTCTACCTCTAAAGAAGCTTCGGACAACCTAGTGACTAATCATGAGGGTGATACCAGAGTTAAAGCTACTAAAACTCAAATGTTAATCCATCAGTATAACTCATTGATCATGATTGAGACTGAATCATTTTATGACTTATATATTAGACTGACACACATTGTTACGAATTTGCATGCAAATGGGATTTTTTATGATAGAAAGGAAATTGTATCTAAAATTCTAAGATCAATTCCACAAAAATTTGATAACAAAAGATATGCAATTGAGGAGATGGATGATCAAAATCTGACACCTGAACTCCTCAGTAGCAAATTAGGAACTGTGGAAATGGAACTAGAATTTAAGAAATATTTAACCCAGTCCCAAAAGAGACAGTCTATTTCTAATCTTATTTTTTCATCTAAGTTGACCACACCTGAATTTAGCCTACCTAACATTGACTTAGACTCTGATGAGGACCGTAATTTAGATACTTTGGATAATCAGATTGCCTTAATGTCTAAACAGTTTAAGAAAATTGTGAGCTTTCGAAATAAAATAGCAAAAAGGCAAGGCAAGCCTACTTATCCAAATCAATCTAATAACAGACCTCGTGAGATAAGACAAGACAAACACCAATCTGACAATCATAAGAGACCTGAGAAAGACCTTAATAATGTTGAATGTTATAGATGTATAAAGCTAGGACACATGGCTAGTGACTGTAGAGTTAACTTAGACAAAATTCACAAACATAATAGGGCTCATTTAATCAAGACTTGGGATGACTCAAGTGATTCTGAAAATGATGAACCTAAGTCATCCAACACTTTTGACCCTTGCATGTCATTCTTTTCTAAGATAATCTACCATTATGATGAGGAATCTGATCATACTATGACTGATAGTATGCCTATTAGTTTATCTGCTCTATTACTTGAGAATGTTGTTAATGCTTCAAATGTTGTGTGTGTGTGTGTGTGTGTGAGTCAAAGGGAACGCGCCATTGTTGTGTAAATGCGTGTGTGAGTTCTAAAAATGAACCGCCAGGGGACAGTTCATACTGCACACTTAGCGACTCCGAAAATTATGACCTCCCTGACATTCACACACTGTACACAAAAACTCTAAAGAAAACCACTAGGCTTGAAAAAACTGTTAAGGATCTTACCCAGAAGATAGAAACCTTTAGTCTAATGATCAAACAAAATGCTGAAGAGTATATTACCCAATATCCTAACTCATGAGACTGAAAGCAAAAATTTTGAACAAAAATTAAAAGAGTTGTCTAACTTTAATGAAATTCTTGAAAAGAAATACCAAGGAACGTTGTTATATTTGGAACAAACAAAAGCTAAAACATCGATAGTCTTCAAAAAATTCGCAAAATTTGAAAATATTTCCAAGTGTTTTGAAGATTGTGTGGCTGAAAGCAAAACCAATTCTGATGACAGAACTGGAATAGGATTTTATCCCAATTCTAAGACAAAAACCAAAAATTTTGAAACCATAAAGTTTGTGTCTCATTGCAAAAGGCCTATTGAAACCTTTCCAGACTTTCAAGTTTTAAAAAATAATTTTGATAAAAATCAACTGAAGATAGACATTGGTGAATCAAGCTAGGCTAAGCATAATTTTAATCAAAAGACCAAATATCTCTGCCCTCCTATTCGACAAGCAGATTCGACGTTTCATCCTGTGCCATCTAGGAATAAGACTAGAGCTCAAAACCTAGACAAACCCTTAAATAATACCTTTCCCAAGGTTATAGGTTCAACATGCCATCTTTACTGCTCCTATTGTGATGTATATTGACATTACTTAGATGGCTTGTATTCCAAACGACTATATAATCATGTCTATACCTCTCCTATTTACCAAAACTTCAACTATTCTAGGAGAAGACGAAAAAAATTTGTCCTTCCTAGACAGCCAGACAAGAATACTAACTATCGTAATAGAAAGAAAATTACTAATACTAAAAGACAATCTATAAGAAGGAATCTTAAATTCTATTCTAGACCAATTGCTCCAACTGTTTATAAAAATAATAAAATTACACAAAAATCTTTTAAACAAAAGACAGAAGCTCACAAGTTTTATCAAATATGAGCTAATAAGCGCAAATTAAAAACTATAGCAACTTGGGTTAGAAAATATAATCTATTACCACAATTAAAATGCAACATGCTGATCAGTGCTTTGAGAGCTGAACACACTACAACTGGATGGTATTTAGACTCGGGATGTTCCAAACATATGACCGGGGATGATTCCAAACTCTCAAACAAAACTAAATTCTCCAGAGGAAAAGTCTTGTTTGGATATGGTGTATCAACCCTGATCATTGGTAAAGGAACACTACATGAAGAAGGATTACCCATTCTTGAGAATATTCTTTTGGTAAAATGACTTAAAGCAAATTTGCTAAGTATATCACAGTTTTGTGACTCCAACCATACTATCACTTTTTTAAAGAACAATTATATAATTTTAAATGATAAAGGTTATTGCATTGTTACAGGACTCCGTACTCCAAATAACTGTTATATAGTCAATCCAAGTACATAGGTCTGTAACATTTCCAGAATGGATGACAGTGAGATATGGCATAATAGGTTGGGTCACATTAATTATGATAACCTTGGCAAATATGCTCCCAAAAGATAGTTAGAGGTCTTCCTAAGATCAAACCAATTTCAAACATTATTTGTGGTCCATGTAAAGAAGAAAAAATTGTCAAGGCTCCCTATAAGAAAGTCAAGGAAATTATATCCACCAAACCTCTAGAACTCATCCATGTGGGCCTAATGGGTCCTTCTCGTACTGTTAGTCTCTGTGGAAATAGTTACATCCTTGTTATGGTGGATGACTTCACTCGATTCACTTGGGTTTCCTTCCTAAAGCATAAATCAGAAACCTTTCAAAAGTTTTTGAAAATTCTAGTTCGTATAGAAAATGAAAAGGACACCAAAGTAGATAGAATTCGTAGTGATAGATGAGGAGAATTTTTAGACTCGGGTATCATAGAATATTATGACTATAATGGTTACAAACATGAATTTAGTTCCCCTAAGACAGCTCAACAAAATGGGATAGCTGAGCATAAAAATCGCACTCTTCAAGAAATGGCCCATGTAATGATTCATGCTAAAAACCTACCAAAATACTTTTGGGTAGAATCCATTCGTACTGCTCGTCATATAATCAATCACGTCTATCTAAGAAAGAATACCAATCAAACATACTTTAGAACCTTTGGTAGTACCTGTTATGTCTGCAAGTACTTAGAACATGTGTCTAAATTCGAAACCAGATGTGATAAAGCCATCTTTTTAGGATACTCTCTAAACAATAGAGCCTATCGTGTCTACAATCTTCATACCAAAACCATGATGGAATCCATTAATGTGGTTGTAAGTGACACTAATGTAGAAAGTAAGACCAAAGAATCAATTATTGTGGATGAGTCCGAAAACATTTTAAATTATGACTCTCCAAAAATAGTTGAATCTTTACAAACTGAGACCCTTAATGTACCTAACTAGGTTTCTAAATATCATCCTTTAGATAGTGTATTTGGTAATCATACTGAGACAGTTCGTACAAGATCTCAACTTCGTAACATTGCTCATTTTGCATGTTTTGTGTCTCTTATTGAGCCCAAAAATGAAAATAAAGGCTTGAATGACACTTTGTGGATAAGTTCTATGCAGGAGGAACTTCTTCAATTTGTCATTCATGATATCTGGTATCTTGTACCCAGGCCTGAAAATAAAAGGGTTATTTGCACACGCTGGATTTTTAAAAACAAGACTGATGAGTCTGGGATGATTATTAGGAATAAAGCTAGATTAGTTGCACAGGGATAATATAAGATTGAAGGAATAGATTTCGAGGAAACTTTTTCTCCTGTCACTCGCCTTGAATCTGTTCGCTTACTTTTTGCCATGGCATGTCATTTACATTTCACTCTATATCAAATGGATGTTAAGTCAGCCTTCGTTAACAGAATTTTAACTGAGGAGACCTATATAGAACAACGCAAATGGTTTATTGACCCTCATCACCCAAATTATGTTTATCATCTTAAGAAAGCTCTTTATTTGTTAAAAGAAGCTCATAGAGCTTGGTTTGAGCATTTATCTACCTTTCTTTTAGATAATGGATTTAGGAGAGGAGGAAATGACCAAACCTTATTTGTCAAACATTTTGACAACAACATTACTATTGCTCAAGTATATGTTGACGATATCATTTTTGGTTCTACTTCCCTGTTAGAAGTTAAAGACTTATCTGACATTATGCACAAAGAATTCCAAATGTCACTTATGGGGGAGTTACAGTTCTTCTTAGGACTCCAAGTTAAACAGAATTCAGAAGGATTATTTATATCATAATCTAAATACACTTTAGAGATTGTTAAGAAGTTTGTCCTAGAAATAACTAAAGACACTAGGACTCCTATGAGTACCACATCCAAACTTTCTAAAGATGATAATGGAAAATCTATAGATACCACTTTGTACTGTAGTATGATAGGATGCTTACTTTATCTTACTTCCTCCCGTCCTGACATAATGTACTATGTTTGTATGTGTGCCCGATATCAAAATAATCCTAAAGAGAGTCACCTTTTGTGCATTAAAAGAATTGTTAAATACATCAAAGGCACTCTAAACTTAGGACTTTGGTACACTAAAGACACCTCTAGTACTATAATAGGTTACACCGATGCTGATTGGGGCAGGTATATCAATGATAGTAAGAGTACATCAGGAGCCTGTTACTACATCGGTAACAACTTAGTAGGATGGATTATTAAGAAACAGAACTGCACTTCCTTGTCAACTGTCGAATCCAAATATATTACAACAGGAAGTTGTTGCTCTCAATTACTTTGGCTGAAACAAATGCTAAAACATTATGGTATCACTGAAGACAAGTTACATCTCTATTGTGATAATCAAAGCGCGATTAACATTTCTAAAAATCCTGTTCAACACTCTCGTACTAAACATATTAAAATCGGATATCATTTTATACGTGAGTTAGTTGAATCTAAGGAGTTGGAAATTAATCATCTTCCTACTGAATTACAATTAGCTGACCAATTCACTAAACCCTTAGATAATGCGTGTTTTGAATCCTTACAAAAGTCGATTGGCATGATTTTTGCAGAATAATGTCATATGCTTTATGACGGTTTTTCTTTGCCATTTGTCCATTTGAGATAAAAGGGGGGAGAAAGTTGAGTCATTGTTGTATATTCTCAACTAAAAAGCTTGATCTTAGTTATTTATTTTCAGGAATCAGTACTGTCGATTTCCACAGAATTTATTAAGGGTATTGATTTGTATCCAGTTGAGTTATGTAATTTTATCTTTCTAGGATATTGGGTAGATAGTATAGGAATAGGATTTTCTTATTTCTTTTGTATCCCTACGAGTCCTCGTTGACTCAAAGGAGATTTTGTCTCATATTTTCCAAGGGGGAGATTGAAGCACCCTATATCCTTGACTTACTTAAGTCTATACAATATAGGCGCTCATCTAGTTTGGAAATTGTGACAAAATTTGAGTCCTATCCCTAGTTACCAAAGAATTCCAGACTCTTCATTTAATTCCTCTATAAGTTCTTAAAGGCAGCTCACTAACACCACACACTAGGACTGCATACATACATCATATCATACTATATTTGGTTGTGTGTGAGTTAATTCCCTTGAAATTGATTTTTTACTATTTTTAGGAATTTTTAAATAGTTTTTTAAAATTTAAAATATTTTTTTTGGAATTAAAATAGTGGATTAAAAACCTTTGGGGTTAGATTTATAAATTATTTTTATGGCATAAATTCTGGTTGGGTAGAATCCGAAAGCGCTTGAGAATATTGTGGGTATAAGTTGTATTTCTAAATCTTCAAAAACACGCTATTTTCACTCGATTTCAACCTTACACGTGTTGCACTTATAACGGCCTGATGTGTGTTTTCTCACACTCACATACTTAACACTCACTGTGCACCATTGGATCTTCTTAATCAATGATCTACTTGTGTTTTGTTATAATCCTCATGTTTGATTTTGAACCAATCAAATCTATTTTAAAAGTGGTGGCTTGGCTGTTGGATCATCTTTGAATGCATCCTGATCGTTCTTTTCGCTTCGATCTTCCAAAGCCTTCTACTCTCAGTATAAAAGGAGAGCTCATATTCGATTTTGTTCCTTTGGGTCATGTGTTTCCTCTGAGATAGAAGAGAGAAAAGAGAGAGTTAGAGAGAGAAACAGGGTTCGAAAAGTTTTACAAACCCTAACTCAAAACTTTAAACCAAATCAAAACCAGAAAACCTGTTTCTGAGTGTTTTTAGTCCTTAATTTGAGAAGTTTTTTCATCTACTGTCTTATCTCTCGTTGCTAACTTAATCACGTTTATTAAGTCTCTATTTCTTCATATAGAAATCTGAGATTTGATCTCTCTGATACATATCACGTAGTTATTTTGCTAGATCTGATTTCTTGTTTTGAGATATATATTCTTTGTTGGTTATTTCCAAAATAAATGTTGTTTTTAAACCCCAAATCAACAATACCCTTTCTGATTTCAACTTACTCAAACTGTCATATGTAGATCTAGTTTTAAGATATTGATTGGGGTTTTCACTTTCATTTACTGTTTTCAAAATAAATAAAGTGCATAGGATCTTGGCTAGTTTGTATAGCAAGAGTCCTTCTTGATCTGCGGTTATTTGAAAGATCCAAAGTCTGACATATTTGACTAAGCTTATTTTTGAAAACTTTGCATCTGGAGAGATCTGTTTGTAATTTGATTCTCATATTGTTTGTAATTAAGTGTATTTGGGTTGCATGCATGAGTTTAGAGAACTTCACCACATACACCTTCACACTACTACACTGAAACGTGTTGGTGTTGAGATACTGGAGTGTTAGTGTCGACGTAAAGCTAAAAGGAGTAAAGATAAAAAGTTGGGAGAACATCAGCAACATCATAACCTTAGGAGAAGTTAGAACACGCCAGAGGAGTTGGTACATTTCTGAACTTAGATTAGGTGTTATTGTGTGTCTTGATTGTTATATAGCATGTAATCTGTTACTCATTTTTAGTGGACTTTTTACTTTTATGGCGTAGAGGTCACCATCGATGTTTCCACAATTGGGTGGGGTTTTACCACGTTAAAATCGCTTGTGTACACTTCCTTTTATTCTCATCCCCTTCTTGAGGTTGTGTTGGTTTATTTTTCTTAAAATTTTTATTTTTCAGAACTGGTAAACCTATAACTGAAATTACTCATTCATAACTGTTTTACACATCTTGTGCTTATAAATTTTTTTAAGAAAAGAGTTTCTTCAACAAATAGTTCGGAGCCATTTAGATAGTTTAATCTTGTATTAAACAACTTAAGTGGTAGTTTTTCAAAATTATCGAAAGGGTTAAACCCATCCGCTGAGATTGCAAGATGAACGTTGCACGGTTCCTTTGCAAATTCATGGTGTTATGCATTTGAAATTTTCCAGATGGGTGAATCAACTGGATGACGCATCAGATTCCCACCCACCTCGCATCGAGCGTGCCATGTCACGACCTTCGCTATCCACGGTACAGTAAAAACCATTTTGACCGTGGGCCAAGTGGAAAATATTTCAAAACCTTTTTTGGGACTTGCGAGCACTTGAGATTTTTTGCAATTTGGTCATTTCCATTCTCACAAACAACATATAAAGGCTCGCTGTATACAGGACATTCATCCTTCTCTTTGTTCTCGTTATGGTACAATATGCAATCATACTTGCATGCATGAATATATTTGTATTTCAAACCCAAACCCTTCAAGCTCTTCTTCGTGGTAGGATAATTGTCTAGCAATGTGTTCTCTTTTGGGAGAATATCTTTAACCCAATTAATAATTACGGTTACGTTGTTCCCAAAAAAAACAAATTGACTCTTCAAATTATACAAACCAATCATTTCATATAATACCGAGTGCTCTTCATCGCAATTTTTATAAAATGGCCTAGCCAAATTAACTTTCAATCGTATGTATTCCTGATCTCCTGGAAGTTCAACATCAAATTTTTCATTTTGTTAGCCATAATATGCATTATCCGTATCCATAGGTTGGTGGTTTGGACGTTTGTGGAGTCCGTAAGCATCATCAATTAAGTCGGCCAATGGACGATGTGTTGATGAATCATGTACCACTTCCACTCATTGGGGTTCCGTTACGCGGTCGGGTACCGAAAATTCTTCCCGAACATAAGGTATATTTTTTCACCATGGTATGTCCATATTTTATAGTCTTAACAGATTCTCCACTTTATTAAATGAAACTTAACATATTCCAATGACTTATATTTTTCATTCATACAACGGGTGCACGGACACGGAATCTTGTAACTTTTAAGATTTTCAAAAAAGTATTTAACAAATTCTTGAATACCATTTACATGATTATTTTAAATTCAGTTAGTCTCTCCTATCCACTCTTTGTGTGTGGGAAATCCATGTAATAATCTTCAAATTTCAGTCTTGTGGTAATAGGTAAAAAATATTATTACAACTGAAATAAAAATAATATTCTTACAATTAAAGAAATAAAATATTATTAAAACTAAAACAAAACCAATATTCTTAAATTGAAACAAAACAAATATTCTTACAACTGAAAAACATGTTATTACAATTGAAACAAAAGAAAATATTATTTGGCCTTTTATAACAAATAACTTGGCTAAGCAATAAAAGAGTCTGCATAATTCCTTAATTCCAGCCCTTCCCCGTTGTCAACGTGCATAGGTACATCTCCGCAACCATTGTATATTTCATTGACCAATATTTGAGCCTCACCCGTCTCCAAAGGTCAGTTGTGTACTCGAGTTTTGACAACCCTGCAGATGAGTGTGCACACCCCAACAACCATCTTATTACTCAGGTCTTTTAAATAGTACTTTTCGCCATAGTCACCCTGAGTTGTTGATGATGATCTAAGTCCCATGACAGGCGGAGGCATGGGGAATGGGAATGTTGAAGGAGTCGGAATTTAGGAGGGGAATATTGGAAGAGGTGGCATTTGGTAGGGTAACATTAGACGAGGAGGAATTTGGGAGGGTATTGTTTGATGAGGCGGCATTTGGGAGGGGAATCTTGGATGAGGTGGCATTTGGGAAGGGAAACTTGAAGGGGGGGATAGGAAAAACCTTGAGGAGCAGGGTAAGGGTAACCTTGAGAAGGCGACATTGGGACCCCATAATTTTTTAAAATGGACACAAGTTGTCCAATTTGATTCGTCAACATTCCCAGGTTATTTTTTATATCCTGGACATCCCCATCGGTCTTGAACTGTCGTTCCTCATTTAACGAGAAACGATCCTTAATCGAAGAAAACTCATCCACGAGAGGTGCGATCTCTTGAAATGTTGTTTTTGGCATATGTGATCCAACACCTCTCGTCCTCCCATTTTTATCATTTCCAAAGGTTCGGGTCAGAGCATCATTTTTAAGGTCAAAGTAATCATTATGGTTCGAACCTAACTGAATCCTGATGGCCTGTATTGATTCTAGCATCTCAGCCAAGTCCGGTGAAAATTTATTATCTTTGTCTCGTCGATCATTAACGAATAAGTTGGACCAATTTGTTTTTTTACCCGCATTTGTATCATCTTTTGTTCTACTCACCCATTCATTCTTTAGATTCTCATATGATTTGGATCCCAGCCTGTTGATATCATTTTTTTTATGCCTTATTTTTTTTTGTTTTGCTCCCTTTGGACCAAATTTTTCTCCATCACCTCATTCTTCGAAAACTTATTCCACTGCTCTACTGAAATTTCAACATTGGGAGGCACTCTCTATTTTAAAGACAAAATATCGAAGCTTGTTGCCTCCTTCGAGAAATATTTCTTCGAAGGTTTCTCATGTATGTCCTCAACGATTCAACAACCTAAGATAGAACCTTATTCTTGAAACGATCGGGAAATGAGAAATATTTGCAGATTTGAACGTATATGTCATCTCTGATGGCTTGATCAACCAGGTTTCAGTTGTCTATTCCACTAACTCCCATGTTAATTTTTTCCAATGCCAAACACCCGACTTTAAAGTTTAGCATGTCATTCCCATCACCTGTCGGGTTATTCCCGAGAAGGAAGAACCTAATGGGCTTCTTTTGGATTAAGCAAAAGGCATCGACAGCATTGGGTGGGGGCGGTGGAGCAACGAGAGTGGTGGATGAGGGCGCCGAAGCAGCTGCAGTTGGACTTGGTGAGGATGGAACCATTGGTGGAATTGTGTATTGCTCACCAATTGGTGTTGAGAATTAGAGTTGTGCACGAGATGGTGAGCCTCGTTGTGGTGTCCCCTTGGTACTTGGTACCCTTAGGTTGTTTCCACCTGACATTATCTATAAAAATGAAAAACCATAAGTGACTAAAAAATTATAATAAGAAATTATAATTAATTAATCAAGTTTCGAAATCCCATCCATTTCAACTTGTTGGCAATATTCAATTTAGCTTGCATATGGAGCGAGACATCACTGTCTATGTCAATTCTCTCTGTGCGCAGTTGTATCCATAACGGGTGGATTTTTTTTCCTCCTTCTCCAACAATGTAACCAAGGTGTGGGCTATATTGGGATTATGCGTGTGAAATATATTTTGTTTCACGTCATCCCAGTTTTCTGGTAGGAAAAATAGAATACGATCGAACAGGTAATCTTGTTAGAGATTAACTCCACAATTTACAAGGTAGTTAATTTTTTTTATCTTTTTATTTCCATACCTATAAATAGGAGTACCCTTTATATGACGCTCACTAATAAAAGAGTTACGTGTGCGGTCCAATTGCAACCTCTCCAACTCTTGTTGCTAGTAATTATCACCGTGCCTCATCTTTCCTTTGAAAAATGTACGAGAGCGTGAATATGAGTCCTACGATTAAGGTATAAGTATATATTAGGCTATATTAGTTTGATTAAGGTTTTGATAAGGGAAAGGATTTTGAGTCAGTGGGTGTGGAACCTAAAATACTCAATTAATTTCAAACTCTAAATAAATACCAAGCCCTAAATGACAATTACCTTAAACAATGCAATTTATTTTAATCTCTAAGTAACCATATTTAGTCAATACTAATAATACTCAATTAATTCCAAAATCTAAATAAATTTAACGCCCTAAATGACAATACCCTTAAATTTTGCAATTTATTTTAATTCCTAAGTAACCACATTCAGTCAATACTAATAATGACAATACTCTTAAATAATGCAACTAATTTCAAACTCTAAATAAAACTTCCCAATCAATGTTAACAATACCCAATAAATTTCAATCCCTAAATATAACATACCTAATCAAAATATGAAATTATAAAACATCCCCTTTCTCTTGAAAAAAAAGTAAACATGCATATAGACACACATATACACATGTACACACACATATGCACACGTATATAGAAATACACAGACATTCACACCCACATACACACACATATACACACGTACGTACATATACACACAAATACACACACATTCATACACATACACAGAAATACACACACATTCACACACATATCCACACATATACACACATATACATTGGGGTTTAAATCAAAAATACTAAAAATATGGTTTACCTTTGAGATTGAGAGAGAGATTTGGGGTGAAATTAGGGTTTAAGAGAGAGAATTCAAATCATTGAAATCGCACAGAGAAAGAGAGAGAGAGAGAGATTGACGCGAGAAGAAATGAAATGGAGGCAGAATACTATTAGTGTAAGGACACTGGTCACGGCCTAGAGCCGTGACCCATTACCATGACCCAAAAATTTCCATATCAACGTGTAGGCAACCATGTGGTCACAACCCTTAACCGTGACCCACGCGCGTGAACAAATTGAGATGGTCATGACCCAAAACCGTGACCCAATGGGTGTGCATTGTGGCCTTGGTCATAGCCCTTGTTCGTGACCCTACCGTGACCAAAATTAAAGGGAACTTTGGCACGAATTGGGCTCCATGATGGTCATTACCTAAGTCCGTGACTCATACTATTCAGGGATTTGGTCCGTGACCACTTCCAAGAGCATCCATGGCCACACTGGGTCATAGATATGGTCATGCCAAATTTCATGTGGTCACAGCTTTGATTCGTGACCACTTTCAATCTTGTTTCTATATGCTTTGAGTTCTTTAACACCTTATCTTATCCATGGGGATCCTTTGGATCATAATCTCATGAGTAAATTTTGGTTATTGAGCTTTGTTTCATATTCACACCCTTAAATGGGTATTTATTATGTTTAGATCTACCCTTGGGTATCCATTGTATGACCTTAAATCTATTTTACATACCCCAGTGATATTATTTCATCTAGATAATGTTGAAAAACATGATGGGCTTTATCCCCGAAAAGATGAATGATTAGGGAAGGATTGTTTTCACTCCCTTTTCACTGTTATTGACCTATGAACTAGGGTTTATCATCAGAATTGTGCCATTTTATGCACCTGGAGGGTATTCTCTCATGGATAGACCCTAGTAGGTATGCTCTCCACGTGTTTCGGGAGAAAAACTCAGTTTTTGGGTTTCAATTTTGGGATTGTTCCCTTCATCGCCTAGTTAGGGATGCAACTCGGTAGTTCAACTGCCTTTTCTTTCCACGGGCTCTGCTGTATTACACCATCTTCAAAACATCAAGGAACGGACACTACACCAAAATGACAAAATTGTCACCTTTCAGCCGGTCACCCTTGTCAAGGTCATTGACCGTGACAAAAAACACGCATTTTGTGTCACGGTCATTGACCTTGACACAACCGTGACAAAGAATTGTCACGGTCAATGACCGTGACAATTCTTTAAATAATTGTCACGGTCAATGACCTTGACACGACCGTGACAATGTTTGCAGCAAAAACCCTTTCCCCCTTCTTTTTTCCCTCCCGCTGTTCCCTCCCTCTCTCTCTCTCTCTCTCGACGCTGCTCTCTCTTTCTCTCTCTCTCTCGACTTTCAGGTTTAATTCTCTCTCTCTCTCTCTCTCTCTCTCTCTCTCTCTCTCTCTCTCTCTCTCTCTTCCATTTATATATATGTTTGTGTGTATATATATGTGTATGTGTGTATATATGTGCGTGTGTGTGTGCGGGGGTAGGGGTGGGGCAGGGTGGGGGTAGGGTGGGGGCAGAGTGGGGGTAGGGGGTGGGGCAGGGTGGGGGTAGGGGGTTAAAAATGTAATATTATTTTGATACAACATTAATTTGTGTATGAGTTTCATAATTATAAATAATATCCAAAAATATTGGATAACAATTTATTTTCATTCAAAATAAATAAGTAATTTTCTACAAATTTCATAAAAAAATGAAGGCCGGATTAATATGTGATTTAAGTGTGAAATAATCGCTATATACTTATACTAATGGAGAAAAAAACCATATATGGCATTTTTTGTTTTTATTAGATGCAAAATAACACATATAGGTATCACATGACTTTATATCCATCAAATAAAATTTTACCATAAAATATCATTTTCTGGAAGGCAAGATCTATTACAATATATTTACATACCTAAATGATTTTTTTTTAAAATGACATTACAACAAAAAACTACAATAAGGGTTAAAATGGCATCCGAAATTGCTAAAAGCATGAAAAATAAAATATCATTTAGTTTATGTTGTTGAAAAATTTGATCAAATTGGTGAGCCCTTCATATTTTAAAAATGTTGTTTTTATTCCTATTTAACTTTTCTTTCTATACACCCTTAATTATATTTAAAGTTTAATAAAATAGGAGTTATAGAAAGAAAAGTGGGGTTTAAATAAAAACACTTTTTTAAAATTTTAGGTTCTGGTGCATAATCTTACTTTGTCACAATTAATTTATATGCCTCAAAGTTATTTTATCACTCTTAGTTTATATTTGTGATAATACTTTATGAACCACAACTTTAGGTTGATTATTTTAGAACTTAAACTTCAAGATACAAAAAATAATTCTATAGAACAGCTTAGATATCTTAACAAAACACATATCTAAAATTGAATATGATTTATAAAAAGCACAAAACAATAGTAGAAATTCAATACATGAAATTAACATTGAGATTATTTTAAATAGACAGTCACTACTGTGTGTGTGTGTGTGTATGTGTGTGTGTGTGTGTGGTGGGTGGGGGCTGTTGTGTGTGTGTGTGTGTGTGTGTGTATGTGGTGAGTGGGGGTGGTGGTGTGTGTGTATGTGGTGAGTGGGGGGTGTGGAGGGAGGTGGGGGTGTGTGTGTATGTGGTGAGTGAGGGGTGTGGAGGGAGGTGTGTGTGTGTGTGTGTGTGTGTGTGTGTATTTGAATTAGCCCATGAATTTGAATTTTTGTATTTGAATTAACTCATGAATTTATTTTTGTATTTGAATTAACCCATGAATTTATTTTTGTATTTGAATTAACCCATCATATGAAACATACTTGAAATTAAATATAGTGCGCATAGATACTAGCCTTCTAGTTCTTATGCGTACGCATTCAATGGCCCTTAGACCCGTTCGAGAGTCATTACCCTTGTAATGAGATCTCTCGAATTGTCCCGTTTGGACAGTTTGAGACTGTATAATTTCTGTATAATATTCTTATTGGCTTAAAGTTGTTACTTTTGGAGGAAGTTCTGCAGTCGTATCTTAATGTTCTCTGGGTACATACTAGATTGACAAGTGTGACTGTTATTTCAATTGACCAATTGAAATAACACTCACACCTGCCAATCTACGTCGTGTACTTGGAGAACTAAGGGGATATGCTGTTGAATTTTTTTCAAATCGTAACAATGTGCATGAGCTGTTAAGTATATTACAGAAAAATGCAGTCTTGAATGGGATAGGACCACTTACCCTTTAATGGGATAATTAAATGATGGGATAATTAAATAAAACATACTATAAATCTAAGTTTTGTTTACCTTTAATAGGTGTTTAGTTGTGGTAGCTGTGATGGGATATCCGAAATACAAAGAGTGGATGGGTGAGACTAATAGAATGGGGGATGTGTTTCGCAGAGGTGCTAACGAATTTGTGAAATATGCAAAGAGATGTCGTAATGATGAAGAGTTTCCGTGTCCGTGTGCTAGGTGTAAGAATGGTAAGGTGTTTGAGGGGAAAACAGTTGAACTACATTTGTTAAGATCGGGTATGCAAGATAGTTATCGATTTTGGAGTTTTCACGGTGAATTGAATGGTAAGGTATTTTATACATGATTAATTTTGTAATATGCAGTAAATATGAAGCCTGTGAGAACAATAAAAGACGAAAAATAATGGTACAATCAGACAGCGAATTTAGGCTATGGTTGACACAAGAGGTAATTATAATGAAAACAGTCGTTATACAACGTTACATTACACTCAAATTTTACCACTAATATTATTAATTTATTTATATTCTCAGCTCCTAAAGATGGGTGATGCGACATCAAGGCTTGCTCGTCTAGCCACTGGACCCTTGTTCGTGGCACAAGAGTACAAAAAGTATCGATTGAACGGTAACATTTTTGGCGCTAAAGTATACGAGGAAAGTACAAATGTACAGAACTCGGGAATTTCATACAAGGCTCTTAATTTCTTTCGAGCGAGCGCAAAAGATAAAAACCTCGTTGAAGCTGAAATGACTTACTATGGTGTAATCCAAAATATATTTGAATTGGATTATATAAGCTTCAAAGAGGTTGTATTTTACTGTGAATGGGTAAGAGTTGAGGATAAAAATGCTTGTAAAGTTGATCCTGTCACCAATTTGATGATAACCCGAATTTGAAACAATTTTTCAATTTGTAATAAATATTTCAATTTGTACCGAAACATCCATTTTTAATGCTTTTAATTGATCTGCACTTTATCATTTTCACTCTTGTGTAGTGTGCGTGTGTGGAGAGGAGATTAATACATAAATATTCCAACTACATCTAAGTTTTGTTTATACTAATCCATGAATATACGCTTCTTACCTTTAATAGGTGATTAGTACATAGTTATTTGGGGTGTCCTATTTGTGGAGAGGATACTGAATCTCTTTGTCTATCCGAACACTAAGAAATGCCATAATCCTATGGAGCGATGCTCTGCGAATTCCTCCCAACCGTTATGTAGCCAAACATCACCAGTTGAAGTTGTCAATTCCACTTTCCATACCCCACCACTTGGAACTTCTAGCAAAACATGGGAGACCATTGAAAGGTGGAATTGACAACTTCAACTGCTGATTTTTAGCTACACAACGGTTGGAAGGAATTTGCAACGCATAACTCCACAGGATTATGGTATTTCTTAGTGTTTAGATATGAAGAGAATTATATTTGACACGATTGCCCGGGGTACATTAGTTGGAAGGAGGTGCCACATGAGCTCAAGTTAGCTGTTTGAGTGACACTACAGGTAATGTATTTATATTTATATGTCAATTTTGATTTCGATTTCAATTACGATTTATATTTAGCTATATTTGAGGGGCGGATACTAATTTTACTTTATTTCAATTCAGGGGACAGGGAGTGGCCCTAAGGGTAGGCCACATATGCTCTATACTTATGTGGCTATTCGGACGAGAAGGAAAGGATAAGGAGGTGTCCCCGAGCGTCGCGGTACAAAATCTCTTTTCCATGCAAATAGTTTGTAGATTTGAGATAATTGATGGTGATGTTGTTTCTTCTTAAATAGTTTCTATTTTGAATATATATTTGCATTATCTTTAGTTTGTTTGGATATATGATGTTTGGAATAGGTACAACGTTGCTATAACAGGTACAAATATACTGCTGGGCAGTGGCAGTGGCCATACTGCCCCGCAAATTTTTTTTAAATTCTGCCCAGAATTGTCACGGTCATTGACCGTGACACACCCGTGACAAAAAGTTATCACGGACGTGTCACGGTCAATTACCGTGACAATTTTTTTAAAAATGGTTACGGCTTTGTCACGGTTTATAACCGTGACAAACGTGTCACGGTCATTGACCGCGACACGATCGTGACACAAAACGCGAGCTTTGTGTCAAGGTCAATGACCGTGACACGACCGTGATAAAAAAAGTTGTCTCGCCTCGAAATGTCACGGTCATTGACCTTGACAAGTTGGATTTGTCAAGGTCAATGACCTTGACAATTCGGCAGATTTGGTGTAGTGGGACTCAGGTGGTCTCCAACTCAATCTTGGTGAATGTCATACAAAGGCCACGACAGTGCACCTATGTGCTTCACTGACCGCGGCCTCAGCAATAATGTCATGCAGGAGTGAAAATGCTGCATCCCAACTTCCTACTTGGTTCATTCAATATTTTTGTGATTACTCACTTCTGCTAGTTTTGTCTCGAATTATATATTTTGTAAAGACTAACAAAGCAGAAAATAAAAGGAGAATCCAGCCGGAGCATAGAAGTCAAAGATGAGATTGTGCTATTGTACAATCACCTAAACCATCTCTATGATAGTCATGCCGTACTCCAAACCCAGGTCAACTATTTGACCTAAAGGGTCCTCATGCTAGAGGCCGCAGCCTCATCTAATGTGGGTGTGGCACCTAAGATCATTGCCTCAATATCCTTCGTTATCGCGACAATGCCAGAAGTTCAATCTGCGGAGGCAGTCAGTAGGAGCCAGAAAAGGAAAGCAGAGAAGGCAGAAGAAAGTAAGAGCTCTAGGACTTACACCCCATTGGCCTTCCTAATTGCAAACATCTTCGAGTCCATTAAAGAGGACAAGATGCTGAAGTGGCCAGAAAAACTTAAAGCTCCACCCCACAAGGGGAACACAACCAAGTAGTACAAATTCCATCTGGACCACGACCATGACACTGAGCAATGCTATGCAGAGAAGGATGAAATTGAAAGGCTGATTGGGCGAGGGATGTTGCAGAGGTTCCTCAGAGATGTTTAGGGGATGCAGCCTAGTCTGACAGACCACATACCCATTTTTCATGCCTATGTATTATATTTCATCTATTTTTATTTCACAGTGAAACCTTTCTTACGTTGTTTTAAATTAAACTTTTTATTGTCCTTACAAAGTCATATATATATATATATGAATAGATATATGAAGTCAAGTTCACTCTTATAGTGCCATGTCTTGATTATCATTTCCATGAAATGTTATCTTATAAAACACCATTTTATCTTAAATAGATTTCGATTCGAGACAACATGTTATATCAGGAATGATAATATCTAAATGGCCCCACAATGCCCGTTAAGAAGCCTGGTTGTTCGAAAGAAGGTGACAACGAAAGCAACTATTGAGAGAAGTTATCTGAATTGGTCTCCAACAATCACACATAAAATACTATATCCCAGCATATAATAGCTACATTCTCAGAAGCAGTTATCAGAAAGCGTTATTAGCCACGGGGGCCTCAAGTGACCGTTCTTAGCTTTCCGGATGCATCATTAGCACGAAGAGGTTACTCCCCTAGCAAACATCCTTAACTTGGTGGATATGAGATGAAAACATCATTAACTTGGTGATCTCATACTAGCTTGGGTAAGCTTTATAATACTTAGCCCAGATAGGCTTGAAAATAGCCCACAAGGGCCGAAGACTTAATTGTCTACGGATAACCCTATATTTGAAGAGGCCGAAGACTTAATTGTCTGCGAATAATCCTATTGTAGCCTGGAAAGGCTTTATATATATATATATCCAAATATAGCTTGGGGAAGGTTTATAATACCTAGCCCCGAGGGGGGGAGGGTGATAATAACCCAATCAAAGCGACTAAAGGAAAGAAATGAAAGGAAATCGAAGCGACTAAAGGAAAGACATGAAAGGAAATCGAAGAGATTAAAGGAAAGTCATGAAAGGAAATTCAAAGCGACTAAAGGAAAGCCCTGAAAGGCAATCGAAGCGACTAAAGGATGTTGTGTAGATCTCATAGTGAAGCATGCCAAAGTTACAGAAAGGGAATGGCTTCATCCCAACATGTTACATTCATCAATTTGTTAAAGGTCTGAAAGGCACTGCAGCCCTATCAATGTGGTCGCGGACTTATCATTTGGGTTGAACGAGGCTTTGAAAGCGTTGGGAAGTTATAATAGAAGAAGTTTAGCTGCAACCATAAACATGGGTACAAGTATTGAAGCAGTGGTTCAAAGACCTAATTGTCTGTGGCAAGGGACTTGTTACCAAATATCCACCATTACTATAAGAATACAAACATAGCCTACTTCTAAAAGGAATATACAAGAATATAAGTGGAAAGTCGAAGGTAAAGAAATCTGGTCACAGCCTATGAGTAGAAAACATTTATAATATGGTTCCACGGCCTTAATCTATTCTACATTCAATTAAGTAAGCAAGAAAGAATTTAAGTTCTGAAGCATTGGAAGTATAAAGCATGCAAAAGTGGCCGCAACCTTAATAATAAGGGTCGCAGAAGTTTTAAAGGGTAGTAGTCCCAAATGTTAAAGATCAGAGATTAAAGTTACAAAAACAAAGGCCGTAGCTTTGAATGTAAAAAGTTAAATGAAGAGGGACACATCCCCAATGATGGAGAATTAAAGGAAAACTAAGAGGTGGCATCATCTTCATCATTTCCCTCGTCATCATCCGTTGTGGTCTCAATCTCTTGATCTGCTACCACGGCCTCTACCTTAGCCCTCATCCTGGCCCTTTTTTTGGCTGCAGCCTTCATTTCGGCCACAAAGGTATCATATTCAGCATCCGCGATACTCTAAGATTTAATTATAGCTGCGGCATTAGGGAAGTTCTTTTCCACCCTATATCTCAGCTCTCGGTAGCCGTGGATATAAGCTCTGTTATTTATGACGAAGAAGTCTGGGGAGCCTTTATATTACTCAACGGTGATATCAATGGCCAATTGGAGGGCCGCGACATGATTTTCATATTTTGTCTTGATGAGTGCAACATGGTCGTCCTCCACCTTCTTAATTACCGCGGCATGATTTTCCTCCATCTTCTTCAGCTCCGCGATATAACCCTCGGTATCATTAACAATATTTATCTCTAATGCCTCATACTTCTTTTGAAGGAGTCCAAGCTTAGAATTAGAGAACTCCGTGGCCATGGCAGCTTCCGCAGTTTGAGATTGGGAAGCCTTGAGAGCCTCTACAACCTGCTTAAAATTCTCCTCAGCTTCCTCCTTAGATTTGACAGCGGCCTAAAGATCCATATGACCCACCTGGAGTCCCGCGATAGAGGATTTATTTCCAACTTCGAAAGATTCAGCTCATGCCTTTGCCAAGTCAGCTGTGTGAACCCCCTCTGCAGACTCCTTAAGTCTGTAGAGACCCGCAGACTGCATTTTTTGGGTCGCCCCAGCTTCTTCAGCCTATAAGTGTATCAAGATTTAGAAAATAAAATTTAAACTATAAAGAATATTAAAAAGATGGAATTACTTACTCTCAGCAGGCTATGAAGGTCGTAAGACTCCACGTCCTAGTAGTCCTCATTTACCAACCGATTTAAGTCAGATCCATCCATTGCCTTCCTTATCCTATGGACGGCACGAGCAGTATTATCCCAAGAAGACTAGGGATCTGGTCTACGCAATTGTGGCCGCGTACCCATGCTTTGAGGAGGAGGCAAATTAGCTTTTATAGACATTATTGATGGAGGGGGAGGAGAATTTCTCTCATGTACAGGCGAAGTGCTGCGGACACCTTGATCAGATACTGAAGACATAAGACCCATCGCGGCCAGATTACCCCCAATATCATCATCGAAAGTGCCCTCAGGCCTCTCATTACGAACCAACTCCTCAACTTGGATTGAGGTCACGACAGCAGTGGTTTGATCCGCAGTCAGATATTGGGGTGCAGTAGGCTCAACTTGGCCACTAGGGGCGACTGTGGCAGGATCATTAGACTTGGTCCTTTTCCTCTTCCTCTGCCTAGCAGTATTATTGAGGAAAACCGCGTCATCATCCATCTCAGCTAGCTGAGCTGCTAACAGGGACCTATCAATCTCCTCACCTAAGAAAAAATAAAGCAAAGTCAATATCCAAAGTTAAAGATAATTGTCACAGAATCAAAAAATCAAATAGTAGCATTACCTTCAACACCCATCTCTTTGGGAATGGATTTGCTGGGGAAGTAGCCCACTTCAAAAATGGAGGCCACTACACCAAATCTACCCATTTGTCAAGGTCATTGACCTTCACAAATTCAACTTGTCAAGGTCAATGACCGTGACATTTCGAGGCAAGACAACTTTTTTTGTCACGGTCGTGTCACGGTCATTGACCTTGACACAAACTCGCGTTTTGTGTCACGGTCGTGTCGCGATCAATGACTGTGACACGTTTGTCACGGTTTATAACCGTGACAAATCCGTGGCCCTTCTTAAAAAAATTGTCACGGTCATTGACCGTGACACGTCCGTGACAACCTTTTGTCAAGGACTTGTCACGGTCAATGACCGTGACAATTCTGGGCAGAATTTAAAAAAAATCTGCTGGGCAGTATGGCCACTGCCACTGCCCAGCAGTATATTTGTACCTGTTATAGCAACGTTGTACCTGTTCCAAACATCATATATCCAACACAAACTAAAGATAATGAAAATATATATTCATGACGATATAATGCAAATATTCAAAGTAAAAATAATATACATGACGATATAATCCAAATATAATTAAAATGGACAAACTTAAAAATAATGTTACTACATGTCTTGGATAAAACTGAGGAGGTGAGTAGGCCACACGACATACGAATTGATGCACCCAGTAATATACGTTGTGCCGCATTGTTCGCGCAACCACAATAGGGAGTTCTCCTTCCCGAGTATGACATGCGTGACGAGCACCCTGGACTCCATCTCTTGAAGCACACGTCCATGGACTATTCCACCCTCGACGATATTTGGGTCCCTCAACCCCCGCCCTATCCGTTGGCCATCAAATACGTCCAATATGAACACGCTCAGCCAACCAAGTGTCGACAATGGTCTGTTGAAGGGCGCCAAATAGGGAAGTGGATCATCGAAGTGCGAACATGTCGGTGATGAAGCAGCGAGGTCCACATCCTCGTCATCCTGCGCCTCGTCCTCCCGCACCTCCTCCTCCACCTCCTTCTCCTTCTCCTTCCCTTTCCCTTTCCCTTTACGGTCTCCACCCAACGTACGCTTCATGAATGCGTACATATCTTGGACCGTCGCCTCCAAACGGGACAGCTTCACATCGTGTGAATCCACCGTTCGAGCCAACCCGGTGTCGCTCGTCTTCAATCCGATGATCCTAGATTTGTCCACCCGCGAGCTCACTCCCCTTGTCCTCCCCTTGAGATCAGAGCCAAGCACTTGGCTAAGTGCGTCTGTGGACAAAGATGCCTTGTCGGCATCAGACTGCTACTCATGCACTTCCTTAAGCTTTGCCTGAAACGACAAAAAGCACATGATTAGTAAAATAAGTAAACTAAAAAATTATAATGTAATTAACAATAATTAAACTGTCGGATTACTTACAATCGTGGTTGCGACGCTCGGGGACACCTCCTTGTCCTTCCACTTCTTCGTCCGAAGAGCCACATAAGTATCGAGCCTATATGGCTTACCCCCTGGCCCACTCCCTACCCCCTGAAATAAAATAAAGTAAAGTAAAATTAGTATCGGCCCCGCAAAGTAAAATAATGAAGAATAATATATTTCTGTAGTTATAGATAAATTAAATCTTACCTGCATCCTTTGCTCCACCTCAGCGTAAGAGGTCCGGCCGGAGTAGTGCACGTCCGTCTTTTTTGCGCGATTTTCCCTCCCCGATTGGCGAGATGCCAATTGTCGATCCTCGATCTCATTGTCAATGAACTTTTGCCATTGTGCCAATGAGATCGGCTCCTGGGCGGGACGGATCCGCGCCATTGTATAATGGACTCTCGTGTTTTCCCAAAGTACCGTGTCCGCATATTTTTCTTCCACGTCTTATGTTGCTTCTTCAACTGCTCCAAGACGGAATCGCGTAGCTTTGGATCCAAGTTGAATTGTTCCTGTCCAACAAATATAATGTTAGTTGTGAATAAATATAAATATAAATATAAATATGAAATTGAAATTGAAATTGAAATTGAAATTGAAATTGAAATATTCATATAAATATAAATATAAATATATTATCTATAGTGCCGCCCAAACAGCTAACTTAAGCTCATATGTCACCTCCTTCCAACTCATAAACCCTGGGCCGATGACCGTCTTTAGCAGCTCGAGGGATCTCGCTAATAGCTCCGACTTGTTCTCGACGGTAATCCCAAATTTTCCATATTTGGGGAGCCTAGGGGCGGAGGAGCCCTCGTCGCCTCCGCTACCACAGAACCCATACGACATCATCATAAACACCATCATCATCTTCGCCTTAATATCTGAAGGAGACATTTTTGCTGTAAAAAAAATATTATTAGTACAGATAAAAAAAATGTTAATAGTACACATACACACACCCCTACCCCACCCGCCACGCACACACCTACACACACACACACCCCCACCCCCACCCCCTCCCCCCACAAATTATAACAAAATATTATCAGCTCCCTCACCACACCACACCCCCACTACCCCCCTCCTCCTCCCCCACCACACACACACACACACCCCACCCCCACCCACCCCACCCCCACCCCCCACCACGACCGTGACAACTACATATATTGTTTATCAATAAAATTATGACATGAGATAATTATAATTGGAGCATAAATTTCATTATCATAAAGGGATAAATCCAACCAAGTACATAGATTCTACAAATTAAAGTGAGAATTAAATTTAAGACTTTCTAACAACATGCATGTGTATGGATTCTAACTAATGATATTCCTAAAAACATACAATTGACAACATTTTGTGAATTTACTAAACTTTATATATTATTATCAAATTGTGTTAAACAATTATCTAGGGTTTTACCTAATTGAATTAATTTCATGAATAAAATTATTATCAATTTAAATGAAAATATCAATTATTATCCAATATTTTTGAATGAAATATTTATTTTGAATGAAAATATCAATTATTATCCAATTATTATCCAACTATTATCAATTATTTATTTTGAATGTAAATAATATCCAAAAATGTAAATGTAAATAATATTCAAAACCCAACCAACCCCCACACCCTGCCCCCCTCCCGATGTTTATTATTTTCACAATGTTTTTACAATATTTGTTGATGAACTGTGTGGGAGTATAACCCATATTGAATTATAAAGTAAAAATCTATAAAATTGACGTCTACTTTGTATAAGATTTTAAAATAAAAGTCACGGGTGGAAAAAATGTTATGAGAAATGGGAGATAAACTTCCTTGTTTTATTTGTTCTTTTTATCCATGTTTTATTCTCACTAAGCTACCCACTAATCTATCCACTTTGCACACTATGACTATCTCTCATCCGACCAAATAAATGGAGGGAGATTGAGATTAGTTTGTAAAGAAAACAAAGGAAAGATAGCGGGGTCAGTTTACATTTGCGATATTTGTATGAGGTAACAACTTATTTTGAGTAGTAGACTAAAATAAAATATAATTTTCATTTTTGAAAATCTCCATAAAACTCTCTGAAGTGATATCTGATCACAATTTATTTATCTTGTTTTCCTCTATTGATGGAATGCAGGATAGGAGTGCATTTATGTATTTAGTTCGATAAAAATTGTCTTCCAAACATTAATGTCTATTTCTCATTTGTGATTAGATTTGGGAGACATACAACTGCTTATTTAGTTCTCTGCGTAGGATCTTACAAATGAGCACAATGGCATGTTAAGAAATTGATATGTGATGTTCTTGAATTCATCTGGATAGGGCAGAAAAACAATGGCAGATTCAGGATTTTTGGTGGCCTGGGGGGGGGGGGGGGGGATTTCGATTGGTGCCGGGGGTTCGGGGGCAGGAGCTCCCGAGGCATTTTTTTTTAGTTAATTTGAGTTTAATATAAATTTTTGGTCAAGAGACAATGTAGGGGTTTAAAAATTTCAGACTTATTACTTTTTTTTACATAAACAATTAACTATATTCTCCTTAAAATAGTTAATTGTATTCTTCCTAAAATTAACTAATCAATTATACAAAAAAATATTAAAAAAATAATTAACATAAACATTAAAGAAACAGTTAATAAATTGAAATTAATAACAACTAACATTTAAATTTAAATGGGTGCCCCACCCCCTGCCCCCCTCCCCCCGCCACACACATACGCCCTGCCCCCACCCTGCCCCACCCCGCCCCACCCACTACCCCCACCCTGCCCCACCCCCCCCCACACACACACACACACATATATATATACACATACACACATAAATATACACACAAACATATATATAAATGGAAGAGAGAGAGAGAGAGAGAGAGAAATCGACCTGAAAGTAGAGAGAGAGAGAGAGAGCAGCGTCGAGAGAGAGAGAGAGGGAGGGAACGACGCAGGAGGGAAAAAAGAAGGGGGAAAGGGTTTTTGCTGCTAACATTGTCACGGTCGTGTCACGGTCATTGACCTTGACAATTAATTAAAGAATTGTCACAGTCAATGACCGTGACAAGTCCGTGAAAAGTAAATTTGTCACGGCCTTGTCACGGTCGTGTCAAGGTCAATGATCGTGACATAAAACGCGTGTTTTTTGTCACGGTCAATGACCTTGACAAGGCTGGACGGCTGAAAGGTGACAATTTTCCCATTTTGGTGTAGTGGGCAGAAGTTACAAGTCTGTTGAACTTCTTCTCCTCAGCAGGAACTAACGTGGCCTTGCCTACTCTCTTCTTTTGTCTCTTACTCAGCTGTAAATTGTCAAGAGCTGTAGAAAAATACAAAGGTTAGTACAAAAGAGCATGTGGAGAATAGTATGCAACTATAAAAATGGGATGCGACTACAATATAAAAAGTACCTAGTTTGGAGGGACACCCCCATTGTTGCGGCATCCTAAATGATCTCTCCCCCTCGCTCTCTTCAGGGTGGATCTCCCACCCTTCTCCATAAATATAGAAGTATTTTCCCTTCCAGTTCTTTACACCGGTAGGACTCCCAGAGTAAAGGTTCTCATCCCTGTCGTAGATTAAAAAGTAATAGTACCCTGCAAACTTTACAGAATTTTTCTTTGGATGGTAGAAGTGAAAAAACTCCGCGGGATTAATGTCTCTCTTGAATTGATTCTCTCTTAGTACAACAGCTGCAAGAATGGCCCTCTAGCAATTAGGATCATATTGGGCTTGGGCTAACCTCATTATTTGGAAAATTCTTCTAATGGGAATAGGGACAGGCAGCCGCATCCCATAAATGAAGGCGTGCAAGGGGAAAAGATGCCATCGTCAGCAAGTGTCATGCATGGACTTTGTTCCGCAGCAGGTGCTGAGCACATTAAACCCTTAGGAAATTCAAAGGCCTCAGCTACTTGATCAATAAATTCTTGGGTCATAGAACTGTGAATACTAAGTGTAGCAAGAGGTCTCTCAGCCCTCTGAGATGTGCGAGTAGGTTCATCCCTAACATTAGATGCACCCCTTGATGCGACATTCTCATCTATGTCCATCAAATGGTTGCTAGAATTGGCCTCTTCTTCCATATCCGCGAAATCTGAGTCTGAATCCAACATTCCACAGTTAGGGCAATCTCTCAACTGGAACGGCCCTATTGTCCTCAAAGGACGGACTAAAGGAAGCTCGGGAGGAGAGGTTCCAAAATGTTTATTCCAAAAGCCTCTCAGAAATTCGTCTGGGTCAAAGTTCATATGGCTACAGCAGTACCTGAAAAGTAGAGAGTCCGTAGTTAGGCGCCACAACCAATATGGTCCTAAGGCCGCTCATAGGACGCGACAGGTGTAATGATATATCAAATTGAGGATGAACAAGAAATATTAGGCCAAATGGGCTAAGTATACCAAATGTTGGTTTCTAAAGCTCTAAAAGTTAATTGTCGCCGCGGCATGTTATTTTATGGGGAAGGATGTATGTTATCTTCTTACATGTCGTATTCATTAAACTATGGACAATGGATTGGCTAAATATCACGGAATCTATCTGAGAACCTAAAGATCCTGAGTTAATATAGGCCGTAGCCAAATGTCTACATGTCGCAGCCTATACTGCGTGCCGTAGCATTATGTTTAATACCTGCCACAACAACATTTTCTATGCTGCAAATATCAATATTCGAAGGTTGCATTGATTCAGGAAAGCCCTAAATTACTAAAGGGATTTTACCTTGTCACGATTACTCACTCAAATAGGTTAGTATTCAATCTTTGTTAATTCAAAGATCAAAGGCTCTAGAAGAAGAAACGTCTCTGTCAAGAACATAAAAAAAACTAATGCCCTAAAATAAGAAGGGTCTCTCTCAAGAACACAAGGAACAAATGCAGTGATTTTTACTATCTTTACAATTGGATCATTTAGAAAGAATCAAACACTATTATAATATCAATTGTTTATCTCAATTCAAGAAAACACATTCAGATGTTTAATTTGTAAAGCCTATTTTTATCATATGAAGATTGAATTCAAGGTTCGAGAGAAATTATATTCAGTCAAACAGACGAGAATTTAATTTCGAACAGACATGCGAGTTTAATTCTCAGGAGAGTCACAGTTATTATGATTTACTGCTTTGGTTCCTATCAATCAGGTGGAGTTGTTCTCAGAAAATTAAGGCAGATACTTAATGAGTATGAAAAATGGTTGGGAAATTACCTGGAAATGGGTGAAAGTCGGTTGCTCGGCCTCAAACCACCTTGAAGCATCTCAGAACCACCACAAACTAGCTTGAAAGGTCGTAAAAAAACTCAAGATGAAGTATGAACAAGGATTTGCTTTCGATAGGCTCTCAACGATTTGGGAAACGTAATGAAGTCCATGACCGAAATAATTTATATAAGAGGGCGCGGGAAGAACAAGCATCGCCTTGGAAGTACCGGGGCACCTTGGGAGGACTTGACTATTCATCCATAGCCACAATCGCAATCTCTTAGCACTACGACTTGGGGGCTTATTGGTAGTACAAATATAGCACCCTCCCGCGGATGTTATTCATGCATGCATAGAAGCTTATAGGTCGCGGCCATACTTAGCACATGGTGCGGCCCTACTCAGCACGGTGCGGCACCCACAGTTTTGGTCATTTATACTTACTGCAACCTCATATTAGACGGCGCGGCACTCAATATGCCTGCCTTACAAGTCGCATCCCTCTCATTCACTACTGCTCTGAACTTGATATGTGTCACGCGCTCAGGGCACGTGACACAGTTTACATACCTCCTATAAATAAAGGTCCACACCTCGAGAGGAAGGGGGATTCTACAATACCTGGCAAAGCCTTGCCAAATTCTCTCTACACAACCTCAACATACAACTTGGGGGCTACTCGTCGACATCGCGGCCATCTCTCCGGTATACCGGAATCTTCATTACTACCATGTATTCTCCTTTATTCTCACATTTGTATGCCTCTTTAGTCTTGATTATATTGTACTATGCAACGCATATAATGAGAATGGACCAACACAGTGGACGTAGGCCTATTTTAAAGGCTGAACCACTCTATATCTTGTCTTATATCTCTCCTTATTTGCTTTATTTATATATTACGCACTTTACTCATGATTTGTTGATACGAGAATGACAAGTGGACGATTTCTCGTATCATCAATACCTAATGATAATAATGAGATCTCTATATTTTATACATATTCACAAGAAATGTGGGATCATAAAGAAAGAGGCATCACTAACATATTTTCATATGTAGTATATACACAAATTTCAAAGGCCAATGATGATGATAACCAACCACACACTCTAAATGAATGTCGACAAAGAGTAGGCTGGACAAAATGGGAAATTACCGTCAAAGCAGAACTTGAGTCTCTAAATAAATGTAGTGTATTTGTACCTATATTATAAACCCCAAAAGGTTTTAACCCGGTAGGTTACTGGTGGGTGTTTGTAAGAAAATGAAACGAGTAGAATGAAATCACTCGATATAAGGCACAATTTGTGGCACAAGGTTTCCCGCTAAAATGTAGGATTAATTTTGAGGAATCATAACCCCCCCCCCGCGCACGCGCCCGCATTATTTATGGTATTACTTTCAGATATCATATTAGTTTAGTGATTTTTGAAAATCTTCATATGGGACTCGTGGATGTTGTGGCCACTTATTTATATGGGGACTTAGACACTGAAGTACATATAAAAATCCCTGAAGGATTTTCTTTGCCTGAAGAAAAGTCAAGGAGTACTTACTTAGTTCGACTAAAATGTCCATTGTATGCTTTAAAGCAATTCAGGAGAATGTGGAACAATTGTTTTAGTGAATACTAATCTAAGGAAGGGCATGAAAATAATCTAATTTTGCCTTATATCTTTATAAAGAAATCCCCAATGGGATTTGCAATAGTAGAAGTTTATGTGGATGATACTAATTTAATCGGGACTCTATCATAGCTCACGAAAATCGCTAACTATTTGAAGAAAGAATTTGATATGAAAGATCTCGAGAAAATAAGATTTTATCTCAACCTATAGTTTGAGAGAGATTTTAGTGGAATTTTTTTTCCATCAGCTTAATTATACTAAAAAGATCATAAAAATATTTTGTATGGACAATGCACATCCACTAAGTACACTCATGGTTGCTCGATATATAGATATAAAGAAAGATCCATATTGTCCTAAAGAGTAAGATAAGAAGATATTGGGTTGGTTCAGAAGTACCCTATTTAAATGTAATTGGTGCATTGTTGTACTTGGCACAAGGCATTAGGCCAAATATATAATTCTTTGTGAACCCACTTACCATATATAATTTTAAACCAACAAAAAGGCATTAGGCTAGTGTCAAGCATATACTAAGATATGTACATGGTACCACTAACATGGGTTTATCCAATTCTTATAATTCTAATAGTTCTAAGTTAGTGGGTTATGCAGATTATGAATATCTTTCTGATCCTCATAAAGGTCAATCTCAGACAGGTTATGTATTTCTTATTAGTAATACTGTTTTTTCTTGGCGTTCTACAAAACAAACTTCAGTAGCTACTTCTTTTAATCGCTCTGAAATTTTAGCTCTTCATGAAGCTAGTCGAGGATGTGTATGGCTAAGATCTTTAATTAAATATATTCATATTTCTTATCAACTATCTTCCATTACAAATAGTCCAATTGCCATTTATGAAGACAATACAATATGTATAGTATAAATTGAAGAAGGATTCATCAAAGGAGATAAAACCAAGCACATTTCACTAAAGTTTTTCTTCACTCACAAGCTTTAGAAGAAAAATGAGATTGAAGTCATGCTAGTTCGTTCAAGTGACAACCTAACCGATCTTTTCGCAAAGTCTCTAACAAATGAAACATTTCAAAAGTTTGTGTACGAGATTGGAATGAGTTGATTCCACCAACAAAGAAATTGAACATATCAACCAGGGGGAGCATCTTATTACATGGAGGATACAAGAACATGTTATTTGGGACATATGTGCGATGTACTCTTTTTTCTTTGACTAGGTTTTGTCCCAAAGGAATTTCCTACTAAAGGTTTTAATGAGGCAACATTAAGCACATTCAACGCCAATTTAATGATAAAAAAAAGTTGCACTTTTTTTCCTTCATTTGGTTTTTCCCAAAGGATTTTCCTTAGTAACGTTTTAATGAGGCAACATTCATTGAGTGATGGAAATGATATACATCCTAGGAAGAGTATTGTAAATAGGGACGGATTTGTTCAAGGCCAAGGAGGGGCGTCTGCCCCCCTGAGATTTCGAAAAAAAATTGTAGAGAAAAAAGACGTTTAGTGGTGTTATGTGTATAAATAAAAGTTTAAAGGTGTAGATGTGAAGGTTTTTGAAGTTAAAAGGTTACAAAATGTAATTAGTTGTTTTGAACAACTAAAAAAAAACTTCTCATTTCACAGCCCCTCTGTTTTTAACTCCTGCCCATTTTCTCTCTCTCAACCTCAATCTAAACCTAAAGCCTTTAAGGTACTCTAATGATTTTATAACTGGTACAAGAATATTACCCCCATGATTGTGATTGTTTTAAAACTCAAGCCATTGACTTTTCACAACAAACAAGAAAACCCATCAAGGTTTGGATGACAAAAAATCATCCTCTCGACTGGTTTTTTTCATCTACGTTAGGTATGTGTTTTTTCTTTTTTTTAATTGTTGTTATGTTTGTTTACATATAATTAGATTTAATTTTTTTTTGCTCAAAAATGATATAGGGATATTTCCCCCAAAAAACAGAATTCGGTGTTTAAAATTAATTGAACATTATAAATATTGATTGGTTATTGTTATTTTGGTGCTTGAAATTAATAGATATTTTTATTTGTTAATGTTGATTGGGTGTTTGTTAAGGCTTGAACATTATAAATTTATTTGAAATTATAAAATCCTACATTAATAAAAATTTTGTATAAAACTCGAATTAATCCAAAATAAAATCGCCTCAGGGGCTTCTGCCCCTAACCCCCGGCACCACATGAAATTTTCGCTCCCCATAACCAAACATCCTGAATCCGTCACTGGTTGAAAATATTTATATTTATTATATTTAAGTGAGTGTTCAATCCTATTACGACTCTACCATCATCTACTATAAATAATGAATGATCCCAACTATTGATACACTTATTAATGAAAAGTTTCTCTACATCCTAATATTCTCTCTCCATGTAATTTCTCTTTAGCAAATAGAGTTATTCAACAATAACTAGGAGGAGGTATATTACTATTATTCAAAACTACCGAGGAATGCGTAAATGTAAATGTCGCTTAGAGGGAGGTGATATAAATCTCCCTATCAAGTAAATAACTGGATGGCTAGACCTTCCCTTTAGATGTGATATTTTCACCAACTTGCCAATGTAAAAGTGGAACAGTTGCGTAAATGATAATATTGCGGTTCGAGCAATACTGAATTGTAGAAATAGCTTACTATCATGAATATCTCTTAATACTATAAAATGCAAAACAAGGCATTTATTATGCTTTGCAATTAGCCTATCCACGTGGCACATCACTTCACTATAATTTTGATGTCTCTTTATAGAGAATTGACACGTGGCAACGCCATTAATTGCACATCTTAGTCTTTTCATAGATATTAGACACATGGCAATAATTAATTTTTCCTCATTTATAATATCTTCTCTTAAAATCCTCAAATCTCTTCATTTCCCAATCCTTCCAATGACCATTATTAAATAGATCTCTTCATTTCCCAATCCTTCCAATGGCCATTATTAAATACATACATGATGTTCTCATTCTCCTCTCTCCCCATATATATCTTAATCAACGTGTATCTCCCCATATATATCTTAACCAACGTGTAAAAGATGGTTCGCTCTAATGTAAGTTTATTTCTTCTTTCTCCCTAATAATTTTTTTGTCTCTTATTCTCCTATTATCTCTCTTTCACCGAATTATTTTTTCTCTCTTATCCTCTTATTATCTCTGTGCCAAGTTCACTCTTATCTCTTTAACAACTAAGATCTCCAAGAAATAGTATGGAGATGATCCTCAAAATCAGTAAGATTATATGCACCCAATAATTTATCTCCCTCTCTTTATATATATATATATATATATATATATATTGACATTTCGATCGTTAGATATTCTAACTTAGATTCAATGATTTAAAAATAGGGGTTAGAATGATTTTAAGATTAAAGTCCAACCTTATAGTTTTAACTCTTTTTTTCTATTAAAAATCATTTTTTATAAAGTAAATTTCTAAAAAGTGGAGTTTTTAATTTCGTGTCTTTACATATATTGTGTTTTAAGAGAATGTTCTTAAAATTTAAATACTATATTCTTTAAGGAAAAATTATTTTTATAAAGTAATGTTAACATAAAAATTTTATAGACTGTTTTACAAAAGTATCCATTTTTTTTTATAAAAAACATTTTTTTTGAGTTATACATAAAAAAAACTTTTTATTATATAAATATTAGAATTTATTCATTGAAAAAAAAATGTTTCATATAATATAAACTTTTTTTATACATATGAAGGTATTTTATGTGAAATATCTTTTTCTTTAATTAGTAAATACTAATATTTATATAACAAATAGTTTTTTTATATAACTAAAAAATATTTTTTAAATAAAAAATGTAAATTTTACTAATACAGTTTATAAATTCTGAACAATAACATTAGATTATAAAAAAAAAATTATATTTATATTTATAAAACAGTCTTATAAAGCACAATTTGTATGAAGAAATGAAGTTAAAAACTATATTTTTAGAAAATTACTTTATAAAAATACAATTTTTATAATAAAATATTTATACTTATCTTTATAAAATCAAGTTTTGCAAAAAAAATTATAAAAAAGTTTTAACACCGTAGTGTTATTAAAAAAAATGATAATATATTTATATTTTTGTAAAAATAGTATTGTTTAAAAAAATAATTTTTACTTATAAAACAGTTTTTTAATATATATATATATATATATATATATAGTGTGTGTGTGTGTGTATGTTCTATTCTTTTTGTTTTTTTAATTTTACTTACTTCAATCATTAAATGTTTCCCTTTCTGCATTTCAATTTTACATGCAAGTATTTAGTTGGCATCATATATTCTATAAATTAAATACATAAATTCGTTATCCTTTTATAATTTTTCTGCATTCTATATTTTTGTAAGTATATTCGCATTGTATTTTTTAACAATAAATGCAAAGCACCCGCACATCGCGCGAGATTAAAAACTAGTTTTATATAAAACCGAAAATAACTATTGGATAAGCCTTCCCAATGCAGGTGATAACAGTACCTCAGACAACCAATGAAAGAATAGAGCTCTATCTTCATTGAGGACTTCAAAATTGCAGAAAAGTTTAGTGCTTCAATTATTGGCCGCTACATTTCACGGCTATTCTTACATGCTCACCGTCTCATTCACTGGCAATTGATATTTTCTAGTACTATATTCAAAATATCTCGTTGTAAGATGACTAATTGCTCTGTCAATATAAGGAGAACCCAATGTAAACGATAATACAGGACCAAAGATAGTTTCGTATATTTAGACTCCCAATACAATACAATAGAATGGGTCTTACACATATTCACGATTGAAACTGCTGGACAAATTGTTATTTTACGTTTTGTCGTCCAATAACTCGAACTTGACAATGACCCCGGTGTCTGGATAATTCAAACCACGTTTAATTGATGATCTCTCTCGGGGTCCTTTTGCTTCAAATAATGGGGATCGGTTGGATTTTTATAACTTTGTTCCTAATTAAAAAAAAAAAAATCTATGGAATAAAAAAACGCCAATACTGATCCCCCAACTAAGCCTCTTGCCTAGGGGTGTGCAAAAAAACCGCCCGAACCGAAAACCGAACCGAACCGGCCCGAACCGAACCGAAACCGGCGGTTTTTTTTAGCCCGGTTCGGTTTGCGGTTTAAGGATTTAAAAAACCGACATTATCGGTTCGGTTGTCGGTTTAGACAAAGAAAAAACCGACTCGAACCGAACCGAACCGACATCAATATTATATATTAAAAAACCCTTAAATATCTTTTATTTTTATATCCAAACACCATTAACCAACCTCCAAAACCGACCAAAACCGAAAACCGCCCTACAAAAAACCGACCAAAACTGAAAATCGGTTAAAATCGAACCGAAACCGAACCGAACCGAAACCGATATGAACCGAAACCGGCGGTTTTTTTCATCGTCGGTTCGGTTTCGGTCTGATTTTTTCCAAAACCGAACCGATCGGTTCGGTCTGAATTGCGGTCCAAAACCGAACCGAACCGAACCGAAACCTAGTGATATAAGATTGTCACTCGGACAGTCTTCGAATTGGATTGAGTTTTGTTCCAAGTTCGATCCCCAGCGCTGTTAAAATAATGCTTGGCCAGCGGACACCACGAACCACAAATGGAAATTAGTCGATGGGTGCGCAAGTTGGTCCGGACACCTCATGGTATGCTACAAAAAAAAAAATACTATCGGTGTTCGCGGTACGGTAAAAGCCCGTACTGTACCGTTTTGTACCGAAAATTAGTGGTAATGGTTTACATTTTTTATTTACCGAGACCGAAATTACCGAATTTTTTGTGGTTGATTTTGGTTTTAACATTTTTAAAACCGATTTACCGACTGTACCGTACCGAAACTAAATATCGAAATATCGTATTTTAATTGTGATGTTTATTTTAGGGTTTAATGTTTATATCTACTTATGGAGACGAGACAATTATGTAGCTTTTTATTATTATTATTATTATTTTAAATCTGCATATGAACGGGTTTATGCAAGTGGTACAAAAAAAATATCCTTATGTATCGAGTACTACTAAAATTATGGCAAAGAGAAATTTATCGAAACTACTGTATTGTTTGAATAAACGATTTTACCGCAAAAAAGCGATTTTACCGATGTACCGTGCGGTTTGATTTTGGTTTATGGGTTAGTGTACCGGCTGGTAAAACTGTTAATTTTGGTTTTTATGATTTTAAAGTTGGTATAGTCTATTTACCGACCAAAACCGATCGAAAACCAGCCGTAAAAAATACTAATCCCCCATTTTTATAACTCGTGTACAAGTATTGATTTCGATTATAAATATGTTTAGTGTTGATGTACAAAACTGGATTTGATCTAGTTATTTTAATCACAGATAAAAATGAGTAAGTAAATAAGACAATAGATTTTTAAAGTGGTTCAGCCTTAGGAGAATCGCATACGTCCACTGTTTTTGTATTACTGATTTGTTTGCCTGGAATTCTCGATAAGTGATTTTACCAAGAGATTCAGCCTGTCCCTCTAATGAGGAGATTATAATGTATTTATAGCCTTGACGCTTTACATGCGAAAGAATAATGCATAGCTGTCTGGTAGGCACGTACATCTGTACGATAATAATGCGCATTTAATGCATAGTTATCTTTCGGTTTTCTTGATGCGTACGCCACAAGTATTTGAGTTGCTCGGACCGCCTTAGTTGCTCGGACCGCCTTAGTTGCTCGGCTCTCTTGAGTTGTTCGGACCACTTGAGTTGTTCGGACCTCTTGAGTTGCTCGATCCTTATTCGTCCAAAGTCTGCATCATGCAAATGGACACATGTATTTTTATAATTGGTCCACGTCAGCAGATCAAATTTGGTATCAACAGAAGCCCCCAATGTTTCACAGTTCAATGCTGAGGAGGAGTGTGGAACATTCTTCTCGAAATATGATGAGATTAAATAGTTATCCTGAATTGTAGGAGTGTTTTCCTTATATTTAATTCCTAATTCATAGAATCAGACTTCATAAATATTTTGAATTTTTCCAGCTACTTCGGTTTTCGTTCCCCTTTTTCTCCTTTTAGCCGCCGGTAACGCAAACGTCTTTCTCTGTAATTCCCAAGGTAAGGTATTTAAGCGCTACAGAAAATCCTATCGTCTTTCACTTTTTCAAATTTGTCTCTTTGAACTATTCACTTTCTCTCTGTCTTGTGCTTTCGTTCTTTCCATCGTTTATTGACAACTGATCTCTATTTCCTCTGTAAGATTTTCTTCCTTCTTCTTTAATTTTCTTTATTCGCCATGGTTTATCATGTTGAGTCATTGGACAAATTTCGGTCTGATTTTTCAATCCCTTCATGGGTTATTTTGGAAGAACTATCTGGTCCTTCTGATTTATTTTCCTTGGCTGAGGGACACTGGTTCCCAAGTATCTTTATAGCCGAATGTGGCTTTTCTTTCCCACTAAATCCAATGTGTTAGGAGTTTTGCCAATATTTCGATATTGTACCTGCAAAAGTAGCTCCAAATACATAGAGGGTAGTTAACGGTGTACATAGATTAAATCAAATCCATGGGAATCACTTAAGAATCCCAGAAATTATGTATTGCTATAGATGGGTCACTAGCTATAGTACTTTTTATTTAAAAACTAGATTTTTAAATAGAGCTTTAGTGGTCAATCTTCCTGATACCAACAAAGACTATTTTGATCATGGGGTAGTGGTGAAAAATTGGCAACACCCTCCACTTTATGGAAATGATGTGTACCAAGGTCCCAAGTGTCCACCGTATGGCAATGGGATAGGTTATTTTTATTTTTATTTTATTTTTGAAATCATATTTTCTTCATGTTTGATAAAATGCTTCACTGACATTTGATTTTGTTTGTCACAGTTGATAGTAAAAGGAAACCCCCAAAAGAGATTGACGTCAATATAAAAAGATTAAAACTTATCTAAAGTTTGCATCAATTTGTTGCTGGAGAGCATATTAGGTTTGCATCTTATTTGCTGCAATATAGAACTTCGATCTCATCTTTCATTGCTCATCCTGTAATAGTTGACCTTGACCAAGTACCAGCTACTAATACTAGTGTGGAAGGTTCTTCTTCTAAATCAAATATCCCTATCAGCGATATAATGAAGAGAAGAAAAACTCCTTCCTTTTTCGACAAATCTGCTTCTCCTGCTGTGGAGGCAAAGAGAAGTAAAAAAGATGTCCCAGAAGAGGGGAAAAAGACTGTAGAGGTACCCCCTTCTGATGCTGCTAAGAAATTTAGTGAGAAGCCCCCAGTAGCTCCTAGCAAGATCGTTGAAAAGCCCCCTGTGGGCCCGAGCAAGGTTGTTGCTGCCATCCCTTCAAGTGATGTCGTTGTCATTTCCCCCACAAAGACAGCATCATTTATTGAGGACACTCTTGCTCCTCTAAGGACATTAAAAAAGAGTTTGTCTGAGAAACCTGTTGAACTTATCTTTCAATCTTCCAATGTTGAAAGTAATATTCCAACCTTCATTCCTCCGAGCTCCGCTGTTGGCTTAGTAAAATCTTGGACTATTCCAGAAGTCCATGACATTGAAAACACTCTTACTCGTGAGAGAGTTACTGCTATAGCTGCTCAACACATTGCCTCAGTAAGTATTATTGATCTAAACTTTCTACTTTTTAATACTATGTTCGTACATTGACTTAGAATTATTTCTTTTTTCAGCTGGTAACGTGTTTCAATAGCATTGTAAAAAGGGATGAAGCCATCAGGGCCTCCAGTTCCTCGGATGGAGTGGAAAAGGCTTTTACTGGATTAACCGAGTCTTTGAAAGACTGTCATCAGAAGTATGAGGAAAATAAAATCGCTTAGGAGAAGCAGGTTAAATCCGTTGATCAAGAGAGCGATCGAGATGCGGAGGACTCCAAGGAGTTGGAGAAGAAATTGAAAGAGTTTGAAAAGAAAACTAAAGAGCTTGAGGAGAAGCTCAAGAATGCTGAAGAGCTTGAGAATAAGCTCAAAACTGCTGAAGAGGAAGTTGGTAGACTTCATGAGGTTGATCGCCAGAAAAAGGAGGTGGAAGGGAAGTTGAAAGCTGCCGAGGAACTTCTTATTAAGAGGACTTCCTCGGAGAAGGAAAAAAGAAAACTTGCAGTTAAAAAGTCCTTCAGTGCTGGTTGGGACAAAGGCTGGAACAAAGGCCTGGATGCCATGTCCTCTCAAATGGAGTTTTCCAGCCTTAAATATTTCAGGGATGGATGGGTTGTAGCCCTGCAGGAGCTAAAAATCGCTGATAATTCTGAACTATTCAAGCGACACATTCATGGCCCTCCTACCTCTCCTGGAGAAGAAGAAGAGGACGAAGCTACCTCAGAAGAATCTTCCATGATAATTGGGGACCAGGTCCCTGCTATTGAACCTTGCTCCGAGTAGCCCCAACCAGCAAACATTTCTGTCGAGCAGCTTTCCTTGCCCTCCGAGCAACTAACCTCTTCGTCCAAGCCTTTCGAGGAAGTCTTAGGAAGCAAGGAGAAGGTGTAGAGATGTTCGGATCTTTCTTTTTATTTTTTTGTTGAATGTAATTTTGGGCTATGTACTTCTTCTTGTGATGAAATAAAATTTGAACTTTGGTTGTTCGTCTTGACTTTCCCTTGTCCTTACTCTGTTTGTATCATCATTGATTCTTTTTATTTCTTTCTCTTTGCTAGTTTATGGCCAGGATAGAGTTCCCATCGGCTCATGACACAGAGTTAATGAAAAAATGCAATGATTATTTTAAAGATGGTCATGGAGCTCTTAGTGAAGCTCAGATAATTAACATCCTTGGATCACGTGCTTCTGACCAAGCAATCGAAGCTTACCAGTACCTGAAGTTCTTACTTGATCGTGCCAGCGCCAATAATGTGGTATATTATGAGATGATTGAGGACCTCCAACAGCAATATAAAGAATCTGCAACCCTTCGTCATCAAGGATATGAGAAAAAATATCAATATTTAAGTGCTGACAAAGGGTACAACCAATTCATCTCTGCCTATGAGAAGAAGGAGAGTATTCTGAAGCTTGAAATAGAGGAGCACAGGAATATTGCCAAGCTGTTGGAGTAGGAGAACATTCTTTTGCTGGAAGAAATAGAGAAACTTAAATCCACTACATCTTCTTCGAGTACTTTAGTCCCTGTTAACGACGAACGTTTTTCTTTTTTGGAGATAGAAAATGCCAAACTTCTAGAAGAGTTGGAGACTTTGAAAAAGGCTGGTCCCTCCTCGTCTACTCGTGGACGAGAAATGTCTTCTTCTCGGGGATGAGCAAGGGCTGTTCGGATTTCAATTGAAGAGGTGAGGACTCAATCAACCTTGGAGAACCAAGCATTCCAGTTGGTGGCGAAGAACCAAGCTCTGGAGGATATGTCTAAAGAAATTCTGAACCTCTCTGAGAAACTTTCCAATCAAGCTTCTGCTCTGGAGAGTAAAGAGATTTTGGTGAAGAAGCTCAATGATAAACTTGAGATATTAACCTATCAATTCCATAAGCAACCCAGAGAATTTTGGATGGCTGGGTATAACGAAGCACTTTGTCATCTTAATGCTCGTTTAGAACAATCGAACAACGAAGGGTATAAACAGGGATGGTTGAATGCTCTTTGTGTTCTAAAACTAGAGAGAGGTAATTTCTTGTGGGATTACTATACTCCTGGAGTTCTTGATCTACCTGTCCCCCCTTTCAAGCTTGACCTTAGTTGGATTCCAGCCCGGGCTATTCCTCGTATTCTAATCTTCAAGTATCTTAATGATTATAGTCTTCATTCAAATTTTGAAATTTCTTGCCCAGAACATCTGCTTGATCATCCATTTATAATGAACATAAGAATGCTGCAAGATCTGAACTTCATAAATTCCCCTTATAGTCTTGATGATCCTCCAGCTGGGGTAGACCCTGTGTCAAAGGCAGAGGGAAAGAGACCCATAGAGTAGGATTTGTTTATGTAATGAACTTCATTCATATTACATATAATATGCAATTTATATCATATGTAATTTGTTCTGGTTTTAATGAAGAAATCTTTAGTTTTCTTTGCAATTTAATTGTCATTGATTTGGAAATATTTTCTTTTATTCACTAATAAACGCGTATGTATATCTGTAAAAAGACAAAAAAATGTCCTGTATTATTTTAAATTGCTGACCAACCGGAGTTGGTGATATAAAATTCTTGACCAACTGGAGTTGGTGGTAATTATATTGCCGATCAACCGGAGTTGGTTGTATTTATTTCCCGACCAATCGGAGTTGGTGGTAATTTTCTTCCCGACCAATCGGAGTTGGTGGTAATTATATTGCCGATCAACCTGAGTTGGTCATATTTGTTTCCCGACCAACCGGAGTTGGTGGTAATTTGCTTCCCGACCAATCGGAGTTGGTGGTAATTATATTGCCGATCAACCGGAGTTAGTCGTATTTGTTTCCCGACCAACCGGAGTTTGTGGTAATTTTCTTCTCGACCAATCGGAGTTGGTGGTAATTATATTGCCGATCAATCGGAGTTGGTCGTATTTGTTTACCGACCAACCGGAGTTGGTGGTAATTTGCTTCCCAACCAACTGGAGTTGGTGGTAATTATATTGCCGATCAACCGAAGTTGGTCGTATTTGTTTCCCGACCAATCGGAGTTGGTGGTAATTTGCTTCTCGACCAACCAGAGTTGGTGGTAATTATATTGCCGACCAACCGGAGTTGGTGGTATTTACTTCCCGACCAACCGGAGTTGGTGGTAATTGAATTGTGTAGTGTGTAGCACTAATATTCCAAAAAAATTTTAACGAACAAAGAAAAATGAAGAAACATCACTTTATTCATATTGAATAAATTGTATTACATAGAAATTTCAACTACTGATAATACTTTCGTAGATGTTCTGCATTCCATGCATTCTTGAGTTCTTCTCCTTCCAAGGTTTCAATCCTATATGTCCCTGGACGAAAAACTTCTGTCACTCTATAGGGTCCGTACCAGTTGGCTTCTAGTTTATTATGCTTTTGGATGACTTTCTTCAGCACATAATCCCCTTCCTTCAAATCACATTTCTTGACTCTTTTATTGTAGAACGAAACTGTTCGTTGTTGATACGCGACATTTCTTATACCTTCTTCTTCTCTGACTTCTTCTAGCATATCCAGATCTAATCTTCTCATCAAATCACTAATAGGAGAATTGAAATTAAGTACCCGATGTGTAGGTAGACCTAATTCAACAGGTATGACAGCTTCACTCCCAAATGCCAACATGTATGGGGACTCTCCAGTTGCTGTTCATGGTGTGGTGCGATATGCCCAAAGCACAGACTGTAGCTCATTAATCCAATTTGCCTTTGCATTATCCAGTCGTTTTTTCAAACCATTTAGCAATATTCTGTTTGTCACCTCAGTTTTTCCATTTCTTTGGGGATGGCCTGGTGCATAATGGACCTTCAGTACATTCGATTGATGACAATATGCTACAAATTCTTCATTGTCAAACTGGGTTCCATGGTCAGTAATAAACGCATGTGGGTGGCCGTATCTGCAAATTATACTTTTCCAAATAAATTGATAGACTTTGTTGTATGTCATATCAATGAGAGGCTCAGCTTCCACCCATTTAGTAAAATAATCCACTGTGACCACTAAGTATTTGAATCTTCCTTTAGTCGTTGGTAGTGGTCCGACCAAGTCTATTCCCCATATAGCGAATGTCCAAGGGGACGTGATGGGCGTTAGCAATGCTTGGGGAGTTCTTCGGACAGAGGAAAAGAGTTGACACTTATCGCATTTCTTGGCATAAGCTGCGCAATCAGCTCTCATCGTCGGCCAGTAATACCCTTGTTTGGTTATCCTTCGTTAGAGCGTCCGACCAGCTACATGGGCTCCACAAGACCCCTCATGAACCTCTTCGATTAAGTCCTTCACTTCAGAGGGATGCACACATCTTTGTAGCGCTGCTATAACTCCTCGTCTATATAAAATACCATTGGTTAATACATAACGAGCAGCTTTGAACTTTAATTTCTTAGTTGCGAGTTTATCAATTGGCAAAGTTCCATCTTCAATATAGGCCCTGATGGGATCCATCCATGATGGTCACAAGTCAAGAGTAATGAAGTTCATGTCCAGATCTTCGTCTATGCTCCGACCAGCTAGAATCTCTATTGGGATTGTTCTTCGTAGCTCGGTGCGTATGGCTGATGCTAATCGGGCTAGGGCATCTGCTTTGCATTCTCCAGTCTTGGTACTCTGACCAGCTGAACAGCAATAAAACCCGATATCAACTCCATTTCTTTTGCATGGTACTTGATCATTAACTCTCCCTTTGTTGCATATACTCCAAGAATCTGATTTACGATTAACTATGAATCGTTGAATACAACAATCTGCTCTGCTTTCATTGATCTGGCTAGACTTAAACCTACAATAATTGCTTCATATTCGGCCTCATTATTCGAATCTTTAAATTGAAAGCGCAGAGCATACTCCATATCGACTTCATCTGGACTTTTCAAAATAATCCCTGCTCCACTGCCTGCAGTGCATAAAGTGCCGTCTACATGCAAATTCCATATGGGTAACTGATCATTAAAATTTTTATCCAAGAGAGTTCCTTGGTGAAATATCTGGTAATTCCTCTTATCCTCCTCCAATACTTCTCGCTGCTCGTCAGTCATCTTTCCTTTCTCGCCTACCGAAGTAAGTTGGTCGGGATTTAATTTTGATGATCCTGTAACATCTACAGGTTGATCAGTTTTTAAATTCTGTTCTTCGGCGGCATTTTCTTGAGTAAACTCTGCGATAAAGTCTGCTACTGCTTGCCCTTTGAGCGACGACCTAGGCTCATAAATTATATCATATTCTCCGAGCTCCACTGCCCAATACATCAATCTTCCTAATTTCTCTAGTTTATGTAGAGCCTGCCTTAACGGCATATCAGTATACACAACTATAGTATGGGCTTGGAAGTAAGGTCTCATTCTTCTTCTAGCTTCAATCAGCGCTAATGCCAACTTCTCCAACCTTGGATATCTGATTTCTGCTCCTCGGAAAGCCTTGCTAGTGTAGTAGACTAGTTTCTGCACTCTATCCTCCACTCTTATTAATGCCGAGCTAACAGCATTCTCTGAGACTGCCAGATACAAGTATAATCTTTCTCCCATCACTGGTCTAGATAGCAAGGGAGGTGTTCCTAAGTACTTCTTCAGTTCTTGAAAGGCCTCCTCACATTCATCATTCCATTCAAATGTTTTTCGGAGTATTTTGAAGAATGGGAGACATCTATCTGTTGCTCGTGACACAAATCTGTTGAGTGCTGCTACTCGCCCTGTAAGACTTTGAACCTCCTTTTTTGTGGTAGGAGATCTTAACTCTAATAAGGCATTGATCTTCTCAGGATTTGCTTCAATTATACGTTGGTTGATAATATATCCGAGGAACATTCCTTCTCGAACTCCGAATATGCACTTAGCGGGATTCAACTTCATTTGATATTTCTCTAGTTGATCAAAGGTTTGACCCAAATCAACTAGATGATCACAACTTTCTTGCTCTTCGTCAGCATATCATCAACGTACACTTCCATGTTATGACTGATCTGCTCTGCAAACACCTTATTCATCAGTCGCTGATATGTTGCACTTTCATTTTTCAATCCAAAAGGCATAACATTATAATAATAAGTTCCCCCGAGGGTGATAAAAGAGGTACTCTCCCTGTCTTCAGGCTTCATTTTAATCTGGTTAGAACCAGAATAAGCATCCATGAAACTTAACAACTCGTGTCCCGAGGTGGCATCTACCAACTGATCGATTCGAGGTAAAGGAAAATGATCCTTTGGGCAGGCTTTATTAAGATCCGTGAAATCAACACACATCCTTCACTTGTTATTATTCTTCTTCACCATCACCACATTTGCTAACCAGTCTGGATATTTGACGTCTTTAATAAAACAGGCTTTCTGAAGCTTCTCGACCTCTTCCTGTATAGCTTGGTTCTTCTCAGGGCTGAACACTCTTCTTCTTTGCTTTATTGTCTTGATTTACTTTTTCACATTAAGCTCATGACATAGGAAGGTTGGGTCTATCCCCGGCATGTCTTCGTGATTCCATGCAAAAGTTTGTTTTCTGCTTCTTAGGAAAGCTATCAATTCCTGTTTTAGTGGGGCATCCAACGATGCACCGATTTGAGTTGTTCGTTCCGGGTGTTCATCATCCAGAATGATATTTTCAGTTGCTTCCACCACCTGGCCTTTTACAAGATGCGACTCGTCTCTAGGATCTAATGTTTTAATTTCTGCACCTTCATCCACTTGATAGGTAGTAGTCTTTTTCTTGGATTTCTCCAGTTCTTCCTGTTCGGTAGATGAATAGTAGCATTCTCGAGCTACTTTTTGGTCACCCTTCACCACTCCTACTCCAAAGTTGGTTGGAAATTTTAGGCATTGATGTACAGTAGATGGCACTGCTTCGAACTTTTTTAGATCTACCCTTCCCATGATAATATTGTAGGCTGATTGGACATTTTTATCCATTACAAAAAAGTGTACTCTTTCTGTTCGACAAGGGGGCCATGTACCGATTAACATATCCAACTTTATCGTCCCAAGTGGAAAAACTTTCTCGCCAGTAAAACCAAGGAGGGGCCTATGATATGGCTCCAACTGGGATAGCCTTAAATTCAAACTATCAAAATATGGGTAGAACATGATATCTGTCGAGCTGCCATTATCCACCAATACTCGTGAAATCACTACTTCCTTTATCCTCATTTTGATCACCAATGGGTCATCATGAGGATATAGCACACCTGTGAGGTCGTTCTTAGAGAAACCGATGACCAGTTTATCTTTGTTCACCTTTCTCAGGCGATCATCTTTAGCTAGATTTATTCATTGAATGTACGAACAAGCTTGAGCCTCATTGAGGTAAGCTTTCCTCTCTGTAGTAAGATTTCCACCTCCTGCATCTCCACCTGTAATTACATTGCAATCAAATGATCCAAAACGAATTAAAAATACCTCACGTTCTGGTTGTCTCGGTCTTTGGGGGAGATCGGGGTCATCTTCTGGATCATCTTCATGATCCCTTTTTTATCATCTTTTGCCCGAAGAGGAGATTTAGACCTTTGCCTTCCTCGTTCATTGGTTCGACCATCGTTTTGACGATCAACATACTTGGCCAATTTTCCTTGTCTAATGAGTACTTCAATTTCATTCTGAAGAGCTATGCAACGCTTGGTCGTGTGACCATGATCTTTGTGGAATTCGCAATATTTCGACTTGTTTCTCTTATCAAGATCTGCCTTCATTTTTGCTAGCCAGGCTAGGTCCTCACTATTCTTAATCTCTTCCAGAATGTGATTTATATCCACCTTCAAAGGAGTATAATTTCTGTATTTCTTCATCTGGTCCAATCCTTGCTTACCCTTTGATTGCCTGTTACCACCATTGTTCTTTTGATCATTCTTTTCGGTTTTACCATCTTCCATCTTGGTCTCCTTAATATCTGCGTTCTTCTTCGCAGCCATGGCTTCCTCGGCATTCATGATTTTAGCTGCTTTTTCCATCAGTTCCTCCATGGTCCTGGGTGGATCTTTGGCTAAAGTGTAGTACAACTTATTGGGCAATAGTCCACTCATCAAAGAAGTAATTGCAGTTTTCTCCTCATAATCAATTACTTCCAGTTTCTCATTATTGAAATGAGTAATGTAATCCCTGGTGCTTTCACCTGTCTTTTGTCTAACACTTAGCAAGTGTGCTACTCGTTTAACTGGCTTTGCTCCAAAATAAAAATTTCCAATAAAAAGTTATGCTAGCTGAAAGAAGGTTGCAATTTTTCCCCGAGGAAGGTTATTGTACCACATTTGAGCAGATTCGGTAAGAGTTCCTGAAAATTCCCTGCATCGCATCTCGTCTGGAACAGCATAGATATCAGCAGCTGCTTGGTATTTCTCTATATGGATAACAGGATCAGTTTTTCCATCGTATTTTGGTGTTACTACCGGGACTTTGAATTTTCAAGGTGTGGGAAAGTCCACAATCTCTTGTATGAATGGTGTTTCTCGGACAAAAGTCCTTTGTAGAGGATTCTTGGTTTTAACCATCTCCCCTAATCTATTCTCCAACCTTTGAATTGATCCCTTCTATGCATCATTTCCTTCCTCGATCTTATTGGTTCGAACAACTGATCGTGTTGAATTTGCCTCTTGGAATCTTTCATGACGAGCAGCTGGTCGTGATTGGGCTGAGCCTTCCTTTAAATCAGATGGTCGTTAAGAGTTCCTCGGCACAATCCTAGGGGGACTTCTATTACTCCTAGGACCCAAATGATCAAAAGGAGTGACTCTACTCAACCTTTCAAGAGCACTTGTCCTTTCTGGAGATAGAGTGATGTTTTGTTGAGTGTTTGTAGCTCGGACTGAGGAAGTCCGCCCAGGCTGATAAGAAGGATCATTAGATCTCTCAGTACGATATGAATCGGTGCGTCTGGATTGAGACTCCTCTGGTAATAACGTTCATCTTGAACGATTATTTCTCTAAACATTTCGTTATCCTGATTGGGCTGGCAGTCCACCTTGAACGGTTTGTATGAGTTGACGTATGGTTTCTTGCATGGCCATTTTCCCTTGAGCCAAATTAGCCATTATACCAACCAGATCTAAAAAAATTGGGGGAGCAGAAGGATTCGGGGGAATCCCAGTGTTTCGATTACTAGATTTCGGATTATAAGCCATTGATGATGAGTTATTTTTGATGAAAAACACCAATTACAGTCGTTTCCCACAGACGACGCCAATCTGTTGATGTAAAAAACTAGATTTGATCTAGTTATTTTAATCACAGATAAAAATGAGTAAGTAAATAAGACAATAGATTTTTAAAGTGGTTCAGCCTTAGGAGAATCGCATACGTCCACTGTTTTTGTATTACTGATTTGTTTGCCTGGAATTCTCGATAAGTGATTTTACCAAGAGATTCAGCCTGTCCCTCTAATGAGGAGATTATAATGTATTTATAGCCTTGACGCTATACATGCGAAAGAATAATGCATAGCTGTCTGGTAGGCACGTACATCTGTACGATAATAATGCGCATTTAATGCATAGTTATCTTTCGGTTTTCTTGATGCGTACGCCACAAGTATTTGAGTTGCTCGGACCGCCTTAGTTGCTCGGCTCTCTTGAGTTGTTCGGATCACTTGAGTTGTTCGGACCACTTGAGTTGTTCGGACCTCTTGAGTTGCTTGATCCTTATTCGTCCAAAGTCTGCATCATGCAAATGGACACATGTATTTTTATGATTGGTCCACGTCAGCAGATCAAATTTGGTATCAACATTTAGTTTAACTATTCCTATTTATATATTTTTTTGAACAAGTTTGACAGTAATTTGTTTTTTGGTCTTTTTCCGTACAAATTTTAAAATTAAATATCTTTCAAAATATATGTTTGCTTGAGACAAAATTATATATTTGAAAACAGTGGTGGAGGGAATATAGCGACAGGGGACGTGCCCCAATCATTTTTTTTATGGTAATGTATAGCTTTTCAAATTAGTATAGCTTTCCAGATTAATTGAAGGTGTTAATGAGTATAGCTTTCCAGATTAGTTTAGTTTATAAACTAACTTTAACTAATTTTTATATGTTGGTGTCCAAATATTTTGGCAGATGTTAGTGTATTTCCCAAAATTATAACCCTAAATTAGGTACTAATTCGTTTTCCCAAATAATACCCTAGATTGTATGTTAATTAATTTCTGATAATAATAATTTTTTCTATTGATTGCTAGCGTCTTGATAAATATTTCTCCAAAAGAGCCCGTGTAGAAGTTTTTCGCTTACTCTAACTGAAAATACCGAAAATGTCACGCCGCTTCATATTTTATATTTTAATTAGTATTTGTAATGAAAACTTCATATTTTGAATGCGCTTTTTAGTAGTGAAGTAGTACAGTTCGGTTTGTTCTATTTTATTGCTATGAATGTGTGAATATTGATCTCTGTTTAGACATTTGAATAACCCTAAAAAAAAATTGGGGGCCTACCGCCCTCGAACCCCCTTCCGTTATATTATTGTGCCCCACCCATTGAAAATTCCTGCCTCTACCACTGTTAGGAAAGGTCTCAACGAGATCTATCAAAAGAAATCTATGCATGATATATAATTCTGATGTTTGAAATTTTGCAGTGCAATTTCAGTGAGTTTTAGGTATAAAATTTTGCGACGCAAAATTTCAACATTTCGAAGTGAGAAATAGCATGGCAAAATTTCACACGGTGAAAATTTTCAAATTTCACATTATATATATAGAGGAAGTCTCCTATAAGGACTCTTTATGGTGTAGACTCCGGTACATAAAAAATGATTTTTTTGATGAAATTCCATGGATATGATCTTCACAGTGAGAAGATCATCTCTAATTTTTTTCACCTAAAAATTCAATTAAAAAGTGGGTGAAATGAGTTGATATGCAAAAAATGGTATAAATATGCATTTTCGACCATTGAAATTTTACCGATCATCTCATCCACGTTTTTATTGAATTTTTTGATAAAATTTTAAGTTACTTCTAGGCGAAACTTTAAAATGGTTTCTCGTTCAAATAAGGTCGTTCGAACAACTTCGAACGAGATTTTTGACGACTTGAGTTTTTTTTCCGTCTCGCGTGCCCTGACATCTCGTCAGGACACCTCGTTGGTGATGTCATTCGAATGAGGGAGCATTCTCATTCGAATGAGGCTTAATGTCATTCAAATGAACACTTCAAAATTTTTAAATCCATGACTTTCTTATCTGTTGTCAAGTTTTGGACCCTTGAATCTATTAGGTGTCAACCTCTAAAGGCATCAGATCATAAAAACATCTTTGGTGTGTTTTGTCTTGGGTTTTAAATGAATTTTTAGGTTTTGGGGGTTATAAGAAGAAAGAGGTGGTGGGTTATTCCCCCACTATTTTATATCAATCTCTCTCTCTCTCTCTCTCTCTCTCTCTCTCTCTCTCTAGATTCAAAAGTGTTTCATCTTCTCCAAGCCTCTCCCACCATTGTTACACCTTGCCACCACCACACTACACCATTTCCAAGTCTTATTCTTTATTTACAAACTTTATCAAGGGTAGACGTGGATTGTGTTAAATAAGATAAAGATTTTTGGAGATATTATTAGGGGGTTTTGAAGAAGAATGTAGAAGAAATCATGGAGTTTGTAGTGAGGTTTCATAGAGCTTTCAAGAAGAAAAGTTTAGTGGATCTAGACACCCTCTTTAAGGCCACCTTAGTAGGTGGCAGGTTGCTATCTTCTTCTACATTTCATCCACCATTGTTGGAGAGTCTTTGAGGTGGGAAAACTCTACTATTAGCTTAAGAACTCTATCTTGCATATTATTGGTCTTGTAGATAGAACTTGTGGAGTAGGATACATACATAATTTAAGAATGCAATTTCTTGTGGTTTAAGTGAAAAAAGGATGATTTACGAAATGTCCCAAGAGTTTTGAGATAAATGTTATATTTTAAGAAATATTTACAGCTAAACATTTTGTGGAGTAAAATGTTTGAAATAATATTGGTTTTGCTAAAAATATTTTATGGGTAATGCATAAAAGTTTTCTTGTGAAAAAATGGAATTTTAATAAAAATATATATTTACTTATGTTTTGAAGAAATAAATATGTCCTTTAGCTTGAAAAGCATGTTTATGCAAATATTATGACATTTGTAAAATGAACCATGCATTAAAACCATTTAATCGGATTTTTGGACTTAAAATCCATCTTCTCATTCATATAAGATTGTAGTATTTGATGATGAGCATATAAACAAGTTAATGAAGGTTTTATTGGGGTTTAAGCATGAAATAAGAAAAATAGAAATTTCAGCATTTAAAGTGTGTTAAAAGGTGTAGAAAATGTGATAAATGGATAGTTCAAGACTACATGTGGAAATAAAAGAAAATGTTATTTTCTTGTAAAGTAGTCTCCAAAATGCCAAATGATATCTTTGATAAAGAAAGTGATGAAATAAAGAGACTTATAACTTAGGAACCACTACACTAAATCCTGCGAATGGCCACGCCCAGTGGGCCGTAACCCACTCAATATTTGGCGTGACCATATTTATTATCACACTAAATTATCGATGCTCTAGAAGTGGTCACAACCCAAGTCCGTGACCACTGTGGTCGCGGACTTGTGCCGTGACTATGTCGTGACCATCTTAGCGCCAAACTCGCGCCAAAATTCCCTCCAAGCTTGGTCGCGGATTGGTCACGGCCCAAGTTCGTGACCCATAGCATGAGAAGAAGAGAGTACACACATTGAGGGTCACGACTTAGGGCCATGACCATTTCTAGGTGCGGGTCATGGCTATGGTTCGTGACCATCCTTCATTCAAGCACTAGGGTTGGTGTAGAAGGGTCGCGCATCACAAATTGAGGGTCACAGCTATGGGCCGTGACCATTTCTTGGTATGGCCACATGCGGATTAAATTCATATTGTCGCTATAAATAGTAAAGTTGCGTGACAAATAAATTTAAACGCATAACAATCCCACTTTAATACACGGGGCTTCAATTAAAGGAAATTTTACGCGAAATCTAGTTTTCGGAGCTCGAGGCCCGTTAATGGCGGAACACAACCCCGACCCTATTTATCTAGGCGAACGACATGGAAATAAACTAAATTACACTAATTAAACTAATTAAAAGAATAAATAAATAACTACAACTAATTAACAAGGCATGAAATTAAACTACAAAGCAAGAAATGAAGGGAAAACAACTATATTAATGGAGAGGATGATGAATTGTACAACTTACAAACCCAAATGGATGTCACCCCAAAGAGAAATGAACATGATATCTCAAAACACAAACCCTAAACTAAAATATCTCTTAAAACTAAGTATATCTCTTATTACAGCAAAAACCCTATATATAGTAAATTGGAAAACAAATAAAGAAGAAAGAAAAGAAAAGGAAGAAAGCTGTCAAAAATATAGGAGATCGATCGATTGACCCTGATAGTCAATCGATCGATGGTTCAAGAAAAATCCCACTGTCTTCGAAGTATGGAAAAAATTGAGGAGTCGATAGATCGATCCCTTTTGTTAATCGATCGATCCATCAGGTCTCAACCAAGCTCCCCTGTTATGATTTCTTTGTAATTCTCTTCCGCGAAAAGCCTCGTAACTTCTTCATTTGAAATCGTATTTGCAAACCGTTTGCAGCCACGTGAAGCATGTAAAGATGGATACAACTTTCGTGAAGAGATTGGGCTAGGTGCCCAAATATTAAAATGACTACATTGCCCTTGCGCGTGCGAATTTGTACGAAACTTCACCAGAATGCGTCCGAACTTCATACTAAGCATCCAAATACCAACAAAAGCTCAATTAACCCCTTCAAAACATGTTCACATAGAAATCCAAGGTTTTCTAGTTAATGAGCATAAATATAGGGACTAAGATATCCCAAGGGGCTAATAACACGTAAGTTAACGGGTGAAATATACATAATTTACATCGTATCACACCCTCAAGTTACACATTGTTAGTCCCTAGCAATGAAATAGGATATAACAAGAACTACAAGTAAACCAAAAATAGGTTACAAGTACAAAAATGGGATAAAAAAGGATAAGGACACTTTCGCGGGTGAACGATTGCATTTAGCGTATGCAATAAGTCGTTAAACTCCTAGGTTACCCTAGTGGACGAGTGTCGTCTCGTGAAGGTTTTCAGGGATGAAACCCACAAACATCATACAGTTTCCTAAAAATATGCCCAATCACATGCGACAAATTCAACAACAACAAAAAAGATTTCAAACGCGTTATTAGCATATTAAAGGAATTCAAGCTAAAGTCCGTTGTTATTAACATGTTGAATGCACCTTATAGAATTAAAACTTTAAAAGTGGTAGGGGGGATAACATGCATAGTATGATTTGGCTAAAACTTAAATAAACCGAATAAACATTAAAGCAAGCATATATTCAATCCTCATGGGCATTACGCTCATCAAATGAAATCACTCGAAACACGGAGGTAATACACGGGACATGTGGGCATAAAGAGCAATTGTAAATGGAAACTAGGCCGCACACATCTCACAAATGAAGAACGCTATATAGGAAATGAAAAATTGTAATCTCAATGAAAGATACCGCTCATTAAAGGAGGCAGAATGCATTTTCATAGATTATCAAAACTATTATGACTTTTAAATTGAACTCACCCTAAGATCACATAGGACTTGTATAGGGTTGTAATGTAGGCTAGACTTGGGTATGAAATGAAAGGAATGTATGTACGGATTCAAAGTGTTTGGAATGAAAACTTGGAATAATGGGGAAAATGTGGGCAATATGAAAAAATGGAAAGCAAGTTCCCTAATAAATCATTAAATGTAACAATTGGAGAGCAACAGGGATTATTGAAGTATATACAACATATACAAACTTTCTCTTTTTTTACTTTTCTTCTTTTACCATATTTTTCATTTGTTTTTCTCTTTTTCTTTTGTTTTTCATTACAATTTCTTCCTTTCTCATTCTTTTCATGCTGAAATTGTAACCACACTACACAACATCATTCAATCCCAAGAAACATTCCAAACAAAGGTAAGGAAGGTAATATGTATGGTTTTAACACCAATTTGGAGTTGGTTATGGTATTTGGGGTAATGAAATGAAAGGTTAATATTTAGGCTCAAAGGGGTAGACTAGGGGAATAAGGTGAGATTAATGATAATATGGGTGATATAACAAAGTTTGCCTATGATCATTTCATAAAGTCTATGCAATTCTCGAGTCAAAACAGTATTATGAAAATCATGATCAAGTAACACATTTCAAGATATACACTCAATTAATGAACGATCAATGAAAGAATAGAGATTACTGACGAATTCGACGTTTTCAATGAGGAAAGAATAGTGTATACACTCACAAATAAACGTGAGTCTCTAATCTCACACGGTGTAAGTATATACAATGCAACAAGAGATTACCAAGTTATAAAAATCTTAAACCAAATCAATATAACAAGAAAAACGCATGTGATCATGGGGTTAAAGTTTCATTCATGAAGCTATTCATAATATAAAGTTTACGCCTCATCAAAAATGGCGTCGTTGCCGGGGAGTGTGTTTTAGATTGTAATTATTTTATTATTTCTTAGTATTTTTTCTTTTATATTTGTATTCTTTATTTTACCCTTTCTTTTTCACTTGTGCTATATTGTTTTGAGAAATTGAAATTTTGGTACTTGTCGCTTTTGTCGAATTGCCTATTGTGAAATGTCTCACTATAACTCTTTAGATAACCTTAATTGTTATGAGAATATTTTTCCAAGTTATACTCACAATACTGTGCGAGAATGCCTACAAATTCTTGAAAATGAGCGCCCTGAGTGTGAAATTCAAGAAGTTGTAAGTAGTCCCTCATTGTCTTGGGAACAAACTTTGCATGGTGGGAATAAGGAATTGAAGGATGAAGTAGATATTTATGATTTTTGGACAAATAAAAATGTCCAACTCGATGAGATCATTTCTTCTTCAAAAATATCGATTGAGGTTGAAACTTACGTTTCACCTACACCCGTTTTTGAGGAAGAAATAATTGAGAGTGATCCAAGAACTGTCGATTGTCATTCACTTCCTTTATTCCCTACTATTCTCGAACCATTAAATTTATCAGAATAACCGGTTGAAAGTCTTGAGGACCTTGACCCGATTCTTGAACGAGACTGTTATTTTGAGATGGTTCATCTCATGGGCTATTCTCTTGCACTAGCCCCACCTCCCCTTCCAATTTAAGAACCTTGGGGATGTGATTTTAATTTTCTCGAGATCAATGTGGTATTATCACCCTTAAAATCCAATCCCCCCATCACCCCACGAAAAATTTTAATTGGTGATGGTTCATTTCTTATGCCTTACACATGCCTTCCGTTTTTTAAACGGAATTCCTATTTTTCGGGAGGCATGATTTCTTTGGAGGATCCACCATTTATCTTTCAAAGCCAAATTGTATTTTGGGTGGATCCTCAACTATTTAGACTTCTAGTGCATAGTTAGTGTGTAGTCTAAATAGTAGGTTGTAAATAGTTAGATTTTTAATCTTTCTTTCTTTCTTTTTTCTTTCCTTTTAATTATAGTCTATTGTATTTAGTTAAACTTGTTATTATTATTTTTCGTTATGCTCGGTACTAACTTATTTTGTAGATTCTTTGGACTCGTACTTATCGGAGATCGCTCCAAGTTTGGGTAATATCATTATTTTCCTATCTTTGTGTTGTGTTCTTAATGCACATTGAGGACAATGCAACATTTAAGTTGGGGGTGTAGTATATTTTTATCCATTTCTTTGTGTATTCCATTGGTTTGCTTACTTTCTAGTTACTAAGTATGCCTTTTTGTGAAAAAAAATAAATATATTTTCATTATTTTTTCTCCTTTGTTGGGTATTTTTCCTTGTTTCTGATGATAAATTTCAATAATTGCCCAATCCAATAGATAACCCAATGATGCATGTTCTCGATTTTATAAGTTATTCGACTTCAGTCCTCAAATCATTGATATTGTGAATAACTTCATGAATTAAACTTTATCCCTTGAGCACACACAGTTTTCTTGTTATATTTATTTGGTTTAAGATTTTTATAACTTGGTAATATTTTGTTTCATTGTATATACTTACACCGAGTAAGCTTTGTACCTTTCATCATTTGTAAGTATATACACTATTCTTTCCTCTTTGAAAACGTTGAATTCGTCGGTAATCTCACTATTCTTTCATTTATTGTTTAATAATTAAGTTTATATCTTGAAATGTGTTACTTAAGCATGATTTTCTGATATTGTTTTGACTCGAGAATTGCGTAAACTTTATGAAATGATCATATGCCATCTTTGTTATATCACCCATATTAGCCTTACCTCGCCTTATATATTTTCTCTAGTCAACCCCTTTGAGCCTAAATAGTAGCCTTTCATTTCAATACCCAAAATCCCATAATCAACGCCACATTGGAGTTATAAACCATATACTACCTTCCTTACCTTTGTTTGGAATGTTGCTTGGGATTGAATGATGTTATGTCTCGTTGTTGCAAGTAAGCATGTGAGAGTGAGAAAAGTGAAGAAAAAAGTGAAAGTGAAAAAGAAAAAGAAAAAAGCAAAAGAAAAGAAAAAAAAACATGAGAAAAAGTAGAAAAGAAATGAAAAGAGAAAGTTTGTATATGTTGTATTTAGTGTTCAATAATCCCTGTCGCTCTCCAATTTCACATTTAATGATTGTTTTGGAACTTGTTTTTCAATTTTTGATATTGCCCGCATGTTTCCATTATCCCGAGTTTTCACTCTGAATATTTTGAATCCATACATATATCCTTCATTTCGTACCCTAGCCTAGCCTACATTACAACCCTATACAAGTCCTATGTGATCTTAGGGTGAGTTCAATTTAAAAGTTATAATAGTTTTGATAATCTATAAAAATACATTTTGCCTCCTTTAATGAGCAGTATATTTCATTGAGATTACAAGTTTTTATTTCCTATATAGCATTCTTCATTTGTGACATGTGTGTGTCCTAGTTTCCATTTACAATTAATCTTTAGGCCCACATGTCCCATGTATTACCTCCCTGTTTTGAGTGAATTCATTTGATGAGTGTAATGCCCGTGAGGATTGACTTATATGCATGATTTTATGTTTATTCGGTTTATTTACGTTTTGGACAAATCATACTATGCGTGTGCTCTCCCCCCTCCCACTGTTAAAATTTTAATTCTATGAGGTGCATTCAACATGTTACTAACAACTTACTCTAGTTTGAATTCGTTCGATAGGCTAATAACATGTTTGAAATATTTTTCGTTGTTGTGTGAGTTTATCGCATGTTGGGTTGGGCATATTTCGAGGAAACTATTTGATATTTGTGGGATTCATCTCTAAAAACCGTCACGAGATGACACCCGTCCACTAGGTAACCTAGGGATGTAACGGCTTATTGCATATGCTAAATGCAATCGTTCGCTCACGAAAGTCGTATTCATCCCCCTTTTACGTATCTCCTTTTTGTGGTTTGCTTGTAATTCTTTTAGCTTTGCATTTCATTGCTATGGACTAGCAATGTGTAAGTTAGGGGGTGTGATTCGACACAAATATTGTATGTTTCACCCCTTATACTTATGCATTTTAGCCCCCTTGAGTACCTTAATTCCTATATTTATGCTCGTTAACCAGACGACCTCCGTTTTATATGTTAAAATGCTATATGAGGTAGAATTGGGCTTTTGTAGGTATTTTGGTGATTAGTGTGAAGTTTGGTAGCTTTTCAGAAATGTTTCACTGATTATTGCAACTTCGGAGGCATTTTAATAATTTCATCATTCAGATTTTTATCCCGAACTCTACACGAAAGTTGAATCCCTTTTATTTCTCTTCGTGTGGCTGCCGACGGTGCATGATTTTGATGTATAATGAGAGTGTTATGGCATTTTTAGGATGGTTTTATCTTCAAAATCACACTCAAGGTCACATTCAAGGACACTTTAGTCATTTCATAATTTGTTTTTTTGGCCTAATGTTTTCTTGGATGTTATATTCCTCTGTGTTATCTTCGCGTAGCCTTTAACCGTATCCAATTCCGAGTTATAACGAAGAAGTTACAATATTTTTCGTAAAGTTGGACAAAGTTGAGAATTCATCACTGTCAGGTGCGAATCGATTCACACCTTGCGAATCGATTCAGGTGAAAATCCACAAATTTCAATTTTTTTAAGTTGGTTTTTGGTGGGGTATATGTATACAAACATTGTATTAAGTGTGGGGATAATTTTTAGACTGGAGGGGATTCATATTTAGGTTGGAAGAGGGAATTTTGAGTGGGAGCTTCTCTGTCATAGGGTTTGTGCCATTTGGATATTGTAAGCTACTATTCACTTTCTTCTCCATTAATATAGTTTCCATTATTGTATTTTCTTGCTTTAAGCTTCGTTATTTCTTTTATTTCTTGCTTTCTTAATTATTTACATGTCAAGATAAATTGTTTTAGTGTATAAATTTCTTGTTTACTTAGTTAATTATTGTTTAAATTAGTTTAATTCACATCTAGTCAGTAGATCACGGGTCGGGGTTGAGTTTTCGCCATTAATGGGTATTGAGCTCCGAAAATTAGGTTTTGTGTAAAATTACATTTAATCGAAACCTCGCGTATCAAAATTGGTTTATTATGCGTTTAACTTTCTTTGTTACCCAACGTTAGTGTTTATAGCGATAATCCGATTTTAAGACGCGTGTGACCATTTTTTATTAAATGTTTTATCTCGCAACTTTGAGTTAAATTTCTTCTTGTAGGATGTTCATGATTGACTAAAAATGCTCAGTTAAATATTTTCAAACCAACATTCTAATTATTAGTTGTTCAACCCATGGTGGGGACGCGATCTCGACTCTCATTTTATTATTTTTTGTTTAGTGTTAACTTCTTCCTTTTTCCCTTTTTCACCATTTCCAACCTATCACCTGTTACATTTTTATTCTTGAAATAATAAATCAATTAAAATCTAAAATTCAATCTCTCTATGGATCCTCGATACCCGACTTACCGTTGTGCTTACTTGTCAAGTGTAGTTGTAGTTTAGCTTTTTTGCACTGAGTCGTTGACCCGATAACAACGATTTGCATATTACACGACTCACGGTTCATGCTCGATCAATAATGTCAATATAGGTATATACCTGGGCAATTATCGATTATAAGTTAAATCTCGTAAGCTGTGATGAGAGTTAATAACAATTTGTGGTAAGTGTGTTATGTGTGTGATAATGATAGCGGTGTGTTGTAAGAGTGAACCCTAAATAGTCTTCCATGATAGGGTTTTAGAGAGTATGATGTAACTTTGAGGAATAGGATCCTTAGTGATGTCGGTGACGTATAGCTAGAGGCTTATAGGTTGTAAACGACGTCCTATACCTTGCAAGAATCCTTAGCAGTGTTAGTCCATGGTCTGATGCGTAGTTTAGTATTTCAGCCATTTGGAAGAAGGTTTTAAGCCCCTTATTAGGTATCGAGAAGTAACTTGTAGGTTAGACTTATGTCAGAGTCTCGGTAAAAACAGAGATAAGATTCTTGTCTAGGTGTTATAGCCCATTCTATCGATCGAGTGATGCAGGAATGCGATATGGTTTTGGTGTGTATATAATCTAAAGAAGTCCTTAGAATGTCCTTGGGACTCATTTCATGTGGCTCTTTTGGGAATGGGAGTCGATTTAATGTGATGACTTGAGGTGTTAGATGATTGTAGTTCCCCATTTATAGAGACTTATAGGCTAGTATTTTGCTGAATATCTAATAGTCATTTGACATGAATATTGGGAAATCGGTAAAGCGTACCTGCAATGGGGAAATCATGGGAGATGAAATCTTGTCAAGTCCTTAGTGACAATTACGTTGTAGTATGCTTGGTGTCCTTAGGAAACTGGTTAAGTTCGACATCATGGAAGGTTTGTGTTCTAATAAGGTCATATTGGGAGTCATATGATGATACCAGGTTATTGGTAAAATTTTACGGAGTCGAATAGTGTACGTGCTAGGTATTGTCATTCAAATTGGCACAGATGAGTGATGTGACCTTGTGAGAGAATTTGGAGACTTGTGATATGTTAGGGCGTGATGCTCGGTTGCCATAGGATGACTAGTGTGGAAAGTGTTGTATGTGATTTTGATGAATATTAGGAAATGAATTGGGGACAGATTGACACTGTCATAATAGGAACTTGAAATATAGCACCCCAAAAGGGATATGGAAAAATGATTAGGATATCAACATGTGTCGACTTTATAATTTAGAATAGCCCTAGAAGGGAATAAACTAGTTCTTGGAACATCTTACAAAATTGGTACGAATTAGGAGGCATAGTTTTGTATGATACTCACTACCCTTAGAGTGTTAATGGAGACGGTGTGACCATCACGTAAATCCATTTTGGGTAGAACCTGGAGATAGGCACAGTAACGACCTCGCGTCATTATAGTTTATAATAGGGAGAATATTTTTATCAGTTGGGCATTGCTTAATGAGACATTGGGGATTGATCATGGTACGATAAAGTCGATAATGACTTAGGTGTGTTAGGTTGGTCACGACATCACGTTAACTAGAGATATGGACTTGGTCGACATTGACAAGGACGTTAGGCATTAGCCAACCAGAGTGGTTCGCATCTATCAAGGATGTAAGGAGGGAAGTCCAACATTTGACTTTCGAAAGGATAATAGGTTCATATGTCACCTTCGTCTCGAGGAGACGATTGGTCCTTGAACCAATTCGTTATGGTTGGTGACTCAAGATAGGGTACGGGTGTACTAGGATTGAGTGAGAGCTCCTAGAAGGAGTCATAGACTTCGAGGGTATGGCACAGGTTTGCCTTTTGTAGACCGTATCCATTGCATGAGAATAGGGTTTTCTCAGAATGGTTGTTTGTTCATTTTGATTCATTTTGTTCCTTCATTTTTGGTAGTGGAGGATTGTATTACTTCAGTTCCGATACTTGAGGATGATTTCCTTTTAATTTTGGCATCTCAGTGTTGCTCCATGTTCATGATAGTCATAGTGCAGTTTGTCTTAGTATGGGTGCGGATGGACCTGGTGTGGTTATTTTAGCATGGCAACTGGGCGCGATCTTGTTTGTAATATTCCTTTCTATGCACGAGTTATGTATGAGTGTGATTGCACATTCTACCACATGATTTACTCATAGTACCCTTTTACTTTAAACGAATGACCTTATGGATAGGTCGACATGGAAATTAGCAGATCAGGATGTAAAGAGCGAGATAATGAATCGAGGATAGTGTATAGCTCTAGAACTAGAGAAAACATAGCACACAATATTATTTTCCCTTAGTGAGTGGATTGGTGTAATACTCATGTGATTTTTCCATATTTAGACGCCTAGAATGATCCTTGGTTCATAGCAAGATCTTGTAGGAGGTGTCACTCGGATGCATAATTTGGATCTCAATTGGCTTGTTTCCCCTCTAGGTGAGAGACTAGCGATGTGAGGTTAGTATCAAGTTTAAGTGAATTTGTGTGTCCAGGAAGACCCAGACATTCGATCGAATGGGATATGTTGTCCTAAGATTGAAACAAATTACTACGATGAATTGGGTAATTTATTACATGTCATTTTCTCTTGAGCGAGTCTCGATCCCTAGAGAGGGTACTCAGTAGACACGCCAATGTACTTGGGTGTTAGAAAACAAGTATTAAGAGTTGTTTGAGCGTGATCATTGAGTAAGGGGAGGTTCGAGGACTTTAATGTAATTTTGATGGCTCGCCTAATGGTAAAGGTTAGAACATGCTTAATGTCAATCTCTTTAGTGATATCCCCTCGACGAAGGGCTTATGATGACCTTTTGGTGATTGAGGACTTCGATGACTTATCCTTAAATGATTCCTATGATTTATAGCGAGGATTGATAATCCCGAGATTTGTGGAATTTGTGGATTAATAATTTTGAGGATCAAATTCCCTAAGGAGGGAAGAATGTAATACCCGTGCCCTTGATTTTATCATTTTCATTGTAAAAGTTGTATTATATATGAATATGGAGATTTAATCATCATCACGACCTTCGTGCTTGTCAAATCGAATTTACATAATTTAAATTTAATTCTAGAAAATCAGAGGTCATTCGAATGAGGGCCTTCTTTTTGGGATGAGTTCATTCAAACGACTCCGAATAAGACTTTTGATGACTTGAGTTGTTGCCTTGTCTCATGCGCCCTGACATCTCGTTAGGGCACCTAATTGGTGATGTCATTCGAATGAGGGAGCATTCTCGTTCGAACGAGGCTTATTGTCTTTCAAACGATAACTTTTAAATTTTTATAATTCGAGACTTTCTTGTGTATTATCGAGCTTTGGACCCTTGAATCTATGAGGTGTCAACCTCTAAAGGCATCAGATCGTAATAACGTATTTGGTGTGTTTTGGCTTGTGTTTTAAATTAATTTTCATGGGTTTGGGGCTATAAGAAGAGATAGGTGGTGGGTGATTCCCTCGCCATTTTATATCATCATTTACCTCTCTCTCTCTCTTTAGTTTCAAGAGTGTTTCCTCTTCCCCAAGCCTCTCCCACCATTGTTACACCTTCCCACCACCATACTACACCATTTTAATGCCTTATTCTTTCTTTACAAACTTTATCAAGGGTAGAAGTGGGTTGGGTTTTTTAAATCCATCTCAATTGATAATTAATTAATAATGGAAAAGAAACAAAATTCACATGAAAATGATATTTTACTTCTTCCATCCAACGTAACGAGTAAAACATCGGGTACGACTCATGCAAAATGAAGGTTTCTAAAACACCCATAAAGAAAGAAAGAATTATTAAAGGAAAATATTAAGTACAATTAAAACATAACCCTTCTTAATAAAAATTATACATTTTATTTTCCTCATTTAATCTCATCCATGACCTTACAACATCTCAACCACCTAATTAATTCTATATGATCTAGACAGAAGAATACAAATGTGGTAACTATGAAGAGAGGAATATTGAACATTAGAGAATCCAACATTTGTAAATTAAATGGAGTGACTTTGACTACACATGTTTATGGGGGTGATTACAAAGAAATAATTTTCCATACACTTGTTTTTGTATTAAGAAATAAGAATGTTAGCCATATAAATGAAAAGAATTAAGTTAAAATTAAAACATCATTCATCATATGTCCAAATCATTATTTTATTTCTTCATTACAAGCCTTTAATTTTTGAACTACATACACTATTTGAGATGTAACCTCTCCTAAAATACGTTTCATCCAGAATATAATGATACACTTTATAAATGGAGATTAAAATATGAAAAACGCAATAATTTAGACTCGAGCCAAAAAAATAATGAACTTCGATCCTTCTCGATGTAAGCAATAATGAAACTATAGATGTTTAGGATATGAATATAGACCAAATGCTTTAGATTCTTTAGATATATAGTTCCAAGGTCCAAAAATTAATGAATATGGAAAATGTAAAATGATGGGAAAAACCCTAAAACTTATAGATTTTTTATAGCTTCTATTGTTTATACATATCAAAGACCTACACTATCAAACTATTAAAAAAAATACAAGATGAATTAATAGGTTGAATAAAAGAAACACAAACAAAATGAATCTTATATTGAAATCACAAAAGCCGTTAATCGCACAAATAAACGTTTCTTAAAGATGGAGAAACCTCGTTTGAAAAACTAAATCATAGCCAAAAAATAATCAAAATCTAAAATATCAGAAAATGCACGAATGTAAGACTAGATAACTCCAACTCCACAAGCCCCACTATCAAACCTTGACAAAAGTAAATGAAATAGATCGAAAAAATAGATATTGAGGCAAACAAAGGTGGAAAATAATCTAGTGTACCTTCTTGGATGACAGAGAATTCAAATATGTTATGTTATGGGGTGTGGGTGGGATAATAGAGGATGAAAGAGGGTTATGCGCTGGGGAGTATGAAGGAAACAATGTTAGTTTTGAAATTAAAGTAAAAATTGTGTGGAAGGATCTCTACCATTTATGATAATTGACATAGGAGTTGATCATGGTCGCAGGGGACTATCTGGGCGGAAAAACTTGAGACATCTGATTAATTTTATAAGTGGGGAATAGAAAAACACATAGATCCCATATTATATGGATGTATAAAAATGAATGGGTACCTTAAAATACCCAAAAATATCAACTGCGAACACAGACTGTAACAAATTGCCTAGATCACTTCATCAATTATGAGATTCAAGCCCCTTTTTAATGCATAACTAATACATCAACCACACGGTTTAACATCTCGTTGTAATGATTTCCATGTCCAAATTATCAATCACAAAATTGATCACATAACTGCAAGATTGATGATATAAATGCATGATTGATCTATCTACAAACCTGTCCTATAAAACTCATATGTTGCTACACCTGTCCCATTTCAGCCTCATCAAAGAACCACATATCCCAAAATATAAGCTGCACGATTGATTAATCTTTTAAATGCAGGATTGATGGCTTCACTCTGGCAGCTATAAAAAGGGGTCCCATCCCATTGGAAAAGGTACCCTAAAACCCAACGTTGATTCAATTTTCTAACTTTTTTCAACCCCGAGCATCTTAGAATATTCAGTTACGTCTAAAATCTCAAGAATTTTTAGATTCTAAAAATGTATACCTTTATGCGCATCCCACGAAGACTAGCCCGTCGAAATGAATATTTATTCGATGGTGCCACTTCATAAGGTAATTCCCCGGAAAAACTCATCTCATGCTAAAAAGGTAAAATATAAGCCCGGGTTAATATCATAAATGAATATTGTGATATATAAATATATATATATCTGCCTAAATAATTTCGTCTGACCCCCGTCAAGTGATCGAGTATGCATTTTACAATGTTTATATTTTAAAGTTTTATTTTTTCCACCACCTCTACTTGTCGAGCTAAATAACATACGCATATGTAAAATTATGGAAATTAAAATAGGTAGAAATATGAACAGCATGAAAACACACTTTCAAAACCGTTTTTAAGAAAGTGTCAGTGAACCGAGATATTCTCCATCTTTGCTAAAAATAATTTTGAAAATCATACTACTTTTCACCACTTCTCCAAAGTAAACACTTATGTATTAATGACGGCACCCACGAATCTGTGTTTTCCTAGAATACTTATCAAACACCCATATTTGATTACGTACATTTAACATGCAAATATAACACTCAAGTTCATAAATAAAGAACTAGGCTCTATATACTATAAAATTTATTCCTAGTATCCCACAGCCTAACCCGTAAATATGTCCCTTTCATTTGAACTACGTTGGTTTGATCCCATGGCATACTGGGTACGTAGGTGCAATCAAAGATGCACTCATGATCCCAAGCCTTATAATATGTCTCTTGACGTATTATCTTTAGGTGTGCTCCATCTTTAGTAAATACTCCATTTCTCATATGAACTGATCATCTCTATCACTTCGGATCAGCCCAAGTCTCTATGAGACCTTCGAGATTTCCTCCGTCACATAAGGAATACTTATATCTCTCTCAGTGACTTTTGGTCCACTCCAATCCAAAATCTTCATGTTAAAGTCATCCTCTCACCTCTAAAACGTGAAAGCTTTTACACACACCCGAGACCCATAGCCATAGTAAGTGAAACATGTCTAAAACATTACATCATTCACATTCGAAGACCAACCCAAAGGTTTAAAAACACATTTGTGGTAGTGATCACATGATAATGGATTTGAATGTTCTTATGAGAGACTCTAGTTCCATACCTATTCTTTACCCATATTAGAGTCAACCTCATGTCTCCTAAATATCCACCCACTATCCCAAGCCAAGTTGTCTCACTTGAACACACATCACGTTGGAAGTTTTTTATGTGGATCATCGAAAAATCGAACTATGTAGGCTTCGATCTCAAGGCTACACAAGTACATAAGCACAATACCATAAAAGCGTAGACAATATGTCGCTTGATTTATTTCCTCCAAAAAGATGCTCCCACCTCTAACTTCCATCACTATTCAATAAACGAGGTATCAAACTATCTCAAGTAATGAATTCTCGTACATAACCATACACATTAATGACCTCCCATTACATATGTATAGTTTTCTAGCACCCATTCATATAATAACAAAAGACCCCCCATTACTCGAATACATTTTCATATACAAGTATTCTTATGTACCCACATCGATTTAGTAACGTCCCTACACCTCTCACTTCACCATTTCTCTAACTAAGTATATATCTATATTTTGGCATTTTCAAATTAGGGTATCTCAACATGTTCTAATATTGACTAAAATTAAGTATATGTTTAAAGTGACATAATAATTATACAAATTAAAAAGCATAAACCACAAGTGGGGTCCGTAATACCGTCCCCGCTTGTAACTTGATTCCCAAACCTATGCCAAAAATCTCAGGATCATTCGCATTCTACAAACGACCTTATGGTAAACCTAAAAGTTTTGACCCTAACCATTTTTTTTGTTCTCATACAAAATAAATTGGCGAATGTGAACAACGAAAACGCCTTGTATGAAGAAATAGGCTTACGCCTAAACTGGATTGTGCAACAAAATTGGATATTGCGTCGAACTCCGTCAAGGGGCACGATCATAAAAAGCGCAACCTTAGGGGGGAAATGGCAGACCGAGAGACAATAAATATCATATATTCGTAGGTCACACACTCTAGAACCACATGCAAACCAGCTTAAAACTCCTCCCTTGCCCACACACGCACCACACATCCCTTTCCCCCTCAAGTCCCCTTCGGGGCCATGAAGACCACAGCCAGCCATCAAGCAAATTTTCTCGAATTATGGGATCAGCAACCATTATTCATTACTAGGTCACCCTCAGGAAAACGAGCAAGTTGAACTAACAAACTTGATCTTTTTCATAATTTTGAAGAAAAAGATGAAGAAAGAAAAAGGTCTATGTGTTGAAGATATACCAAACATCTTATGGGAGTACATAACCACAATCAGAGTGTGCCTCTCGATGGTATCTAGCAAAATAAAACTCAATTCGCCGAATTCAAGAAAAAGGTTTGTTGATTTATTATTATAAAAGGGTTCAACAATAAAGAAGTCTCCATAAAAAATATTTTCTGAGATTTTATAATCCCAAATGTTATTTTCTTAAATGAGATAAGGACTCTAAAAAGTGCAGAAAAATTAAAATAGGCACATGACAGGATGTGTGATGAAATCCCCACTAACGCGAAAAACCTCAGACTGATTAGAATGAAAAATGCATTATGATAGAGTTTTACAGCTATAAGACATGGAGTTACAATCACAAGACACCATGACCGACTAAACACTCTTTTCCACCATATTCTCCATAGAGAGCACCAACAGTTGGAGAATGCTGCGTAACATTGACAGGTTTTGGTCTGTAACTAATGCCTTCAAATATTGCACCAAACCTTTCTTCTTTAAAGTTGAATTTTTTCTTTTATTCTGAGATGGATCCTTCAAGCAACCAAAATGCTACACCAAGGATTTTAAGGGAATCCTAAGAGACATGTGTGTTTCGTTGTATTGAAAATGTGTTGTGCTTATATATCTCATAAACGAGTATTCCAAGCCAAGGAAGGGAAAATATATACTCACTAATGAAGACTAGATTTGAAAAAAAGGTTAGTAAATCTTCCTTGATTAAGATAATCTCTTGAAGGAATCAAAGAAGAGTGAAAAAATCTACTTTCAAATGTATGAAATATTTTGATCTGCAAAATTATTTTTTCAAAAGGTCTTGCTCTTTTTATCTTAGTCTGGAAGAACTAAAGACACTTAACTTATAGCTTTTGGATTTTGAAAATGGTTAAATTCTCAAATAATATGTGTCACATTCTTGTGGTGTCAAATAGTCACTTAAAGATGTTAGTCACCTAAAAGGTTATAATCGACACACAAAACAAGAATATTTCAAAGAAGAACTTGTGCAAAAAGTGACGCTAGGCACTGTCAGATGCATATCTTCGCAGTGTCGCTACAATGAGGAAAATCCTGGTTGGAGTGAATATGAAGGGATACATGTTGTAGTGAAATCCAAATATTTTTTTATGAGAAAAAAATACTAGCGGAACACTATCACTGCAGCGAGGAAGTTTTTCACTGGAGTGTCACGGCGGCGAAAGAAGCCGCGAGAGTGTCCAAAATTGTTTGTCCTGTTTGCCTTAGAAAAATTTCAAAAATAAGTTTTGAGGCAAAACCTTAAATATGTATGATAAATCTAGGACCGTCCATACTTAAAATACACAAAAAGATGAACTTGTTTATAAAATATATTTTTCTATATGTGAAGTATATTTGCATGTTTCAAAACCAAGGTTCATTAAAAAGATTTGTTAATTACATAATGAAATTCCCTGGTGTGAATCTAAGTCCTCTAAGTCTTATACATTTTCCTAAGTGGTGTACTTGATGTTTGGCTATTAGTGAATTCGATTTATTGATGAAGTCTTTCGATGAACTTTGGGACAAAGAATCAAATATGTTTTGATCAAGGAATTTAAATAATCTATTATGTGGGGCACATCGAGTATATTATACTCTTACAATTTCTCCTTTTGTAGAATTTTGAGATAAAATGTAAAAAGGAAAAATTACAAGAAAATGAATGAAATCTACCATTTTACGACTCGCCTAGACAAGGGAAAATGAAAAAAAAAATAAAATTAGAGTTGCATGTGAATAATCACTACAAGAGACTCAACAATCTTCAAACCTGGTTCTTCAAACCATTGTATATAAGTCATGCAGTTTCTAAGTATTGATAATTCAAAACCTCAGGCTTACACTATTTCCCTTTATATGTTAGTCAAGAGCTAAAAATTCTTTCTTCAAACTTAACACAAATGTACCATGTGATAAAAATAGTAATTTGGACATTGGAACTATTGTAAGAGATGATATGGGTAAGTTCATATGGGGATTATCTAGCTTCATTTTACGTGGTTCTAGCATAATGGCATAAGCATTGGCTTTAAAGGAAGTCATTTCTCATGGCTTTTCAAAATATAATCATAACATTGAAGTTGAATATGATTCATAGATTGTAGTTAATTGCATAAATAAGTGTCTCAAGCCTTCTTGGATGACTAGAGGAACCACAAAAGAGATGCAAGTCCTATCCTCCCAAGGGAACATAATTTTATCTCATGTTCTTAGAGATTCAAACCATGTAGTAGACATCCTGTTCGAGCATGGTCTCCTCTCTACAAAGTATTCAATGTTTAATTGATATGTAGATCTTCCTAGCAAAATTAAGGGAGCTATTAAGATTGCTGCTGGTAGGCTTCCTTACATTAGAATTTTTAAAAGTAAATATTTTGTTTTCTTTCACATTGTAAGCCATCTAGAGAGGTCTATTCTCTATAAAATCTAATAAATTCATAGAGACTCTCCTCTTATAAAAAAATCTTCATGGATAAAAAATAATCTATTGGGCAATACTTTCCCGTTACACACTAGAAAACTCATTAGGTTACTTTTTTTTTCATCAATCCTTAAAATCATTAACAACACAGGCACTTAACCAGTTTGAAGAGAGAGAATATCAACTTCCATAATAGGGGTATGCCAACATATTTATTGCAAGGTGTACTAACTTCGCTATCACGTGACACCATATCAATGAAATATTTCTCCACATCCCCGTTTCAATGTAGACTCGGCACAACCATTATGACATGTTGTCCTTTCAGCAAAAGATGCAACCCTTGCACATTTCAGGGGATTTGAATAGGTCTGCAAATTTTGACTGATGGGTTTTATGAGACATTACACGTGGCTTCAGGTCTTGACCAACCTGATCGCCGCTAAACAATATAAGCCAGAAAATAAAAAAAAACTTGCAGTGATGGGTATTCGCTCATTGAAGACACGGATCCACCAGCGTAATCGCCAGTCCTACCATTTTCGTCTATTCATGAATAAAATTAGGAAGACCCCATTTATCCTCTTGAATCAGACCCCTCAGATGCTTTGGAAATTTTGCGACTCTTGAAGAGAAAAGGGCTCTGTCTTCCTTACTTCCCAATTTAGCTAGGAAATCAGCGACTTGATTGCCTTCCCTATAAATATGAGATAAAGAGAACTTTAAATTCTGCAAAAGAATCTCTATCTGGTGAATTAACCATTTCAAAGGCCAAGAAATGGTGGTCTTTTTAAGAAAAATATCCACTAAGACTTTTGAGTCACTTTCAATGTAGATTTCATACTCCTTGAGGTCCATGAAGTATTCTAATCCTTTCTTTAGAGCTTGAGCTTCTGCCTCCATATTTGTTACTTCACCCAAAGGAACATAAAAAGCCCAAATCATGTCACCATACTGGTTTCTCAATATGCCTCCCCTCCCCCCCACCATTTCCTGAATTCCCGAGTGAGCTACCATCAATGTTGAGTTTTAAGATTCCTTTAGGGGGAAGCATTCATTTGATCGGAATTATGGATTTAACTTTTGATTGAGCTTGATTTCTGATGAGTAACTCCTTTAAATGAGATACCTGATACAAAATAGTTAAAAAATTAGCATTAGATTCATCATATTTGCATTTGTTCCTGTGTAGCCATAAACACCAGCAGGATACTAATGTGAAGAAATATGACTAGAAAATTTAATAATTCTGAACATGTGAATATAACATTGTGAACATGTGAACATCATACATATCTAAAATAACTCCACCTCAAATTTACACTCCTTCTAAATAAGCATGATATGGAACAAATAATTCCAAGAAACCTAATATTCTTTGATAAGTATACTCAACATATGTTCAAACTTCTCTCCCTTTTGCACAAAAACAGACTAAGGAAATGATTAAGCACATAATGGGATCTAGTTCTCAAGTATTTTTAAGAGAGTAAAACATGTTAACCAAACCAATAAAATGAAGAAAAATAATATAGTGAGTGAACAAATAAAATGTTAGCCTACATAAGATATAATGGAGAAAGTAATAGGTCTAAGTTCAACAGTTTTAACTATAAACGGGAAGATAAAATATATCAAGCAAAGATATAAGAAATACTAAAAAGTGTTAAGCGATAAAAAGTTAAGTGTTTACAACGATTAAAGTGAATACTGTTGGAACACGAGGACCCCAATTTTAAATTCTTATTACAAAAAGTAATTTCCTTTTGAGAGGCGGAAGCGAGATGGTTCAATTAAAAAAATTAACCAATTTTAATTTCTTTCCAAAATAAAATTAAACACAACTTAAAGTGAAATTAAATTAATTAACAAATGAATTTTTCACTTTAACATATTAACCCAACCCATGTCCTAGAAATTTGCCTAAGTCATATTTTTAATATTACCAAATTAGGTCAAACCAAATTTAACAAATTAAATGATGACTTGAATTAAATTAACATATACCCAAATTTAATTTGCACCAAATTAAACAAGTAGTGATTTAAACCAATTTTATCTTTTTACCTAAGCATGCGTTCTAGGTGAGTTTTGCAAAAGATAAAATAAACAAATAACCACTACGCCGCGATGTACAAGGAAAACCCCACAACGGGAAAAAACCTCGGACGACCCTAGCATTAATTCCACTAAGTATGTATTTTACAAGTACAAGAAAAAAGACTTACAAAACACGACTCGACTCCCTTCAAGCCCCGATGTTCTTTCTTGTACCGACCTCTACTTAATTGACAACCCCAGAACTCCATCAGAATCTTGAAATTCACCAATGAGGCTGTAGGAACTACCGTCAACCACACATGGTGCCTTGAACCATGTGAGAATGCCGCAGCAAAACCCGAACTGCTTCTTTATGGGATGTAGAAGGAAACCCAAACGAACTCTGAAAACGGTAGAGTACAACCCGGTACCAAACACTCCAAGCAATGATATATATATATATATATATATATATATATATATATATATATATATATATATATATATATATATATATATATATATATTGAAACTTGGAATAAACAATATGGGTGAAAACAAGAGTGTTTAATGAATTTTTTCTTGAAAAATAGACACTTAAAACATGAACTTTTTCTTGGAAAATTGAGCTCTCAAAACTCTCTCTAGGAGATGGAATAATTATGAAAAAGTTAACTCAAAATAGTTGGTTCCCGCACCACATAAGTCAGTTAAAAGTTAGTGGGGAAAAGTAGTGGGAAAACTGTCAAAAACGACCCAAAACTTCCATTTTGATTTCCCGCTGAAAATCTCGTTCGAACGAGATTTTCGTTAGAATGAAGTCTTGTTCGAACGACCCTTCTAACGAAGTTCCAGTGGACAGATGGGAAATTTCGTTACCAAACTCGTTCGAACGACATTCTCGTTCGAACAAACCAACTCGTTCGAACGACAATATCAAACGAAGTTCCAATGGTAAGATCATTGGCAAACCTCATTCGAACGATATTCTCGTTCGAAGGAAAAACTCGTTCGAACGAAAATCCAGAAAGCCAAAAATTCGATTTTAGCCCAGAAACTTTATTTTTAAAATTTTAAAGAATCTTTCTGAAAATAAATAGTAGTTTAAACAAAACTTACACCCAATACTAAATGTTCCAAGCTCCTATACTAATATGTAATGCATTCATACCTTTTGAGTAAACGGAACAAAGGTTGTTGACATAGAGACGAGGCACAATAAACTCGACATTTTGATGAAGCTTTAAACTTGGCCACTATGTCTTTAACTTTAGTATGTCATAGACTTGAAGGATGGTCAATAACTCTATCCTATGACTCAAACATTTTTTTGTCCGGAATTGATCCAAAACTACAAAGGACTCAATTTGAAATTTGTGTCCTTACAAATCTCCCCCTTATGCTATTCTGGGACAAAAACCAACAAAAATCCTTAAGGGCCGTCAAGCTCTACTAGATTAATAAAAATGTACCACCCAAAATAAAAATACAATGCTTGACTCAAACAACCCAAGGATCAATATCTTTGCCGATGATGAAAGTTGCCATTTAGAAGTATTCCTGCACACTTAAGTAAACTATCAAACGCATAGGGAATATCAAGAATATTAAATGCAATTAAGATAAATACTCCCCCTAAATTAATTCTCCCCTTTATCAACTATGATCTACCTAAGAAGGTCGCGGATCCCCCTAAGTTAAATCTCCCAAACTAAGATGCGATTACAATAGGATTGAAACCATTTCTCCCCCTATCATTCTTCCCCTTTTTGTTCAGGAATAGACAAAGACTAAAGAATCAAAGATTAACTTATCTCCCCCAATTAAATCATAGACACACCTGAAACTAAACAAGGGATAAATAGGATGGGATAACAAGCTAAACATGAAATAGTGCGTAAAGTGATGATAACATTAAAGCACGTGGGCCAAAAAATCATAACTAATCCAACAGATAATAATGGATACCACCTAGGATGCAAGAAAATGATACCAATATGATACAAAAAGTATTAAGCATGTGATATCAACAAAGAATGCACCAAGATAGATACCAATTATGAATTAAAGCATAGATGGACTAGAAAGCAAGGTAAAGACAGAAAATATCATATATATAAATAGACTAAATATACCAATAATGCACATGCACGTATATATATAGATGTAAACACACAAATGACACAAAATAAAATAAACTTTTCACACTCGTATGGGAAAAATGTGGCATATGGAAATGGAAGTTTTGGGGTGTGAACTAGTAACAATTAAATTTAGACCTAAACACTTAAAAATATGTTCACAGAGTTCTCATTTGATTGCAAACTTAATCACATTTGAGTATAACCTCATGTGACAATATAAATTGAACTCAATGAACAAACATAGACAATGCATACAAGCCTAGCATGTTGATGATTCTACAAACCAATAGAGTCATGATATTGAAAGCTCAACTAGGATAATTGGACATTGTGCAAACCGTTGATATACCATCCAATCTCCCTCAATAAGCATATATTATTTATGAATGAATATATTAATAAAAATAAGGCCTTGGCAATTATTTTTCTTTTTAATGTCATATCTTATTTTTTGGCCTTTGGACCACGTATTAATTTTAGGTCCATTCAAATGGTGGCTTACTATTCACAAAGGATAATAATTCCTTTCGGAGCCCTTCCCCGTACACATTTATATACATCATTTTTTATATTTCACACAAATATCACGTGCAATGGATTTTGACATGCACTAGTCCTCCTAGGTCACAAATATGTAGATGACAAGATTGGTAGGAGAACACCTCACAAAGCTCAAATATAACATGTGATGATTAAATTTTAAAAGAGCTCATGCATGTGTGAGTTGAGGCATATGATAATAGAATCCATTTAGGAAACATAAAATCCAACTACTCCATGTAAGCATGGTAAAGAATATTTTAAGGATTGACAATCTAAACCAAAAGTTCTAGCCACGTGAAAGAAAAAAAGAAAGGATTCCAACACAAGTGTATGCCACATATAGTGTTTCAAACTAAAATACACACAAAAAATCTTTTTGAGTTTTTTTTTACAATGTTTTAACCAAAAATAAAAATATTTACTCAAAAGACAAACAAAAATCATTTGTATTTTTCATTAAGCCTGAATTAATAAAAGGTGAAACACAAATGATGAACAATTTTTTTTTTGTATTTTTCATTTAATGCAAACTAAAATGCAAGAAGTATAATGTGACACCCCGCCTAATTAAACCTTGGGTGATCAAGCCTTATTTTTATATAAACAGGTTTTTTTAATGGTTCATTCTTAGCATCACTGTCGAACGCTTTTTAAAAAAAAATTACTAACCACCTAAGTGAAATTAAAACGGGTGCCAAATTTTAACTTTCTTAAACAACCGATAATCCAAACCATACATTACCAAAACTAGATATGAATACGCAACATGTAAAAGAAATCTGAAAGCAGTTAAAGTCTTGCCGTAAACCACGGCCCAAAAAGACAACTACAAATCCATAACTAGAATAAACTGTAATAGAAAAGGTGGAACGACATGTTCCAACAAAGAAAAATAAAACTGAGATCCTGCACTAGAACTGAAAAGAAAGAAGCGTCTAAATAATCCCTGCAACCTCCACACTGGCTGCAGCTCCCAAATCTCTTACATGAAATCAAGGTGGGTGTCCTTGTGGCTGGGCACCTAAAAGGTTTTTAAAATTTTACATAGCAAGAGTTAGTACTCAAAACATTTGAAAATATTTTGCAAGCGGTTATCACAATTAAGTTATTGATTACACATATTAAGGTTTCGCACACTCCCTTGAACCTCGTCACCTCTTTTTCATAGTATGTAACTATCGAGGAGACTTAGTCTACCTAGTTATACTACCCATAACTGTAGTTAACTCATTTACCGTTCGTTACCTTATTCTTGTAATAATTACAATATGCTATAAATTATTACCAGGACATTTACTTATCATAACATTGTCTACTATTCTCAATTTGTAGATTAAGCACATATAACATTTTATCTCACAATAATGTATATAATATTAGTTACCACTAATATATCCTTATTACACACAAAGGACCCTTGGCTCAGAATAATTCATCGACTCCAAGTGAAAGTTGGTTCGGAATGGTTCATCGACCCCAACTATATACAAATATAAATATATACACATATTCTGGTTCGGGACTCTTTCATCGCGACCCCAGTCCAAAGTTTGGTTCGGCATTTAACATCGACCCCAAATTTAATATAACTTTATGTTAGTTCGGAATGTCACATCGACCCTAACATAATTAATTTAGGTAGTGTTCTCTTCACCCAATATCATTTATATAAATTCAGTAGGTACGCACCCGACCTAATAAATCATACCCGTACGTAATATATTTATCTTATATTCTCCGTACTTATTAATTACAATATAACTCACTATTGTATTTATTCGAGTATTCGCGTAACTCTAAGGGCCCTAGTTACCCCTCCCTTAATTCAGTAGTTAAGTAAATTTTAACCTACTGGTATTTTCTTTCCGGAATTAAGTCTCACTCTAACCGAAATTAAATTAACCATCTCAACTCACGGCGAAGTCAATCGTTCTTTAGTCATTCCATTTCTCCAACATTACTACTCAATCATAAGTGGAGGAACCCTATGGTACACCTACTGGTAATTTTCAAGTCTCCTTATAGGAAAAATATCATTTCTAAGGTTCCCATTAAGTAACGGCAATTAAAGAAATTTATACACGAATTCTCTATAGTTCAGACAGGGTCGATCGATCGAAGGAAGATGATCGATCGATCGACTGCTTCGATCGATCGATACTCCAGGGTAGATCGATCGATCAAGCAGTGACAGACCCAGTTCATCTTCTTCCTACGGGTTTCACCATTTTTACATCTCTAACTTTCATGATAGGCCATCAAATTCACAACCAACAATTTCTAATCATTCCTACATGTCCTGGGATGATTACTAATGATTTAAAACATCAAAATCATTATAAATCTTAGCTAAATTCACTGAAAATCTCTATAATATTCAAGAACCCTAAAACTGCATTCTTTATATTTTTCATCAAAGTTCCAGATTTTCATACGAATTTCTCATCAAGTTTTCTATGATATAAACATACTTGGTAATTCAAAAACGTCCTACATGCAAATCCTAATCAATCATGGATTTTTATCAACTGTTTGTTCCCAAGAATATCATAAAAATCATGTCCTTCCTCAAGCTTAAACATGGGTATTATAACTCAATTATTTTGCAAATAACCACTTGCCTTAAGGTCTGTAGGGTCTGAATTCATGGTTGTTGATGATGTTGGTGCCTAAATCCTTCTTCCCAACAATCTTATGGTGAAATCTTCCTAAGATGATCCCTCCTTCCTTCTTGCCTAAGGAATTTGCCTCTCTCTCTCTCTCTCTCTCTCTCTCTCTCTCTCTCTCTCTAATGGCTATGGTGTAACTCTAATTGTCTAACCCTAGCCACCCTTCTTATAATCAGATTTAGGGTTACAAAAATTCGTAGATCTTCTTTCCCCTAATTGTAAAGAGACCAAAATTCCCCCGAATGGTCCCGGTTTAGCCCGAAAATGACCCGGCACTCAACTAGTACCCCCGGGTACACTATTTTGACTAATTCGACCCTTTCGGAATCAACCGTGGACTCTAAATTATCATATGAGTCTCGTAAATATTTTTCTACTCTCATCCTTAAATTTTGTCAAGCTACATCCGGTACGTCCGTATAGTCACTAGACCGTACATATTAACATTGAAAATTTATTTTCATCTTTATTAACATAATATCTATTTAAATTACTCTACTCACGTAATTTAAATCAAACATATTTAATCACATTAAATTAATCTACTCACGTAATTTAATTATCTATTTAAATTACTCAACTCACGTAATTTAATTAAAGCGTATTTAATCTCATTAAATGACTCTACTTACGTAATTTAAAATTAAGCAGAATTACGGGGTGTTACATATAATAAAAAAGATAAACAAAAATCATTATTCTAGCATGTGATTAAGCATGGAGCATAGACTAGAAAATGATTAAGAAGCATACAATTAGAATGATAATATAGCATGTAGTACAAAAGCTAAAGTATGCAAATAAAACTAACACATTCAACCTTTAGATTTTGCAAGGGAGGAAGCATGTGAAAGTAAATGAGAATCAAATACCCTATCTTGTAAAGATACCAAGTTGGATCTCCTAACCCAAATTAATGATGAATGACAATCTCGGGAAGTAGGAATCTTGGCTAACTCGGTTGCCTGACATTGGGATTTTCTAGGACCTCGTTTAAGATTAAAACAAAATTTCCCAAGATGAGCTTTTCGTCCACAATGTGAGCACTTAAAGACTCAGGGAAAAACTTACCTAAAGTATGATCTCTAAAGGCTTTCCTAGGCGATTCTCCTAAAACATTGGTTTTGGATTTATGAGTTGATTCATTACAAGTATCGAAGCCTAAACTATAAGTGTCATTTTTTATTTGGACCGTACCTAAGATTTTATCTAGTTTTTTGGACCTACACTCCAAATCAAATTTGACTTTACTAGAGTCTTTTAATTTATTTTATAATTCTAAAATGTTAGACTCTAATAAAACATTTCTCTCTTCAAATTCGAGAATCTCATTTTTCATTGATTCCATTAAACCTCTAAGGCTATCTCTCTAGCCTTCTATATATTCAAGGTTCTCTCGAAGAGTCCTCTCACGTGTCCTAAGGTCTTCAACCAACTTAATATCATCAACAACCTTGACACGCTCTCTTAAACAATCTTATAACTTCAAATTATCTCTTTTTAATTTAATATATTCTTCATAATGTTCTTGAAAAGTATTTTGAATTTCACTCACATCAACCTCATTTTCACTTTCACTCTCTCTTTCTTCTCCACTTTCACTACCATAAAAAATAAGGGAATCATAAACTTCGACCTTGGAAGTGTCATGTGTTAAAATTTCATCAATAGAAGAGTGCTCACTATCACTCACATGACTAGCCATAAAAGCCACAATGTTGGGCTTAGAGGAGGAATCGGGTCCCTCTTCATTGTCACTATCACTAAGGGTTGCATTAAAAGTAATTGGTTGCTTACCCTCTCTCCTTAGTTTAATGGGACACTCTTTTGCCCTATGGACATACCCTTCCCAACCATAACACCTATTTGACTCGTCCCTATTTAAATTTTCATTAATAGTTTTAGGGATCTTCTCGTCTTTGTCGTGTGTATATTTTTCAAATTTCTTAAAATCATTTTTAAATTTAGATTTATTCAATTTAAGAAAATTTTGAAACTTTCTAGCAAACATAGCCATATTTTCTGAGTCACTATCACTTTCACTCTCTACTACTTTTTTTTCTTCCTTTCGGGCTTTCAAAGCAACGCCCTTATCTATTTTCTTTTCAGTTTTAGAGGGAAACATGTCTAGTTCATAGGTTTGTAAATCACCTACGAGCTCTTCTAATTTCGTAGAGGCTAAAGTTGGTAAAGAATTTAACACGGTCACCTTTGGAATAAATATATCGGGTAAGGACCATAAAATTTTCTGTACTACTCGGTTGTTGGGTATTTTCTCTCCCAAACTAAAAGATGAATTAACTATATCGGAAAGTCTAGCATAAAATTCATCGAAAGTTTCTTTTTCGTTCATTTTGATGGTTTCAAATTGAGTGGTGAGGTTTTGGAGTTTCGAAGCTTTAATGACACTGGTTACTTCATGAGTGAGTTGTAAAACATCCCAAGCTTCTTTAGTAGTTTCACACGTCATAATGCGTCGGAATTCATCCGGTGTGACAATGCTAAACAAGACATTTAAACCTCGGGAATTAAAGTTAGCAAGTTTAAATTCATTCTCACTCCATCTATCGGCGGGTTTGGGAACACACTCATTATGTACTAAATGTGTAGGTGGGGACCACCCGTTAACAACAGACAACCAAACTCTCTCGTCGATAGATTTTAGTGTCGATTTCATCCGCGCTTTCCAATACGCGTAATTAGAACCATCGAAAATAAGAAATTTTGAAAATGGGGAAAATTTCATTTTTACCAAAAATATTTAAAGAATCTTAAACGCAATAATTTAGCGATCCGGCTCTGATACCACTTGTTGGAACACGAGGCCCCCAATTTTAAATTCTTATTACAAAAATAATTTCCTTTTGAGATGCGGAAGCGAAATGGTTCAATTAAACAAATGAACCAATTTTAATTTCTTTCCAAATTAAAATTAAACACAACTTAAAGTGAAATTAAATTAATTAACAAATGAATTTTTCACTTTAACATATTAACTCAACCCAAGTCCTAGAAAGTTTTCTAAGTCATATTTTAAATATTACCAAATTAGGTCAAACCAAATTTAACAAATTAAATGATGACTTGAATTAAATTAACATATACGCAAATTTAATTTGCAGCAAATTAAACAAGTAGTGATTTAAACCAATTTTATCTTTTTACCTAAGCATGCGTTCTAGGTGAGTTTTGAAAAATATAAAATAAATAAATAACCACTATGCCGCGATGTACGAGAAAACAACCCACAACGGGAAAAAACCTCGGTAGACCCTAGCCTTAAGTCCACTAAGTATGATATTTTACAAGTACAAGGAAAAAGACTTACAACACACGACTCGACTCCCTTCAAGCCTCGATGCTCCTTCTTGTACCGACCTTTGCTTAGTTGATAACCCTAAAACTCCATCAGAATCTTGGAATTCACCAATGAGGCTGTAGGAACCACCATCAACCACACATGGTGCCTTTCACCATGTGAGAATGCCGCAACAAAACCCAAACTTCTTCTTTATGGGATATAGAAGGAAACCCAAACAAACTCTTAAAACGGTAGAGTACAAACTGGGGCCAAACACTCCGAGCAATGATATATATATATATATATATATATATATATATATATATATATATATATATATATATATATATATATATATATATATATTGAAACTTGGAATAAACAATATGGGTGAAAACAAGAGTGTTTAATGAATTTTTTTTTGAAAAATATACACTCAAAACATGATTTTTTTCTTGGAAAATTGAACTCTCAAAACTCTCTCTAGGAGATGGAATAATTATGAAAAAGTTAACTCAAAATAGTTGGTTCCCGTACTACATAAGTCAGTAAAAAGTTAGTGGGGAAAAGTAGTGGAAAAGCTATCAAAAATTGCCCAAAACTGCCATTTTAATTTCCTACCGGAAATCTCGTTCGAATGAGATTTTCGTTTGAACGAAGTATCATTCGAATGAACCTTCTAACGAAGTTCCATTGGCCAGATGGGAAATATCGTTACCAACATCGTTCAAACGACATTCTCGTTCGAATAAACCAACTCGTTCGAACGACAATATCGAACGAAGTTACAGTGGCAAGATCGTTGGCAAACCTCGTTCGAACAATATTCTCGTTCGAACGAAAAACTCATTCGAATGACAATATCGAACGAAAATCTAGAAAACCTAAAAATTCGATTTTAGCCCAGAAACTTTATTTTAAAGTTTTAAGGAATCTTTCTGAAAATAAACAATAGTTTAAAAAAAACTTACACCCAATACTAAATGTTCCAAGCTCCTATATAAATATGTAATTCATTCATACCTTAAGAGTAAACGAAACAAAGGTTGTTGACATAGATACGAGGCACAATAAACTCGGTATTTTGATGAAGCTTTAAACTTGGCCGTTACTTCTTCAACTTTAGTATATCATAGGCTTGAAAGATGGTCAATAACTCTATCCTATGACTCAAACGTTTTTTTGTCCGAAATTGAGCCAAAACTACAAAGGACTCAATTGGAAATTTGTGTCCTAACAAATACAATCAATACAAACTAAAGTCCAATAACTATAAACAAATAAAGCCTAACACAAAACAAATTATATCACTTATTATTCTTCTTCAACAATCCCCAAGACATAAAAATCAATAAGATCATTATTAGTGTTATGCAACACCCCAAACATTTTTCACATGAGTTACAAAGGTGTGATGAATGTGAAGACCTCATCGAACTAAACGGGGGAGAAAAAGTAGAACCAATTTAAGTAGATATATAAGATATGGTGTAATCCAACTCATTCTTAGTTAGAGGGAATGCACTAAGTGCTTGTGATATAAGGGTAAGACGAGGAGGTGTGGGAGGAACAGCATGTAGAGGTGTAGGTGTTCCATTGTAGTTGCCAACCTAAGCAATCGACTTATAATTAGAATAAAGATTTAATGCAGATGGTGTATTTTCCTTAACCTCATCTGGACGTGTTGGATCTCTAAACTCCAAAAGAAAGTGCACGATCAAATGAGTGTAAGGCAAAGAGTGGATATTCTTACTGTCTTTTGTGTGACAAAAAAATCAAGTCCTTAATAAAATCGCAAAAACACATACTAGTACAAAATCCAATGGCATAAAATAGTTGTGCATGTTTGAAGATTCGTTGTGTGGGTGGTATGAGGGAAAGGTAAAAAAGCATACAACCATGTTGAGGATATATAAATCCTTAGAAAGATGTGCATGAGGAAAATTCCTTCCATTCCAATACTAATAATGGTTCTCCCTAAAAAATGATTACATTCTAGTTCCAAGGGTTACTCATTATCGACTTGTACGGGCACTCGAGCCCGTCCAAATGAATATTTATCTGACGGTGCCAATTTATAAGGTAAATGTCGCGCCACGAATTAATTAAGTTAAACTCATCCTTTTAATTAGAGATAAATTGCCTTAAACAATGCTTTAATTTAAATCTCTGAGGAAAATAGCATAAGATTTTTTTTTTCTTTTTCCAAAGGTATGTGTAGATGAAAAAATAACTTCCTTTACTTATAACTTATAAGTACTACATAACTTTACATAAGCAAGATCCTTAGTTTAATAATTACACAAAATGAATCTTGATATTCAAACCATACTAATTATCCGTCACTCCCCCGTTTTAAGGTCCTAACTTGGCAGTGAACTCCAAATTATAAGCATACCTGAAACAAAACATTACAGGAGTGTAACCTATAAAGGCTTAGTGAATGACCACATACCATACATATAACCAATTTGAATAACCATTTTTATTTTGTTCTAATGCTATAACCCAACAGGAATTGTGAAACTCTCGCAAGCCTGGACCCGTCACAGTCCAATTAACCCACCACAGTTATTAGGGACCACCACATCCCTTTATTAGGCCCGAGTACACAAACCTTTAAGTTGGATTAACAGGACAACCACATCCCGTAGGACCCACCATAGTCCTTAACATTATATAAAGGACTCACTAGTCCATATCATCATATAACATCGCTTAACATTTTTAATCATATGCATATGTTTCATAAATACAACATCACTCCCATAAACATTTTAACACATGTGTTTAACTACACATTTAGATATGAAATTATAAGTATTTATATTTCATAAGTAAGGTCAATCACCTTGGATTTAGTGCTAAGATTAATACCAACTACTTCCTTGGTATGGTAGTATTAACTGCTTCCCCACCTAACAAGTCAATGTCATTAGTATTTGAATACACCGATTAACATCAAACCCGATAATACATCACATCATTTGGTCAATCAGAAATAACTAAGGAGTAATTAAATATGACACTTCACATATATATAACATTGAATTAATTAGGGTTCTAACATAATTTACAGAATTAAATTATGAATTTTCTAGACAAAGTTATGCCCATTTTATTACAGCCTTTTCCAAATCGTTTTTCAAGAAAAACAACAACACAACTTCAAATTCCTGGAATTCTCATAATTTTTGTACAACATAACTTTTCATGATATTCCACCCAATATCAGTAAACACATTTAATAATACAAATTTAATGTTTCATAATTTTTAGCGCTCATTTTCTATGTTGAGCAAAACGTTAAACACCTGGTATGCGTTCTTGCTCCTTTAGGGCAGATTTTAAACCAAGACTTAAAACTATCACCAAGGGTTCATTCCTTTGTATTGTTACACAATTTTTGGATATGTTATACATGTATGAGTTTATTTTACTCTCCAACTTGAATCACTCAATTCCAATAAGTATTCAATGATTTATGCCATATTTATCAAAACTAGGTCAAAATACAACATTAAGGCATAACTTAACATTTTTAAGCATACATAACCTTGACCTTGAGTATAATTCATGGAAATATATAATAAACATGTTTTAGTAGAAATATACATCATAATCATGAATTTTCTAAATCAAAATGCTTTACGAAAAGATGATGTAAATTTAGGACTTTAAAGTATGCATTTACGATCCTAGCTCCAATTTTAACTTATGTTCTTAACCCATCCTTGTTCCAACACAATTAAGCAATATGGGTATCATTAAAATATATATCCAAATCAAAAATAAAAACATGATAAGTATAGAACTCATCCATGTGACCAACTTTAATAAAGATGTAATTACCTTACGAGGATTCCTTGATTTATGGAAAAGTTCCAAAGATTTATTCCTTAACTTTCTTCTCTTTCTCTCTCTTTAGGCAAAACTCTTATTCATGGCTGAATTTTCTGAACAAAGGAGTTGTTTTATACAGTTTAAGTCTACCAAACCATCACCCACCCTTTAACCAATCAAAAAATAACACATGGTGTGCTAATAAGACAATTGTCACTTAAGGGATGGACATATTTGCCCTTGTTTCGTACTTTCAGTATAACTTCTTGTATGAGCCTCCGTTTAACCCACCATTTGTTGTGTTATAATATTAATTCATATATCTACAACTTTCATAATTTATGTTTTCCCAAAATCATAAACTAATACACCTAATTTGGGCATCGAACAGGAAATTAGCAATTTACTGAAAATCTCAAAACTTTCACATTTGGCAACCAATCATTGCCAATTTCGTATCAACACCCTTATTTACTTTTATAAACATAATCATGCATTAAAAAAATAATTTATGATGCATTTAACCACATAACTAATCATATGTTCTAAACATGGTATCCCCGATCATAAGCTCAATTAGCACCTAATGTAAACAACACATATATCACATGAGCATGCATCCCCTAAACATGATAATTAATGTGTTTAACACACATAATCAATTTATAACTTATAACTCCTAAGTTATAATTAATCATGTAATTAAACTTCCTAATCATGTTTTAGGGCCTTACAATTCTACCCCTCTTATAAAAATTTCGTCCTCGAAATTTAACGCATAATAAACTTACCAAATAGATGAGGGTATTGTTTCTTCATGTTATCCTCCCCTTCCGAGGTGGCATACTCTACATTGTGACTTATCTACATCACTTTAACTAGTGAAATCATTTTACTACGCAACACTTGCTCCTTTCGATCTACAATAGCAATGGGTTCCTCCATGTAGGTTAAGTCATCTTGAAGCTCTATTGGTTGTGAAATAAACACATGTGAAGAATCGGGCACATACTTACGTAACATGGATACATGAAAAACATCGTGTATCCAAGACAATTCTGGTGGTAATGCCAACTTATAAGCTACAGTTCCAACCCTTTTTACTATCTCATAAGGTCCAATGTACCTGGGACTTAACTTTCCCTTCTTCCCAAATCTCATAACCCCTCTCCAAGGAGAAACACGTAGGAATACTCGATCACCTTCCTCAAATTTCAATTATTTCCTTCGGTTGTCTGCATAACTTTTCTGTCTACTTTGCGCCACCTTTAAGTGATTATGGATAAGATTGATCTTTTCAGTAGTCTGCTGTACAATTTCTGGCCCAAGTAGTTTTCGTTCTCCTACTTCAGTCCAACACACTGGAGTTCTGCATTTTCTCCCATACAAAGCTTCATAAGGAGCCATCTCAATACTCGAATGATAGCTATTATTATAAGCAAACTCTATTAGTGGCAAGTGTTCATCCCAACTACCCTTGAACTCCAATACACAAATTCGTAACATATCTTCGAGTGTCTGGATCGTTCTTTTTGACTGCCCATCAGTCTGAGGGTGAAAAGCTGTACTAAATTTCAATTTAGTCCCAAAGCTTCTTGTAAACTAGACCAAAAGTGAGAAGTAAACTTAGGATCTCGATCAGAAATAATAGAAATCGGTGCACCATGCAATCTAATAATCTCATCCACATATAATTTGGCATATCTATCCATGGAGTAAGTAGTTTTAACAGGAAGAAAATGTGCAGACTTAGTCAACCTATCAACGACAACCCAAATAGAATCAAACCCTTGTGATGATTTTGGTAAACCTATAACAAAATCTGTAGTAACATGTTCCCATTTCCACTCAGGAATAGGCAATGGTTGTAGTAAACCACTTGGCTTCTGATGCTCTGCCTTCACCTGTTGGCAAACTAAACATCTAGCAACAAAATTTGCAATGTCGTGTTTCATTCCCGACCACCAATAACATTGTTTCAAATCTCTATACAGTTTCGTGCTCCCTGGATGCATAGCATATAAAGAACAGTGCGCTTCCTCTAAAATCATTCTTCTTAAATCAGGCACATTAGGTACACACAAACGATTACCGTACATAACAATGTCATCATCCCGAATAGAAAATTCATTTGCTTTACCCTTTTTCATATTATCTCTAACTTTCTCCAATTCTCCATCTCCTGCCTGTGCTTGTTTAATCCAGTCAATCAACGCGGGTCTAACATTTAAATGTGCTACTATTCCGTAAGACTCGTTCAAAGTTAATTCCACCCCCATTAAAGATAACTCTCTCAGCAGGTCAACTCGAATACAATGAATACAAGATACTATGCCTCGAGATTTTCTGCTTAAAGCATCGGCAACAACATTAGCTTTACCCGGATGGTGATTATTCTGCAATCATAATCTTTTATAAGTTCCATCCACCTTCTTTGCCTCAAGTTCAAGTCTTTTTGAGTAAACAAGTATTTTAAGCTTTGATGGTCAGTAAAAATTTCACAACTAACACCATATAAGTAATGTCTCCAGATCTTTAATGCAAAAACTACCGCAGCTAACTCGAGATCATGAGTAGGGTAGTTACATTCATGTATCTTTAACTGTCGAGAAGCAAAAGCAATTACCTTTCCATGCTGTATTAATACACATCCAAGTCCTTGATATGAAGCATCACTATAAATAACTAAACCTTCTATACCTGTTGGGATAGTCAATACTGGAGCTGATGTCAACTTACCCTTTAAATTTTCAAAGCTCTTATCACAATTATCACTCCACACAAACTTGTTCTCCTTTCTGGTAAGTTTAGTCAATGGCAATGCAATAGAAGAAAACCCCGGTATAAACCTTCTGTAATAGCCCGCCAATCCCAAAAAGCTACGTACCTCAGTCACACTAGTTGGCCTTTCCCAATTCATTATTGCTTCTACCTTCTTGGGATCAACACAAATACCATCAGCAGAAATAACATGCCCCAAAAATACTACCCTGTCTAGCCAAAATTCACATTTAGAAAATTTAGCATACAATTGCTTTTCTCGCAGGGTCTGTAAAATAACACGCAGGTGGTGTTCATGCTCATCCCTCGTACGAGAATATATCAAAATATCATCAATAAAGACAATACGTATGGGTGAAATATACGGTTCATCAAATCCATGAATATAGCTGGTGCATTTGTCAACCCAAATGGCATGACAAGGAATTCATAATGTCCATACCTGGAACGAAAAGCAGTTTTAGAAATATCACAGTCTCTTACTTTCAATTGATGATATCCGGATTTGAGATCGATCTTGGAAAACACCTTAGCTCCTTGTAATTAATCAAACAAGTCATCAATTCGGGGTAGTGGGTATTTATTACGGATAGTCACCTTATTCAATTGATGATAATCGATGCATAACCTCATGGTTCCATCTTTCTTATTCATAAACAATACTGGGGCTCCCCACGGTGATACACTAGGCCTTATAAAACCACGATCTAACAAATCTTGCAACTGTATTTTTAGCTCCTTTAATTCTCCAGGTGCCATGCGATATGGTGCAATAGATATCGGTACGGTTCCTGGTACCAACTGAATCGAAAATTCCACCTCACGGTCTGGTGCTAATCCTGGGAGTTCTTCTGGGAAGACATCTGCAAACTCATTAACTACTGGTATATATGATAGTTTTCCAGTCTCTTGTCATGCGCCCACCACATGAGCAAGATAACCCTCACATACTTTCTTTAGAAGTTCATAACATTTTGTAGCAGAAATCAAACATGTTGGAGTGATACTTCGTTCCCCGGTAAATTTAAATTCAGGTTCACCCGGTAATCGAAACACTACCTCCTTTTTAAAGCAATCTAAACATACATGATATGAGGCTAACCAATCCATACCCAGTATCACATCAAAGTCACGCATATAGAGAGGTAATAAGTCAACTAGTAATTCTTGTTCACCCACTCGTACCACACACTCCCTATATACCCTCTCAATAAAAAACAACCCCCCCACTGGAGTAACAATAGCTAAACCAGAATCTAATGATGATAATGGTTTATTAAGATGCAACAGATAAAGCAAAGACATAAAAGAATGTGTAGAACCAAGATCTATCAACACATAAGCATCTTTATCACTAATAGGAAGTGTACATGTCACTATGTTAGGCACAGCTTGTGCATCTTGTTGCGTCAGTGCAAACACTCTGCCTTGGCCTTGGTTTTGAGACACGCCTCCTCTACCTCCCCTGTGTACTTTAGGTGTAGAAATCCTATCTCCTACTGTCACACTCCCAACTGAAGTTGTAGCTCCCATCGCTGGACAATTCTTTCGTAAGTGCCCCGGTTGATGACAATGGAAACATAAAGGTGTCGTCTCAGCTATTGTACACTCCCGAGACATTTGCCCTTGACCACCACATCTATAACAAAATATGGCCCTCGATCCCATCACAGATGCATTTTCTGACCGATTCATCCCAGTCCTTCCACCTCGAGCTTGAAATTTTCCATGTGCATTTCTATTATTTTTAAATTCTTGGCCCTTAGGCACTCCTCGTGCTACACTCTGAGTTGAGGTTCCTGCCTCCCATCCATATGATCTTATACTATCATGTCTAGCTTTCTTCGAGTGTTCAACTTGCATTTTTTTATTGACTTTTCTGACACCATGGCCCTATCCACCAAGTCCACATAATCCGTGATCTTCATATTAGCAACCATGCTTTTTATATCTACACTCAGCCCGGTTTGAAACCGATCACATTTACTTTCTTCCGTCCTCACCAAGTCAGGTGCAAATCTAGATAAGGATATAAATAAAGCTTCATACTCTTCCACTATTCGATTCCCCTGTTTCAACGTGATAAATTCTTCCTCTTTCTCTTTCCTATAAACCCTTGAAAAATATTTTTCAAAGAATACCTTTACAAACCTCTCCCATGTAATTTGTGGAGGATTAATTGGCACCACTCCCCCCATTGTAGTAAGTAATCTTTCTGTTGCATCCCACCATAACTTTGCATCATCCTCTAACCTAAAGGTTGCTAACAAAACCTTTTGTTCATCTCGCACTTCCATCACCTTGAACATTGTTTCCATCTTTTTAATCCACCCCTCTGCCACTAACGGATCAGTAGTCCCAGTAAATGCTGGAGGATTTAACTTCATGAACCTCTCATGCAATTTGTCCCTATCCCCACCATGTTATCCACCTCTTGCTTGTTCCATAAGTTGTGCCACAGCACGTAATATTCTTCCCACGTCATCAATAGGTTGTTGTTGCACCTCTGGTTCCTCCACATGAACAAGTCTACGTCCTTACTAACTATTAGGAACATAAGATGCCTCACCCTCTGCTCCATCATGAGGCTCGCATGGATCCATCACTCACTGCAATATAATTAACTTAAACAAAATACAATAGTAGCAGTTTAATATTAACATTGTTAGTCAAAATCCAAACACATAGAAAACTCACGTTCTAGTGTCCACTACCAATCTAGACCCTCACACCCTATCCAGAACCTAATAACCACGCTCTGATACCAAGTTGTCGCGCCACAAATTAATTAAGTTAAACTCATCCTTTTAATTAGAGATAATTTGCCTTAAACAATGCTTTAATTTAAATCTTTGAGGAAAATAGCATAAGATTTTTTTTTTCCAAAGGTATGTGTAGATGAAAAAATAACTTCCTTTACTTATAACTTATAAGTACTACATAACTTTACATAACCAAGATCCTTAGTTTAATAATTACACAAAAGGAATCTTGATATTCAAACCATACTAATTATCCGTCACTCCCCCGTTTTAAGGTCCTAACTTGGCAGTGAACTCCAAATTATAAGCATACCTGAAACAAAACATTACAGGAGTGTAAGCTATAAAGGCTTAGTGAATGAACACATACCACACATATAACCAATTTGAATAACCATTTTTATTTTGTTCTAATGCTATAACCCAACAGGAATTGTGAAACTCTCGCAAGCCTGGACCCGTCACAGTCCAATTAACCCACCACAGTTATTAGGGACCACCACATCCCTTTATTAGGCCCGAGTACACAAACCTTTAAGTTGGATTAACAAGACCACCACATCCCGTAGGATCCACCATAGTCCTTAACATTAGATAAAGGACTCACTAGTCCATATCATCATATAACATCGCTTAACATTTTTAATCATATGCATATGTTTCATAAATACAACATCACTCCCATTAACATTTTAACACATGTGTTTAACTACACATTTAGATATGAAATTATAAGCATTTATATTTCATAAGTAAGGTCACTCACCTTGGATTTAGTGTTAAGATTAATACCAATTACTTCCATGGTATGGTAGTATTAGCTGCTTCCCCACCTAACAAGTCAATGTCATTAGTATTTGAATACACCGATTAACATCAAACCCGATAATACATCACATCATTTGGTCAATCATAAATAACTAAGGAGTAATTAAATATGACACTTCACATATCTATAACATTGAATTAATTAGAGTTCTAACATAATTTACAGAATTAAATTACGAATTTGCTAGACAAAGTTATGCCCATTTTATTACAGCCTTTTCCAAATCGTTTTTCAAGAAAAATAACAACACAACTTCAACTTCCTGGAATTCTCATAATTTTTGTACAACATAACTTTTCATGATATTCCACCCAATATCAGTAAACACATTTAATAATACAAATTTAATGTTTCATAATTTTTAGGGCTCATTTTCTATGTCGAGCAAAACGTCAAACACCTGGTATGCGTTCTTGCTCCTTTAGGGCATATTTTAAACCAAGACTTAAAACTATCACCAAGGGTTCATTACTTTGTATTGTTAAAAACTTTTCGGATATGTTATACATATATGAGTTTATTTTACTCTCCAACTTGAATCACTCAATTCCAATAAGTATTCCATGATTTATGCCATTTTTAGCATAACTAGGTCAAAATACAACATTAAGGCATAACTTAACATATTTAAGCATACATAACCTTGACCTTGAGTATAATTCATGGAAATATATAATAAACATGTTTTAGCAGAAATATACATCATAATCATGAATTTTCTAAATTAAAATGCTTTACGAAAAGATGATGTAAATTTAGGACTTTAAAGTATGCATTTACGATCCTAGCTCCAGTTTTAACTTATGTTCTTAACCCATCCTTGTTCCAACACAATTAAGTAATATGGGTATCATTAAAATATATATCCAAATCAAAAATAAAAGCATGATAAGTATAGAACTCATCCATGTGACCAACTTTAATAAAGATGTAATTACCTTACGAGGATTCCTTGATTTATGGAAAAGTTCCAAAGATTTATTCCTTAACTTTCTTCTCTTTCTCTCTCTTTAGGCAAAACTCTTGTTCATGGCTGAATTTGCTGAACAAAGGAGTTGTTTTATACAGTTTAAGTCTACCAAACCATCACCCACCCTTTAACCAATCAAGAAATAGCACATGGTGTGCTAATAAGACAATTGTCACTTAAGGGATGGACATATTTGCCCTTGTTTCGAACTTTCAGTATAAGTTCTTGTATGAGCCTCCGTTTAACCCACCGTTTGTTGTGTTATAATATTAATTCATATATCTACAACTTTCATAATTTATGTTTTCCCAAAATCATAAACTAATACACCTAATTTGGGCATCGAACAGGAAATTAGCAATTTACTGAAAATCTCAAAACTTTCACATTTGGCGACCAATCATTGCCAATTTCGTATCAACACCCTTATTTACTTTTATAAACATAATCATGCATTAAAAAAATAATTTATGATGCATTTAACCACATAACTAATCATATGTTCTAAACATGGTATCCCCGATCATAAGCTCAATTAGCACCTAATGTAAACAACACATATATCACATGAGCATGCATCCTCTAAACATGATAATTAACATGTTTAACACACATAATCAATTTATAACTTATAACTCCTAAGTTATAATTAATCATGTAATTAACCTTCCTAATCATGTTTTAGGGCCTTACAGTAAATTACCTAGGAAAAACTCATCTCATGCTAAAAATGTAAAGGATAAAAACCAGGTTAGTATCATAAATGAATATTATGATATATAAATATACATATCCGCCTAAATAATTTCGTCTGACCCCCATCATGGGACTGAATATGAATTTTACGATGTTTATATTTTAAAGTTGGTTTTTTCCATCACTTCTGCTTGTCGAGCTAAATAACATATGCATATGTTAAACTATGATAATTAAAATAGGTATTAATATGAACGACATGAAAACACACTTTCAAAACCGTTTTCAAGAAAGTGTCAGTGAACCGAGCTATTCTCCATCTTTTCTTAAAACAAATTTGAAAATCGGACTACACTTCACCACTTCTCCGAGTAAACACTCATGAATTAATGACCGCACCCACGAATCTGTGTTTTTCTGGAATACTTATCAAATACCCATATTTGATTACGTACTTTTAACATACAAATATAACACTCCAGTTCATAAATAGAAATGATATAAAAAAACTAGGCTCCATATACTATAAAATTTATACCTAGTCTTCCGTAGTCTAACCCGTAAATATGCCCCGTTCATTTGAACTACGTTGGTTTGATCCCATGACCTCCTGGGTACGTAGGTGAAATTCCAAGGTGCACTCATGATCCCAAACCTTATAATATGTCTCTTGACGTAATATTTTTTAGGTATGGTTCCATGTTTAGTACAAACTGCATTTCTCATATGAAGTGATCATCTCTATCACTTCGGATCATCCCGAGGCTCTATGAAACCTTCAAGATTTCATCCGTTAGATAAGGAATACGTACATATTTATCAGTGACTTTTGGTCCACTATAATCCTAAATCTTCATGTTAAAGACAACCTCTGATATCTAAAATATGAAAGCTTTTATACACACCCGAGACTTGTACCCATAGTAAGTGAAGTATGTTTAAAACATTACATCCTTCACATATGAAAACCAACCCAATGGTTTAAAAACACCTTTGCGATAGTGATCAACTTATAATGGATATGAATGTTCCTATGAGCGACTTCGGTTCCATACCTATTCTTTACCCATATTGGATTCAACTTCATGTCTCCCAAATATCCACCCCCTATCCCAAGCTAAGTCGTCACACTTGAACACTCATCACATTGGAAGTTTTTCATGTGGATCACCGAAAAATTGAACTATGTAGGATTCGATCTTATGGCTAGATGGGTACGTAAGCGCAATACCATAAAAGACTCGAGAATATGTCTCTTGATCTATTTACTCCAAAAAGATGCTCCCATGTCTAACTTCCATCACTATTCACTAAACAAGGTATCAAACTATCTACATAACCATACACATTAATGAAATCCCGTTAGACATGTCAAGTTTTCTAGCATCCATTCATATAGTAACAAGATACCACCCCTTAACCAAATACATATTTATAGACAATAACTCTTGTGAACCCACACCGATTCAGTAACATCCCTACACCACTTACACCATTTCTATAACGAAGCATATATCAAAATTTTAAGAAATTTTCAAATTAGGGATCTCAACATGTTCTAAGATAGACTAATAGTAAGTATATGTTTGAAGTTAGATAATAATTGTACATATTAAAAAGCATAAAGAATAAGTGGGGTGCCTAATACCGTCCCCACTTGTAACCCAATTCCCAAACCTATGCCAAGAATCTTGGCATCATTCGCATGTTAGAAACTACCTTAGGGTAAACCTAAAAGTTCTGACCCTAACCATTTTGTTTGTTCGTATAAAAAATAAATTGGAGAATGTGAACAACGACAACACCTTCTATGAAGAATTAGGCTTACGCCTAAACAGGGGTGTGCAAAAAAAATGGATATTGTGTCGAACTACATTAAGAGACACAATCACAAAAAATCCCAACCTCAGGGGGAAATGGAAGACCGATGGACAAAAAATATCATACATCTGTAAGGAACACACTCTAAACCCACACACAAAACCGCATAAAACTCCTTCCGATCCCACACACGCACCACATATCCATTTCTCCCTCGAGTCCCCTCCGGGTCCACGAACACCACACCTAGCCATTTGGAAATTTCGGTCAGATTAACCATTATTCATTACTAGGTCACCCTCTAGAAAACGGATAGGTTGAATTAACCAACTGGAACTTCTTCCACAATTTTGAAGAAAAGGCTACAGAAAGACAAAGGTCTATGTGTTTAGGAGATATCAAACATCTTATGGGAGTACATAACCGTAGTCAGAGTGTGCCTCTCGACGGTAGCTAGAAAAATAAAAATCAATTACCCTAATTCAAGAAAAAGGTTTATTGATTTATTATTATAAAAGGGTTCAACAATCAAGAAGACTCCATAGAAAAATATTTTACGAGATCTTATAGTCCCAAATTTTATTTTCTTAAATGAGATAATGATTCTAAAAATTGTAGAAAAATTAAAATAGGCACTAGACTGGATGTATGATTAAATCCTCACTAACGCTAAAAACCTCAAGCCGATTAGAATGAAAAATGCACTATGATAGAGTTTTACATCTACAAGACATAGACTTACAACCACATGACACTATGATGAACTAAACACTCTTTTCCACCATGTTATCCATATAGAGCGCCGACAATTAGAGAATGTTGCATAACATCAACAAGTTTTGGTTTGCAGCTAATGCCTTCCAATATTTCACCAAAACTTTCTTCTTTAAAGTTGAAGAAAATTTTATTCCGAGATGGAACCTTAAAGCAACCAAAATTCTACACCAAGGATTTTGAGGGAATCCTAAGAGACATGTGTGTTTCATTGTATTGCAACGGTGTTATGCTTATATATCTCATAAACAAGTATTCCAAGCCATGGAAGAGAAAATATATACTCACTAATGAATATTATATTTTAAAAACAGGGTAAGTAAATCTTCCTCCATTAAAATAATCTCTTGGAGGATTCGATGAAGAGTGAAAAAATCTACTTTCAAATGTATGAAATATTTTGATCAATAAAATCATTTTTTCAAAAGGTCTTGCTCCCTTTCTCTTAGTCTGGAATAACTAAACACACTTAACTTATAGCTTTTGGATTTTGAAAATGGTTAAGTTCTCAAATGATATGTGTCACATTCTCATGGTATCAAAAATCCACTACAAGATCTTAGTCACCTAAAGGGTTATACTTAACACAAAAATAAGAATATCTCAAAGAACAATTTGGGAAAAAAGTGACTTTCAACACTGTCAAACACGTCTCTCCGCAGTGTCGCTACGTACGGTGAGGAAAGTCCTGGTTGGATCGAAGATGAAGCGATACATGTTGCACTAAAATACAAAGATTTTTTTACAAGACAAAAAGACTAGAGAAACACTATGAGTTCACCGAAGAAGTTTGACACTGGAGTATCACTATGTCTAAAGAGGCCGCAAGAGTGTATACAATTGTTTGTCCAGTTTACCTTAGAAAAATTTCAAAAATAAGTTTTGAGTCAAAACTCCAAATATGTATGATAAATGTAGGGCCATACATACTTAAAATACACAAAAAGATGAACTTGCTAATAAAATATATTTTCCTATATGTGAAGTATATTTGCATGTTATAAAACCAAGGTTAATTAAAAAAATTATTAATTACCGAATGAAATTAACCGATGTGAATCTAAGTCTTATACCTTTTCCCAAGCTGTGTACTTGTAGTTTGAAATTTAGTGAATTTGATTTATCGATGAAGTTTTTCGAGGAACTTTTGGACAAACACTCAAATATGTTTTGATTAAGGAATTTAAATAATTTGTTATATGGAGCACATCGAGTATACTATAGTCTTACAATCTCCCCCTTTGTAGAATTTTGAGATAAAATGTAATAAGAAAAAAATAAAAGCAAACGAATGAAATCTACCGTTTTACGATTTGCCTGGACAAGGTCAAATGAAAAAGAAAAAATATAGTTGCATGTAAATAATCACTGCAAGAAACTCAATAATCTTCAAACCTGGTTCTTCCAACCACTATATATAAGTCATGCTGTTTCTAAGTATTGATCCTTTAAAACCTTAGGCTTACACTATGTCCCCTATATGCTAGTCAAGACCTAAAAATTCTTTCTTCTAACTTAACACTGATGTAGCTTGTGATAAAAATGGTAATATGGACATTGGAGCTATTCTAAGAGATGATAGGGGTTAGTTTATTTGGCGATTCTCTATCTCCATTGTAGGTGGGTCTAGCATAATGGAAGAAGCATTGGTTTCAAAGGAAGGTATTTCTCATGGATTTTCAAAATATAGTCACAACATTGAAGTTGAATCTGATTCACAGATTGTAGTTAACTACATAAATATGTGTCTCAAGCCATCCTGGATGACTAGATGAATAATACAAGAGATACAAGTCCTATCCTCCCAAGTTAACATTAATTTATCTCATGTTCTTGGAGATTCAAACAATGTAGTAGACCTCCTGTCCAAGGATGGTCTCCTCTTTAAAAAGTCTTCAATGTTTTACTGATATGTAGATGGAGCTATTGAGATTGATGCTTGTAGGATTCCTTACATTAGAATTTTTAAAAGGAAATATATTGTTTTCTTTCATGTTGTAAGCCATCTAGAGAGGTCTGTTCTCTCTAAAATTTAATAAATTCATGGGGAATCTCCTATTATAAAAAAGATCTTCGTGGATAAAAAACAATATATTGGGCAATACTTTCCTATCACACACTAGAAAACTCATCATCATACCAATGTGAAGAAATATGACTAGAAAATATGATAAGTATGAACATGTGAATATAACATTTTGAACATGTGAACATCATACCTATCTGAAATAACTCCACCTCAAATTTACAATCCTTCTAAATAATCATGATATGGAACAAACAACTCCAAGAAACCTAATATTATTCGATAACTATACTCAGCATGTCTTCAAACTTCTCTCCTTTTGTCACAAAAATAGACAAAGGAAATAATTAAGAATATAATGGGATCAAGTTCTCAAGTAATTTTAAGAGAGTAAAACATGCTAAAAAAAACAAATCAAATGAAGAAAAATCATATAATGAGTGAAGAATTAAAATGTTAGTCTATACAAGATATAATTGAGAAAGTAATAGGGCTAAGATCAACAGTTTTAACTACAAACGGGAAGATAAATTATATCAAGAAAACATATAAGTAATGATAAAAAGTGTTAAGCGTTAAAAAATTAAGAATTTACAGCGATTAAAGTGAATACAGTCAATACAAACCAAAGTCCCATAACTCTAAACAAACAAAGCCCAAGTCAAAACAAATTATATCACTTCTTATTCTTCTTTAAAATCCCCAACACATAAAAATCAATAAGCTCGTTATTAGTGTTATGAAACACGTCCCATAAATTTTTCACATGAGTACGAAAGGTGTGCTAAAAGTGAAGAGCTCAGCGAACTTAATGAGGGAGAAAAAGTATAACCTAGTTAAGTAGATATCTGAGATATGGTGTAATCCAACTCATTCTCAGTTAGAGGTCATGTACTAGGTGCTTGTGATATAAGGGTAAGAAAAGGAAGTGTAGGAGGAACAACATGTGGAGGTGTAGGTGTTCCATTGTAGTTGCCAACCTAAGCAATCGACTTATAATTAGAATAAAGATTTAATGTAGATGGCGTGTTTTCCTTAACATCATCTGGATGTGTTGGAACTCTAAACTCCAAAAGAAAGTGCACGATCAAATGGCTTTAGGGAAAAATGTGAGCTTTCTTACTATTTTTGCTGTGATAAAAAAATCAAGTCTTTAATAAAATCATAAAAACACATACTAGCACAAAAACCTATGGTGTAAAACAGTTTTTCATGTTTGAAAGATACGTTGTGCGGGTGGTATGATGAAAAGGTAAAATAGGATACAACCATGTTCAGAAATATATAAATCCTTAGAAATAATTGCATGAGGAAAAGTCCTTCGATTCTAACACTAATAATGGTTCTCCCTGAAAACAATGATTACATTCTAGTTGTAAGGGTCACTCATGGTAGACTTGTAAGGACACTCGAGTGTACTTTCTTTTAGGACATGATACTGGTTTCTTATCCACTTAGAAGAAAATCTCAATTTAATTCACCTAACTTTGGTAAAAAGAACTCTATTGCCTAAGTGAAACGTATCATCAACAAGACTTGAATAAAATTATCTCACCAATTAGGGATAACATGGTACGATTTGAGAGAAAATACCAATCCAATCTCTTCCATCCAAGAACTCCTACAAATGGGTGCCAAAAAATGTTTCAAAATCAATTGACCTCTCCTAATGCACATAACATGTAGCAAAGATTTCATCAAATCTGGAGCGATTGGAGGAAGTCGAGGCTCGTGATCGAGATTTTTGATTAATGAAATAGCCTGAAATCACACAGCAAGACCCAATCAAAGAAATCCTATGAGATATGGAACTGAACACCCATGATCCTATACTAATACTAGGAGAAGAAACCCTTGAAAAGAAAATATAAAGCAATGTTACAAACCCTAAAATATATTCAAGAGATTAAATAAAATTGAAGATAAGTAAAAACTCTTCAATTATAAAGATTTTTTCATCAAAATCTATCAAAACTACTATCACCAATCCGAAACTCTAAAAATGAGTAAATTCAAAAATCTACGAACGAAAACTATCCAAGATGAAGATTGATCTATTCGAAAGAGGGAAAGACCAGTAAAAAGACTTCCAAGTTGCTAAGTTGGGAGGAAGGCAAGAGGTTTCTGAAGGGCAAAAGTGGATTTTAGATAAGAAATAACTAAAAATGTTCTAAACTCCTGATTTGGACGTTTTGAACAAACCTAAGTCGTATCGCCATAACGAGATATTTTCTCCCATGATTATTGTTGGAATGAAGTACCTATGATGGTTGGTTGCTTGACTTCCAACAAACAAACTTTATGAAAAAAGGGCACAATCAAACAAGTAAATGGACATATGATTTCTTAGCTTAAGGCATGTACATTTGGATCCCTAAAATACCATTTTGAATGACCAAACAAGATTCAAGAGATCATACAATGGTTCTTGGTTATGCCACATACTCTACACAATTAATTATTTAGCATTTAAAAGCCTAAGCTCAAATTAAACCCATAAAAATAAAGTTTTTTAAAGACACAACTCGTGATTTAAAAGTGAATCAAATGAGAATTAATTCATAAAATCTAAGAATGAAGATTAATGTTTGAATTCACTTTTGAATAAAAGTTGACTTTATGTGACAAAAAGAAAGCCTCATTTTTAGTTAAAAAAATAAAATTATCAACAACCATTTTTATTCCTCAAATTAAATGTTATGATTAAGACCTTTTAAGTGTTATATCCTTGATGTTACTCAATTTTTATATTAATAAATAAATTTCAGACATCACGTTTAATAAAATTTTGAATGTGGCAGCTTTTGCTCATTCATTACAAATGGTGGAGAAATATTTCTAATTTTTCAAATGTAGTTCTCACGACCCAGAGTTGCATCCCTTACAAAGTTACAATATATATATATATATATATATATATATATATATATATATATATATATATATATATATATATATATATATATATATATATATATCAACTCTAACCATGATGATAAAACACTTATACACAAAAGGATTAATAATGATACCCTTTCATCAAAAGATCGCATAAAACTTTTAATACTTGATAGAAGTATAAAACAAATCCCTTCATTATATTTTCCATGGAAATGCTAAGTTTATTGTACGGTGTAAAGCGAATAAGTTAAGACAAATGCTCCAAAAGGCAAATTCATTTTACTAAGGCATTTCAATCTATAAAATTTTAAGCATGGAGTATTAAAACCCATAAATAAAATCGTTATTACAAGAACTAACTATATAGGTTTGCATTCAAGATAACGGGATAAAATAATGCCTAACAATCATTGATGGGCAATATTTTACAAGGCCAAAATCTAAAGGTATGAACAAAATAAATAACATATATAAAGAATAAAATTAATGATAGAGATAAATCAAGATGCTTATCCCAAAAGAGTAAACCAAACACTCTAACACATGAAACCAAAAGAATCATATTTTTTCCTAAACAAGGAGGAATCATCAGAATGTTTATCTAGGGATTATAATTCTCCATTATGAATAAAATTATTTCAAAATCCAATATGTTCTAATCTTAATAGAGTTGGATTTAGAAATCGATTTGGGAAGTGTGGGAAGATCAACCATTTTTCTTTTTCCTTTCCTTTTAAAAGAAACCTTTTTAGGGGCTTCCACCTTCCTCTTCCCTTTCTTATCACCTTTGTACCCTTATCAAGATCACCTAAACATGGTGCGGGTTGAATAAAAACACAAAACTACTTAAGGTGTCCTAACAGATGACAATGTGTGCACCTTAGGGTTGTGGAATAATTAGGTTGATGGGGTGCTTGAGTTGTTTCTTCATAATTTTAATGTAAAAATCCTTCAAATGTCCGTCCTTGTTACAAAAGGAACATATGAAAATAAACTTCCATTGATTTTCTTTGGGTAAAGCATTAGTTAAATATTCACCAGTGGAAGATGGAAAGGAGATTGGTACAATAAGAGAGTTTGGCTAGAAGTAGATCCATTATTCTCAAAATTGATTCCTCGTTTATCCCAAGTGGATAACTTAGCACCAAAAAGCATCCTATCCAAAATTTGAGACCTACCTACCATATTTAACATAAAAGTGGTCGTCAATAGTACCTCGGTCTCAAGAAAAGAGATTTGGTTCTATATAGTCATTCTCAAGTTTTCATTCTCTTTTAAGGACATCATAAGGAACTCAATATCCATATGAAGAAAGTCAATAGAACTTCCTTCAAAATGTGGTCCACTACTCATCGCATGTGGAGAAATAGACGGGCTTACACAATTATCACTCACTATAAACATTTGGTTCTTGGCATTGGCTAGCATGGTGTAGATTTACATGTTACGACTTTAGAGGTTTATGGACTCCTCGTAAAGCCTAACATAGTAATTTTAATATCATTTTCCTCTTCTTCATCAATATTGCAAAAAGAGGGATTATAAATAGTCATTTCTTCACTAGGCAGAAGAGAAACATTAAAATCCTGTAAATCATCCAACTCCTTAAATTTCTTTCTTTCCATAAATGTGGTATAGTTTCATTCTTGAGAGTCATCTTCGGAGTTCAAGTCATCATCACTGAAAGTGGCTTCATAATAGTTCTTGCCACAATTATTACTAAAACTTTAGGGACATTGATTTGGCATGTGCCCTCGACCACCGCATGTAAATCATGTGATGGTTTTTGGATATTCATCTTTCTTTTATCTACTTCCATAATCAATATAAAGTTTATGCGAATAGCTCTTGGGTGCACCTCTAGATTGTAATAATTTTTCCACTTCTTGGAAAATTTAGTGAGAAATACCATATCATCTTTACTAATGTCATGCGAACTAAAATCAAGAGATTCCTTCTTAAACTCAAAAGCTAGATTTTTCTCCTTTGGAGGCACTCCTTGGCAATAAGAAACATTTTCCTTATAGGTTTGGAGAGAGCCAACTAGTCAGTCTACACACGTTTCTTAGAAAAAAGGCTCTAACCTTCTTCAATGGAATCCACTTCGTCGCGGAACCTAGGAGGGAGAGACTTTAAAATTTTATCAATAATCATATTCTCTTTAATGGCCTTTTCTATAGGAAATATGGAGGTAACTATGTCATCAACTAGGCATAAAACTAGTTAAAAGTTTCAGTATCCTTCATTGTAAGAAGTTCAAAAAGGGTGGTAACCCATTGAAGCTTCAAGTTCTTTATTGTGCAGGTGCATTCGTTGATCGTTTGTAAAATTCTCCATGCCTCCTTAGATGTCATACATGTCGATCTAAGTATAAACTCACTTGGGTATACAACATTAAAAATAGCATTAAGTCCTTTCACATTCCATCTACTTTCCTTTAAATCGTCATCGTCCCAACTCCATCTAATCTTGTCAACTTGGACATTATCGATACGTTTTTGGAACAAGTCCAACCCAAAAGCACACACTTCCATATTAGATCTTCTATAACTTATACAAGTTGAGAGTGTGTCACTCGATGGTAGCTACTGAAATAAAAAATATTTTCCTCTAATTCAAGAAAAAAAGGTTTGTTAATTTATAATTATAAAATGGTTTAACAATCCAAAAGTCTATGTGATAAAATATTTTACTAGATTTCAGAATCCCAAGTTTTTTCATATTAATTAAAACAATGATTCTCAAAAGTGAGAAAAATGTAAAATAGGCACTATGATAATGAAATCACTAAAGGGAAAAACCCCGGGTCGATAAAAATGACAAATGTACTATGGTAGAGTTTCACAATAATAAAATAAAGACTTATAATCAAAAGACACTATGATTGACTTGACAATCTTTCCCACCATATTCTCCATAGAGAGGGTCAACTGCATGAGGACATTGCACAACCGCGACATATTTTTATTTGCAACCAATGCCTTCAAATATTTTTCCAATTTTTGTCCTTAAAGTTGAAGCATGATTTGTTCCTAGATGAAACCTTCAAGAAACTAATATTTTTTCAAAAGATCTTTTTTTTTCTCTTAGTTTAAAGGGTAAAAGATATTTAACTTATTACCTTTGATTTTGAAAAGGATTACAGGCTCAAATGATAGGTGTCACACTCTTGTGGCGTAAAATAGTCTCTTCAAGATCTTAGTCACTAAAAAGATTATACTTGACACAAAAACTACGAAGATCTTAAAGAAGATCTTGTGCAAAAACTGTCTTTTAGCACTGCCAAACGCGTCTCACCATAGCGTCACTACAACGGGGAAATTCCTCATTGGAGCAAACCTGAAGCATTCCAAGTTGCGCTGAAATACAAAGATTTTTGCACAGAGTTCAAAAAATAAAGAAACACTATCACTACAGTGAGGAAGTTTGTTACTGGAGCATCGCTGCAGCGAAACAAGTTGCGAGAGTGTCTAAATATTTTGTCCAATTTGTCTTGAAATTTTTTTTGAAAATAAGTTTTGAGGCAAACTTTAAATATGTATCGTAAATATAATACCGTCTATGCTTAAAATACACAAAAATGAAATTACTCATGAAATAGATTTTTCTATATGAAAAGTTTATTTATGTAAGATGTGGGTTCTTGGAATACGATTAGTATCAAGCGAGGCATAACCCCTTATCAAGACCGTGATTAACGCGCAAGGATATGCTTGAATTTTTAACCCTTTTCCAAACAAGTATAAGGGACAAAAATTTTAAAATGTTCCTTTTGATATACCAAAAGGTATGGTTTAAATTTTGTCCCTATTGGTATACAAAAGGAACGATTTTTTTAACCCTTTAGGTGTTTTCCCTCATATTTTTCGTATATTTTTCCAATAGTTTCCAAATTTCCCTCTCCCACTCTCTCTCGTGCACAATATTGTCTCCTCAGAACGCTATCTCTCTCTCTCTCTATATATATATATATATATATACCCGTAACCCTCCATCTTCACTACTGGTAACTACAAACACATCGTGCCTTAGTGTGAAACTGGAAGCATCCACAAAATAGTAAAATCTTGAATCTAACGTATTAATCTTGAATCTAAAGTATTATTATTGAATCCAATACGACATAAACAAGATTCAACCACCCAAACTAAACAACAACATGAATATAATGTATTATTCTTGAATCTGTGTAGGAAAGAAACTGGATCTGGAGGAGAGGTATTTTTTTTGGTTTGAAAATCTTGAAATGTTGATTTGATTATCCTTGTTAGTGTTTTCCTCAATATATCTTTAGTTTATTTATTTTCAGGAGTATTTATTTTCATTTTGGTGTTATGTTAGACATGAATACAATTAAAAGTAGGTGTTATGTAAGGTGGGTTTGAGATTGGTACTCAATTTGTTGTGGTAATACAGTTGAAGTGTGTGCTGATATGTCTAAGAACTTGCACAATTTTCTCTTTTATTTATTTATTTATTTATACCAAGGCCCTTTTTGTTGATTAATATGATCTTTTTTGTAATGTCATGATGTGACCTACATGTCATAATATGATCTTTTAGTGGGTTAAATCTGATTCACTTTATGTGTTATTGTATAGGTGAATTGTAATGTGAAGTAGTGTAGTTAAATTAGTTTAGTTTGTATGAGATGATGTAAACAATATACTAGTGAAGGCCTCATAGTTAATTGCAGCTAATGACTGGGAAATTTATTGTGCTCTACAATGCACTACCATTTAGTTTCTTCATCCAGATGATAATACTATGACTAAGCTTTTTCTTATAACTGATCAGTGTATGTTTCTTATGTGACCAATTGTTTATTTTACTTTGTGCATTATTTGTGTTGTTTGTGCCCCAAAGGGCTAAGTTGTGGGCGTGATTGTTTCTCCCATTAAATAAACCATAAGACAACCAAATTGGATAATGTGGTAAGGAAAAATGACACAATGGGCTGATGCTTTCACTAAATGAGGCTAATTTTTGGGTAATGGAACTATGATGTTAAATAGTCCTAGGATGATGGAATGGACTATGTCTTCTCCAAGTTAACATACGGTACAACGCACCTCCCCCCCACCCCACCCCAAATGTTTTCTCACAGTAGTTGAAGTAGTTCAGTTTTCTCACAGTAGTGTAGTTAGAGATTTAACAGCTCATAGTAGTCCAGTTTGCCCATTACATCCATGTGTTCTACTTTGAAGTGGACTTTGGTAATGTCTAAGAATGCAAGCGATATCTTCTCTTATTAGTTATCTAAATCAGGTTCGATATCTTCTCATATTTTACAACTTCAGTTTTGATTTCTATTATTCATATTCTTAGCGTGATAATATGTAATGCATCTTGTTCAAGGTTTTAATCACAAAATCATGTGATTTAGGCATTTTATGAATGCTCAGGAATCTTAAATCAGGCCATTTGTTTATTGTATTTGGAATTTTAAGACAATTTAACAAATACATTATGAGCAAAGCTTTAAAATTTGTCTGGTGGTAATATTTTTTTGGAGAAGGCCCAATTTTTCAATAAGGATAATGTATAACATATATCCTTCATAGTGTTTTTCCCAGTACATGGTTTATATATTTTTGGTAGTATTGATTTTGGTTTTGGTGTTACGTTAATCATGAATACACTCAAAAGTAGGTGTTATGTTAGGCGTGAATACTTTTAAAAGTGGGTTTGATATTGGTACTTTATTTGTTGTGGTAATACAATTGAAGTGTACGTTAATTTGTCTAAGAACTTGCACAAGTTTCTCTTTTATTTATTTATACAATGTGCTCTATGTTTTAGTTTCTTCATCCAGATGCTAATACGATGGATAACTTTTTTCTGATAACTGATCAACCTATGTTTCTAATTTGGACGAGCATGCCAAAGTACATTAATCGAGTGTCCTAGAAGTACATAACCATGACCACATAATTGTGTATAGATATGTGGTTGAGTGTTGTGGCCTGTGCCTAATTGTTTGTTTTCTTTTCTACGTTGTTTGTGCCCCCAAAGAGCTAAGTTATGGGCGTGATTTTTCCCCCGTTAAATAAACCATGGGATAACAACAGTGTATAATGTGGCCGACGCTTTAACTAAATGAGGATAATTTTTAGGTAATAACACTATGATGGTAGATAGTCCTAGGATGATGTAATGGACTATGTTTGCTCCAAGCTTGTAGGCCGCACCTCCCCCCACCCTCTCCCCTCAACCCCACCCCACCCACATCGAACATTTTACCCACATTGGTTGAAGTCATTCAACTTTGCTCACAGTAGTGTAGTTAGAGATTTAAAATCTCACAGTAGTTCAGTTTGGCCATTATATCTATGTGTTCTACTTTGAACTGGACTTTGGTAATGTCTGAGTATGTAAGCGATATCTTCTCTTATTAGTTGTCTAAATCAGGTTCGACGTCTTATCATATATTACATCTTCAGTTTTGATTTCTATTATTTATATTCATTGTGTGATAATATGTATCGGATCTTGTTCAAGGTTTTAATCACAAAATCATTTGATTTAGGCATTTTATGAATGTTTAGGAATCTCAAATCAGGATTTATATTGTTTGTATTCTTCATCTTTATATTGTCATAGTTTATATATTGAATCTAATCGTGTAATATAAATATTTTTTTGTAGCTTTCCTTGTAGATGAGCTTATCTCTAATGCTGCGTACATTGGCACCCCTGGAAAGGGTGTCCTTGTAGCCTATGCGTTAATTGGAACAGTTGGAAAGTGTCTATAGAGCATTAACGTTAAAATGTAGACTAAAACAAGAGGTCCCAACATGAGCTTCTTTTCTTGATGCCTCTAATTATGTTTTATATCATTGATGAAAAATTGAGGTGCCACATTTTTTATAGATAGTTTTAATTGTCTATACATTTAAAGGTTTTACAACACTACTTATTTTTTTCTCTTTTATCATTTTCCTTTTGCAAGTGAACAAAAATAATTCACACAACTTTCAATAAATTCTTGTGGAAGTCATAAAATTCTGATCCCACCATTATTTGGATACCTCTTTAAGTTTTGTTAGCGTGAATGCCAAGTTTCAAATAGAACTGATTTACGTAGATAATGAATCCTCAGTGATGTATACATTGTTGTCTCCATGCGTCAAACGGTGAAAACATAAAACAATGACAAAATGGTCCCGTAAGAGGTGCAAGCACCTCGCACAGGTCCAATGTAACTCGTCGAAATCGACCGCCCAATCATCGGACTCTTGGTTTGAGTATACGATGAGCATTTTCAAACTGTTAGACTTAGGCTTAACTACATGCTGCCAAAAGGAGAAAATGTAAAACACCCGCAAAATGGTCCCAGAAGTGGTTATAGCACCTCACACGGGACCACTGTAATTCGTAGAAACCGATCGTGTAGCCATCGGATTCCCAGTTTGTGTATGCCATGAGAATTTGCAAACGGTTAGACTTAGGCTTAAAAACAAGCCTTCAAAGGGTGAAAATGTAAAATAGTCACAAGACGGTCCTGTTAGAGGCACGACAACCTCACACGAGACCAATGAAACTCGTATGAATCGACCGTGTAGTCACCAGACTTTCGGTCTGAGTATACGATGATAATTTGGAAACTATTAGACTTAGGCTTAAAAATATGTCGTTAAAGGGTAAAAATGTGAACCAACAATGAAACGTCCCTGTTAGAGGCACGCGCACCTCACACGGGTCCAATATAACTCGTAGGAATTGACCACGTAGTCACCGGACTCTCGATTTTAGTATACCATGAAAATTTACAAACAGTTAGTGTAGACACCCCATTCTAGTACCCCCCCTAAACTCTCCTTAGGTCCCTAGCACCTCCCTTCGTCACTACAAGCCTAAGTCATACCCCGAGTACTAATATAAAGGCCATCGGGCACTCCCAGGCTCCATTTGACCAAAAGTCAAACTCCTCAGCTCGACCGAGACTGAATGAATCTATAAGGGGCACTGAAACCCCTTTCCAACGGTCCATCCCATGCGTGATTATGACTTACGGTGCGGACGAATGACCCATTTCCCCCAAAACTTGATCAGGAGGCCACAAGACGCTCTCAGTCTCCGTTTACTAGAAGTCAAACTCCTCAGCTCGACCAAGATTGAATGAATCTTCAAAGGGCGCTAAAACACCTTTCTAATGGTCCACTCCGGGACCAATTATAACTTATGGTACGTATGAACGATTTGTTTTACTCTGAAAGTGTCTGAAAAGTTCACTCCCAGAAAATATGATAAGTCTGTCAGTGATGCAGTCTCAACCATCAACAATATCTCTAAAAAAACCACTTCGTGGGCACCAGAAAGACGCCCTATCCTAGTCCGAAAGTAATACATCGAGATTCATGCTCCCCTCTGCAAAGTTTATCAGGCCCTGTTATGACGAAATCTTATCAAACCCTTGGATCCCTGTCCATTGCCAAATCCACTTCCAAGAAAATTCAAGGAAGATGCCCATTGCGCCTCTCACCAAACTACTGACCATACCACCGACCAATGCTTTCACCTCTGAAACATCATCCAAGTTTAATTGACTGGGGTACCATTTCCCCACCAGCAAATCCTAATCCAAACACTACTCACAACCCACTCCTTACCAGGCACTGTCACTCCTTACCAGAGCATGCATCGCTATCCGTCCCCGTTTTGAAAATGGAAGTATGGAATTATCACAAGTGTTAAACCAACTCTTAGAGTTCGGGATGAAATTACCCTCACATATGATCATTGATTTCCAGAGGTTCAGTACGCTATTCTTAGACGCACGAAAATGGTCCCAAGAGTCAGAAAGTTGGGTGGTACCAACCTATGAAGTCAGCCTAGATGATGTTGTCCAGATCATGTCAGAATCATTCAGGCAAACCAACGATATTTGTAGTATGACCGAGTTACTTGATACTCTGAAGCTACAAGGATGCCTGGTCCCTTCACCCTTACTTATCCCCAAAGAATGGGAGGACCTGTACGAAGAAGCCATTGAAGTTGTGGAATGCATTGACTTTACATTGGAAGATAGAATTGTTGCCACCGGATGGGGGGAGGAATTTAAAGATTCAAATGAAGAGCAAGCTTCTGATAAAACTGGTCCGATAACTGACATGTGTGGGATGATATCATTTGAAGAACTCCTCAGAGAAATAAACAAAGTGGCAGAACAACCCGAAATTGATGAAGAAACAAGGTTCATGTTCTTCCTTTCTTCAGTAAATCACATGACCAGATCAGGGAGGCATTACCAGATCCTAAGCTCACTACTATCCAATGAAAAAGGAAAGGGAGTTGAAAACCTTCCTATGCCAGAAATGACCCTCGAGGAAAACAATATCCTCGATCAACTGAAGAAAACTCAAGTTAATATCACTCTATGGGGGCTTTTCATGTCTTCCCAACTGCACAGAAATGCTTTGATCAAGTTGCTCACTAGACCCACAGTTCCCCCTTATACCACACTAAAAGAAGCGATAAATTTAGTCGAATCCCTGACTTCTACCCGAATGCTATCCTTCTCCGAAGAAGAAATCCCTAAAATTGGGCCAAACCACAATCATGCACTCAACATCTCCGTTAAAGTTATGGGGAAGATCGTACCACACTATCTTGTCGATAATGGATCCGCCTTCAATGTCTACCCATTAAGAACCTTCAAATGCTTAGTACTGAAGGAAAGTGACCTCTATCCAACCTTCGATGTTGTACGTGCCTACGATAATTCTCGTCGAGAAGTCATGGGATCCATAAAACTTGTATTAGGGGCTGGCCTTATAAACCCTGTCATTGAATTCCAAGTTATTGACATCCCAACTTGTTTCAACCGGTTACTCGGATGACCTGAGCTCCACAGTATCAAGGGTATGCCTTCCTCACTCCTTCAGAAATTAAAGTTCTTCACTGACAAACGAGTCATCACCATTTTAAGTGACGACGACAATACCGAGGGTGAAAGTACCAACATTCCAATCCTTGAGATACATTATGGGTCAAATGATATGCTCCTATCAAGATTTCGAGTTGATCCACTTATACTCCAACAGGGGATGGTTTCAGAGAAAGGGTTTGTCCGAAATATGACCCTCATGGCAACGTCAATGTAATTTAGATGTTCAGAAACATGCATTTCATGCCCGGACTGTGGCTAGGACAAAGACAACAAGGGATAATTGAGCCCCTTGAGCTGAAAAAATATTTCCCTCCTTGTGGTTTGGGGTATCAACCATCAGAACAAGAGCCAGAATGATCCACCAGTCTCGACCAAAGAGAAGATTAGATTGCATCCAGACTATCCAATGTGATTCCTTAAATGGACGATTCATTAAAGAGGGCGAAGACTTTCCCTTTTGCGACTTTTCAGAACCATGGTATAACCATACAGACAAGAAGATGAAGCCTGGAATGGAGACCTTTTTTCAAGACAGCTATCAACGGGCCAAAAATTTCCAACACCATGTACAACCACTCATCAAAGATACTGCAGATTCTGAGGGAAGTGACTCCGAGGATTCGTTTGACTTGCACACATTGGGGCTGACACTCTGCATGGTTCATTCAAGCACTACATCACTGGATCCATCCCATCTGATTAAAGCTGGTGATACACCTCTTCTCAACTGGCATGCTGCTCCAGTTTTACCTATTGAAATCCCACCTAAACCTAATGTTTACCCAATCTCTTCTTCTGTTGTTTATCCTTGCGCAAATGTAATTGAGACCTCATTTGATAAGGTTCTCAATATTATTTTTCCTATCAATGAAATAAATGAAGATTTTGAGTATCTTGTTGTGCCCTACATTAATTGTTTAAATTCTAATCAAACTTTTGATGATGATGATTTTACAAATGAACAATTCTTAACTGATCTAAATAAGGTTAATAAAAAATAACATAACCACATTCAAGTTATTAAAGAAGAAACTGTTATTGTTAACCTCGGTTCTAGTAACCAATTACGCGAGATTAGGATAGGGGCTACCCTCAACGAGCATGAGCGCGCACAACTCAAAGAATTAATGAAGGAATTTGTGGATGTCTTTGCATGGTCCTATGCCGATATGCCCGGCATTGATCCTGAAATAGCTCAACATGAGATCCCCACTCTCCCAGATTTCAAGCCGGTTAAACTAAGGTTGAGAAATCTTTGCACCGAATGGTCACTCAAGGTCAAAGAAGAATTGGTCAAACAGCTGAACGTGGGCTTCATTCGTGTGATCGAATACCCCACATGGCTAGCCAACACAGTGCCTGTGCCGAAATCAGGAGGGAAAGTTTGGATGTGTGTAGACTATCGGGATTTGAACAAAAGCCTCTCCAAAGGATGATTATTCGCTACCCAATATCGACATGATCGTGGACAACATAGTCAGTCATGCTCTCAAGTCATTTGTTGATGAGTTTTTCGAGTATAACCAAATCAAAATGCACCCAGATCATAAAGAAAAAAACCGCGTTCATCACACCGTAAGGAACCTTTTGCTACACTGTTATGCCGTTTGGTCTAAAAAACGATGGGGCTACCTACCAGAGGGCTGCCACAACCATTTTGCATAATCTGATTCATAAAGAAATTAAGGTCTATGTGGATGATATGATTATCAAATCCAAAACTAGAGAAGGTCATGTTCCCGTTCTCCGAAAGTTCTTCAAACGATTGCAATGGTATTAGATGAGAATCAATCCACATAAATGTGTCTTCGGCGTTACAAAGAGAAAAATCTTGGGATTCATGGTCAGTGAGAATGGGATAGAAGCAGATCTTGCCAAGATGAAAGCCATACTTGAGATACCACCTCCCCAAATGGAGAAATAAGTCTGTGGTGTCCTTAGGAAATTGCAATACATCAGCCGGTTCATCAGCCAGCTAACCTCCATCTACGAACCTATTTTCAAACTCCTCCCAAAGGATTCAACCAAGGTTTGGAACGAAGCATGACAAGAAGCTTTTGACCGAATCAAACAATATCTAACCCAACCTCCAGTACTTATGCCACCACAGCTTGGTCTCCCCTTGCTTCTATACCTAACCATAACCGACACTGCAGCTGGGGCTTTGCTAACCCAATACATTAAAGATTCCTGTAAAGAAAGAGCCATCTATTACACCAGTCGCAAATTAGCCGGATATGAAGTCAACTACACTACTTTGGAAAAGGCATGTGTCGCACTTGTTTGGGTCACCCAAAACTTACGACACTACATGCTCACTTTCCCCATTAATATTGTATCCCTAATGGACCCCATTAAGTACCTTCTTGAGAAACCCACCTTATCTAGATAAATGGCTCGGGGGTTTATGATCCTAGCCGAGTTTGATATCGTGTATGTCATGCAGAAAGCCATAAAAGGAAGAGCCATCTCTTACTACTTCGCTGACTACCCCATGGAAGGAGCTGATGTTTGGATCTCTGAATTTCCAGATGAGAACATCCTCTACGCTGCTCAAGATGACCTTCGATGGCAAATGTTCTTCGATGACGCTGCCAAAGGTATATGGCATTGGGATACTTCTGATCACCCCAGATGACTCCCACACTCCCATCGCTATCAAATTAGATTTACCCTGCACCAACAACATGACTGAATACGAGGCATGGCCTCAAAGTTTCTCTCAAGAAAGGAATTCAATGCCTAAATGTCTACGGGGATTCCGCCCTCATCATCGGTCAAGTGCTCAGAAAATGGAAAGTCAAGGATGAGGAACTCCAAACCTTCTATGCTCACTTAGAATAACTAGCCTCCCAATTCCAAGATATCACTTTCCATTACCTACCTCGAGCAAAGAACAGCCTAGGCGATGCCCTTACTACCCTAACCTCCCTGGTCGATATTCCCGAAGGAATAATATTGGCCCTCTTCCTAGTTCAAAAGCAAGATAAACCAACCCATTTCTACCACATTCAGCTCATCACCAAAGAATATCCCGAGCTAGGACATTGCTGGTACTATAATATTTGGCACCTCTTAAAACATGGTAGGTATCCCAAGGGTTCCAACAACAAAGACTGATTAACCCTTCGAAGACTGGCCACCCAGTACATCATCTGTCATCAAGCACTGTTCAAGAGAAACTTCGATGGAACCCATCTACACTGCATCGCAGGGGCTGACGTTGAAGAGGTAATGCAGAGAATCCATAAAGGGGAATACGGGCCCCACATGAATGGTTACATGATTGCCAAGAAGATCATATAATAAGGCTAATACTGGACCACCATGATCCAAGATTACACCGCTTATGTCTGAAGATGCCTCAAATGCCAACAGTTCTCCAACCTTCAACACCTGCCTCCATAAGAATTCTACAACATGACGTTTCCATGGCCATTCTACACCTGGGGCATAGACATCATAGGGAAGGTTACACCCAAGGCTTCCAACGGGCATGAGTTCATCCTAGTTGCCATTGATTATTTCACCAAATGGGTCAAAGCTGAGTCATACATAGTTCTGAATGCCAAGAAAGTGGCCCAATTCATCAGAAAGAATATCATCTACCGATACGGGGTCCCGTATGAGCTAGTGTGAGATAACGGGATGTACTTTCAAGTCAGACATCACAGAAATGGTCAATGAGTATGGGAAATAGAGACACAAATCTTCTCCCTACCGAACTCAGACCAACGATGCAGTCGAAGACCCCAATAAAAACCTCAAAGCCATCACCAGTAAGATGACCGAAAGTTGTCGAGATTGGGCTGACCGAATCCCATACGCCCTTTGGGGCTACCAAACCTCAATTCGAACCTCTACTGGGGATACCCCTTACTCTCTAGTCTAGGACATGGAAGCAGTCCTACCTGTGGATATGGAAATACCCTCGTTGTGCGTCATGCTTTAAAGTAAGGTTAGTGAGGAGGACTAGCATCAAAGCCATCTCGACGAGCTGTCACTCCTAGATGAAAGGAGATTAAAAGCTCTGTATCACATAAAAGGGTACCATTGTCGTATAGTGTAATCTTTTAATAAGAGAGTCAAGGACTGCGGTGTTCGAGAGGGGGATTTAGCCCTCAAGGAAATAATAGATCCCATCTGGTACCCTAGAGGGAGATTCAAGCCCAATTGGAGCGGCCCCTACATTATGAAGAAGATCTTGTCAGGAGGTGCCGCCATGCTCACCGAGCTAGATGGAGAAGAGACAGCTCATCCAGTCAATCTGGACCATCTCAATAAATTTTACCCCTATTCTAAAATCTCGGCGCGCTACGACTCTTCTCATCTCCCTTCTATTCTAAAAACAAATCTTCATTTCCCTCTACCCAGAACTACGTGGGCCTGATCCTCTGCAAAAACCATTTTCAAACAAATTAAAACTTTTCAAAACCCCGCAGAGGTACGTACGTAGCTCATATATCTTACATGAGCACAACCCTTTCTTTTTTCACAAAAAAATATCTTTTCTTATCTCCGAGAACGACAGTTCATTCTAACATATACTTGAACAAAAGGATTATGCGTACCTTAGTGATCGGTATAGATAATTCAAAATTTCAAAATTCATCAAAAGGCACAACTAGATGATCAAAACTTATTTATTTCACTAATAATAAATTACGATACAATTACATAAGAAAAGGAACGAATAACTCCCTTCCCCCCACCTTCCTAAAATTCCCAAATTTATTCCCCATTACAAAAACAAACTCTCCAAGAGCCCTACCAATAGCTACTAGAGGATCCCGCTCCGTCATCATATACATCCTGGGGTACCCAAGCTTCTCCTACCTAAATAGAGTACCGCAGACTCTCCATGGACCGATAAGCTCGAACCAGCCACGAAAAAACTACCACACCTCCCTCCATGGTATCAGATAAAAAAAGACACCTTTGTCCAGTCTCCACTACCAAAATCTTGCTAACCACTCTTCTCCACAACCACTTCATTTAATCCCCAGGGATGTGCCAAACTCTCCCAATAGACTGAGAGGGACGAGTCAACGGACATCGACTCTCCCACAAAGAGCCAAGACACATGCACAGACGCTCTGTCAGATCTTCTATTAGAAAGAAATCTAGTGTTCGAGGTGGCATGACCTGCTCCTAGCCAAATTGGCACAGAAGCCGCCAAGGGAAATAGAAAGAGGTCTATTTGAGACCATCTAGCTGAACGTACGGGTATTCTGCCAGTTCTAAAATAGGCAGCAACTGTCCCCACCAAGGCACTGACCAATACAGATTTAGAGCCGCATGCTCCACAAACCAATTCTCCCAGCTCTCAATATCCAGGACCACGCTGATGAAATGGCGCAAAAAGAAGTTACGTACAGCCGACAAAGGGTATTTCGGAGGAGTCACCAGGCAGAATCTTTCAAACAACCGCATGAACAACATCACTAAGCTACCCCTTAGAAAGTCAGAACGACCTTCTCGCCATGCATCCAAGCCATTCAGAGTCTCCGCTAGTATCACCGCCGCAGGATTGCGATGGTATGACATCCATGAAGTGATGGATGCAAGTTGTGGGTCCACCAGCAGTTCCCCAATCACCAACAGAAATTTTAAAACCAAGACCAGAACGACAGCTTCAATATATCCAGCATAACCAACCTCCTGCAAATGCACAGACCGCAGCACCGCCGAAAGAGAAACCAATCCCCTAGTAACCAAGGATCTACCCGTCGAGGGCGAGACACGGAGAATTCCAACCAACATCTCCCGAGGAGATCAAGAAAACTCAAGCATAGCAGCTGCCACACTAGGATTTACTCCCAACATGGCAGAAAATTCCTCATAAGTCGGGCAGATTTCTTCCAAGCCTAAACGGAATACATGGTCTTTGGGGTACCAAAATTGTACCGCCACCATCAGCATGTTCCATTCTATGGGCCAATTACGCCATAAAAAGACTCGACGCATGTTGAAAGAATCGTAGTCGACGTTATAGGAGCACATCGCCTCCAAAGTCTTGAGGTAGTTGAAAAACTCAACACTACTAGGGAGAGCCATCACACAGAATAAGAAAGTTATGATGTGAATGTGTGATGAAAATACTCCACCCTTACCCTTCTTTTATACTTGGAAACCCTCATAAAAGACATAACCCCTGCAAAAATCAGAGGAAGTCCTGTCCCACAAGGTACCAAAGGATGAATAAGGTACCAATTAAAGCTTTGAATTGATGGGAATGGACTGGCCTGCCGATAGGCAGGACAACGTGCTTGTCGGTCGCTAACCCTCTATTTTTAGAAACTTACCTTTTTTCCTCTTTTGTCAAAATCAGAAAGCTCAATAAAAATAAATTGATATTCTCAACAGAATTTTAAAATCGCCTTTCATCTTTATAACTTTCCTTTAAAATCCTAAAAATATTTCTTTTTACGGTCTCGGTAGCAAAGTAAAAAGTGCACATGCATGCATTTATTAATTCATCATTAACAGAAGCTAATAAAAACCTCCATTGCATTGCATAGATATTTTTCTGTGCTACAGGAAATAAAGAAAAGAAGAAAAATAATGGGACTCAACTCCAACCCACATTCTCTCTCTCTCTCACTTACCCTTCTCTTCCTCTCTCTTTAAGATCTTCCATCCCTGCGATGCGCTCTCTTTACCCTGCGGTGAGATGACACACAACCGTTACTGGAATTAGTCTCCTCCCCGAATGAGGCAGACGGTAACAAGCAAGAAAGAAAAGGAACCGCGTCCCAAATATGGGCAGTCGCCAAAGATATCCAGTTCCTAATCCCTCAGCCAGGTGGTGGACACCCGATCTTCCTACAAGAAAAGACAGAATCAGTATCAAGAAGAAAAGATCAAAAGTAACCAAAAAGAAGGAAAAGAGAAGAACAGAAAGATATACCTAAGGATGAAGAACCTCCTTTGTGAAGCCCAAATCCTCCAGGTCTATCGTATGAGGACGATGCAACATAGGCACCATCCGTCCATCAGCTCGTCGGATGTTGTACGAAGGGGTATACAACCTCACAAAGGGGACCTCCAAAGTCATCGCCGTCACATATATCGACGGACCGCCACCATAGTGGGAAGAACCCACTGGCCAACTCGAACCCAAAAGAGGAAAGGGCAATGCATCATATATGCTGGGCGCCATCAGCCAACTCATCATGAAGTCCATATAATCATATGATACAACTGTATCGGTGTACAACAGATATGACTGATCAATTATCACTGTAATCCTCGCATCCTCCGGCAGCAGTCGCTCCCACTTCATAGACATAGGGGGCCTCGCAGGTGGAACCACTACCTCCTCCTCAGCGATTTGTCGGACTACCCTCTCCCCAAGATACCAAGAGTGGCCAAACTCATGTGCCAGTAAATGGCTCATCTTTACATTCACCACAGTCAACCTCGTATCCTGAATAGCCATCCCCTAAGGGTAAAAGGTCACCTGAAAAATCCCTAGTAAGATATAAGGAAATATGAAATTAGAGCACACAAAGGTCTTAGACTGAAGAAAGGAAAAGTCTTACCCTATCACTGGTTAGGCTATTCAAGACCTGATGCACCGCCTCCAGAGAAAGAGACTTCCTCGACTACCGATTGACCTTTCGCCATCGATACAATCGGTAAAAGTCCCCAACGGTCTCATCCTTTAGAGAAATCAGCTGGGTATTACACCCTATATCCTCATAGAACCACGTCTGCCAAAGACAAAATCCGCAATAAAAAAAAGATGCATAAGGAAAATGCGAATGCATGAAAGGAAAAGGCACAATTAAAGAATACCTCAAGAAGATACGTGGCTCCAGTGAAAGATTATTGGCAGCACCGACTGAATGCATCCAGAGAAAAATAAAGGGTCGCCAAAGTCAGGATCCCCCTATCATAGAGAGGGATGTTCGAAAACATCCTCAATTATGGTAAAAACCATAAGTGAACGACGTCGCCGCTCGATGACACAAAAAATCCCCAAGAACTAATAAAATGAATAACCGGTCCATGTACCTCACATGCAGCCCATCCTCCGCATCAATCACCCTGCCCAACAAAACATTCCTCGGCAGGGACAACCGAATAGAGTCCCTAGATACTATTCTCCCCACATCACCAAGCGCTGCCCGCACCGCCTCCGACCTTGCCCGCAAAGAGCTGTCCACCTCTATCTGCTCTCCATCATAATCCAACCCCAGTAGATGCTGCACATCTATGGGAGTCACAGTCATCTCCCCAAAGCCAAAATGAAAGGTGTGGGTAGTGTCCCACCACCTCTCCCCCAGAGCGCATAAGACCGCCGTCGAACGAGGCATCTCATCCAGCACAGACGCCAACCTCCCAAATCTTACTGACGATAGTACCCAATGCACCACAGGTGGAAGGTTCTCCCACACATCCTTAAGCCCTGTCGTCCCAAAGGCATGCATAGTCGACAAAGAAACATCAGATTGTCAAAGAAAAATCTTGTCAAAATCCAAGAGAAAAGGAAATCACCAAAAAATAATGTCAAAAGTCATTTTACTTACATAACCGCCAGGGTTCACCACCCTCGAAGAGAGATGATGGGACGGCTCCCGCAGCAAAGTCTGCTCATTCGCAACTGACTCAAATGCATCAAAAGAGTTCTCACTCCCCAAAGCAAGAGGCGCACTAGCCCTCCATTCCATATTTGCCTAGTTGTCAACAACCAACCACTCCCTGTGTACCACAGTGCTCACAAAAGCGACCATTTTTCAAAATACGAAATGCTAGAACGATTAGCAGAAGAAAATTGCAAAGAGAGAGATAAGGTAAGAATATGTGAAAAATTAGGGGAACCCTCCCCTTTTTATAGGAAGCCAAGGGTTATGCCGATTGACACTGACCCCCCACCTACCGATCGGCACTTCCCCTTTATGTTCTCAAGGCAGTCCAAAAGTCCGTGCCACTGCCGAATGGCACCCTCCACACCATGCCGACCGACACCCCCCTTAAATTTTCGTACAAAAATTCTCAAAAAATAACAGAAAACCCTGAAAAAACCTCAAAAAATTCCTAAAAATCAAGGGAAGATTTAGAATATTTTCACCAAGAAAATTTCACACTCACTCAAGCGGAACTCTCAAAAATCAAGTGAATCTCCTTCCGACAATGTCCCTGGAGGACCCCTAAAGCATCCCAAACTTCAGGTATCAAATTTCGCCTAGCAATACGTCCAAACCTCGGACTACCTAATCACTTCCCCAGTGGAATTTATAGCATCAGATTGGCCATTCCTTCATAAAATCACCAAAAGATACGACGATTTTCCCCAGCAATTGGCTCCCTAGCTCAAATCAAAATCATGAGGTAATTTCCCTTACATAGTTCCCCAAGAACATCTCATTTAAGCCCTCATAATTGTCTTCGACCCGCAAATTTGGTCATCTCATCTTAAAGCTCACAAAATTGGCTTCGAACCGTAGAATTGGTCATCTCAACTTAAGCCATCAGAATTATCTTCGACCTGAAGAATTGGTCACCTCAACTTAAGCCCTCAGAATTCGATTTGACCCTCAGAATTGGTCATCTCAATTTAAGCCCTCAAAATTGGCTTCGACCCGTAGAATTGGTCATCTCCACTTAATCCCTCATAATTGACTTCGACCCATAGAATTGGTCATCTCGACTTAAGCCCTCAGAATTGGCTTTGACCTGCAGAATTGGTCATCTCCACTAAGCCCTCAGAATTGGCTTCGACCCACATAATTGGTCATCTCAACTTAATCCCTCAGAATTAGCATCGACTCGCAGAATTGGTCATCTCAACTTAAGCCCTCAGAATTGGTTTCGACCCACATAATTTTTCACCTCAACCAAAGCCCTCAGAATTGGCTTCGACCTGCAGAATTGGTCATCTCAATTTAAGCCCTCGGAATTGGCTTCGACCCACAAAATTGGTCATCTCCACCAAAGCCGTCAGAATTAGCTTCGACCCACATAATTGGTCATCTCAACTTAAGCCCTCAGAATTGGCTTCGACCGCATAATTGGTCATCTCTACTTAAGCCCTCAGAATTGGCTTCGACCCGTAAAATTGGTTATCTCAACTTAAGCCCTCAGAATTGGCTTTGACCCACAGAATTGGTCTTATCAATTTAATCCCTCAGAATTGGCTTTGACCTATAGAATTGGTCTTCTCAACTTAAGCCCTCAGAATTGTCTTTGACCCGCAGAATTGGTCATCTCAACTTAAGCCCTCAGAATTGGCTTCAACCCGCAGAATTTGTCATATCAATTTAATTCCTCCGAATTGGCTTCGACCCGCAGAATTGGTCATCTTAACTTAAGCCCTAAGAATTGGCTTCAACTCGCAGAATTGGTCATCTGGACTTAAGCCCTCAGAATTGGCTTCGACCCGCAAAATCGTTCACCCTCATTTTTAATCCCTCTGATTTTTCTTTGACCCGCATAATTGGTCATCCTCATCTTTAGGTCCTCAGAATCGGCCTCGACACTCTGAATTGGTCATCCTCATCCTTAGGTCCTCAAAATCATCCTCGACCCTCTAAATTGGTCAAACTCTTTTAAAGGCATCATGAGGTGTCTATTCGATGGCTATCGTTTGTTCCAAACTCACCCGTCGAGGGGCTCTATAGATACCCCATTCTAGTACCCCCTAAACTCTCCTTAGGTCACTAACGCCTCCCTTCATCACTACAAACCTAAGTCACACCCCAGTATCGACCTAAAGGCCATCAGGCACTACCGAGATCCATTTGACCAAAGGTAAACTCCTTAGCTCTATCGAGACTGGATGAATATTCAAAGGGAACTAAAACCCCTTTCCAAGGGTCCATCCCATGCGTGATTCTGAGTTACGATGCAGACTAACAACTCGTTTTCGCTCGAAACTTGATGAGTAGGCCACCGGATGCTCTCAGACTCCGTTTGACCAAAGGAAACTCCTCAGCTCGATCGAGACTAAATGAATCTTCAAAGGGAACTGAAACCCCTTTCTAATGGTCCGCTCTGGGGCCAATTATGACTTACGGTACGGACGAACATTTCATTTTACTTCGGAAGGTCATCGAACGCTTCCAGGCCCTGATTGACAAAAGTCAACTTATTAAACTCAGTTAAACTCTTTGGAATGTTAAATTACATCTCCTAACCTTTCCAATGGTCCTCCATGTACGCAATTCTGACTTACCATGTGTGACACCCCGCCCAATAAAATATCGAGTGATCAGTCCTTTATAAAATTTAAAACAGAATGTTCGGTTGGTTCATTCTTAGCATCACTGTCGAAAAACATAATAACTTATTTAATCACCTAATCTAATTAAACAAAGTGTCAAAACATTTTTCTTATATTTTTAAAACCATTTTTTTAATTACCAAACCAAGTAACTTAACATAAAACATCCATGCACAATTAATTAATACAAATACTAAATGAGAATCACATGCTGAAATAAATAAGACTGGATAAAATATCCCAGTTCAAAACACTAAACCAAAACAATAGTACCCATCAATCCAAATGAAAGTAAACGAGAAATAGAGTAAACATAATCTCTGAACTGTCTAAGGAAGGGGCGACACATGCCCTACAGAAAATGTCATAATGAATAGGAATGAAATAATCGAAGTGTCTAAACAAGGTCCTGCAGCTCCCATAACAGCTACAGCATACCACACAAATCTGAAACTCTAAGCCTGATGTCCCTGCAGCTGAGCACCTGATATAATACATATATATAGCAAGAGAGAGGAGATGCAAGATACGGGTCAGGGCCCGATGTGTAAAAATATTTGTTTAAGCAAGTATGTAAAATTTGCAGTAAAGCAAGTATTAATTACATGTTAGTTGGAACTCTTTCTTGAGATTCTCACCCCTCTTCTAATGTGCACGCCTAACATGCATCTAAATTTTCTCCTTAGCTATACCCCCCAATATAACTAGTTTGAATCCATCCTAATCGTATTTACCCTCACTATTAGTATGCCCTTATCGCCCATACAATACGTTAACCAATTAGCCTATGACGAAAAGCTAATTAATACAATTTCCATTTCCATAATAAGTCAAGTATTTGATTAGAATTTTCTTAACAGATTTACATGCCCATATTCATTACTATACACACTAGATTGATTTACAATTCTCATATATATATACATATAGTCACGTCAGCCATATATATATATATATATATATATATAACATGATACTGCACCCCCGGGCTATATCCCATTAGTGCACTTAATAAATTATGTACCCCCGGGTTATCACCCTTTAGTACACTTAATTAAATAATCTTATACCCCCGAGTTATCACACATTAGTACACTTACAATACATATTCGTACCCTCGGGTTGTCACCCATTAGTACACTTATAATCATAAGGTCCTCACACCCCCGGGTTATCACCCATTAGTGCTTTTAATAGTAATAATACATAATAGGCATACACACATCCTATTATAATAAATAGGTATTTCCCCTTACCTACATATGCTTCTTTTATGCATTTTAATTCCAACATTTCATATTAGTTATTGGGTTATTCTCCCTCTCGAAATCTCTACGGTACATTCTCTTCATACCTAATTCATTAAAGTATTTAGCTTCTCATACTTCTTCCGAAATTCTGCCTTACTAAAGTTTATTATTAGAAAATATATTTCTCATTTCTGAACTAATAAACTCAAAACTGGCCTTAAAAGAAATTATCAAAACTTCACTATGTCTCTCAAAGGAGGTGGCAAGTCGTTTGAACGACTACCACGTGTCGCTCGAACGACTTCGCGCGAGATGGCAATCTCCCTCGAACGACTTCGAGCGACTTCACGCGAGAATTCGCTGTTCGTCCCTACCCAGATTTTTCAAACGTTTTCCACCATTGTTAACCTTAAATCTTATCCTTCAACACCCCAAACTCCAAATAAACAGTTATACATCGACTCCCATCAACAACATATGAATTCTAACATCCTAGAATCATCAATTCATTACGAATCATCCATAAAACGTGAAATCCCCAAATTAAGTTTATCAAAACCCTAGTTCTTCCAATACATGTTCAAGAAGTCATAATTTCCAGATTTATTCTACATTTAAATTCCTTAAAACTTGATTTCCATTCTACATACATTAAGGGTTTCGATCTACTAAATCACAGAATTTATTTACACAATCAAATTCCTCGATTTCACCATTTTTACAACCTACAACATACTCATAACAATCCTACACTAACATGAATCAAATTAATACCGAAATACAACAAGTTATAAACACTTGCCATGAGTGAGTAGTCTAATTTCCGGATGTTATTGGTATGGGTGTGTTCCCCTCATTCCGATCTACACGGTGGTGGTGCAAGGTGATGTCGATTTAGCCCTCTTCTCTTGGCAAAAGTCCTCCCTCACACTTCCTATGGTCGTTCTTGCTTTCTCCATCTTTCTAACCCTAATACAATTATTTTGGCTAATTAATTAAGTCCTAATTTTCGTCCATTAATTAGGTCTAAAAACCCAATTTACCAAAATGCCCTTTCGGGGTGTCGGTTCCGTCCAAAGGACCGACGAACGCTTTCGAGCTACATTTGACCCAAAGTCAGCTCCCGGACCCGGGAGCAGTTCAAAATACTTTCCAAGGTCTTTGAAGTACCTTTCCAATGGTTCACACTGTATTCGATTCAAATCAACAGTTTGTGCTTTACGATCATTTTTCCGAAGAAACCTAAAAGAGACTGCCAAATGGCAGGTTCCTAACCCTACCTATCGTCAGTGTGCCTAAAAACACATGTCGATTGGCAGGACCAGGACTATGATGATTGGAAATGCCCTGTGCCTATAAAAAGGAGGGCCTGAACTCATTGCAAAGGACCCAAGATCTGAAATCCATCACTCTCAACGAGCTTCGAAAACCCCTCTCGAAGTCAGCGTGATTTCCCCATCCAAATACCTTTCCAACCTCCACCTTTCATCATCTTTTTCATCAAACTTGGTGAATTAACTACCCATCCATCATCACTCAAGTGCAAGGGATTCTCTCAAACATTCAAGATAAAGATCAAGATCTTCAAGAAGGTCCAACTTTCTCAACTTTCGCTTCAAATTCTCCTAAATTAGCATTAACTTCTTTTATTACTTAGCACTTTTATCCTCTCATCTCATATATCCTAATATACTTTTTATCTAGTATGATTGCACATCTCCTATTTTCATATAAATAAAACCCAAAAACTAAGAAAAAAAGGGGTTGCTCATAAATTCCAAACGAGAATTCTCGCACTTTTCTCACAAATAAAACACTCTTTTACACACACACACACACACACACACACACACACGCGCGCGCATGCATAAGAGAAGTCCCCGGTTGGATTTATGGGTTAAATCCCACCGCTCGTTTTGCATACTAATTACGTGGACTTTGATGCCTCTATAGGCTACGTAGGCATCTCGGGGTAAAACTCGAGACTCGAGTCCTATTCCTACTTTTCTCCCACATTCTATTTTTTCTAGTTTTTTTTTTTAACTTAACTCTTTTAGAATCTATATATTTACATATACATATATTTTTTCTTAGTGGCGTATTATTCCATAGGTTTTATCATTCCATTATAATGACTAACACAAGGATAATTGAACAAATCCTATTTTCTAATATTATTTTTTAGGAATATTCCTACGGATGACTCTCTTTATCTTTTTCCATGATAGAAGTCGATGATTCCTATCTCCACTACATATACACTTGCACACATAGCACGGGGAAATAAAGGAAAATAACAATAACTCATGAGAGACCGTAAGGGCGAAATGGATGCCTAACACCTTCCCATTTCGTAACTTAGCGTCCAGACCCTTTTCGAATCATTTTGGTTTCGTATGTATCAGTATGTCTTTGGATGCTGTCCTTCGGGATGGATCCCTTTTCTTTTCTTTGTTTTGAGTAAAATAGACTGGAGGCTCCATCTCTCTACATTTTTCACCTCATCACTGACGTGTCCCGAAGTGCTACAAGGGATGCGCGGATTAAGATCCTCTCGAGATGAAGATACCTCTTCTTCGTCTAATCTCGCCGCAAGGATCGGGGATGGACACGGTTAGAATTTGGCTTAAATACCATTCCGTAAAAGGGTGAAACATAAAACAACAACAAAACGGCCCCCTAAGAGGCACGAGCACCTCGCACGGGACCAATGTAACTCGTTGGATCTGTTCGCGTAGTCACCAAATTCTCAGTTTGAGTATATGACGAGAATTTATAAAAGGTTAGACTTAGGCATTAAACATGTCATCAAAGGATGATAATGGAAACCATCCAGAAAAGGGTACCGTAAGAAGCATGAGGAACTTGCACGGGTCCAATGCAACTCTTAGGATATGATCGCGTAGCCGCCGTACTCCCGATTTGAGTATACGACGAGAATTTGCAAATGGTTAGACATAGGCTTAAAATTATGTCGTAAATGGGTGAAAATGTAAACTAACCACAAAATGGCCTCGTTAGAGGCACGTACACCTTGCACGGCTCCAATGTAGTTGGAACTGACCGTATAGTCAGTAGATTCCTGGTTTGAGTATACCACGATAATTTGCAAATAATTAGACTTTGGGTTAAAAACTTGTCTTTAAAGGGTGAAAATGTAAAACACCCACAAACGGTCTCATAAGAGGCACGAGCACCTCGCAGAGGACCAATGCAACTCGTACAAACCGATCGTGTAGTCACTGGACTCTCGGTTTGAGTATACAAAAAGCATTTGCAAAAAATTAGACTTAAGCTAAAAAAACATGCCGTTAAAGGGTGAAAATCTAAAACAGCCATAAAATGATCAAGTTCAGGAACGAGCACTTCAAAGGGATCAATGCAACTCGTTCGAACCGACCACGTAGCCACGGGAGTCCCAATTTTAGTAAAAGATGAGAGTTTCCAAAAATTTAGACTTGGGCTTAAAAACATGATGTCAAAGGAAAAAAGAGGCAGGAGCACCTCGCACAGGGCCAATGTAACTCGTAGTAACCGATCGCGTAGTCACGAGACTCTCGATTTGAGTATATGATGAGAATTTGTAAAAAGTTAGTTTTAGGCTTAAACACATGTCGTCAAAGAGTGAAAACATAAAATAACTACAAAATGGTCCCGTAAGAGGCACCAGCACATCGCACGGGAACAATATAACTTGTAGGAACCAACCGCGTAGTCACTGGAATCCCGATTTATGTATACGATGAGAATTTTCTAATATTTGTACTTAAGATAAAAAAAACATGGCGTCAAAGGGTGAGAACGTAAAACAACCTCAAAGTTGTCCCCTAAGAGGCACGAGCACCTCGCACGAGATCAATGTAACTCATAGTCACCGATCGTGTAGTCACCAAACTCCCAGTTTGAGTATACACCGACAATTTGAAAATGGTTAGAATTAGGCTTAAAAACATGCTATCAAAGGGTGAAAATGTAAAACATCCAGAAAATTATCCCGTAAGAGGCACGAGCACCTCGCACGGAACCAATGTAACCCGTACGAACTGATCACGTAGTCATCGAACATTCTATTTGAGTATAAGATAAGAATTTGCAAACACTTAGACTTAGAATTAAAAATATGCCGTCAAAGGGTGAAAATATAAGATAGACACAAAACGGTCCCATTAGAGCCACGAGCACCTCGTACGGGTCCAATGTAACTCATAGGAACCGACCTCGTAGTCATCGAACACCCCATTTGAGTATACCACGAGAATTTTCAAACGATTTGACTTAGGCTTAAAAATATAGCGTCAAATAATGAAAACATAAAACAACCACAAAAGGGTACTGTAAGAGACAGGAGCACCTCGTACGAGACCAATGTAACTCGTAGGAACCGAAGACGTAGTCACCGAACTCCCGATTTGAGTATACGATGAGAATTTGAAAAAAGTTAGTTTTAAGACAAAAAAACATACCGTTAAAGGTTGAAAACGTAAAATAGCCCAAAAATGATCCCGTAAGAGGCACAAGCACTTTGCACGGGAAAAATTTAACTCGTAGGAACCGAATGCGTAGTCACCAGACTCCCGATTTAAGTATTTGAAAATAAATTGCTAAAATTTTGAGATAGGATTAAAAACATGGCCTCAAAGGGTGAAAACGTAAAACAACAATAAAGCAGTCCCCTATGAGGCACAAGCACCCGCACGAGATCGATGTAACTCGTAGGAACGGATCGCGTAGTCTCCGAAGTCCCAATTTTGAGTATACAACGAGAATTTGCAAATGATTAGACTAAGGCTTAAAAACATGGGGTCAAAGGGTGAAAATGTAAAACAATCACAAAACGATCCCGTAAGAGGCATTAGCCCCTCGTACGGGATCAATGTAACTCATACGAACTGACCGCCTAGTCACTGAACTCCCGATTTGAGTATATGACAAGAAATTGCAAAACTTTAGACTTGGGCTTAAAAATATGGCATCAAAGGGTGAAAACGTAAAATAGACACAAAATGGTCCCGTAAGAGGCACGATCACCTTGTACGCTACCAATGTAACTCGTAGGAACCGATCGCATAGTCACTGGGCTCCCGCCTTTATCTTAAAAATAAGGTGTTTAAGGGTGAAAACATAAAATAACCACAAAATGGTCTCGCAAGAGGCACGAGTACCTCGCACAGGACAATGTAACTCGTACAAACTGACCGCGTAGTCATCGAACTCCCGGTTTGAGTATACGACGAGAATTTGAAAAATTTAGAATTAGGCTTAAAAGCATTGCATCAAAGGGTGAAAATATAAAACAGCCACAAAACGGTCCCGTAAGAGGCACGATCACCTCACACGAGATCAATGTAACTTGCAGGAATGGACTGCTTAGTCAGTGGACTCCCGATTTTAGTATACGACGAGAATTTGAAAATTTTAGACTTAGGCTAAAAAATATGGTGTCAAAGGGTGAAAATGAAAAACAACCACTAAATGGTCCCTTAAGAGGAATGATCACTTCGCACGAGACCAATGTAACGCGTACGAACCGATCGCCTAGTCATCGAACTCCCGGTTTACTATAAGAGGAGAATTTGAAAACACTTAGACTTAGGCTTAAAAACACGTCATCAATGGGTGCAAACGTAAGCTAGCCACAAATCGAACCCATTAGAGCCACGTGCACCTTGCAAGGATCCAATGTAACTCATAGGAATCGACCGCGTAGTGACCGAACTCCAGATTTTAGTATACGACGAGAATTTGAAAAATTTAAACTTACGATTAAAAACATGGTGTCTAAGGGTAAAAAAGTAAAACAACCATAAAACGGTCCCATAAGAGGAACGAGCACTTCTCACCCGACCAATGTAACTCATACGAACTGACCACCTAGTCACCAGACTCCCGATTTGAGTATACTACAAAAATTTGTAAAGATTTAGACTATGTTTTAAAAATATGATGTCAAAGGGTGAAAATGTAAAACAGACATAAAATGGTCCCATAAAATGCACGAGCACCTCATACGGGACCAATCGCATAGTCACTAGACTCCCGATTTTAGTATACAATGAGAATTTGCAAAATTTAGACTTAGGCTTAAAAACACGACATCTAAGGGTGAAAACATAAAATAATAACAAAATGGTCTCGTAAGAGGCACGAGTACCTCGCACGGGAAAATGTAACTCGTACAAACTGACCGCATAGTCACCGGACTCCCGATTTGAGTATACGATGAGAATTTGAAAATTTTAGACTTAGGCTTAAAAACATGGCGTCAAATGGTACAAATATAAAATAACCTCAAAACGGTCACGTAAGAGGCATGAACACCTCACACGGGATCAATGTAACTCGTAGGATTGGATTGCGTAGTCACCGGACTCCCGAATTTCCTATAAAATGAGAATTCACAAAATTTAGACTTAGTCTTTAAAGCATGGTGTCAAAGGGTGAAAATGTAAAACAACCACAAAATGGTCCTGTAAGAGGCATGAGCACCTCGTACGGGAAAATATAACTCGTACAAATTGACCGCATAGTCACCGAATTCCCGATTAAAGTATACGATGAGAATTCGAAAAGTTTATACTTAGGCTTAAAAACATGGCGTCAAAGGGTGAACATGTTAAACAGCCATAAAATGGTCCCGTAAGAGGCACGAGCACCTCACATAGGATCAATGTAACTCGTAGGAATGGACTTCATAGTCACCGGACTCCTAGTTTTAGTATACGATGAGAATTTGCAAAATTTAGACTTAAGATTAAAAGCATGGTATCAATGGGTGAAAATTTAAATAGCCACAAAATGATCCCGTAAGAGGCACGAGCACCTTGCACGGGACCAATGTAACTCGTAGGAACCGACCGCTTAGTCACCGGATTCCCGATTTGAGTATAAGAGGAGAAATTGAAATTAGACTTAGACATAAAACTGTGTCATCAATGGGTGAAAACATATACCAGCCACAAACCGAACCTATTTGAGCCACGTGCACGTTACATGGATCCACTGTTACTGATAGGAACCGACTGCGCAGTCACCGAACTCGCAGTTTTAGTATACGATGAGAATTTGAAAAATTTACACTTATGCTTAGAAATATGGCGTCAAATGGTGGAAACGTAAAATAGCCACAAAACGATTCCTCAAGAGGCACGCACACCTCTCACGGGATCAATGTAACTCATACGAACCGATCGCCTATTCAACGAACTCCCAGTTTGAGTGTACGATGAGAATTTGTAAAAATTTAGACTTGGGATCAAAAAAATGATATCAAAGGGTGAAAACGTAAAACAGACACAAAATGGTCCCGTAAGAGGCACGAGGACCTTTTACGGGACAAATGTAACTCGTAGGAATCGATTACATAGTCACTGTACTCCTGGTTTTAGTATATAATGAGAATTTTCAACATTTAGACGTAGGCTTCAAAACATGGCATTAAAGGGTGAAAACATAAAACAACCACAAAATGCTCCCATAAGAGGCACGAGTACCTCACACGGGAAAATGTAACTCGTACAAACTGAACGCATAGTCACTGGACTCACGATTTGAGTATACGACAAAAATTTTAAAAATTTAGATTTAGGCTTAAAAACATGGCGTCAAAGGGTGATGATGTGAACTAGCCACAAAACGGTCCTGTAAGAGGCACAAGCAACTCACACGGGATCAATGTAACTTGTAGGATTAGACTGCGTTGTCACCGAACCCCCGATTTTAGTATACGACGGGAATTTGCAAAATCTAGACTTAGGCTTAAAAGAATGGGGTCAAAGGGTGAAAATTGAAAACAACGACAAAATGGTCTCGTAAGAGGAACGAGCTCGTCGCACGGGAAAAATATAACTCGTACGAACCGACCGCCTTGTCATTAGACTCCCGATTTGAGTATAAGAAGAGAATTTGAAAACGCTGAGACTCCGGCTTAAAAACATGTCATCAATGGGCGAAAATGTAAACTAGCAACAAATCGGATCCATTAGAGCCACGTTCACCTTGCACGGATCTAATGTACCTCATAGAAACCGACCGCGTAGTCACTGAACTCCCGATTTTAGTATACGACGAAAATTTGAAAAATTTAGACTTACGATTAAAAACATGGCGTCAAAGGTTGAAAACATAAAATAGCCACAAAATGGTCCCAGAAGAGGAACGAGAACCTCTGTAACTCATACGAATCGACCGCCTAGTCACCGGAATCCCGGTTTGACTATACAATGAGAATTTATAAAAATTTATACTTGGTTTTAAAAATATGACGTCAAAGGGTGAAAACGTAAAATAGACACAAAACGGTCCCGTAAGAGGCACGAGCACCTCGTACGGGACCAATGTAACTTGTAGGAATCGATCGCATAGTCACTGGACTCCCGATTTTAGTATGCGACGAAGATTTTGCAAAATTTAAACTTAGGCTTAAATACATGGCGTCTAAGATGAAAACGTAAAACAACCACCAAATGGTCCCGTAAGAGGCACGAGCACCTCGCACGGGAAAATGTAACTCGTAGAAACTGACCACATAGTCGCCGGACTCCCAATTTAAGTATATGATGAGAATTTAAAAAATTTAGACTTAGGCTTAAAAACATGACATCAATCGGTGAAAATATAAAACAGCCATAAAATGGTCCCGTAAGAGGCACAAGCTCCTCACACGGGATCAATGTAACTCGTAGGAACGGACTGTGTAGTCACCGGACTCCCGATTTTAGTATACGACGAGAATTTACAAAATTTAGACTTAGGCTTAAAATCATGGTGTCAAAGGGTGAAAATGTAAAATAGCCAAAAAATGGTCCCCTAAGAGGCACGAGCACCTCGTACGGAAAAAATATAACTCGTACAAACTAACCGCATAGTCATCGGACTCTCGATTTGAGTATACGACGAGAATTTGAAAAATTTAGGCTTAGACTGAAAAATATAGCACCAAAGGGTGAAAATGTAAAATAACAACAAAACGGTCCCATAAGAGGCAAGAGCACCACCCACGGGATCAATGTAACTCGTAGAAACGGATTGTGTAGTTACCGGACTCCCTCTTTTAGTATACGATGAGAATTTTCAAAATTTAGACGTAGTCTTGAAGCATGGTGTCAAAGGGTGAAAATTTAAAATTGAAACAAACTAGTCCCGTAAGAGGCACGAGCACCTCGCACAGGACCAATGTAACTCGGAGAAATCGATCGCCTAGTCATCGGATTCTCGATTTGAGTATAAGAGGAGAATTTTTAATTGCTTCCACTTAGGCTTAAAAACATGTCATCAATGGGTGAAAACATAAACCAGCCATAAATCGGACCCATTAAAACCACGTGCATGTTGAACGGATCAAATCTAACTCATAGGAACCAACTGCGTAGTCACCTAACTCTCGATTTTGGTATATGACGAGAATTTGAAAAAATTAGACTTGCGCTTAAAAATATGGCGTCAAAGGGTGAAGACATATAACAACTACAAACAGGTCCCGCAAGAGGCATGAGTACCTCGCATGGGACAATGTAACTCCTACAAACAAACCGCACAGTCACCAGACTCCTGATTTATGTATATGATGAGAATTTGAAAAATTTAAACCTAGGCTTAAAAACATGGCGTCAAAGGATGAAAATATAAAAACAGCCACAAAACAGTCTTGTAAGGGGCACGAGCACCTCACACGAGATCAATGTAACTCATTGGAATGGACTACGTAGTCACCGGACTCCCGATTTTAGTATACGACGAGAATTTGTAAAATTTAGACTTGGGCTTAAAAAAATGTCATTAATGGGTGAAACCGTAAACCAAGCACAAGTCGGACCCATTAGAGCCACGTGCACCTTGCATGGATCCAATGTAACTCATAGGAATCGACCGTGTAGTCACTAAACTCCCAATTTTAGTATATGATGAGAATTTGAAAAATTTAGACTTACGCTTAAAAAATGGCATCAATGGGTGCAAATGTAAAACATCCACAAAATGGTCCCGTAAGAGGCACGAGCACCTCTCACTGGACCAATGTAACTCATACAAACTGATCGCGTTGTCACTAGACTCTCAGTTTAAGTATACAAAGAGAATTTATAAAAATTTAGACTTGCTTTTAAAAATATGATGTCAAAGGGTCAAAACATAAAATAGACATAAAACGGTCCTGTAAGAGGCACGAGCACCTCGTACGGGACCAATGTAACTCGAAGGAACCGATCTCATAGTCACTGGACTCTCGGTTTTCGTATACGATGAGAATTGGCACAATTTAGACTTAGGCTTAAAAATATGACGTCTAAGGGTGAAAACATAAAATAACCACAAAATGGTCACGTAAGATTCACGAGTACCTCGCACGGTACATTGTAACTCATACAAACTGACCGTATAGTCACCGGACTCTCGGTTTGACTATACGACTAGAGTTTGAAAATTTTACACTTAGGCTTAAAAACATGGTGTCAAAGGGTGAAAATATAAAACAGGCACAAAACGGTCCCGTAAAAGGCACGAGCATCTCACACGGGATCAATGTAACTCATAGGAATGGACTGCGTAGTCATCGAACTCATGATTTTAGTATATAGAGAGGATTTGCATAATTTAGACTTAGGCTTAAAAGCATGGTGTCCAAGGGTGAAAATGTAAAACAACCACAAAATGGTCCCGTTAGAGGCATGAGCACGTCACAAGGAAAAAATGTAACACGTACGAACCGATTGCTAGTCATCGGACTCCCGATTTCAGTTTAAGAGGAGAATTTGAAAAAGCTTAGAATTGGGCTTAAAAACATGTCATTAATTGGAAAAATGTAAACCAGCCACAAACCGGACCCATTAGAGCCACGTGCACCTTGCACGGATCCAATGTACCTCATAGGAACTGATCGCATAGTAACCAAACTCCCAGTTTTTGTATACGATGAGAATTTGAAAATTTTAGACTTAAGCTTAAAAACATGACATCAAAGGGTGAAGACATAAAATAGCCACAAAACGGTCCCGTAAGAGTCATGAGCAAGTCTCACCGGACAAATGTAACTCATATGAACTGACCACCTAGCCAATGGAATCCCGATTTGAGTATACGATGAGAATTTGTAAAAATTTAGACTTGGTTTTAAAAATATGATGTCAAAGGGTGAAAACATAAAACAAAAATAAAACGGTCCCTTAAGAGGCACGGGCACCTCGTACGGGACCTGTGTAACACGTAGGAACCGATCGCATAGTCACTGGACTCCCGATTTTAGTATACGGTGAGAATTTACCAAATGTAGACTTAGGCTTAAAAACATGGCATCTAAGGGTGAAAACATAAAATAACCACAAACTGGTCCCATAACAGGCACGAATACCTCGTATGGGACAATGTAACTCGTACACACTGACCGCATAGTCACCGGACTCCCGATTTGAGTATACGACGAGAATTTGGAAATTTTAGACTTAGGCTTAAAAACATGGCATCAAAGGATGAAAATATAAAAAGCCACAAAACAGTCCCATAAAAGGCACGAGCACGTCACACGGCATCAATGTAACTCGTAGGAACGGACTGCATAGTCACCGGACTCCTGGTTTTAGTATACGACGAGAATTTGTAAAAATTAGACTTAGGCTTTAAAGCATGGTGTCAAGGGTGAAAATTTAAAATACCCATAAAATGGTCCCGTAAGAGGCACGAGCACCTGGTACGGGACCAACGTAACTAGTACGAACCTACCACCTTATCACCGGACTCCCCATTTGAGTATAAGAGGCAAATTTTAAAACTCTTAAACTTAGGCTTAAAAACATGTCATCATTGGATGAAAACGTAAACCAACCACAAATCGGACGCATTAGATCCACGTGCACCTTACACGGATCTAATTAACTCATAGTAACCGATCGCGTAATCACCGAACTCCCGGTTTTAGTATACGGTGAGAATTTGAAAAATTTAGACTTACGCTTAAAAACAAGGCGTCGAAGGGTGAAAACGTAAAACAACCACAAACTGGTCCTATAAGAGGCACACGCACCTCTCACCGGACCAATGCAACTCATACGAACCGACCGCCTAGTCACCGGACTCTCGGCTTGAGTATACGGTGAGAATTTGTAAAAATATAGACTTGGGTTTAAAAATAGGGTGTGAAAGGGTCAAAATGTAAAATAGACATAAAATGGTCCCATAAGAGTTAGAAACACCTTGTACGGTACCAATGTAACTCATAGGAACCGATCACTTAGTCACTTGACTCCCGATTTTAGTATACGACGAGAATTTTCAAAATTTAGACTAAGGCATAAAAACATGGCATGTAAGGGTGAAAACATAAAACAACGACAAAATGGTCCCATAAGAGGCACGAGTACCTCACATGGGAAAATGTAACTCGTACAAACTGACCGCATAGTCACCGGACTCCCAATTTGAGTATACGACGAGAATTTTAAAAATTTAGATTTAAGCTTAAAGACATGGCGTCAAAGGGTGAATATGTAAAATAGCCACAAAATGGTCCCGCAAGAGGCACGAGCACCTCACACGGGATCAATGTAACTCATAGGAATGGAATGCATAGTCACCGAACTCCCGATCTTAGTATACGGTGAGAATTTGCAAAATTTACACTTAGGCTTAAAAGCATGGTGTCAAAGGGTAAAAATGTAAAACATCCAAAAAATGGTCCCGTAAGAGGCCCAATTACCTCGCACGGTAAAAATGTAACTCGTACAAACTGACCACCTAGTCATCAAACTCCCGATGTGAGTATAAGAGGAGAATTTGAAACCGTTTAGACTTTGGCTTAAAAACAAGTCATCAATGGGTAAAAATGTATACCATCCACAAACTAGACCCATTAGAGCCACGTGCACTTTGCACCGATCGAATGTAACTAATAGGAGCAGATCGCGTAGTCACCGAACTCTCGGTTTTAGTATACGATGAGAATTTTAAAAATTTAGACTTATGCGTAAAAACATGGTATTAAAGGGTGAAGACATAAAACATCCATAAAATGGTCCCGTAAGAGGTAGAAGTACCTCTCACCGGACCAATGTAACTCGTACGCACCGACTGCCAAGTCATCAGAATCCCGGCTTGAGTATATGACGAGAGTTTATAAAAATTTAGACTTGGTTTTAAAAATATTATGTCAAAGGGTGAAAACGTAAAACAAACACAAAATGGTCCCATAAGAGGTACGAGAACTTCGTACGGGAACAATGTAATATGTAGGAGCCGATCGCACAGTCATTGTACTCTCGATTGTAGTATACGATGAGAATTTGCAATAATTGGACGTAGGCTTAAAAACATGTCGTCTAAGGGTGAAAACATAAAACAACCACAAACTGGTGTTATAAGAGGCACGAATACCTCGCGCGGGACAATGTAACTCGTACAAACTCACCACATAGTCACCGGACTCCCTATTTGACTATACGGCGAGAATTTGAAAAATTTAAACTTAATCTTAAAAAAATGGCGTTAAAGGGTCAAAATGTAAAAGAGACACAAAACGGTCTCGTAAGAGGCACGAGCACCTCACATGGGATCAATGTAATGCGGAGGAATGGACTGCGTACTCGCCGGACTCCCAGTTTTAGTACACGATGAGAATTTGTAAAATTTAGACTTAGGCTTAAAAGCATGGTGTCAAAGGGTGAAATTTTATAATAGCCATAAAATGGTCCCGTAAGAGGCACAGACACCTCGTACGGGACCAATTTAACTCGTACGAACCGACCGCCAAGTCACCGGACTCCCGATATGAGTATACGACGAGAATTTGAAAATTTTAGGCTTAGGCTTAAAAATATGGCGTCAAAGGGTGAAAATGTAAAAGAACCACAAAATGGTCCCGTAAAAGGCACGAGCACCTCACATGGGATTATTGTAACTCATAGGAATGGACTGCGTAGTCACCAAACTCCCGATTTTAGTATACAATGAGAATTTGCAAAATTTAGACTTAGGCTTAAAAGCATGCTGTCAAAGGGTGAAAATGTAAAGTAGCCACAAAATGGTCCCATAAGAGGCACGAGCCCCTCGCACGGGAAAAATTTAAATCGTACGAACTGGACACGTAGTCACCGAACTCCCGATTTGAGTATAAGTGGAGAGCTTGGAAACGCTTAGACTTAGGCACAAAAATTGAAGGTACCTATATAGAGCACAAATAGTGTTTACTTTTCATGCTTTATCTATATAGTCCTTCATCTAGTTGGACTTGAATTTTGACAAAATATTTTAAAATTAGGATTATGTCTCTCCTATCAATGGCAAGCTCTCTATGGTCATCAACATTAAATGAGCTCCAACATCAGTGTGTCATCTTCCAAAAAGGTAATTTTCATCCTCTCTTATGGCTCATAGGATTTATTTTGTCACTTAGGACACCACACGTCACTGCAAATCATTTTATCATTTCTAATGACTGTGTTGGGTTTAGTCAAAATAATATTTTAAGACTATTAAAAATTTAATTTGAAATTTTATGAAATAAATATTTTGTAAAAATAAATTTCTGAATTAAATTTTAAAAGTTGTAATATATATTTTTTGATTAGACTAAATATATGCTTATTATATATATGCGTGGCTTTACTTATCTCTCTATATATATGGTATATATGTTTGTTTATGTATGCGTGTATAGTTATATATATGTAATATTTGTATAGCATTTGTTGTTAAAGTATACAACTTGATGCCTTAGCATGTCTTGTAAACAAGACTTAGGCTTAATAGGAATATAGCCTTGGCGGTGTCCCATACTTCCCTTATGGCAAAATACCTGTACACGATTAGACCAAGGTGTGTCCGACTTGTATCATGAAGTCTTTTAGACCTTTAGCATTCACGTTTTCAGTCTCTATTTTAACCAGCCCGCAGTTTTAATTTAAAGCAAGACAATTTTTGTCGTTTTCTAAATTAAACGATGTCATCGAGTTTCGTTTCCAACGAAAATATTCATGAGACTTTAATACGCTATATTAACTACATCTGGCTTCCAATAATATTTAAAATGACTTTGTTTAAGAAAATCAGTGAACACGTTTATTATTAGTTTGTTATATCTGTATTTACAAGTGTCATGATTTTAACACAATACTTTGTGTTTCTTTATGGACCGTCAGATCAGATATGATCAATGACTATTGTGTATTCTTTGGTAATACATGTGAATCTTTTTTAGACCAATCAGCACACTCTTGTTCATTCTATAAACAACATCTTTTCGGTCTCATTTTTAAGAGTCTGAGAAAATTATTTTTATGGCCAAACTCTGTCAAAATTTCCAGAGAGAGAGAGAGAGAGAATAAACAAGAATTATTTTTTTCATCTTCAAGGGTTGATTTCTGTTCAAAACCAAAATGAAGATTGGACATCTCTCATTCTAAATATGTACTTACTATTTTTCAAGAGTATATAATTTTTGTAAGTGATTTCTCTCATCTTTGTGTATTTTATTTATATCAATCTTTAGATCTAATTCTTGTACACAACACACACTTGATTCACGAAATTAATTTGTGTGTGTAAATATTCTGTTTGTATCTTGTTTGTAAGATCTTGAATGTTTTTAAACATTTTGTTTTAAAATATATTTTTCAGAAAAAAATAATTTGGTAATATTCAGATTTATATTTTTTACGGTTTAGAAACTTAAACCTAAGTTGTTGTGAGAACTAATTTGTGAAGATTTCATATCTGGACTGAATATTATTTTCTTGAGTGCTTCAGACTGTTTTGGACTAATCTAAAATATTAGTAAAAATAGTCTTGATAAGTTTGTAGATTAAAATCTGATTTAATCTAATATTTGTTTTCTACAAAATAAATTGTGAATATTTGACTTTTTGATTTTATTGAATATATTTGAAGTCATATTATCCTGTGAATATGATTGCTTAGTTTTTGAAGTTATTTCAGGATTATTCATGTGCATATCACTTACAAATTACTCACTACACACCACTTATTCACTTAGACACTTATTGATGTGTATATATTAGATCAACTTTGATTGTTCTATTTTTAAGAAAAGAGAAAAGTAAAGTTTGAGAACATTGTGTTAAATCAAGAAAGATTGATTTAAACAAGAAAATAGAACATAAGAGTTATTGCTGATATCTAGGAGAAATATATATTATTGCTATGCATTCGGTTGTACCATTTAAGTGTGGGTGGGTCATCTAGGATAGAACACCGCACACAAATACTTCACTAAGAACTAGGAAAATTGGCGCCGAGCCAACCAGCACTAAGGAAGCTAGAGGGGAGGTGAAGACGTGAAGAAAGAAAAGTGAACAACAGTTGTATTGTGAGGATAATTGCGGAAAGGCAACCAGAGCAGAGAGAAGATTGGTCGAGATAGGTAATAGCTTGTTCTGATTTATCTTGCTTTGAGTCTTGTTGCATGTTTGTATAATCGTTCCTATTTCATTTGATTTTAGGGGAAGTAGATTAGGTGACTGTTAGGAGAGTCCGCCATTTTTCCCAGGTAAGGGTTTTCACGACGTTAAATAAATACCGCGTGCTTTACATTTTTCGCATATCACCACACACGAAAAAGTAGGTTTAAATAAATAGAAACTCTCCTAAAAATTTAATAGGTTATTATTTTATAAATCACCAAGATTTAACAATGATACTAATTTGGACTTTTAATTGACTTTGAAAATTAAATTCATTTTCATGAAGTTAATAATTCAAGAAAAGTTTGAATTGGTCCCTCCTAGAATAACCGGTAAAACTCGCAGGCAAATTGTGTTTAACCGGCAATTGTTTACTTCCACATATAGTCTTTTGCGCATCGTGGGTGCTCACAAGTGGTATCAGAGCTAGACTTTAAAAAAATCGATTTTCAAAACTTTTTTCAAACTCCTTTTACCTTGTTTTAATGGAAGATTCTAGTCAGTTGCTTAGGTTAGGAAATTTCAGTAGACCTCCTATTTTTCGATGGCACGAATTTTCCCTATTGAAAAATTAGAATGGTAGCATTCATTCAAGGAACATTAGGAGATGCTGTTTGGGATTTAATTGAAAATGGTTACAGGCACCCCACTACTCCTATATCAAAAGGTAGCACTATCTTTAGAAAGCTTAAAACATTTGAATTGAGTACTGATTAGAAAAAGATAAGCAATTTCAATAATAAGGGAAAAAGTCCAATTTCATGAGTGTGATTGAAAATGAATTGAAACGTATATGTCATTGCACTACTAGTAAGGATGCTTGGGATACTTTAGTTATTGCACATGAGGGTGACGATAGATTAAAGTGGTGTGAAACCCAAATGTTGGGTCAACAATACAACATGCTAGTTATGAACGATAATGAACAATTTGATGATTTTTATATGCGTTTGACTGATATCATTACCCAATTGCATGAGAATGGTATCGAATATTCTGATAAAGATGTGTGTTATAAAATTCTGAGATCCCTTGCACCTCGACTTGATCGTCAACGTTATATTATTTCAGAGATAAATGATCCATCTCTCACTCCTGAATTCCTTAGCTCTAAATTGAGAACTATGGAACTTGAATCAACCTTTAGGAATACTCTCACATTTATGCTAAGAATGAGTCGACCAATACTTCGAAAATTTCTTTTAAAACTGCCTATACTAATAAAAATAAGTATAAGGTAGTTAAACAATAATCTCACTCGGATGATGACTCTGATGTGGAATCAGTTGAAATTGATAAGATTGACAATCAACTTGATGTTATGTCCTCTCAATTTAAGACACTTTTGGAGCAAAGAAATGCAATTGCTAAGAGATGTACGCAAGTGAATACTAAATCTAGTCAGTTCACCCGGCACCATAACAGAACATCAAAACGAACTTCTGATTATGATAGTAAAAGTAGCAAGGTTGATAAATCTGAATTGGCTTGTCATAATTGTGGGAAACTTGTTCACTTTATTGTTGAGTATTTGTCTAAGCCACAGTCCAAGCATTCTAAACAACACAAGTCACAAATAACTAAAACTTGGGATGACTCTTTTGATTCTGAATCAGAAGATAACCAAGGAAATTCTGAATCAAATTGCCTTGCATTTTAAGGAGAAGTTTATGACTGTTGTGGAGACGTGTACTTAGCAGGAATGACTGATTCCAAAGATGATTATGATTCTGATGACGTACTTGATTTGATTGATGCTACTAAATCTTTGTTAGCTAGACAACCTTCTATGCTTGAAATAACTGCTCCGTTTGATGCTAAATGTGCTTTATATGATACTAAATCTCATGATAGCAACATTCACACACGGACACTAATGAGCATGGAAATTTTGTTGGCTATGATTATTACTCGAAATTGTATGTCATGACTTTGCAAAATAGACAAGAATTATCGAATTTGGTAAAAAAGCTTAGTGAGACCTTAGAGAATCAATATAAGACCGTTCAACAAAATTCCATTGAAATGAACAATGTCAAAATTGATTTTGAAAAATAGTCACTTGATTTTCAATTTCAGATTAGGACTTTAAATGAAAATTTGTCTTCTTTTGAAGCAAAATATATCGAAGTGCTTTTGCACGTTGAAAAATCCAATATAGTTTGTGAAATAGCTTTCAAAATGTGTTGTAGTCGTGATATAAAATGTTTTAACCTTGATAAACTACTTGCTGAACAACGTTATAATGGTGTTACGAGAGGATTTGGATATGAGGTTCCTTTTGAGAAAGTTGATCCACGTAGACTAATCTTCTTTGTAAAATCCCAAGAAGAAATGGATCTTCTGTTGGAAAGGAAGTTGTCTGAAAAGGATAAAGAAAAACATGAAAGTGATTATGAAAGTGACATTGAAAATTTCATAGAGAATTGTGTTAGACCATCTACGTCAAATTATTGCCCTCCTGCCAAGAGACTCTATAAACCTCCTAAAACATTTATTCGTAATGAATCTGTCAAGCATGTAGAGGAAAAACACTACTACTCAGACTTACCTACTAATAGTAAATTCTATACTAGGTGTGATGTTTTTGGTCACCAAAACTGGGAATGCCCTAGTAATCGCAAGAAAGGTTCTCATTTTAAAAGTCATAACTGGAACGTGAAGAGATTTACAAAATTTTGTAGGCAGCACACTAATAAAAATTGGAATCATGTCTTCAGTAAGTCTAGGCCTCATATTAACAAGAAACTTTTTTCGAAAGATAAATTTTATTCAAAATTTCAAAAGGCACAAAAAACTTTGAAAACTTTGCCTTTTTGGATTAGGACTTGTGACTTGAGCCCTCAAATGGATTTTTTTAAAGTCAAAGAAATGTCCAACTAATCTTTGTGACGCTTACGAGAGTGAGAAAATCATTAAGTCTCCTCACGAGAAGGTTAACAACTTAAACACCGCCAAACCCTTAGATTTATTGAATGATGGGGGAGGTGATTTTAATCAAAATGGAGTTACCAACTATTGTGACACTAACGGATACTCTTACCAATTTAATGCTCCAAAAACTCATAAACAAATAGGGTAGTTCCTTCTATTTCTTGTGATTTTTAGCTTGTTCATATGCTCTTTATGACTTATGATAACTCTTATTTGGAACTAACTTCAACATTTGATTGGAGAGATTGTACTTGAATTTTTTCTTGTATTTATTCAGCCCTTTGATCACTAGATCTCCGAGGTTTTAGGATTAAGATATCTACTAATAACCGGTATCTCTTTAAGCCATGTTTAATGTAGGAGACATTTATTTTGCAGTTTATAAACACTTACTTTTCTTCTTCTTCTTACCATTGACTAATTTAGCCAAAATGGGGGAGAGTTTAGTACATATTCTATTCTTGTGTTGTTGATATTCTTCATACATATTTTGTTTTGTTATTTCCTACACATTTAATTCTGTCATTTTAATATTTTGGTGGTAGAGCAAATGCTACTAACTTGATTTCTCGGCAGAAAGTGTATTTATGTTTTGCATATATTCTCACGGGTCGTCTTGAGTCGACTCTTTTCATTTCTAGGATAGGTGGGTAGTTAATTACTCTTTTGTATAGGACATTTTAGTAATTATTTTACCTTAGTATATCATTTGATGTACTCAAGGGTTTTGTCGAAATTAGTCTAATGGGGGAGTTTGAAGGTACGTACATAGAGCACACATAGGGCTTGCTTTCCGTGATTTAGTTATATATTCCTTCATCTAGTTGGACTTGAAGTTTGAAAAAATAATTTTGTAATTAGGATTGTGTCTCTCCTATCGACGCCAAGCTCTTTATGGTCGTCTTCATCAAATGGGCTCCAGCATCAGTCCCTCATCTTAGAAAAAGGTAATTTTCATACTCTCTTATGGCTCATAGTATTTATTTTGTCACTTAGCACACCATGCGTCACTTCATATCATTTTATCATTTCTAATAATTGTGTTGGGTTAGTCAAAATAATATTTTAAGACAATTTCAAATTTGATTTGAAATTTTATGAAATAAATGTTTTGTAAAAATAAACTTCTGAATTAAATTTTAAAAGTTGTAATATATATTTTTTGATTAGACTAAATATATGCTTGTTATATACATGCGTGGCTTTACTTCTCTCTCTATATATATGGTATACTTGTTTGTTTATATATGCGTGTATAGTTGTATATATGTTATTATATATGTATTATTTGTATAGTCCTTGTTGTTAATGTATACGACTTGATGCATTAGAAGGTCTTGTAAACAAGACTTAGGCTTAATAGGTTTATAGCCTTGGCGGTGTCCCATACTTTCCTTATGGCATAATACCTGTAAACGATTAGACCAAGTTGTGTCTGACTTGTCTCATCAGGTCTTTTAGACCTTTAGCTGTCACGTTTTCAGTCCATGTTTTAACCAGCCTTCAGTTTTGATTTAAAGCAAGAGATTTTTTGTCGTTTTCTAAATGAAACGATGTCGTCAAGTTTTGTTTCCGACGGAAACATTCATGAGACTTTAATATGCTATATTAACTACATCTGGCTTCCAATAATATTTAAAATGACTTCGTTTAAGAAAATCATTGAATACATTTATTATTAGTTTGTTATATTTGTATTTACAAGTGTCATGATTTTAACACAATACTTTATGTTTCTTTATGGACCGTCAGATCAGATATGATCAATGACTATTGTGTATTCTTTGGTAATACATGTGAATCGTTTTTACACCAATCAGCACACTCTTGTTCATTCTATAAACAACACCTTTTCGGTCTCATTTTTAAGAGTCTGAGAAAATTATTTTTGTGGCCAAACTCTGTCAAAATTTCTAGAGAGAGAGAGAGAGAGAGAGAGAATAAACCATAATTATTTTCTTCATAATCAAGAGTTGATTTCTATTTAAAACCAAAATGAGGATTGGACATCTGTCATTTTAATTCTCTACTTACGATTTTTCAAGAGTATATAATTTTTGTAACTGATTTCTCTCATCTTTGTGTATTTTATTTATATCAGTCTTTAGATGTAATTCTTGTACACAACACACACTTGATTCACGAAATTAAATTATGTGTGTAAATATTCAGTTTGTATCTTGTTTGTAAGATCTTGAATGGTTTTAAACATTTTGTTTTAAAACATATTTTTCAGAAAAAAATAATTTGGTAATATTGAGATTTATATTGTTTGTGGTTTAGAAAGTTAAACCTAAGTTGTTGTGAGAACTAATTTGTGAAGATTTCATATCTCGACCGGATATTATTTTCTTGAGTGCTTAAGACTATTTTGGACTAATCTGAAATATTAGTAAAAATAGTCTTGATAAGTTTTTAGATTAAAATCTGATTTAATCTAATATTTATTTTCTGCAAAATAAATTGTGAATATTTGACTTTTTGATTTTATTGAATATATTTGAAGTCATATTATCCTGTGAATATGATTGCTTGGTTTTTGAAGTTATTTCAGGATTATTCATGTGCATATCACTTAGAAATCACTCACTACACACCACTTATTCACTTAGACACTTATTGATATGTATATATTAGATCGACTCTGATTGTTCTATTTTTGAGAAAAGAGAAAATTAAAGTTTGAGAACATTGTGTTAAATCAAGAAAGATTGATTTGAACAAGAAAACAGAACATAAGAGATTTTGATGATATCTAGGAGAAAGATATATTGTTTCATTGCATTCGGTTGTACCATTTAAGTGTGGGTTTGTCATCTAGGATAGAACACCGCACACAAATACTTCACTAAGAATTAGAAAAATAGGCACTGAGCCAACATGCACTAAGGAAGCTGGAGGGGAGTTGAAGACGTGAAGAAAGCAAAGTGAACAAGAGCTGTATTGTGAGGATAATTGCGAAAATGCAACCAGAGCGGAGAGAAGATTGGTCGAGATAGGTAATAGCTTGTTCTGATTTATCTTGCTTTGAGTCTTGTTGCATGTTTGTATAATCGTTCCTATTTCGTTTGATATTAGTGGAAGTAGATTAGGTGACTCTTACGAGAGTCCTTCATTTTTCTCGGGGAAGGGTTTTTACGACGTTAAATAAATACCGCGTGCTTTACATTTTTTGCATATCACCTCACACGAAAAAGTAGTTTTAAATAAATATAAACTCGCCTAAAAACTGAATAGGTTATTATTTTGTAAATCACTTAGATTTAACCGAGATAATAATTTGGACTTTTAATTGACTTTGAAAATTAAATTAATTTTCATGAAGTTAACAATTCAAGGAAAGTTTGAATTGGTCCCTCCTAGAATAATCGGTAAAACTCGCATCGTGGGTGCTCACAAGTGGTATCAGAGCTAAACTTTAAAAAAAATCTATTTTCAAACTCTTTTACCTTGTTTTAATGGAAGATTCTAGTCAGTTTCTTATGTTAGGTAATTTTCGTAGACCTCCTATTTTCGATGGCACAAATTTTCCCTATTGGAAAATTAGAATGGTAGCATTCATTCAAGGCACATTAGGAGATGCTGTTTGGGATTTAATTGAAAATGGTTACAGGCACCCCACTACTCCTATATCAGAAGGTAGCACTATCTTTAGAAAACTTAAAACATCTGAATTGATTATTGATCAGAAAAAGATAAGTAATTTAAATAATAAGGGCCAAAATGCAATTTCATGAGTGTGAGTGAAAATGAATTGAAACGTATATGTCATTTCACTACTAGTAAGTATGCTTGGGACACTTTAGTTATTGCACATGAGGGTGACGATAGAGTAAAGCAATGTGAAACACAAATGTTGGTTCAACAATACAACATGATAGTTATGAACGATAATGAACCATTTGATGATTTTTATATACGTTTGACTGGTATCATTACCCAATTGCATGCGAATGGTATCGAATATTCTGATAAAGATGTGTGTTATAAAATTCTGAGATCCCTTACACCTCGATTTGATCGTAAACGTCCATCTCTCACTCCTGAATTCCTTAGCTCTAAATTGAGAACTATGGAACTTGAATCAGCCTTTAGGAAGACTCTCACATCTTATGCTAAGAATGAGTCGACCAATACTTCTAAAATTTCTTTTAAAACTGCCTATCCTAATAAAAATTAGTATAAGGTAGTTAAACAACAATCTCACTCGGATGATGACTCTGATGTGGAATCAGTTGAAATTGATAAGATTGACAATCAACTTGATGTTATGTCCTCTCAATTTAAGACACTTTTAGAGCAATGAAATGCAATTGCTATGAGATGTATGCAAGTGAATAATAAATCTAGTCAGTTCACCCGGCACCATAACAGAACATCAAAGCGAACTTCTGATTATAATACTAAAAGTAGCAAGGTTGATAAATCTGAATTGGCTTGTCATAATAATGGGAAACTTGGTCACTTTATTGTTGAGTATTGGTCGAAGCCACAATAAAATCATTCTAAACAACACAAGTCAGAAATAACTAAAACTTGGGATGACTCTTCTGATTCTGAATCAGAAGATAACCAAGTAAATTCTGAATCAAATTACCTTGCATTTTTAGGAGAAGTTTATGACTGTTGCAGAGACGTGTACTTAGCAGGAATGACTGATTACAAAGATGATTCTGATTTTGATGATGTACTTGATTTGATTGATGCTGTTAAATCTTTGTTAGCTAGACAACCTTCTATGCTTGAAATAACTGCTCCGTTTGATGCTAAATGTGCTTTATATGATACTAAATCTGATGATAGCAACATTCACACACGGACACTAATGAGCATGAAAATTTTGTTGGCTATGATTATTACTCGAAATTTTATGTCAGGACTTTGCAAAATAGGCAAGAATTATCGAATTTGGTAAAAATGCTTAGTGAGACCTTAGAGAGTCAATATAAGATCGTTCAACAAAATTCCATTGAAATGAACAATGTCAAAAGTGATTTTGAAAAATAGTCACTTAATTTTAAATTTCAGATTACGGCTTTAAATGAAAATTTGTCTTCTTTTGAAGAAAAATATAACGAAGTTCTTTTGCACGTTGAAAAATCCAATAAAGTTTGTAAAACAACTTTCAAAATGTGTCGTAGTCGTGATATAAAATGTTTTGACCCTGACAAACTACTTACTGAACAACGTTATAATGGTGTTACGAGAGGATTTGGATATGAGGTTCCTTTTGAAAAAGTTGATCCACGTAGACCAATCTTCTTTGTAAAATCCCAAGAAGAAATGGATCTTCTGTTGGAAAGGAAGTTGTCTGAAAAGGATAAAGGAAAACATGAAAGTGATTATGAAAGTGACATTGAAAATTTCATAGAGAATTGTGTTAGACCATCTACGTCAAATTATTGCCCTCCTACCAAGAGACTCTATAAACCTCCTAAACCATTTATTCGTAATGAATCTGTCAAGCATGTAGAGGAAAAACACTACTACTCAGACTTACCTACTTATAGTAAATTCTGTACTAGGTGTGATGTTTTTGGTCACCAAAACTGGGAATGCCTTAGTAATCGCAAGAAAGGTTCTCATTTTATAAGTCGTAACTGGAACGTGAAGAAATTTGCAAATTTTCGTAGGCAGCACACTAATAATAATTGGAATCATTTCTTCAGTAAGTCTAGGCCTCGTGTTAACAAGAAATTTTTTCGAAAGATAAATTTTATCTTAAATTTCAAAAGGCACAAAAACCTTTGAAAACTTTGCCTTTTTGGCTTAGAACTTGTGACTTGAGGCCTCAAAATGATTTTTTTAAAGTCAAAGAAATGTCCAACTAATCTTTGTGATGCTTGCGAGAGTGAGAAAATTATTAAGTCTCCTCACGAGAAGGTTAATGACTTAAACACCGCCAAACCCTTAGATTTATTCAATGATGGGGGAGGTGATTTTAATCAAAATGGAGTTACCAACTATTGTGACACTAACGGATACTCTTGCCAGTTTAATGCTCCAAAAACTCATAAACAAATAGGGTAGTTCCTTCTATTGCTTGTGATTTTTAGCGTGTTGATATACTCTCTATGACTTATGATAACTCTTATTTGGAAGTAACTTCAACATTTGATTGGAGAGATCGTACTTGAATTTTTGCTTGTATTTATTCAGCTCTTTGATCACTAGATCTCTGTGGTTTTGGGATTAAGATATCTACTAATAATCGGTATCTCTTTAAGACATGTTTAATGTAGGAGATATTTATTTTGTAGTTTAACACTTACTTTTTTTCTTCTTCTTACCATTGATTAATTTAGCCAAAATGGGGGAGAGTTTAGTACATATTCTATTCTTGTGTTGTTGATATTCTTCATACATATTTTGTTTTGTTATTTCCTGCACATGTTATTATGTCATTTTAATATTTTGGTGGTAGAGAAAATGCTACTAACTTGATTTCTCGGCAGAAAGTGTATTTACGTTTTGCATGTATTCTCATTGGTTGTCTTGAGTCGACTCTTTTCATTTCTAGGATAGGTGGGTAGTTAAATATTCTTTTGTATAGGACATTTTAGGAATTATTTTACCTTAGGATATCATTTGATTTACTCAAGGGTTTTGTCAAAATTAGTCTAATGGGGGAGTTTGAAGGTACGTATATAGAGCACACATAGGTCTTGCTTTCCGTGATTTAGCTATATAGTCCTTCATCTAGTTGGACTTGAATTTTGAAAAAAAAAATTTGTAATTAGAATTGTGTCTCCCCTATCGACGCCAAGCTCTCTATGGTCATCTACATCAAATGAGCTCCAGTATCAGTCCGTCATCTTAAAAAAAAGGTAATTTTCATACTCTCATATGGCTCATAGGATTTATTTTGTCACTTAGGACACCACGCGTCACTTCATATCATTTTATCATTTCTAATGATTGTGTTGGGTTTCGTCAAAATAATATTTTATGACTATTTCAAATATGATTTGAAATTTTATGAAATAAATGTTGTGTAAAAATAAACTTCTGAATTAAATTTTAAAAGTTGTAATAAATATTTTTTGATTAGACTAAATATATGATTGTTATATACACGCGTGGCTTTACTTCTCTCTCTATATATATATATGGTATACATATTTGTTTATATATGCGTGTATAGTTGTATATATGTTATTATATATGTATTATTTGTATAGTCTTTTTTGTTAATGTATACGACTTGATGCATTAGCAGGTCTTGTAAACATGACTTAGGCTTAATAGGTATGTAGCCTTGGCGGTGTCCCATACTTTCCTTATAGCATAATACCTGTACACGATTAGACCAAGCTATGTTAGACTTGTCTCATTAGGTCTTTTAGACCTTTAGCTGTCACGTTTTCAGTCCCTGTTTTATCCAACCCACAGTTTTGATTTAAAGCAAGACAATTTTCGTCGTTTTCTAAATGAAACGGTGTCGTCGAGTTATATTTCCAACGGAAATATTCATGAGACTTTAATACGCTATATCAACTACATCTAGCTTCCAATAATATTTCAAATGACTTCGTTTAAGAAAATCATTGTACACATTTATTATTAGTTTGTTATATCTGTATTTACAAGTGTCATGAATTTAACACAATACTTTGTGTTTCTTTATGGGCCGTCAGATGAGATATGATCAATGACTATTTTGTATTCTTTGGTAATACATGTGAATATTTTTTACACCAATCAGCACACTCTTTTTCATTCTATAAACAACACCTTTTCGATCTCATTTTTAAGAGTCTGAGAAAATTATTTTTGTGGCCAAACTCTCTCAAAATTTCTAGAGAGAGAGAGAGAATAAACCAGAATTATTTTTGTCATCTTCAAGGGTTGATTTCTGTTCAAAACCAAAATGAATATTGGACATCTCTCATTCTAAATATGTACTTACTATTTTTCAAGAGTATATAATTTTTGTAAGTGATTTCTCTCATCTTTGTGTATTTTATTTATATCAATCTTTAGATCTAATTCTTGTACACAACACACATTTGATTCACGAAATTAATTTGTATGTGTAAATTTTCTGTTTGTATCTTGTTTGTAAGATCTTGAATGTTTTTAAACATTTTGTTTTAAAACATATTTTTCAGAAAAAATAATTTGGTAATATTCAGATTTATATTTTTTGTGGTTTAGAAAGTTAAACCTAAGTTGTTATGAGAACTAATTTGTGAAGATTTCATATCTGGACTGAATATTATTTTCTTGACTGCTTAAGACTGTTTTGGACTAATCTGAAATATTAGTAAAATAGTCTTGATAAGTTTTTAGATTAAAATCTTATTTAATCTAATATTTGTTTTTTGCAAAATAAATTGTGAATATTAGACTTTTTGATTTTATTGAATATATTTGAAGTCATATTATCGTATGAATATGATTGCTTGGTTTTTGAAGTTATTTCAGGATTATTCATGTGCATATCACTTAGAAATCACTCACTACACACCACTTATTCACTTAGACACTTATTGATGTGTATATATTAGATCAACTCTGATTGTTCTATTTTTAAGAAAAGAGAAAAGTAAAGTTTGAGAACATTCTGTTAAATCAAGAAAGATTTATTTAAACAAAAAAACATAGCATAAGAGTTGTTGCTGATATCTGGGAGAAAGATATATTGTTGCATTGCATTCGGTTGTACCATTTAAGTGTGGGTGTGTCATCTAAGATAGAACACCACACATAAATACTTCACTAAGAACTAGGACAATTGACAATGAGACAACCTGCGTTAAGGGAGCTAGAGGGGAGGTGAAGACGTGAAGAAAGCAAAGTGAACAAGAGCTGCATTGTGAGGATGATTGCGGAAAGGCAACCAGAGCGGAGAGAAGATTGGTCAAGATAGGTAAAGCTTGTTATGATTTATCTTGCTTTGAGTCTTGTTGCACGTTTGTATAATCATTCCTATTTTGTTTGTTTTTAGTAGAACTAGAGTAGGTGACTCTTAGGAGAGTCTGTCATTTTTCCCGGAGAAGGGTTTGTGCGATGTTAAATAAATACCGCGTGCTTTACTTTTTTCGCATATCACCTCTCATGAAAACGTAGGTTTAAATAAATAGAAACTCCCCTAAAAGCTGAATAGGTTATTATTTTGTAAATCACCTAGATTTAACAAAGATAATAATTTGGAATTTTAATTGACTTTGGAAATTAACTTCATTTTCATAAAGTTAATAATTCAAGAAAAGTTTGAATTGGTCCCTCCTTGAATAACCAGTAAAACTTGCAGGTAAATTGCGTTTAATCGGCAATCGTTTACTTCCGCATATAGTCTTTTTTGCATCGTGGGTGCTAAAAAAACATGTCATCAATGGGTAAAAATGTAATCCATCCACAAATCGAACCCATTAGAGCAATGTACACCTTCAACGGATCTAATGTAACTCATAGGAACCGATCGCATAGTCACCGAACTCCCGATTTTAGTATAAGACGAGAATTTGAAAAATTTAGACTTACGCTTAAAAACATGGCATCAAAGGGTGATGAAATAAAATTGCCACAAAACGGTCCCCTAAGAGGCACGAGCACCTCTCATCGGACCAATGTAACTCATACAAATCGACCACCTAGTCACCGGAATCCCGAGTTGAGTATAAGACGAGAATTTGTAAAAATTTAGACTTGGTTTTAAAAATATGATGTTAAAGGGTGAAAACGTAAAATAGACACAAAACGGTCCCATAAGAGGGACGAGCATCTCGTACAGGACCAATATAACACGTAGGAACGGATCACATTGTCACTAGACTCCCAATTTTAGTATACATTGAGAATTTGCAGATTTTGGACTTAGGCTTAAAAACATGGCGTCTAGGGGTGAAAACATTAAACAACCCCAAACCGGTCCCGTAAGAGGCACGAATACCTGACACAGGACAATGTAACTAGTATAAACTGACCGCATATTCACCAGACTCCCAATTTGAGTATAGGACGAGATTTGAAAATTTTATATTTTTTTTAAAAACATGGCGGCAAAGGGTGAAAATATAAAACATCCACAAAACAGTCCTGTAAGAGGCACGAGCACCTCACACGGGATCAATGTAACTTGTAGGAACGGATTGCGTAGTCATCAGACATCAGGTTTTAGTATACGATGAGAATTTGCAAAATTTAGAGTTAGGCTTAAAAGCAGGGTGTCAAGGGTGAAAATATAAAACAGTCACACAATGGTCTCGTAAGAGGTGCAAGCACCTCATATGGGACCAAAGTAACTCGTACGAACTGAGCGCCTAGTCACCGGACCCCCGGTTTGAGTATAAGAGGAGAATTTGAAAGCACTTAGACTTAGGTTTAAAAAGATGTCATCAATGGCTGAAAACGTAAACCAGCAACAAACCGGAACCATTAGTGCCACGTGCACCCTGTGCAGATCCAATGTAACTCATAGGAATCGAACGCGTAGTGACCGAACTCCCGATTTTAGTACACAACGAGAATTTGAAAAATTTAGACTTTCGCTTAAAAACATGGCGTCAAAGGATGAAGATATAAAACAAACACAAAACGGTCCCGTAAGAAGCACGAGCACCTCTCACCGGACCAATGTAACTCATACAAACCGAGCGCCAAGTAATCGGACTCCCGGTTTCAGTATACAATGAGAATTTGTAAAAATTTAGACTTTGTTTTTAAAATATTATGTCAAAGGGTGAAAACGTAACACAGACATAAAACGGTCCCGTAAGAGGCACGGGCACCTCGTACGGGACCAATGTAACACGTAGGAACCGATCGCATAGTCACTGGACTCTCAATTTCAGTATATGACGAGAATCGGCAAAATTTAGACTTAGCCTTAAAAACATTGCGTCTAAGGTGAAAACATAAAACAACCTTAAACTGGTCCCGTAAGAGGTACGAGTACCTCGCATGGGATAATGTAACTCGTACAAACTGAAGACATAGTCACCGAACTCCCGATTTGAGTATACGATGAAAATTTGAAAATTTTAGACTTAGGCTTAAAAACATGACGTCAAAAGGTGAAAATGTAAAACAGCCAAAAAATGGTCCCGTAAGAGGCACTAGCACCTCACACGGGATTAATGTAACTTATAAGAATGGACTGTGTAGTCACCGGACTCCCGATTTTAGTATACGACGAGAATTTGCATAATTTAGACTTAGTCTTAAAAGCATGGTGTCAAAGGGTGAAAATTTAAAATAGCTACAAAATGGTCCCTTAAGAGGCACAAGCACCTCTCACGGGACCAATGTAACTCGTACGCACCGATCACCTAGTCACCGGATTCCCGATTTGAGTATAAGAGGAGAATTTGAAATTGCTTAGACTTGGTCTTAAAAACATGTCATCAATGTGTGAAACGTAAACCATCCACAAACCGGACCCATTAGAGCAACGTGCACCTTGCACGGATCCAATGTAACTCATAGGAACCGACTGCCTAATCACTGGACTCCCGATTTTAGTATATGATGAGAATTTATAAAATTTAGATTTACGATTAAAAATATGGCGTCAAAGGGTGAAAACGTAAAACGACCACAAGACAGTCTAGTAGGGGGCACAAGCACCTCGTACGGGACAAATGTAACTTGTAGGAATTGATCGCATAGTCACTAGACTCCTGGTGTTAGTATACAAGGAGAATTTGCGAAATTTATACTTAGGCATAAAAACACGGCGTCTAAGTGTGAAAACATAAAACAACCACAAAATGGTCCTGTAAGAGGCACGAGTACCTCGCACGGGACATTATAACTCATACAAATTGACCGCATAGTAACCGGATTCCCGATATTAGTATACGATGAGAATTTTAAAAATTTAGATTTAGGCTTAAAAACATGACGTCAAAGGGTGAAGATGTAAAATAGCCACAAAATGGTCTGGTAAAAGGCACGAGAACCTCACACGGGATCAATGTAACTCGTAGGAATGGATTGCATAGTCACCGGACTGTCGGCTTTAGTATATGACGAGAATTTGAAAAATTTAGACTCAGGCTTAAAAGCGTGGTTTCAAAGGGTGAAAATATAAAACAACCACAAAATGGTCCCGTAAGAGGCACGAGCACCTAGCACGGGACCAATGTAACACGTACGAACTGACGGCTTAGTCACCGGACTCTCGATTTGAGTATAAGAGGAGAATTTGAAAACTATTAGACTTAGGCTTAAAAACATGTCATCAATGGATAATAATGTAAACCAGTCACGTGCACCTTGCACGAATCCAATGTAACTCATAGGAACCGATCGCGTAGTCACCGAACTCACGGTTTTAGTATACGATGAGAATTTGAAAAATTTAGACTTACACTTAAAAACATGGCATCAAAGGGTGAAAATGTAAAACAACCACAAAATGGTCCCTAGGAAGCACGATCACCTCTAACCGGACCAATGTAACTCATACGAACCGATTGCCTAGTCATCAGACTCCCGATTTGAGTATACGATGAGAATTTGTAAACATTTAGACTTGGGCTTAAAAATATGATGCCAGAGGGTGAAAACATAAAATAGGCATAAAACGGTCACGTAAGAGGCACGGGCACCTCGTACGGGACCAATGTAACTCATAGGAATCGATCGCATAGTCACTCGACTCCCTGTTTTAGTATACGACGAGAATTTGAAAAATTTAGACTCAGGCCTAAATACATGGCGTGTAAGGGTGAAAACATTAAACAACCACAAAATGGTCCCATAGGAGGCACGTGTAATTCGTACGAGACAGTGTAACTCGTACAAACTGACCACATAGTCACTAGACTCCCGAATTGAGTATATAACCAGAATTTGAAAAATTTAGACTTAGGCTTAAAAACATGACGTCAAAAGGTGAAAATGTAAAACAGCCAAAAAACGGTCCCGTAAGAGGCACTAGCACCTCACATAGGATTAATGTAACTCATAAGAATGGATTGCGTAGTCACCGGACTCCCGATTTTAGTATACGACGAGAATTTACAAAATTTAGACTTAGGCTTAAAAGCATGGTGTCAAAGGGTGAAAATTTAACTTAGCCAAAAAATGGTCCCGTAAGAGGCACGGGCAGCTCACACGAGATCAATGTAACTCGTAGGAACCGACTGCCTAGTCACCGAATTCCCGATTTGAGTATAAGAGGAGAATTTGAAATTTCTTAGACTTAGGCTTAATAACATGTCAACAATGGGTGAAAACATAAACCAACCACAAACTAGACCCATTAGAGCCACGTGCATGTTGCACATATCAAATGTAACTCATAGGAACCGATCGCGTAGTCACTGAACTCCCGGTTTTAGTATACGACGAGAATTTCAAAAATTTAGAATTACGCTTAAAAATATGGCGTCAATGGGTAAAAACATAAAACAATCACAAAACGGTAATGTAAGAGGCACACACTCCTCGTACGGGACCAGTGAAACTCATATGAATCAACTGCGTAGTCACAGAACTCCCGGTTTGAGTATACAACGAGAATTTGAAAAAAATTAGACTTAGGCTTAAAAACATGGCACCAAAGGGTGAAAATTTAAAACAGCCACAAAAAGGTCCCATAAGAGGCACGAGCACCTCACACGGGATCAATGTAACTCGGAGGAATGGACTATGTAGTCACCTAACTCCCGATTTTAGTACACGACGAGAATTTGCAAAATTTAGACAGGCTTAAAAGTGTGGTGTCAAAGGGTGAAATTTTAAAATAGCTACAAAATAGTCTCGTAAGAGGCATGATCACCTCGCATGGGACCAATCTAACTCGTACGAATCGACCACCTAGTCACCGGATTCCCGATTTGAGTATAAGAGGAGAATTTGAAATAACTTAGACTTAGGCTTAAAAACATGTCATCAATGGGTGAAAACATAAACCAGCCAAAAATCGGACCCCTTAGGGCCACGTGCACCTATCACGGATACGATGTAACTCATAGGAACCAATTGTCTAGTCACCGAACTCCCGATTTTAGTATAGGATGAGAATTTAAAAAATTTAGACTGATGATTAAAAATATGGCGTCAAAGGGTGAAAATGTAAAACGACCACAAAACGGTCCCGTAAGAGGCACAAGCACCTCTTACCAGAACAATGTAACTCATATGAACCGATCGCGTAGTCACCGGACTCCCGATTTGAGTATACGATGAGAATTTGTAAAAATTTAGACTTGGGCTTAAAAATATGATGTCAAATGGTGAAAATGTAAAACAGACACAAAACATGCCCGTAAGAGGCACGAGCACCTCGTATGGGACAAATGTGACTTGTAGGAATTGATCGCATAGTGACTAGACTTCCGGTGTTAGTATATTAACAGAATTTACAAAATTTAGACTTAGTCTGAAAGACATGGCGTATAAGGGTGAAAACATAAAACAACCACAAAATGGTCCCGTAAGAGGCACGAGTACGTCGCACGGGACAATGTAACTCGTACAAATTGACTGCATAGTAATCGGAATCCCAATTTTTGTATATGACGAGAATTTTAAAAATTGAGACTTAGGCTTAAAAACATAGCATCAAATGGTGAAGATGTAAAATAGCCACAAAATGGTCTTGTAAAAGGCACAAGCACCTCACACGGGATCAATGTAACTCGTAGGAATGGATTACATAGTCACCGGACTGTCGGCTTTAGTATACGATGAGAATTTGAAAAATTTAGACTCAGGCTTAAAAGAGTGGTTTCAAAGGGTGAAAATATAAAACAACCACAAAATGGTCCCGTAAGAGGCACGAGCACCTCGCACGGGACCAATTTAACACGTACGAACCGACGGCTTAGTCACCGGACTCTCGATTTGAGTATAAGAGGAGAGTTTGAAAACTATTAGACTTAGGCTTAAAAACATGTCATCAATGGGAAAAAACGTAATCCAACCACAAACCGGACCCATTAGAGCCACGTGCACCTTGCACGGATCCAATGTAACTCATAGGAATCGACCGAGTAGTCACCGAACTCCAGGTTTTAGTATACGATGAGAATTTGAAATTTTTTGACTTACGCTTAAAAACATGGCATCAAAGGGTGAAAACGTAAAATAGCCACAAAACGATCCCGTAAGAGGCACGAGCACCTCTCACTGGACCAATATAACTCATATGAACCGACCGCCTAGTCATTGGACTCCGGGTTTGATTATACGATGAGAATTTGTAAAAATTTTGACTTGGGCTTAAAAATATGATGTCCGAGGGTGAAAACATAAAATAGACACATAACGGTCACTACGAGGCACGAGCACCTCGTACCGGGCCAATGTAATTCGTAGTAATCGATCACATAGTCACCGGAGTACCGATTTTAGTATACGATGAGAATTTGCAAGATTTAGACTTAGGCTTAAAAACATGGCGTCTAAGGGTGAAAACGTAAAACAACCACAAAATGGTCCCGTAGGAGGCACGAGTTCCTCGCACGGGACAATATAACTCATACAAACTAACTCCATAGTCACTAGACTCCCGATTTGAGTAAACAATGAGAATTTGAAAATTTTAGACTTATGCTTAAAAACATGGCGTCATAGGGTGAAAATGTAAAACAATTACAAAACGATCCCATAAGAGGCACGGGCATCTTGCACTGGATCAGTGTAACTCGTAGGAACAGATTGCGTAGTCACCGAACTCCCGATTTCAGTATACGATGAGAATTTGCAAAATTTAGACTTAGGCTTAAAAGCATGGTGTCAAGGGGTGAAAATTTAAATTAGCCACAAAATGGTCCCGTAAGAGGCACGAGCGCCTCGCACGGGACAACTGTAACTCGTAGGAACCGACCACCTAGTCACCGGATTCCCGATTTGAGTATAAGAGGAGAATTTGAAATTGCTTAGACTTAGGCTTAAAAACATGTCATCAACGGGTGAAAATATAAACCAGCCACAAACAGGACCCATTGATCAAACGTAACTCATAGGAACCGATCGCGTAGCCACCGAACTCCCAGTTTTAGTATACGATGAGAATTTAAAAAATTTAGATTTACACTTAAAAATATGGCGTCAATGGGTAAACACATAAAACAATCACAAAACGGTACCGTAAGAGGCATAATCTCCTCATACGGGACAATGCAACTCGTATGAATCAATCGCATAGTCACCGGACTCTCGATTTGAGTATATGATGAGAATTTGAAAAAATTTAGACTTGGGCTGAAAAACATGGTTTCAAAGCGTGAAAATCTAAAACAGACACAAAACGGTCCGATAAGACGCACGACACCTCGCACGGGACGAATTTAACTCATAGAAATCGACCACATTATCGTCGGACTCCTGATTTTAGTATACGAGGAGAATTTGCAAAATTTATTCTTGGGCTTAAAAACATGCCGTCAAAGGGTGAAAGTGTATAACAGCTACAAAATGGTCCCGTAAGAGACACGAGTACCTCACACGGGACCAATGTAACTCGTAGGAATTGACTGCTTAGTCATCGAACTCCTGGTTTTAGTATATGACGAGAATTTGAAAAATTTAGACTTAGGCTTAAAAAATGGTGTCAAAGGGTGAAAATGTAAAATATTCACAAAATGGTCCCATAAAAGGCATGAGCACCTTGCACAAGACAATGAGACTCGTACGAACCGACAATGTAGTCTCCGAACTCCCGGTTTGAGTATACGTTGAGAATTTGCAAAAATTTAGAGTTAGGCTTAAAAACATGCCACCAAAGGGTGAAAATGTAAAATTGATACAAAATGGTCCCGTAAGTGGCACGAGCACCTCGCACAGGATCGATGTAACTTTTAGGAACCGATCGTGTAGTCACCGGACTCTCGATTTGAGTATACGATGAGAATTTGTAAAATTTTGAATTAGGCTTGAAAATATGGCATCAAAGGGTGAAAACTTAAAATAACCACAAAACGCTACCGTAAGAGGAACGAGCACATCGCATGGGACTAATGTAACCCATACAAAATGACTGCGTAGTCATCGGACTCCCGGTTTGAGTATACAACGAGAATTTGCCAAAATTATACTTAGGCTTAAAAATATAGTGTCAAAGGGTTAAAACGTAGAACAATGGAAAAACGGTACCGTAAGAGGCACAAGCACGTTGCATGGGACCAATGTAACTCGTATGAATCGACCACATTGTCAGTGGATTCCCAGTTTGAGTATACGACGAGAATTTTCAAAAATTTAGACTTGGGCTTAAAAAATGGCGTCAAAGGGTAAAAATGTAAAACAGAGATAAACGGTGCCATAAGAGGCGCTCGCACCTCGCACGGGACGAATATAACTCCTAGTAACCGACCATATAGTCACCGGACTCCTGATTTTAGTATATGACGAGAATTTGCAAAATTTAGACTTGGGCTTAAAAACATGCTGTCAAAGGGTGAAAACGTAAAACAGTCACAAAATGGTCCCGTAAGAGGCATGAGCACCTCGGACAGGACCAATGTAACTTATACAAATCGATCGTGTAGTCACCGGACTCCCGATTTGAGTATACGAACTCCCCGTTTGAGTATACGACGAGAGTTTGCAAATGGTTAGGCTTGTAAACATGTAGTCTTAGGTTAAAACATTATTTGATTACTGATGTCTTTTTTGTTTTGTGTCTTATATTTTTTTGCAGGGTAACATTTCAACATTATATTTTATTCACGTGAAACACATGAACAAATCAATGGTTTGAGCCAAGCAGATTGTTTATTTATTATTGTTATTAATATGCGAGATTTTTGTTTTAAATTTTTTTCTGGCCATGGAGACCTTTGTATTGATTAAAAAAATTGGTTTTTATATATAAACGAAGGAGACTCTGATGATTTTTTTTTAAAATTATATAGAATTATTTATATACGAGATTGTTGTCTTCAATTTTTTAATGGTCGTGTGTGCTTTTGTGTTGATTAAATAGGTTTGTTTTCATGTATAAACAAAGGAGACTCTACCAAATTATTTTAAAAATTGTAAAGAGTTGTTGATATGCAAGATTGTTATTTTCATATTTTTATGGTTGTGTGGGCATTTGTGTTGATTGAACATATTAGTTTTAATGTATAAACAAAGAAGGTTCTGCTGAATTTTTTTAAAAATTGTAAAAAGTTTATACGATTAACTAATATACTTGGATATTTGATTTTACTATAATATTATTTTGATAAAATGGTTATTTATTGATTGCAGGTTGTACAAAAGAAGTTAAAGATACATGTTTTTTAGTGTGTCTACTATTTGTGACACTACGAGAAGTTTTTGAAGAGTGACAACTCTATTTATCATATTAATTTAGGGACGATATGTTTTTGACAATTCTATATCTTATTAATTAGTATGATTTTGTACTCATTTAAATATTTCAACTGGAATGTTGTTTAATGGAAGAAATTATTATTGGATACATGTTTCAATGAATGCAGTTGATATATTGCGTTTATGATCGGTTGATTTGACTTATAATGCAAATTAGACATAATTCATTATTGCAGCATAAAACACATAATAATATAATTGTTTATGATAATTTTTTATATATAAATTAGGACGGTTATAAACCATCCCTAATACCCATTTTGTATTAATTGAGAATACCTTTTCGGACGGTAATAAACCATCCTTAATATCCATTTTCATTAATTGAAACTACCTTTTGGGATGGTTTTTTACCGTCCTAACTGGGGTTGCTAGAATCTGAGTAGTATTAGGTACGGTTTATCCGTCCCTAATACTTCTTGCGAGAGAGGGATTTTTTTTCGCGAGAACACCTTTTGGAAAGGAAAAATCCGTCCCTAATGCCAAATGTAGAGACGGTAAAATCTGTAACTAAAATATTTGTGACGCCTAGTATAAGGAACGGATTTTCGCTGTTGCAAAATTCGTCCTAAATACTCTTTTGGGACTGATTTTGTGCTTTTAGGGATGGATTTTTATCATCCTCGCCCATATTACAAAGTGAACTTTTACAAGTGTAAATAAATATATGAGAACATCATACTTCTTATTACAAATATTATATTTCGGGTTGCTGTGAATATCTGTGGAAGGTCCCTCGAGTCGTCTCTATAGTTAGTTCCTCGAGAGGTCTCTTGGCTTTATTTCCTTGTTAGTCTTCGGCTAAGTAAAAATTCATCTCAGCTAATCAACCCTGGGTGGGGACTCCCCCTATATTTTCCCATTCATAGAGATATTTTTTTATTGCATCAAGAAATATGAGTTCGAAATCTTTGGATGTCCTTCAAACCATCCAGTAAATAAAGAATATCTTCCATAGGAAAATAACACATCATGATAGGTATTAAATAATTTAGTCAGTATAGAGAAGTGTGAGTGAGGGACTTAATTAGTCTTTCTTGCGAGTTACTTCGTGTTTGGCATCCCTGTGACCTTATCTGATAGCACTATTCCTTGGTGGGACCTCATGATTGTGTGTGACAGCTTCCTTGGGTACTGAAGGGATTTTTCAAATTCCCCCCAAAAATGCTTCATCTCCTAAGGCTGAAAACAAAAGCTCGTAATGTGCCCCATTATTAGTCTACTCGTATCGCATTTAATGGTATTAATGTTTATTTCTTTACCTTTTACATGTGGCGGCTTGGGGTTAGCGTGTTCTCCTATGCAGGGATTTACAAGTGTCACCTCTTACATTGTCATCATTATAGATTTTGAATTCCTGCCCTTACACGCACATGTAGAACACGTTAGTTCTTCAATCATTTTTACATTTCCAGAGGCATCATTAATCTACCGTATTTTGTATTTTTTCTTTCCCCTATAAAAGGTGTACTTGGCACCTATTCACTCGTACCTTTGAGTTTATTGTTGTTTGCCTTCATCTGAGTGAGAGAGAGTTGAGTGTTTGATGTCATATTCTTTCTTCAACTAAACTGTTCGTTCTTTTCCATTTTTTTCATCTTTACTCATGGCACCTGTAGTAAAAAGGAATCCCTCCACCGAGGGCATTTCTCCTTGTAATCAAGCCAGTCAGAAATAATGGGCTCGCGACCACCGTGTGACTTGATTTGGGGAGCCCGACCATTTTTGGACTATGGATGAACATTTTCCCGAGGATATCATTTTGGTGGAGCCGGTGAACCTTCTTATGGATGCAAGCGATGCTGCGGATGACTTTGCCTACATCCCTAATGTAACTTTCACCCATTTTAGGATTGAACGGGGTGACAATCCTTTCTCTAAGGTGGAGTTTGAGTCCACCTATGGTTCTTTCAAGGGTTTCGGCCCATGGACATATTACATTCACACTAAGTTCTCTGTACAACTGCCCTGGGTTGGTTTGTCCTCCACCTGTTACCTAGGTGATCTTATCCTTGCCAAAAATAACAACACTCTCCAACTTCTTATTTCTCGATGGAGTCATTGGACTCATACATTTGTGGTTGCTTGGGGTGAGTTTATCGTTACCCTTGAAGATGTTTACAAGCTATTAGGACTCGAGGAAGATGGATTCAATACTTTCTGTTAAGAGGCCACTTTTAGTACTAAAAAGGCCACCCTAGCAGAGTTAGAGGCGGTGGTGAAGGACTGCATGGTAACTTACAACAAGTGCACATATTCGGAGCTAATCTTTTGCTTTTACTTCATTGAGGATAGAGAGATTATTAAAGCCCATGAGGAAGCTAAGAAGAACCCAAAAGGAAAATAAGTGTTCGAGACTCCCCCCAACGGCATGGGTTATGGTTCAAAAATTAAATTGGAAGGTTATATATTTGTCGTCCTTTCCAAGATATTTCTTATTGACAAGCCCACGATTGTCCCAGGAAAGACTTGATCAATATGGTCGTTCGCATGGCCTACGTCATTAAGTTCCCCTTGGTTGCGATTACCTTGGGTTCCCTATATACGTGGCTGGATCGTGTTCAGGCGGACTCTGCTAGAAGTCTTGGTAGGTTTGATGTTTCAAATTATGCCAACCATGTACTTGTGATAGCTTTCATGTATGCCCACTTTTCTGAGTATGCTTGACCTGGTAGTTACCCATGTTCTCAAGTCGTTAAGGTTCCCCATATCTTCTTCAAAGAAACCCTTTATCTCTTTGATCGATAAAGTTAATAAGTTTTTCTATCGTCCCTATATGGGTGTTGATTAATTCTTCACCAATAAAATCTTTGCAGAGGAATAGCATCATGTTTCCCCAATTGAGGAGTTAGTGGCGCAAAACTTCCCTGTGAATAATGTTCCTTTGCTCTTGGTTCCCTCGTATTTTCCCTCATATACTGAGTGGACCGCTTATTACTCCATCTACTATCCAAAATGTGTGGCCATGAAATTCAGGTATGATCAGGGTAATCCCATGATCAGTCACTTTACACACGAGAAGCCCATAAATATTTCCTTTGTGTGTAGAAATTATTTGACCTCAACTGTTGTCAGCCTTTGTTCCAGCTATATTGATAACCCCATCATCCCAAGTAATGAAGCTCGAGGAGGTAGGTCAACCATGTATTTTACTATATTTTGGCAGAATCAACTGGGTAGATTTCAGAGCAACATCCTTAACGAACCCCTCTATCCATACGTTGAGAGTTTTCGCCTACAGAGCTAGGGTTGAGAAGTTGTTCTACCTCTAGTTCTTTATTCTCTTTCAGTACTATTAATGATTGTACCCCTTTTGAGCTTACTCATTTATTCCTTTTGGAACATGTCATAGTGAAGAAGAAGAAGAAGAAGAAGAAGAAGAAGAAGAAGAAGAAGAAGAAAAAGAAGAAGAAGAAGAAGAAGAAGAAGAAGAAGAAGAAAGGTGTTTATACGTCAAGTCTGGGTAGGGGGCTACTGCTGCACCTGGTACCTCAAGATCTGTTGAGGGGGATTCACTCCTCACACTACCTTAACTGGAGAAGTTGTTAGAGCAATAAGAAAGTCTCTTTCGAAGAAGATTAAGACCAACCAAGTGATTTTTCCTGTTACGGCCAAGGTTGCCTCTCCTGTTGTTGTTTCTGACCTGGAATTGGCCAAACAGGTGAATCAAATGTGGACTGACCTTCAGCAGACTTGGGATGCCGTTTCACCGATGAATAGGGTTGCTATGTATTCTTACGTGGCTGAGCATGGCTTCATTTACTCTCCTGTTACTACTGAGGGAAGTAGGAAACACAAGAGGTCCACTGTTGGGTTAATAAGCCCAATTAAAGTTATTTTTGAAGAAGTTGTTGAGGATGCAATTGTAGATAAGGAGTCTGAAGAAGAAGAAGTAAATGAGGGATGAAAAGGAAGAGAGAAAGATGAGGAAGGATAAGAGGGAGATGAAGAAGAAGTTGGAGAGAAGCAAGTTGAGGATAAAATGGAAGAGAAGTCTGAGGAGGAGGATTCCAAGCTCATTCGAAGACACGTGTTATGGTGGATGGTTTTCCCTTAGAAGCATTATTCACCTCCATAGGACTACACTCTCTTAGAGGATAACCTTGTTGATGAAGAGGTATAGATACTCCCCTTTTACTTATAACTTCTCAAATTTCTTATGATATTGACTCTTTCCCTTTAAATTCAGGTTAGTGTCCAAAGTGATCCCCACGAGTGTAACAACCTGGATTTTTAAATGAGAATTTTTAAAGTAATTTATGAAAATCGGAGAAAAATAAACTTTTGGATTTAATTATTTTTAATAATTAAATTTGTTGAGTTTTATATTTGAAAAGTAGATTTTCAATCGGATTTGAAATAGGGATTAAAATGGAGATTTAAATATATTTTTAATAGTTTTTACTTATATAACATAAGTGGCAGACGTGTGAAAATTCGCGGGGGCGAACTGATTCGGCTAGGAGATGAATCGATTTTTGTTTGAGGCGGCGGATCTGCTTGGATAAGTTATGAGTTTTATTAATAACCAAATTCCTAATCTCTTTATATATCACTCTAAATCGTTATGGGACTTTTATAAACACTTTTTACCAACACAAAAATACAGAATACATCTTTTATTTCCTCTCCCTCTACTTAACCCTATTTCCTTCTTCATTCAACCTTATATTTCGAGGCCTATTTGGGGTTCTATTGTGTTGGGGCTAGAACATGACTTGACTATTTTTGTGAGGGGAACGTGATGGTACAATCTGATTTTTGAGACAGAATATATGTGATGATTCATGTAATGATTTTGAGGTACGAGACTTAAACAAAATGATCCTAAATTCTCTCGAGAGTATTCCATTTATTCATGTATTAATTGAACTCATGTTGAATTGTGATAATCATTTTAAAATCCTTAAATAATTATTGGAATCTATTATGTTAATTCATTGAGATATTAAATTATTGATTTGGGAATCGTGTCATGAGATTTTAATATAGCACCCGTTGATAGTCTAATTACTATATATGGCTTGAGAATGCGTAGGGGAGGTGAGGTGAAGCCTGGTGACCCATTGATGTGTTGTTGAGAAATTAATATTAGTACAATGCCTGAGTATTGCATTTGATTCGTATATACGGATTCATGTTGTTGCGATTTATTCATCGTGCTATTTATTTTTTATCACCTATTCTTGTCATATTTTGTACTTCCCCGTGTTTTCTTTTGTGGAAGGTTGCGTGAATTGGGAAACTAAGGCTTATTTGGAGGATTAATTTAGAGCATGGATTGGAAAATTTATTTTTTTAATGTATAAATTGGGGGTGTAATTATAGTGGGATATTTGTGAATTTTTAGAGAATCATTATTATAGAAGTGTAACAATTTATGGATTTGTTATATTTAAATTATGGAATATATATGCTCTATACTTATTATGGATGGTTTTAGTTTAGTTTTTATCGTAGTAGCACACCGCGTGTCTCTTTTTAGGTGCGCGGGGGCGTTACAACGAGGATGTTGGAGCGGGTGATTATTTTGAGGGCCCTTTGGTGGATTTGGATACAAATGAAGTTTTTCCCACTTCTGAAGATGTTCGGCCAAAGGGTATAACTTCCCCTATAACCTCGAAGGTAACCATATATTTCCCCCTAGAGGCAGATATTAACATTTGTTTTGTTCGATCCATTAAGGAGGGTGTCCCTGAAGGTGTTGTGGAATCCAGTGTTAGGAAGTCCCCCGTGGTTGTACCTTCTGTGATGGTAACACTTGAACTCAATTTAGCATTTTGGTCTTTTCTCTTTACTCTTGGCTCTAATTTTGATTGTTTCTTCGCAGGCAATGTTGACCAAACAGACTGCCTCTATGGTGCCTCATCCCAAGAATTAACAAGTATTAGTTACTCTGTTTGGGACCTCAATCCTGAACCCCTAAGGAGGCAAGGTTATTGATTATGCTGGCCAGGTAGAATTCAGCCAAGAAGGTGTTGCTACCCTCGGGGGTGCTCCTTTTATTTAGGTGGAGCAACGTCCTTTAGCGGTTCAAGGAGGCTCTCATGAAGAAGAGGATGTGGCGCAAATTGCCACCAGGCAATTCGTAGATGAATCACAACACTTGACTTTTCCTATTATTCCCCCCCCCCCCCCCATTCTGCTCCAGTCGCATCCATTATTGAGGAGGTATGACATCACCCTCTCTTGGACAACAACTCCTGCATTAAACATTATTAGAATTTCTTAGTAATGTAGGACTCTAAATCTCCCATAAACAAGGGTCAGACGTTCCTAGTAGTATATATGATTTTAAATCTTCCATAAGCGAGGGTCAGGCGCGCCTAGTAATATAGGACTTTAGTGCCTAGTAATATAGGACATTTATCTCCCATAAGCGAGGGTAATGCACGCCTAGTAGTATAGGACTTTAAATTTCTCATAAGCGAGGGTCAGGCGTGCCTAGTTTTATAGGATTTTAGTGCCTCGAATATAGGACTTTAATCTCCCATAAGCAAGAGTCAAGCGTGCCTAGTAGTATAGGAATTTAAATCTCCCATAAGATAGGGTCATGCGCACCTAGTAGTATAGGAATTTAATTTCTCATAAAGAGTTTGTATATTTCTTTGACTTGATAACTTATGTTTTAGGTTAAAGTTGATTATTCGGTTGTTCATGAGACGGAGCTGGAGCCTGAGGGTGTTGCGCAAGAGATTGCCCAAGGAAGGCCTATAGTTTAGTCAGTTGCGATGGGTTAGGCTCCTAGTTTGCAAACACGCCCCTTGGCCCCAATTGTTAGCGAGGTACCTCAAACAGGTTCTTCGAGACTACAAGAATGTGATAGTGCTTCGAACACCCAACGTTTTTCTAGGAGTGATAGTGTATTCAACATCCATCTTCCAGAGGCATATATTGAGGCAGTTGTGACACAAAACTTGTGTGATTTCCCCCATATACTGGATGTTGCTCCCTAAAAACTGATAGAGAGACTTTTGGATCATTTCCCATCCACCTTTGCTCCTCGCAGCATCCAATCGCTTCCCATTATGATGGATTGTAGGAATCTCGGCCTTGTAACTGTGTTGGGGGAGGTTTCCAATGCTCCTCTCCAATCCCTGAGTTTTGATGCCCTCAAGGTTTTATTGGGAAAGATAAATCTCCTCATCGGTGATGGGTTCTCCTTATCCTGGTTGGTTTAGCTCCTTCGCGACCTTAAGAAAGTTGATCTTCCTTCTTTTTATTCTAGCCGAAAAGCCTCTCATCGCGCGCAAGTTGCCATTTCTACAAAGTTGACGAGCTTGGAGGCTGAACTTATTAAGTCTGAGGAAGACCTTCATACTTCTAGGGAGGCTATTACCAAAGTAGAGGCCAAGGTCGATGATATTCACCAAATAAGAGAGCGCCGTCAAAAGGATCTAACTGATTTGGCAAATGATCAGATCACTCTTGAATAGATACTGCCTAAACATTATCATTGTCTGTCTAGCTCAACCAATTTGTGGTTCATCATGGATGCTCCTACAGACTGGCTACTCTACATAATTTCCCCCTTTTGTTGGTTTGGACTTTTTTATTGCACTCCACCAAAATGGGAAAATTGGCACCCTTTTAGCGGCTAGCCTTGTCACGGTCATTGATCGTGACAAAAAACAAGCCTTTTGTGTCACGATCAATGACCGTGACAAGCCCATGACAAAGTCTTGTCACGGTCATTGATCGTGACCAGCCTGTGAAGTTGTCATGGTCCATGACCGTGACAATTCTGCCAGCAAATAACCCATTCCCCTCCTTTTTTCCTCACCGATTTATTTCCCACCAATTTCTCTCTCTCTCTCTACCTCACTGCTCTCCCTCTCTCTACTTTCAGGTTAGTTTCTCTCTCTCTCTCTCTCTTATTTTTATATGTGTGTGTGTGTATATATATGTGTGTGTTCATGTGTGTGTGTGTGGTGGGGGAAGGGGGTGGGGCTGTGTGTGTGTGTGTGTCTGTCTGTGGTGGGGGTGGGGGGGTGAGCTGTTTATGTGTGTGTGTGGTGGGGGAAGGGGTGGGGCAGGGTGTGTATGTGTGTGGTGGGGGATGGGGAGCGAGGTGGGTTATTTGTGTGGGTGTGTGGTGGGGAAGGGGGTGGGGGAGGGTGGGGGGGAGGGGTAGGGGGATGCGTGTGTGTATGTGAATATATGTGTGTGTAGTGTGTATGTGCGAGAGAGGAAAATGATGCGGGGGTGTGACGGGGTGTGGGGCTGCGTGAGTGCATGTGTGTGTGCGTGTGTGGGGTGGCGGGGATGGGGGTCGGGGTGGGGGTGGGGCAAGGGGAAATGGGGCGGGAGTGGGGCTTGTTAATGTTTTTTATTAAATTTTGATTGGTTTATTAGATATTTTCCTTTATATGCAAGTTGTGTCCCTTGTAAAGGAATTGATTGATTATTAATTTTTTTAGTAAATTAATATATGAAAGTAGGATTGCCCCTCATTGTAAATTAGTAAATTAATAATTGTATACTTTAATTGTTAGTTTAATTGATGAAAATAATTAATTGAGTAGATGAATTAGAAGGAGTACGGGATACACATTTATTGTTGACATTGCGGTTGGATTATATTGGATCGGTGTTGGGTTGGTTAATTTTAAAGGTGACATGACCACTGGATTATTGTCCATATGGAGGTGGGATTTTTTGAAGTTTTTTTGAAAATTACTTTGTATAACGAATAATATATATATAGTATGATAATTAAATGAAACATACTTGAAATTACATATAGTGTGCATAGATACTAGCCTTCTAGTTCTTATGCGTACGCATTCAATAGTCCTCAGACCAGTTCGAGAGTCATTACCCCTATAATGAGATCTCTCGAATTATCCGGTTTGGACTGTTTGGGACTGCATAATTTTTGTATAATAATATTCTTAGTGTCTTAAATTTGTTACTTTTGGAGGAAGTTCTTCAGTCATATCCTAGTATTCTCTGGGTACATACTAGATTGACAAGTGTGATTGTTATTTCAATTGATCAATTGAAATAACACTCACACTTGCCAATATATGTAGTGTAGTTAGAGAATTTCGGGGATATGCTGCCAAATTTTTCTTAAATCGTAACAATGTGCATGAGCTGTTAAGTATATTAGAGAAAAATGCGGTCTTGAATGGGATAGGACCACTCATCCTTTAGAGTAGATGGAGGAAACAAAATTTTTTATTATAAATTGAATTTGAAATTTAAAAATCGAATATAAATAAGACATAATTAAATGAAACACACTATAAATCTAAGTTTTGTTTATACTAATCCATGAATATACGCTTCTTACCTTTAATAGGTGATTAGTTGTGGTAGTTGTGATGGTATATCCGAAATACAAAGAGTGGATGGGTGATATAAATAGAATGGGGGATGTGTTTCGCAGAGGTGATAATGAATTTGTGAAATACGCAAAGAGATGTCATAATGATGAAGAGTTTATGTGTCCATGTGCTAGGTGTAAGAATGGTAAGGTGTTTGAGTGGAAAACAGTTAAACTACATTTGTTAAGATACGGAATGCAAGATAGTTATCGATTTTGGAGTTTTCACGAAGAATTGAAAGTTCCTTTTGTCCCCGACCAACCTTCACAACAACCTTCAACAAGTAGGATAGATGTAGAATGGGACGATGTAGATAATAATATGTTAGAGGATTTAGTTGATGATGCGTACGAAATTTAGGAAGCAGAGGAGAATGAGGTTACTGATGATGTAGAAGGTTCAACTGCTCGTGAAGATATCACGATAAGCCTTGACGATGACTACCAAAGTTTAAAATTTAAGGTGATCCAACCGTTATACTCTAGATGTGAGAAAGATCAAACAACTTTACATGATGCGGTTGGTTTGCACAGTTTGAAGACGCAGTACGGTTTGTCTGGCAATAGCGTGACATGAATTCTGAAATGGGTGAAGGGCTTACTACCCAAGGAGAATATGCTTCCAAATAGCTATCATGTTATGAAGAACAGTTTGAAAGGTTTGGGAATGAAGTATAAATTGATTCATTCTTGTGTGTATGACTGCATACTATACCAAAAGGAGTATGAAAATCTCGATCGTTGTTCGGTATGCGATGAACCTAGATATGTCCAATCTATAAGTAAGGAAGGCACAAGCTCAAAAGTGCCTCAAAAAGTGTTGAAATATTTTCCCGTTGGTCCTAGATTAAAGCAATTTTTCACAGTACCATGGATATCGGAGGCAATGACTTGGTATGCTAGGGTAGAAGTAGGGGTAATATCATGCGTCATCCTATTGATTCTACAGCCTAGAAGAGGATCAATTATGAGTATCCTGATTTTGCTTGAGAACATCGCAACATTCGTTTACCTATATCAACAGATGGTTTCAATCCATTTGGAAATCTAAGCACCAATCAGAGTGTATGGCCAGTGATCCTTGCCCCACTCAACCTCCCTCCTTTACAGTGTATGAGACCTAAATTTTCGATGATGGCTTTGTTGATACCTAAGCCAAAGGCACCAAGTGATGACATCGACGTCTACTTGGCTCCTTTGGTAGAAGAATTAAATGAGTTATGGGAAGAGGGTGTGAAATCATTTGACTCTTTTAAAAAAGAAGAGTTTACGCTGAAAGTTACGTTGATGTGGGCAATTCATGATTTTCCAGCTTATGCGACATTATCCGGTTGTGTAGTACATGGTTATTTGGGGTGTCCTATTTGTAGAGAGGAGATTGAATCTCTTCGTCTATCCTTTAGCTCAAAAAATGTATACCATTGCCATAGGAGGCTTTCACCCATGTCTCATAGTTTCAACTCTTAAAGACGGGTGATGCGACATCAAGGCTTGCTCGTCTAGCCACTAGACCATTGTTCGTGGCAGAAGAGTATAAAAAAGTATCGATTGAATGGTTATGTTTTCGGCGCTAAAGTGTACGAGGAAAGTACAAATGTACAGAACTCGGGCATTTCATACAAGGCTCTTACTTTCTTTCGAGCGAGCGCAAAAGATAAAAACCTCCTTGAAGCTGAAATGACTTACTATGATGTAATCCAAAATATATTTGAATTGAATTGTATAAGCTTCAAAGAGGTTGTATTTTACAGTGACTGGGTAAGAGTTGAGGATAAAAATGCTTGTAAAGTTGATCATGTCACCAATTTGATCATGGTTGTATTTTACAGTACAAATGTACAGAACTCGGGCATTTCATACAAGGCTCTTACTTTCTTTCGAGCGAGCGCAAAAGATAAAAACCTCCTTGAAGCTGAAATGACTTACTATGATGTAATCCAAAATATATTTGAATTGAATTGTATAAGCTTCAAAGAGGTTGTATTTTACAGTGACTGGGTAAGAGTTGAGGATAAAAATGCTTGTAAAGTTGATCCTGTCACCAATTTGATCATGGTTGACTTGTCTACGTTGAAGAGCAACGACCACGTGAGAGATGAGCCATTTGTCTGTGCATTACAAAAGGTTAACCAAGTGTTTTACTCGGAGTATATCAACAACGACCCGTGGTCAATTTTCCAACATGCACCAAAGCGTCTAAATGGTAGTGTGGATGACTTGGCTGCTCCTACCGAATATCAATCCATTTTTTATGATAACTCGAATTTTAAACAATTTTTCAATTTGTAATAAATATTCCAATTTTTACCGAAATATCCATTTTTAATGCTTTTAATTGATTTGCACTTTATCATTTTCACTCTTGTGTAGTGTGCGTGTGTGTTGGTAATATGGGTGGGGGTGGGAATGTTTCGAATTTTTAGTAATTGTACATTTTATGAGCTAGATGTTGTTATTTTGGAATTCAGAATTGAGGTGTTTAACAGTAACAATTCATTTCTATTTGTAGTAACTGTACATATTTGAATGTCTTCTTCTAATTCATTTTGATTTTTACTAATAACATTTTTTTACAACAAATGTCTCATCTAGGTATTAAGGCGAGGATGATGATGTTGGTTATGATGATGTCGTCTGGGCTCGGTGGTAGCAGAGGCGACGAGGGCTCCTCGTCCCCTAGGCTCCCCAAATATGGAAAATTGGGGATGGCCATCGAGAACAAGTCGGGGCTATTAGCGAGATCACTCGAGCTGGTAAAGACGATCATATGAGCTCAAGTTAGTTGTTTAGATGGCACTACAGGTAATGTATTTATATTTATATTTATATTTATATTTATATGAATATGAATATTTCAATTTCAATTTTGATTTCAATTTCATTTTATATTTATGTTTATATTTATTTGCAACTAACATTGTATTTGTTGGACAGGAATAATTCAGTCTGGATCCAAAGCTACGCGATTCCATCTTGGAGCAGTTGAGGGAGCAACACAAGACGTGGAAGAAAAATATGTGGACCCGGTACTTTGGGAAGACACGAGAGTCCGTTATACGAAAGCGTGAATCCATCTCGCCGAAGGAGCCGATCTCATTGGCAAAATGGAAACAGCTCGTTGAGAATGAGATCGGGGCCAGGGAGGGAAAATCGGGAAAAACTATGGACTTGCACTACTCTGATCGGATGTCTTACGCCGAGGTGGAGCATAGGATGATGGTAAGATTTAATTTTTCTATAACTACAGAAATATATTATTCTGCATTATTTTACTTTGTGGGGCCGATACTAATTTTACTTTATTTTATTTCAGGGGACAGGGAGTAGCCCTGGGGGTAGGACACATAGGCTCAATGCTTATGTAGCTCTTTGGATGAAAAGGGGAAGGACAAGGAGGTGTCCCCAAGCGTCGCAGCCACGATTGTAAGCAATCCGACGTTTACTTTTTGTTAAATACGTTATAATTTTTTAATTTACTTATTTTACTAATCATGTGCTTTTGTCATTTCAGGCAAAGATTAAGGAAGGACATGAGTCGCAGTCTGATGCCGATAAGGCATCTTCGTCCACAGACGCACTCATCCAATTGCTTAGCTCTGATTGCAAGGGGAGGACAAGGGGGTGAGCTCGCGGGTGCTCAAATCTAGGATCATCATATTGGAGACGAGCGACACCGGGTTGACTCGAACGGTGGACTCGCATGACGCGAAGCTGTCCCATTTGGAGGTGACGCTCCAAGATATGTTCTCGTTCATAAAGAATTCGTTGGGCGGAAAATGTAATGGGAAAGGGAAGGAGAAGGTGGTGGAGGAGGTGGTACAGGATGACGAGGATGTGGACCTCTCTGCTTCATCGCCGACATGTGTGAACTTTGATGATCCACTTCCCTATTTGGCTCCCTTTGACCGACCGATGATGACACTTGGTCGTCCAAGTGTGTTTATACTGGATATATTTGATGGCCAGTGGATAGGGGAAAGGTTGAGGGACCCGAATAACGTCCAAGGTGCACTAGTTTATGGACGTGAGCTTTAAGACATCGATCCAAGGTTCTCGTCACGCATGTGATACCCAGGAAATAGAATTCCCCATTATGGTTACGCGAATAATGCGGCACGATGTATATCTGTGGGTGTGTCAATTCTCATATCATGTGGCTTACTCACCTCCTCAGATTTAATCTTACCCAAGACATATAGTGACATTAGTTGAATTGAATTATTTTTAAGTTGGTACATTTGAATTATATTTGGATTATATCGTGATGCATATTGTCTCTATTTTGAATGTATATTTGCATTATATCTATTTTATTTGGATATATGATGCTTGAACAGGTACAACGTTGCTATAACAGGTACAAATATACTGCTGGGCAGTGGCAGTGGCCAAACTGCCAAGCAAATTTTTTTTCAATTCTGCCCAGAATTGTCACGGTCATTGACTGTGACAATTTTTTTAACATTTTCACGAGTTTGTCACGATCCTTAATCGTGACAAAACTTTTCAAGGTCAAGAACCGTGACATGACCGTGACAAGTCTAACGAACTTATCACGGTTAATGATCATGACAAGTCCGTGACAAAAAAAGTTATCACCCTAGGAATTATCACGGTCACTGACCTTGACAAACTGAACTTGTCAAGGTCAATGACCGTGACAATTCGACATATTTGGTGTAGTGTTGGATGTAATTCAACAATCCTATCTATTGAACAAACTTCTTTGTATTTGGTTTTTTCCTAATTTTATGTTTTGACTAATGTTGAATGTGATGACGCATTTATAATACATATGTTACATTGTGCAAGGAAAGAGAAAACAAATTGGTCCATAGCTTTTAGATAAAAAAAAATGTCTTCATCTAACCATATAAACATGTAACTCGACATTGGAGGGAAAGTTCTTTCGAAAGGTGCAAACAAAAACTTAACCAAACAAAGTGGTCTGTTGAGGGCAAACCAATAAATACTGTTAAAAATAGTAAGTTTTGAGCCATTTGTTGTTTAATTTAAAAATGACATTATCCTGCACCTTCGATATGTTAAAGTATCCTGTTCGAACAACATAGGGGCCTTCCCAATTTGCTTCAAACTTGGGTAATGAAAGTCCCCCGATGTGCCTCGTGCTTTCTTTTAGGACTAAGTCTACCTCTTTGAACTTCCTTGGCCTCACCATCTGATCATATGACCTGGACAACTATTTTCTATACATTTCAAAGTGCCTCTCTGCGTTGTCTCTATGTTCCTCCAGTGATTTGAGTTGTACGTGGCGGCTGTGGGGAATCATGACACTTCTAAAATTATAACGAGACGAAGTTACTTCGAGTTCTACTGGTAAAATTTTCTCAGCGCCAACAACTAAAGAGAATGGGATATATCTAGTAGGTTTCCTCTTAGTCATTCGGTAAACCTACAAAACCTCGGGTATCTTGTCATCCAACATCCCTAGGAAATCTTCTAACATGTTATTTACCAAAGTCTTGTTGGTATCTACTGCTTGCCCATTACACTTTGGGTATATTAAAGTTGACTGGTGGTGGATGATGGAATATTTGTCTGTGAGAAAACTTACTTCATTGTTCACAAAAGGAGTTTCATTATCTGAGAGGAAGACCTTCAGGATACTAAAATGTCAAATGATGTACTCCTTAGTGAATTAATAAACCACCCCCGTTGTGTCTCTTTTTAGCGGTATGGCCTCTGCCCACTTGGTAAAACATTCAGTGGAAACAAGTATCCAAATCTTTCCTCGCGAAGAGGGATTTATTTAGCATACTAGGTCGAACTCCCATGTGTGGAATGGGAAAGGAGTGGAGAGATAATGCAGGTCCACCAAAGGGGCATGAATCATATTCTGGTGCAATTGGCATGCCTTGCACTTGCGAATAAATTCATCATATTTTTTTTTCATTGTAGGACAAAAGTATCACAAAGACAAACGTTGGTCATAAAGTTTGGCCCCTCCAATGTGACCCGGCTTGTGGGCCTGCTTCAATACCTCTTATGTTTCTTCCCCCCTGATGCACCTCAGAGGTTGTTCATGATAACCTTTTCAGTATAACTTCCCTTCTTGGATGTAATATCTAGGCACTCGCCTATTTAGTCTTGTAGCATCGTCTTTGTCTTTCGGCACCACTCCATCTATCAACATGTACATGTAAGGTTGCCTCCAATCTTGAGGTTGATCAATGAATTTTTTATATATTGCATGGTAAAATAATTGACATTTCCCATAATCCCTCTGTAACATCGCAGCATCCTGCCTCACTAAAGTATCGAAATAGCCTGCTCGCTAGACCCTTTTATACAAAGGGATCTCAGTGTTTTTGCAGTTGTCTTTGTGGACTTCTATCAGTCTTCTCTTGGACTCTTTGGGATCCACACATCTAGATAGGCAACCCCATTTGTTTTTGTAGTACAAGTTGTCCATAAAAATGAAATACTGCACGAGGTCAACAAAACTCAACGAGCCTACCCCTGTTTCCATTTGCTTCCTCATTTTGCCTCTCCAACCAATACTGTCATCGCTGGGTAGCATTTGGAGTATTTTTTAGGGAGCTATCCTCTTAGTAATTCGAACCACCATTGACTCTCCATCGAAAGAAATCTTTTTGGAAATCGTGGCATAAGCATCACCATGAATGTTCATCATTTGCGGGTGCCTTTTTATCTTTACTACTTCGAATTGCCTGAGCAACCTTTGTATGATTGTTTAATAGGGTTCCAAACTCACGAGTACCTGTTTATGGACCAATTTTGTCTTTACCACTTCAAATTTTGATCTTTACCCGAGCAGCCTTTTGATCTTTACCACTTCAAATTTTCCAGTCACTTATTTAACCACCAAGTTTGAGTCCCCCTTTATCGTGAGCACCTGGCTGCCCCGTCTAAGAGCTTCGAGCATCCCTATCACAAGTGCCTCGTACTCATCTTCGTTGTTTAAACCTCTAAAGTACAACTTGAAGGATACTATAACTTATTCCCCATTATTTCTCAAAATCACACCTGCTCCTCCCTTGTTTTCGATCGAAGATCCATCAAATTCCATGCCCCATTCATCCAGGATGGCTATCTGAATATTATCTTCGAGATCATCGCCTGAAAGTTCTTCCACGGGTGGCTCGAATGTCCTAGAATGAAACATAGCTAAGAGATTTGCATAATGTTGACTTTTGATAGCTCGAGGAACTATGCAATTGAGGTCATATTTCGAAAGTATTAGAAACCATCTGGTTGCCCTGCCTATTACTATAGTTCTAGCAATTAAAAACCGTATAGAATCACATCTAGTAATAATTTGTACTATAAATGATAACATATAATGCCTAAGTTTTTTTGCCACAAATACGAGGGCCAAGCAATGCATCTCAATGCCAGTATATGTGGCCTCTGACCCATGTATAATTTAGCTCAAGTAATAGAAAGTTTTCTCTATAACATCCATCTCTTGGGATAATAGTGCCTAAATAGACCCTTCACTAGATGTAAGATAAAGAAGTAAAGGAATACCTGCCTTCGGAGGGATCAACATTTGGGGATATGCGAGGAGAATTTTTAGCTTATCCATGGACTCTTGGTGCAATTTCTCTCACGCAAATTTGGACCTTTTTAGTAATAGATCCATTAGTGGAGGAGTCACCTCAGCAAGTCTGGGCACAGACCGCCTCAAGTAGGAGACTTTTCCCACGAAGATCTTCAAATCCCATGCTGAATTTGGCATTAGCTTGTCAAGGATGGCCCGCTTCTTATCAAGATCCATCTTAACTACTTGTATGTTCACTACAAACCCAATGAACTTCCCACTTTTCACCCCGAATGCACATGTGAGGGGATTCATTTTCAGCTTGCACTTCCTACATCAGGTGAACACTCTCCTCAAATATTTCAAGTGATTAGCCTCATTTCTGGATTTAATCACCAGGACATTAACACAAAATTCCATAAACTTGTGGAAAAAGTCATGGAATATGGCCATCTCGATCGTCTAATAAGTGGGTCCTGCATTTTTTAAATAGAAAGGCAAGACCTTGTAGATGAAATTACCTAAAGGTGTTCAAAACTTAGTCTTCTCATCGTCATCCAGACCAATCTTGATCTGGTTATACCCCATATAGCCATCGATGAAGTTATACATCTTGTTCCCCACAGTTGAATTTATCAGGCTATCTATAGAGGTCAATGGAAACTCATCTTTCAATTATGCACTATTTAGGTCCTGAAAGTCCACGAAGATCCTGATCTAGCTCTTATCTTTCTTTCCTACTGGCATAATGATAGACATCCAAATGGAATGTTGAGTAGGGATAATAAAATCATATGTGAGCATCCTTTGAACTTCTTTCTTGATATTTAAATCTAACTATGCTTTATATTTTGTGTAGCGTGCTTCACTGGGATGTCTGAGGGAAAAACAATCAGCTTGTGGCAGCTCACTTCCTTATCATCCCAAGCATTTTCGTGTACTTCCATGCAAAGACGTACTTAAACTATTGCAACAACTTGATCAAACCCTATCGCGATGCCCCTTCAAGGTCCTTGGAGATAAAAATGGGGCTAAGGTCACCACACTCCTTAGCCCGATCTATTTTTTCTAACTCTTGGATTTGTGGCCTGGTTTGTCTTTCATGCATTCGGGCTCTTCCTCTACTTCTTCCACAAATTCCTAGATGCTCGAGTTTTCAATAACCAAATAATGTCCTTGGTTGTCCACCAAGAAACATTCATAGACTAGGTCAGCATCATCATCCAAGCCTTTAGCTGCACGCTCACACCTTTATAATCTATAAATAATTCTGCTATCGAGCAAAACTATTCTTTTGCACTGCTGGGGGTTTTCTTCCCTATGAGACCTTTTATAGAAATTTTCTTCTAGCATCCTCGTAGAATGTCTGCTGAGCACACTCTGGCATTGAACCTGGTGTTCTATGGGATCAATGCATGGCATTATTCAATCACGCAATTGACTCGATAAACTAGGAGGCCTTATTGACTCTTTGTCGCATTATTCCTCATAAATTACCACTGGTTGAGGTGGTGCGTGCAATATGTCTCGCCTACTTGGGATCTTAGTGCCTCCAGTGTACCTTATAACCATTATAACCTCTTTTTCCATCTCAGTATAGAAGGCAACGTCTAACAAGTGAGCTTCCTCTTTTGCGAATGGCTTCTTGGATGTTCGAATAACCACGTCTTTGCCTTTTACATTTTCTTTAGCACATTTGTGATAGGTAGAGGGAAACAACCCATTGTTGTGCATACACACTCTTCCCACTAACAGCTGATACAATGGCTCACGCTCCATAATGTGGAATTTTATGTGAGACGTAATATTCCCCATTGTAATGCCCACATTAACATACCCCATGGATTTGGATGACTGGTTCTCATACCCCGAGATTGACAAAAAATGTCTTAGTAGCCTTGTATCAGATAGTCCAGTAGCATAAAATGACGCAATGGGAATTATATTGATGGATGAACCACCACCCAAAAAATCACGAGTAAAAACACAATCATTCATAGTGGATGTAACATAAAGAGTCCTGTTGTGAGGGTGCCTGGTCGATCTGTCAGCCTTCGAAAATGTAACCTTAGAGAGGTACGTCCTTACAATCTTTGGCATGGTCCCCTTCCATTTCAAGTGCAAAGCCATATTCTTCTTAATAATCTCTAAGATAGCTCGTATCCAATCGTGAGTGCTCGGGGATCCCATCTTGGTAGAAGAACCAACCAAACTTTTACGAGCGTGATATTGTTGCACATTCAATCCAAGGATCGGTTTAATCCTACTAAAGTTCATACACTTCTTCCATGTATCTATAGGAAGCCTCATCAAAGTCTATCACAACATTCACTTCCCCTAGAGAACATGCCTCCATTTTTCTGCTCAAGCTCTCAATGGCGTTTTCTTTATCTTTGGATTCATTTTCTTCGTCCGTCTCATCTTCCAACTGCAGCTGAGCCAGTTCGAAGGTACATTACTCTAGATATTCTTCAAAGTCTTCCTCGAGGTGCTATTTTTCCCTCAATAGTTGTTCATCTTCTTCATCAGAGTCACTAACCATGTGTGCTCCATGAGCTGGTAGAGGGTTATCATTCACATTGCCTTGGGGCATCTCAATATCCCCTTTCTTTATGTGATGGTCAATCAACTTACTTAACGGAAAAAATACCCTAGTTGGGTGGTTCACTTAGTTGTGTAGAACACAAAAGTTTGGCTTCTCTCTATCTTCTCGAGATGTATGCACCGTACTACCATTAATTGACCGATAAAATTTATTATGAACGATGAGGTCATAGGTTTTTAATGCTTATTCCACTGTGCATGGTAGCTCAGGAGGATCCTCTTCTCCTTTGAACCACCTCTTTGTTGCCCCTATCTCTTATTCCGCAGCCACTACCTCCTTTCCCTCTTCCTCTATAATCGACGTAATTTATTCTTGGGGGTATTCCCTTCCTCGAGTTAGCTGATGCCTTTAAAAAAAAAAATTCCAAGGCAGTTGGAGGTGACACGAATTTTACCACTAGATCAATATTCCTTTCTACTTTTAAAAATGCAGCAAATATGCCTTCGTGTGTCTCATTGATTAGGTGGTAAATAAACTCGAGCAATAGACCTTCATCATAAACTTGTAAAAGTTTATCTTCTTATAATTACTTTCTCACATCTAGAGAGCATTTGTGAAAACTTCTAATGTAAGCAACAATATCCTACCTCGGTTTTTGTTTCTCACGAGCCAGTTGTATGAGTGTAAACTCATCTTCATCCCAAAAGAACTTTTGTACAAACATTATGTGAAATTCCTCCTAAGAGGCCACACTACCTGACGCCAAGTGGGAGTCACAAGTATAAGACTTTTATGTTTGGGATTTTAAGAACTCCCTCGGTCTTAACTTTTTTTCATTACAGTAAGCCCCCGTGCTCTCGATGAACCTTTTCACATATTCCTTAGGATTCACGCCTTTTCCCATGTATTTATCAAAGAAAGGTGGAATATACCCTGTTGGATATGGTTCATTATTATAATCCTCTAGGTATGGAGTACGAAACTCGTCATAAACTGAGGAACTATCTCCTCCAGCCTTGGACACCGCTATGAACTTCAAGAGATCCTTTTTCATCTCCTCCATGATAGAGGGTGGAAAACTTCTTGGTAGTAGTACCATAGAGGCAGGAGTTATTGGTGTAGCCAATATACTTCCTCCTACATTCACGATCATCGCCAGTGTTGCACCTATTGGACCTTCATCCAACACAGTTGTTCCCGCAGCCAAGGTTAGGGTAGTAATTGGGGAAACATTATTGATAGTGGGTGTGAGAAATTCTCTTGTAACAAATGGAGATGGCATTCCTAATGGCGGCGTGAGGATGGAGTTTGATCCTCCAGTGACTCCTAACATCGCCTAACCCTCAGGAGTTTTGATGAACTCCGCAAATAGTCCCATGAGTCCCATTATTTGTATTGGGCCTATTCCTACCGTCATGTCGATCATCTCCGTCATGCCCGTAGCAGTTGAGTTGGGCTCTTCTCACGCCACTCTCATTCCTTCAGGTAATATGGAGAGATGTTCCTCCTCTTCACGCTGCATGGCATCAAAATCAATAGTCTTGGTAATGTTATCCTCTGGCATCTTTTCAAAAGAGAATACCTCCCTAGCGTAGTTGCCAAATGTAAGATGTGGGTTCTTGGAATATGATTAGTATCAAGAAAGGCATAACCCCGCATCAAGACCATGATTAATGCTCGAGGTTATGTTTGATATGACAATAAATGAGAGTTAAAGGGACAATAGCATCCAATACTCAAGATGGTATTAAATGAGGTCTTTACACCATAAGTGCACTGTGAACACAATAAATAAGTGAAACCATCAAGCAACTTGGTCAAAGGGAGAAAGAACAAGCAATCTTGTCACAATGAAGGCAAGGAAGGAACTTCGGGCTCAGTTAATGCTTAATGATAATGGTCTCAGTGGAAACAAAGGATAATATTCGGACAATAAATGTTCTCATAGAAGCTCTCGTGTATGGGAGAAATCAAACTGCAGTTCTAGGTTCGAATTACCGTCCTTGCTAAATGTTTGGTTGATTTATTAATAGGAAAGAGAGGTCACTCGAGTGGCCTTGTTGGCACTAAATGTGATTGAATAGCATAAATTCTAAAAATGCCCCTCATCAATGTAAGAGATCTTTCCTTAAATGAATAAGATGTGGTGTTTTGGTAGGAAACTGCCTCACACTTATAAAGCATGGTAGAATTAATGCGGATGTGACATGCCAGCACACAGGTTTATCTTATAACCTCTAGACGGGACAAATTCATCCAATGAGTCTCCCATCCTAAGGATAAACCCACTTAAGTGCTATTAGTTCGAGCTCTTAAATGTCAGATGTTATGACATAACAAAATTGGTGGATAGTGACCTACACCAGATGTGTGGTCACATCAATCAAATAGATCATTCATCAAGTTGAGGTTTCTTACTTGGAAGTAGCTTGAGCACCAATTATACTATCTATTGGTTGGGAATCATCTCAGGACGATCATCTGGGATTGGGGTCCCTCGAGGAGGTTCACCATCGACTATTGTGGTTCGAGCAACTGTTTGTGCTAGAAAACGTTTTGCCCAAAGGTGCCAAGAGTGTTAGCCATTTCTTTCCCAACGTTTCCTTACTCTCAATCCTCCAAACTAAATCCCTATGAGGTTCCCAAGAGGAGGTCATGAGATAGAGTATGTAAGCTCTCCCATGCCCTGCCAGGCATGGTTCCTTGAGGGTACCGAACGTCCTCGCTCATATTACAAAGTGAACTTTTACAAGTGTAAATAAATAAATGAGAACATCATACTTATTATTACAAATATTATCTTTCGGATAGCCTTGATATATGTGGGCGTTCCTTAGAGCCGTCTCTATAGTAGGTCCCTCGAGAGGTCTCTTGGATTTATTTTCTTGTTAGTCTTTTGCTAAGTATAAAGTCATCTCAACTAATCAATCAACCCTGGGTGGGAACTCCCCCAATAATTTCCATGTGTAATTGAAAAAATAAAAAACCAAGGTTAATTAAAAATATTTTATAGTTATAAAAAGATATTAACCGAGGTGAATCTAAGTCCGCTAGGTCTTATACAGTTTCCTCAGTGGTGTATTTTAGGTTTAGCAATGAGTGAATTCGTTTTGTCGATGAAGAATTTCGATGATATCTTGTACAAGGAATCAAACATGTTTTGGTTAAGGAGTTTTGGTAATCTATTCTATGGAGAACATCGAGTATACTATACTCTCACACACCATTAGAGGTCTTATAGGTGAAACCACTTTCTCATTGACCTATGGAACTCAGTCTATCATTATTAATGAGAATGATATAACCACACAGAGGGTATCTCAGTTTGAATTAGGATCTAATACGAAATGGCTTAAGAGGACACTAGATGAGGTGGAAGAAAAATATGAGGTTGCACTAATCTGAAATGATGCCTACAAGCAAAGTACAACCTCTTAGTTCAATAAGAAAGTTTTCCTTAGGGAATTCAAAGTGAGAGACTTGGTCCTAAGAGAGGTATCCATTTCCTGAAGAAATTCAAGCGAGGAAAATATATAATGACAAAGATATCAAGGCTAAGGTGCTACTATTTGAAAGAAATGGAATGGTACGAGCTTCCTTACCCATAAAACATAGAATATCTTAAGAAATATTTCTAATAATGTACTGTATTGATGAAATGAAACAAAAATAACCTATTTTTCTACCTCTATTGTCTCAATATAGAGTTTCATATGAGCTAGAATTCTTTAATTATTGGCTTTAAAATAAATATATGGATTAAATACCAAATATTAATTAGAAGTCATTCATCCTTGGATTACAATGAAATAGATGAGGTCCAAGGGACTTCGTATGAATAACTATATACGCGGCTTGTATACTTAGTTCCTAAAGGCTCTAAGGTCCTAAATCACCCTACAATAGTCGCAAGGAATTCATCCTTGGATTGAATAAACAGTCTCAGGTATAATGACCCCAAATAGACTAAGGGAATTAGAAAGGCTTCAATCCTTTATGCCACCCTATGTCATCAACATAAAGGACTCTTTTGCGCATAAAATATCTCTTCCAAAACAAAAAAGTATGAAAATTAGCAATAATATCTCCAAACATTTTCCAACCCTTACTTTAAAATACTCTTAGGGTGGTCAATCATTAACAAAAATGAAAAGTCTCTTAAAACACGACTGAAGAAGCCAAGATTTAAAACTTCTTCTCTCATTTTTTTTGTTTGGGAGGGGGGGGGGGGGGATCTAAGAATTTATGTACAATTATTTGCATGCTTCTAGTTTAATCCAAAGGTTTAAAGTCCCGTACTTCTAAGGATTTCATCCGTAGGCAGTTAAGTTCAATGGTTTTAGGACCCTTAATAGAACTTCATATTTTAAACTACTAAAAATTCTTTGTTAGTTAAGTTCAGAGGTCTTAGGATCCTTATTTGAACTTTATATTTTAAATTTTCAACCCATTCATACTTCGTTACTTAAGTTTAAAGGTCATATTACCCTTAGTGGAACTTCACATTTTAAAGCTTTAAGGATTTCGTCCTTAGTTAAGTTCAGAGGTCGTAGGACCCTCGTTATAACTTCACCTTTTAAAATTCTAAGGATTTCATCCTTAGTTATTTCATTTCAGAGGTCTTAGGACCCTTGGTGTAACTTTACTTTTAAAAACTTCTAAGGCTTCCATCCTTAGTTTGTTAAGTTGAGAAGTCTTAGGACCCTTTATGGAGCTTCATATTTTAAACCATATGGCCTACATCCTTATTTGATTATGGTTAAGAGGTCTCAACACCCTTCTTGGAATCTCTTTTAACATATGCTAAGTTTATCACCATTAGTGGATAATAATTTTGAGGTCTTACACCATTCGTGAATTCCATTTTTAACTTTCGGCCTAATAAAAAATATTGGCGGGGTTAAGAGATTGTAAACAAATTTTGAACACAGATTTACAAGTAAAATGATTATGACCCAAGGTCGGGGGAGTACACCATAGGAAAAGATAAATAATATTCTTCATCAAGTTTGGGGTATACTAACTTGTGTGATGAAGAAGAACCTCTCCTTTCACTTCGTACGAGAATTGTGCTTATCCCTCTTAAAAATGGTAAGATCTCTAGGATAAAAATACTTCAACCCCTGGTCCTTAGCCTTGCTCAGTTCGTGGATTGTGTAGATCATGAATAACTTTGTTGGAATAGTAACAAATTTCCACATATTGGTTTCCCTAAAGTCTAGAACATCAGTTATCAGAGGTCTCTAAGTGTTGGCCACGAATTGAGAAGGGTCTACCAACGTGAACTTTAAAATTTTCACGACGGGATGAGGAAGTGGGAACCAGGACCCGTAGAGTTTAAAACACTCATTAAAGCACAAAATTTTCGAACTAGAGAGACATTTGGCTTGGAAACTCTTACGATCACATTTTATAGCATTTAATACTTTTCATAAACTCCCACCAGGTCTTACTCAGTGGTCCGAGATGCCAGTTGGTCTCCTCAAGGTAATTAGGGTCATAAGTCCCCATGTACATGATAACATGGGAACCAATGGGTATTGATCACCACGAAGGATGGGCTGAGGTTATATCCCCTTATTCAGTGTGGAAGGAAAATTAACATGGGGAATCACCACAGATAAAGAAATGGGGTTCAAGACCTTGGACGGAGATATGTTTTGAGAAGATGTTTATGTAATAAAGAAAAAGGAAAACATATGGTAACAAAGAAAAGACTCAAGAGAGAAAAAGATCATTGCTAAAGAAAGTGGTGAAGATCTCCAACCACTCCAAATGGGCTCATTTATAGCCACACCCAAGGCCTGATACACCACTCTTCTATACCTCCAAAACTCAATGCAAGAGCCTTCCCGATGCAATATCAGAATGAAAAAATCTCATTAATTTGTTACGCAGTTTCCCTTACTAAATTTAACAGATAAGTATTGTCCCTTGAAATTCTTAAAAAGATCAATATGCAGCTATTAATGATACAGCATGTAAGTATTCAAGATTTCCAAAGGTTCCCAGCCTCTTACCTTCACCCGTGGAAGGGAGGAGGTCTTAAGGTCGCGCTCAAACTCCATGTGCTCACTACTACTACTACTAGAAGTAGAATTAGTATTACAATTATTTAAGGCTTATATGAGTTGAGTGATATTAAATAATTAAATATATCCTTTAAATTAAAAAATACCTCTATTTTAATTATAATTATAAATAAAATATAATATTATAGCTAAAACGTGGGAAATAGAAAAACATGACATAAAAATAACGTTGCTTAGTGCTTGTAGTAAATTTGTTTCTTAAAGTTCAGTCAATCTCAATTAAGTCCTTCATGTGAGTGGCACATGATAATTCTAAAAATTCTATTGAAATTTACATGAAATTAAAACAATATGGTAGTTGGGGGCTTGATTGAAAAAAAAGAAATAATATGGACTTAAATGAAATTACCCCCAAACTTCAGGGGGCAAATATGTTATTAACCCTTAAAACAGTCATACTTATCAATAGATTGTTCCACTAACATATCATAGTGCTAAAATGTTAATATATGCGTGACTATTTTCTATTGAGACTTTCGTATATGAATTATTATTCGTCTTGGTGATTCCAATTAGTTATATAGAGTTCTAACATAAGATCTCTGATGGGTTTGATGGGCTTACGCAAAGGTTTTTTTTATTACATATTGTTAGGAAAATATTTTGAACGGGAGTAGTATCGAAAGTATAAAGTAGGTTATTAGTTGAGAAACTAAGTGGGTGAAAACAAAAAATCCCTTAATTATTTATTATTGAGTCAAAACCGCATGATTTTATTTTATTTCATTTCATTCGATTTGTCCTTCTTTTTAACAGATTTTGTTAGTTGACCATTAAGTAACTCATTTCACCTATAAAATGACTAATATAACTTTATTTATTATCCACCAACACCATTTAACCATTGGACCCTTAATGTTTATTTGGTAAAGAGAAAAATGGAAAGAGGGAAAAAGGAGGAAGGAAAAACATTCATATGTTATTTTGAAAGGAAGAGTAGAAAAAATGAAAAGTGTACAAATTAATTTGCTACTATCACACCAAGTCGAATCCCTCAAAAGGTTAATATATGTCATTTTTTAAGGTACTCGACAAAAAACTCATCGAAAAATATTTTTTTACTTTAAAAACAATAAAATAACATTTAAAAACGTATTTAAGGAACTTAACCGGCCTCATTATGTATATATAATATTATAAAATATACATTAAGGTATACTTATATATTATGATCAATATATCTACATGTTCATAAAAAATTATATATTCTATTACACTAATAATACATATACATACTTTTAAATACTAGTTGGTGAAAATGTGCATTGCACGTGTGACCAATGTGTAAAGTTAAGTTTTAGAATTCAATTATCTTAAAAGATATTACACGAAAATTAAATAATGGAGTGTATAAATATAAATATGACCACTTATATTTTTATAAAAAAAAACTTTTCACAGAAAGAGATCCCTAGAATGTTATCCCTCGATGAATAAGATTATTTAAACTTGGTTTGCATACTTTTTGAAATCATAGTTAACTTATGCCTCACATGAATGCACCTTGATTGCACTGTAAAAAAGTAATACTATAATAAAAGTTGAAAAAATTAAACATTCCATCATTTAATTGTTAAAGATATGTGATATATGAAATTTAAAATTATTAAATAGATAATGAGAAAAAATACGTCCATTAATGATTACTGGTCCATGTTAAGCATATTAATTAGATAACTCATCTAGGGTAAAGGCAAGGATAAACAACCTAAATAAGAATGACGAATTTTAGATATTATAGAGATATAATATTCTTATTTTCTAGTTAGGGTGGGGAAAGATGATTTACTCTACGGCTACCAATTATTATTATTATTATTATTTGGGTGGGTGGGTGGGGGGGGATAATAATTTACAATTGGCATATCCACTAATTTTGTTTTGTGGTACATGAGGTGAATAACTGCAAGCTCCCATACTTGTAGAAGAGTTGGTGTAGTGATTGGTATGGAAGCATGCTCAAGTAAAGTTCTATCAATTAAAGTGTTCATCCATTTTTACATTCAAAGTACTAAAACCTGTAAATACTTTTGCAATATACTTCTAAGCAACCCCATTATAGATTGCTCAATTCAGTTAAATATATTCTATTTGTAAACAAGTATAACACATTTCCTAACTATCTAAAAACCCTCACTCCTCCCCTAACCTATTTTTCTTCACAATCATTGTGAGAAGAATGAATCACACCACATATTTACACACACACACACTTATATTTAAAGATATATAAATATGTCTTCTTTAAAACATTTAAATATTATTATAAAAATGTTCATAGTCCTATTTATTTAGGATCTCATTAAATCAAAGTCATACAACATCAAACCATCTAACATTATGCAAAACATTAATTGACCTTCAAAAGTTATACTCCGTTCATCCCAAATTATTAACCGTACATTCCTTTTTGGGACATTCTAAATAAATAGTCACTTTAAATTTTTAACTTAATTAATGAACCAAATTTCCCTACGTGAACAAGTCTTGACCTTATCCATTAATTGAGTGAATCCTTAAAAACTGTCATTTTCAAATAATGAATATTAATTTAAGATAGAGGTAGTAATAGAAAAATTATAAATTTTCTTCTTACTCCTAGAACATAATATATATCCTACAAAAATAAAAACAACCACTTAAACACATACAATTTGTTTTATGCAATCACAAGTACATAGTCCCAATTTTCAAGATTGCTTTGTATCCACTCCCATGTTTTTACTTCTTTAGTTGTTGGTCATGTTGCAAAAACTATGGGACATGTGTCAATATCTACGGAAAGGAAGATGGGTGGTTAGTAGGAAGTTTTGTGTGATTATAAGACTTAAAACAATTTAAAAAATACATATCAGGCTACAAAAACTTTGGAAATGAGACTAAACTCAAAAAACGATTTTTATATACGTCAAATTTTGTCATGAACTCCACATAGGTGTTTTGTAGATGGGACAATCTCTTTCTATTGACAATAAAACTAGATTTTCTTGCAATCTAGGGTTTGGATTGTCTAATACGAGTTTTTTGATGGTGATCTTATCATTTTCATTTATAATATTCGGAGGATCCACTGTGAAATCTTGATTTCATATGCGAAAATCTTTAACATTTAGAGGTCCTCGTATTCAAAATGGAAGGGATACAAAAGTAAGAACATAATGCGATAGAGATATGGCACATGATCTAGAGAAGATGGATCGTAAGTACTAAATTAATATAAATAGAAATTCAATATATTAATTATAACAATACATAATTCTGGTTCTAAATGGGAACGTTGTGTAGACATAAATAAAAAAAACGTTTAATTTATTCGATAAGGAATGGATAGTAATCTAGAATCAATTATAAGAAGTAATGCACATAAATAAAGAACTTTAAACTCATATGAGGTTACATCTAAATATGGCTACGTACCTTGATCCATATCACCTCTGGTCTTGATCTCAACTTAGCTTTGTTTCCTGAATTAATCTCGAGTTCGGAATAGAGGTGAACCCTTTAAAGTGTGCGAAAATGGAGGATTGAGTTTTCTCCCCTTTACCTTTAAATTTTGGAATTGCCAAAGGTGTGTAGAATGAAGGAGAGACTACAACTTATTTAGAGGTACAGGGATGACCCAAGAGTTTTTTAATGAATCATTCATTTTTCTTAGCCATAAACTCTTGATAGTTACCAATAAACCTTTCATTATTCCATAAAACTCTTTAAATTTTGAATTGTTATTAGGACCACATAATTGTAGGTTTTATTTTAATTATGAAACTATAATTAAAATCTAACACATGGAAATGCAATTAGCAGATCTGACGTAAAGAAACTTACAATTATGTAACTTATAATATTAGATAGTATAATTGATTACAAAGTGGTGTAAATCAGATAATTCGAAAAGACTCAAAAATTGCTATTGGAGAAATATCAGGATCTAGAGAGGTGAAGTTAGAATAAATCAAATATGGCCATTAAAGAGATTTGATTCATTGTTAAAAAAATGGAAGAAAGTAAATTATTGAAACTTTAAGCAGTGAGAATAATGTCATTACTGACCATATTCATAATGCGCATACTGTAAAATAAGGGGAAACAATACATATTGGGCTGATGGCTTGATAAAAAATAAATGAAAAGGGACAACCTGGATTGAGTGTACGGAAAAAGGAAGAAATTAAGAAATAATGAACTGAAATTTTGGAGCCACGCCATGATAGTAATGCTTGACAAATATTACAACAATGTCAAGTTCAAAAAATAATTTGGGTAGAAATGGTGTCAAGTTTGAAGTTAGTGAAGTATATGAAGAGATTCACAGATGGATAAATGCAATTGTTTCTTATATGGTTTGAACGAGAGTTACATATAGTACAATGAAGGAGTGTGTTCAATGGAAATGGGGACTTTTAGGAAATTTTGATGCAGTCCATCTTCAACCTGGAGTTTCCTGATCTCTTTTAATAATTATGAATCCCTACCTAATGCTATGGAATTAGGAACATGGTCATTTGATAATAAACTCCTTATTGTGAAGCCCTTAAATCTATAGGTTAGTCTTGAGAAGGAAGGTGATAGGTGTTTTTCCTCATATCATAAAAAAAAAGAGATCACTTTCTCCCCGAATTAATGGTGAGAAGTAATATTGTAGTGTCATTTTGAGAAAGCACTTATTCAATTTTCCACAACTTAAAGATTAATGAGTTTAGTGATAAGTTGGGTATCGTATCCATAGATATTGATTCGTGAAAGAGTTTAATTAATACTAATCAAATTCGTCAATAATTTAAAAAGAAATAAATAAAATATGATTTGTATTGTTGTTTTGCATAAAGAATCCTAAGAAAATGGACAAAAGTTGGTTTTTTTGGTCCTTGAAAACTAAATTGGTAAAAATGGGGCAGGAGGTTTATACTTTTAGAAAAAGAAGGTTACGGGTTAATCGCCCACTCAAAAGTGCAATAATTAATATTTTAATTAGTTTTAAGAATTTATATGTGAAATCCGAAGTTTCGTGAAGTAAACGATCGAGTATGTGAAAAAACTTTTGACATAAAGGATCAAAACTTCGATAAACTCACAAAAATCAGTCCTAAAGCACGAGAGAACATATATAAATGGATCTTCAACAATAATAAAAGCTTGACATTAATTATGAAGTCCCTGAGTATATATTTTCGACTCACTTTTTAACGAAATTCATTCTTAAAACATAATACAAATTATAATGGTATACGCATTTCAGGTGGGTTTATAACTCGCAACCTTATCAACTTAGCTACTGGTTTTAATCATGGGAATAAACATACTTAAGAAGCTAATAGAAATATTAGGCGTGCTTTAAGAACACGAAAAATGAAGTTAAGAGCTTACTTGAATCGGTCGAAAAATATATATAAGAAAAGAAGGAAATATGCTCAGTTGAAAATCCTTCGCGATCCTCGTCGATTGATACCTTATCTTTTCACCAAATAATGAAAATAAGTTACTGGAATCCAAGCTTCAAATATTACTAATCTTCACTTTGGTTTAATACATAAGATTGAAATCGAAATAAGTCTTGAAATAACACGAAAATGGAACACAACTTCTTTATTAATAGCAGAACAATGGTGTTATAATTACTCAAGACTACAATAACTCTAAAAATATAGCATCTCTACTGAAAATCTGATCTAAAATCAATGTGTCCCCTAATTCAAGGCCAATAATTTTCATGTTTTGTCCCAGTCCGAATTTGGTCATCTGAATTTACCATATTGCCCCTGAAGGTGCGTTTGCGTATGTTCTTTTACCCGAATTGCATCCATTCTTCATCCTTAGCCTTATAAACCCTGTAAAAACTCAAATAATCCTTGCAAAAGTGTTTAATGATGAATAATTAAGGTTATACATTAAATGAGTATAAAAGATGAGTTTAACGAGCGTCTGACTACTTTACTGCGAAAAAAGAAAGGGAATAAAATGCAATATTTAGCACGAATCACACCCCCTAACTAATGTGTTGATAGTCCCTAGCATCATATTAAAAGATATCTTTCATACTAAATTTTACAATTTATTCAAAAATAGGTATAAAATAGATAGAGATCCACTTTCGTGGGATGCACCGTTGCATTTAGCTTATGCAGCAAGTCGTTAAACCCCTAGGCTACCCTAGTGGAAGAGTTTTGTCTCGTGAGAGTTTATAGTGATGATACTCACAAACATTGGATTCCACTCCAAATAGTTACCCATTTTTCTAAGAAAAATGTTTAAACATAATCTTGAGTTTTAACAAGTAAATAGCAATGACTAGCAGATTTCATTATTAATTTATTTATTATAACGACTATGTTAAAGTAAATCATTAGATAACTATGTATTGATGAGTGTGTGTGTGTGTGTGTGTGTCACAAAATTTACAAGTGATCTCATTTTTAGCTTATATTGACTCGATGCTTATAATGACGCATACTAATTCAATTCTCGCCGATGATTATGCCCAACAAATGAAAACAAAACACTCTGAATATGGGTAAGTCACTCGGCACATGCAGGCGTAAAGAGTAAACGTAATTGAAAACAAAACCTTTTACATATCAGTGATGGAAGACGTTTATATATAAAAAAGTAAAATGTAATCTCATTAAAGGATAAGGTTTTCTAAAGAACGTGAAAATGTAATCTTTTCAATGTTTAAAAAAATTATGTTACCCATAGGATCATTTAAGGGCTTTTCAGGATGGAAAATGTGAACATGGATTAAAATTATCAACACCTCAAAATGATTTTGTATATTTGAAGAGAGGGTAAACTTTTGAAGAGTAAATTATTATTTATTTATTTTTTGTTTCTTTACTCTATTTTCTTCTCTTCTTTGTTTTTGTTTATTTTCTCTATTTTCTTCACTTCTTTTGTTTTTGTTCAGTCCCTACTTTTCTTTGCATTTTTTTAATCAATTTTCAAGGTGTTAGTGAAAAGAATGAGATAATGTAATGAATTGCTTTTGATCAAAAGTGAGGTTAAAACGTAATTTTTGAATTTTGTTATTTCGAAAAAGGTTATATCACCATTCTTTAGTCTAGAGTCAAAACAAGAATATTGAGATTACCAGTGACTTTAAAACAATTTCAAACGAATAATGAATAAGTGTTTACATCACTCAGAATACGAAAGAAAATACGAAGCTCACAAGGTGGGTTTACCTATGCATCTTTTGTTTTTACCGAATCAATTTAGGCTTTAACAATTATGCAAGTATAATTCGTGATGTGAATAAGTTTATCAATACATGAATCATATGAATTACTAAAGTATATTAGCAATGGTAAATAAAGTAATGATCTATTTAGATAGGTTGATGCCTAGATAAGTTTAATGCTTCTAGTTTAAAAGAATGAGGTAAATTTTAGAGAGTAAAATAGAAGAAAACGGTAAAAATTTAGGCAAAAGGCCTAAAAAGAAAGAAAATACTTTTTTGAATTTTTCAAATTTTTAATTTTTTTAAATGATTAGAGTTGGTTTCACCGAGAAACTTTCGCTACTAATCATTTGAACAATTTTTTACGATTTGTTTTAAAGAAAAAAGAACATGACGTGTGCAATACATTATGACACCCCCCCCCCCCCCTAACAAGAACATTACATTGTCCTCAATGTATCGTAAGAACAATCTTGAATTCAAGGTGTGGAGAGAAGTTATTCAATGTGGGACGATCCCTGAATACACAATCCATAATCCTGCAAAATATGTTAGTATACACAGACAAACCAAATCAATTTGATTTAATGATTAAAGTTGGTTTCACCGAGAAACTTTCTCCAATAATCACTTAATGCTAAAAAATAAAAGCTTGTTGGTAACAACAAGAGATTTACAAGAAAATCTCATTCCCAATTTTTTTTTTTTTTTTAATTGCCAATAATAACGAGTTTAGGCATGCTCAGATTCTATTGGAAACAGGACAATTTACGGAGCACCCGATGTGGGGCCCGTAGATGCTTCTTCCAAAGTGATTTCTTCCAATAGTGGGTTAAATCCTTCGAGAAATTCTTTCAATCTTTGACTGTTGACTTTTGACATTATCCTGGTTTGTGGATTATCGATATCAACTGCTCCATGAGCATAGACATGACAGACTATGTATGGTCCTTTCCATTGAGATTGCAGTTTCCCAGGGAAGAGGTGAAGGCGAGAGTCATATAATATAACTTTATTCCCTGTCTCCAAATGCTTGCGCACTGTCCTCTTATCGTGAAAGGATTTAGTCTTAGCCTTGGAAATACGAGAGTTCTCATACAGCTCGTTCCTCAACTCATCCAGTTCACTGAGTTAGAACTTGTGAAACTGTCCTCCATCTTGAGTGTCAAAGTTGATATTTTTAATGGCCCAATATGCCCGGTTCTCAAGCTCTACTGACAAATAACACACTCTTCCATACACCACGCGGTACGAAGACAGGCCTAGATGGGTCTTATAAGCTATATGATACTCCCAGAGAGCGTTGGTGAACCGATAAAACCAATCTTTGATTAAGGGATCGGCAGTCTTTTCCAGAATCCCTTTGATCTCCCTATTAGCCAACTCAGCTTGACCATTGGTTTGCGGATGGTATGTGGTGGAGACATTGTGGTAATGCCATATTGAGACATCAAGGATGTGAATATCTCGTTGCAAAAGTGAACACCTTGGTCATTTATAATAGCTTTGGGTGTGCCAAAATGATCAAGAATATGATCTTTGATAAACTTTAACACCAATTTTGTGGTGTTTTTTCGTGTCGGCACAGACTCAACCCACTTGGACACATAGTCGACAAGGACTAAGATGTACTCAAACTGGTTAGATTTAGGAAACGAACCCATGAAGTCTATGCCCCAACAATCGAATACTTAGATAACAAGGATGTGGGACAAAGGAATCATTTTCCGTCTAGTGATTTTTCCAAGTAATTGGCAGCAAGGGAAAGTAGTACAGAATACTTGCGCATCTTTGAATAGTGTGGGCCAATAAAATCCTCAATGTAGAATTTAGAATGCAGTATTTTAGCAAGAAAAATGCCCCCCGCATGCTTCATTTTGGAAGAACAAAAAGACACTAGGAATCTCGTCATTGGGGACACATTTTTGAATAATCTGGTCCGAACAATATTTGAAGATGTACGGGTCATCAGAAAAGAATGATCGGGCCACTATCAAAAATCGTTCCTAGTCTTTGGGCGAGAATTGCAATGGGTATGCCCATGTGACAAGAAAATTGGCTATATCATCATACCATGGTAAAATGGAAACAGTCATGAGTTGCTCATCAGGAAAACACTCTCTAATAGGAATTGGATCGATGTGATCGTGTTTAAATGTCAATCGGGATAAATGGTCGGTGACGACGTTCTCAACCCCTTTCTTATCTCTGATTGAGAGATCAAATTCCTGGAGGATTAGCACCCACCAAATAAGTCAACTCTTAGTGTCCTTCTTAGAGCAAAGGTACTTATAAGCAGCATGATCGGTAAAAATGATAATGGGTGATCCTATTAAGTAAGCCCGAAATTTATCCAATGCGAAGACTATAGCTAGCAGCTCTTTCTCCGTTGTCGATTAGTTCATCTGTGTGTTATCGAGTGTGAAACTAGCACATGCAATCACATGGGGTTTCTTATCCTTTCTCTGACCTAGGATAGCCCTTACGGCATAGACACTGGCATCACACATCAACTCGAATGGAAGAGACCAATCGGTCATTTGTATGATGGGGGCTGTGGCCAGGAGAGATTTTAACTTCTCAAACGATTCTTGACATGCATCTGCCCACAAAAATGGAGAATCTTTAGCTAATAGACCGCACATAGGGCGTACGATTGTGCTAAAGTTATGAATAAATCGTCAGTAAAAATCGGCATGTCCAAGAAATGACCTCACATCTTTGAGGGTTTTAGGAGGGAGAAGTTTGGAAATGACATCAATCATGGCCTTATCAAATTGAATACCTACGTTGGACACGACGTGACCTAGGATGATTCCCTGTGTCACCATGAAGTGACATTTCTCCCAGTTGAGAACCAGATTATTCTCAGCACATCTTTATAGCACTCGCTCAAGGTTGACTAGACAAGAATCATAGGAATTACCGAACACGCTAAAGTCATCCATAAACACTTCAACTATGTCTTCAACCATATCACTAAATATACTTAGCATACACTGTTGGAAGGTCCCAGGTACATTACAATATTAGAATGACATTCTTCGATAGGAAAAAGTGTCGTACGGGCAAGTGAAAGTAGTATTTTCTTTATCTTCAGGGGATATTTCGATCTGATTGTACCCTGAGTACCCATCAATAAATCAGTAAAACTTATGGCCGGATACCATCTCTAAAATTTGATCGATGAAGGGTAGAGGAAAATAATATTTCCTTGTTACCGTGTTGAGCTTTCGATAGTCAATACAGACGCGGTACCCGGTTGGAACACAGGTTGGGACAAGATCACCATCGACATTCTTTATAACGGTGGTGCCAAACTTTTTTGGCACTACTTGGGTCGGGCTCACCCATTTTCTATCGGAGATAGGGTAGGTGATCCCTACATCCAATAGTTTGATTACCTCATCCATAACCACCTTGATCATGTTCGGGTTTAACCGTCTTTGCATTTGGCGGGTGGGTTTAGCATCCTCTTCCAAGTAAGTGCTATGGGCGCAGATAGATGGACTAATCCCTTTCAAATTAGCAATGCATCATCCAATGGAATTTTTGTGTCTTCTTAACACGCTTAAAAGGGTCTCTCCTTGATGAGTGTCAAGACTAGCAGAAATTATGACCAGAAACGTGTTCAGACTCCCGAGAAAAGCATACTTGAGCTATTTAGGTAATTCCTTGAGCTCAAGTGTAGGAATCGATATACTATAGGGGAAAGGGAATGTATCCCTTGGGGGTCATTTTTCAAAATGGAACACCCGTATTTACTCATTCATAACCCCCTCACTATCCTTAATAGTAAGGTCCTCTTCCGTGTCGTGGATAACATCTTCCTCGCTCAGCTTGAGGGAACGACAGTTCTCATGAATCTCGCCACTAAGAAAATAGGGAAATGAGGAGGGTAAGTCATTATATTCAGACTCATTATTCCACAATTCACCATTCAGAGAGTTAGAAATACATGCCTCCAAAGGATCGTTAAAGTGAGAGAGGTCAAAATATTCCTAGACGATTGTATCAATGGAAGCAACTGTGTCGGTTTTTTCCTCATCTGAGCAATTCAGTTACTTAAGGAGAGAGAAAACATTAACTTCAACATTCATATTTCTGAAGGAAAATTTCATCGCCCCATTCCAGCAGTTGATATTGGCAATAACTGTTACCAAGAATGGTCATCCGAAGATTATCGGGATTTGAGAACTTCCTCTCTCGACAGGTTGCGTGTCCAAGATAATAAAATGTACTGGGTAATAGAATGCATTAACTTGTACAATAACATCTTCCATAATTCCACGTGGTGCTCTAGTTGATCGGTCTACGAGTTGAAGAGTGACTTTCGTCTCTTTTATCTTGCCCAATTTAAGCTCCAAGTACACGGAATATGGAAGAAGATTAATGTTAGCTCCTAAATCGAGGAGTGCACGATCAATCTTTCGGTCCCTAATGATGTAACAAATAGTGGGACATCTGGGGTCCTTAAACTTTGGGGCAAGATCGTTGGTGATGAGAGAGATTGCATGTGCAACCATATATGCCTTCTGTTGCACATTTTTCTTACGCTTAATAGTGCATAAATCTTTGAGAAATTTAGCATATTGTGGAACATGTTTAATTACCTCAAGCAGTGGAACATTCATGTTCACTTGTTAAAGAGTTTGAAGAACCCTTCGTTGGCTCCTTTATCTACTTTTTTTTAGTCTTTGAGGAAATGGTGCGTGATTTGGATTAATGGGGCCGATCGCACGAGTAGGTTCTTTTTCCTCAGTGGAGATATCATTGTCTAACTCTCCTACCTCTGTTGGGTCGATAGATTTCTCTAAGGAGCATTTCGGAATCACTTGTTTCGAAGTCATCCTCGAGACATGGTTATCAACGGTCTTGCCATTACGTAGGGTTGAGATACCCTTCATGTTCTGAGTATAGGTCTCATTGGGATTTGATCCCTTAATGCCCGTTTGGCCTTTTAGATTTGGTTGGGTCTAAGAAAGAAGACGAGCTTTGTTCCCTTCCTATTGGATTTGAACCAATTGTAATAGCGTTGCTTGTATTGATTGCATAGCTTGAACCATTTGCGACATTCGCGATGATTGTGCATGGACAGACTATTCTAATTGGTTCAGTCTCTGGTTCAAATCTTGAGGCTCTTCGGTAGCCTTCTTGTGAGGTGGTAGGTACGGAGGCGGATTTAGAGGAGGTGGCTATTGGTATGGTGGAGGTTGTTGATACTACGGTTGAGGTGGATATTAAAATTGTGTTGGTGGTGGATTGGGCAATTGAATGCTTGTCCCTAGAAATCCAATGTTCTGAGCATTCCTCCATGAAAATAGAGGATTTTTTGTCTTGTCGTTCGGATTATAAGAGGGGTTATCGCCATAAAGGTTGTTAGAGTAAGTCTTTTGAAATGATCCCATGGCATTGTATTGATCAATAATGACTCCCTTAAGACCAGGGAGTGCAAGGCACTCCTTAGTTGGGTGTCTACTAAATTGCAGATATCGCCAGCCTCTTCTAGGATAGGGATTTTGGTAGTATTCCCCTGGCTTACTTGCATTGCCTCAACCTTGCGACAAAAAAGTGCATACTTGGTATGTATATCATCTTATTCTACCTTGGTGAGTTAGACCTTTAGTTGTTACCCCGAGGCACCAATGTTGGATTTTTTAATGCGATCGTAGGGGTTGGAAACATCCCAACCGTGAGAAGTTTTAGCCACAAACTCCAGATGAGCTTCGACTTGATCAACACTCAAGGTAAGAAAACTACCCTGACACATTTTCTCAACCAATTATTTTGTCATTGGGTTGAGAGCACCATAAAAAATAGAGATTTGACTCATTTTGTCATAACCGTGGTGCGGGCATTGGAGTAAAAGACTCTTGAAACGTTTCCAACATTCGTCGAACGTTTCTCCATATTTTTACATGAAATTCTGAATTTGTTTCATTAAAGCATTCGTCCTATGGATAGGAAATAATTCTTTAGGGAACAAATCCTAAAGTTCATTCCAAGTGCCAACAGAATTAGGAGGCAATGTGATCAGCCATTCTTTAGCCTTATCCTTCATAGAGAAGGAGAAAATTTTCAATCTTATAAGCTCGGGGTAGCAGTTTTGGTCGGAGAAAGTGTTGCACAAATCCTCAAAATCGCTTATATGACTACAAGGATTTTTGTTCTCCATTCCGTAAAATGTCGGCCATAGGCTAATCATGCCGTTACGAAAATGGAACATCCCAGCATTGTAAAGATAGGTGATACATCCCGGGGGAGTTATCGTTTTTGTGTGAAGATAATCCCCCAAGTTTTGAGGTGTATTCACATCTCGATTACCTTGAAATTTATCCATCAGGTTGTAATAGGGCGGTTAATGGGGCGGTGTATAGGAAACTTGGACGGAAGGTGTTCGGCTGATGGTTCGGAAAGTGAAGTTTGTGATGGGGATGCAGTAAGGGTGAATGGGAGGTTTGATGATGATGACGGTCACTAAAATTGGCTACTACTAGTGGAGGCGATGTCTAAGTCAACAAAATGTTCTTCGGAGGCCGATCCTAGTTCGTTGTTCATTGGACAATTAACTTAGTTTCTAATCATTTAACATTCATGACATGATAAATACACTAAAAGGGGTAAAGTATTCACAAACTAAACTAGTTTTACTTCTGCTCTTTTTTATCAATCCCCGCCAATGGTACCATTTTGATAGGTGTTTTTCCTCATATCATAAAAAAATCATAGATCACTTTCTCCCCGAATTAACGGTGAGAAGTAATATCGTCGTGTCATTTTGAGAAAGCACTTGTTCAATTTTCCACAGCTTAAAGATTAATGAGTTTAGTGATAAGTTGGGTATCGTATCCACCGAGATTTATTCGTGAAAAAGTTTAATCAATACTAATCAAATTCATCAATAATTTAAAAACAAATAAAGAAAAGATGGTTTTTGTTGTGGTTTTGCATAAAGAATCCTAAGAAAATGGACAAAAGTTGGTTTTTTCGGTCCTTGAAAACTAAATTGGTAAAAATGGGGCATGAAGTTTATACTTTTAGAAAAAGAAGGTTACGGGTTAATACCCCACCCAAAAGTGAAATCATTATTATTTTAATTAGTTTTAAGAATTAATGTGTGAAATCCGAAGTTTCGTGAAGTAAATGATTGAGTATTTGAGAAAACTTTCGACATAAAGGATGAAAACTTTGATAAACTCACGAAATCAGTCCTAAAGCACGAGAGAACATACATAAATGGATATTCAATAATAATAAATACTTGAAATTAAATATGAAGTCCCCGAGTATATATTTTCCACTCACTTTTTTCACGATATTCATTCTTAAAACATAATACAAATTATAATGGTATGCGCATTTCGGGAGGTTCATAACTTGCAAACTTATAAACTTAGCTATTGATTTTAATCATGGGAATAAACATACTTAAGAAGATAATAAAAATAGTAGGCATGCTTTGAGAACAAGAAAAATGAAGCTAAGATCTTACTTGAATTGGTCGAAAAATATGTATAAGAAAAGAAGTAAATAGGCTTAGTTGAAAATCCTTTGGGATCCTCGTCAGTTGATCCCTTATCTTCTCACCAAATAATGATAATAAGGTACTGGAATCCTAGCTTCAAATATGATTAATCTTCAGTCGGGTTCCAGTACAATTGAAATCGAAATAAGTCTCGAAATAACACGAAAATGGAACAAAACTTATTTGTTAATAGCACAACAATGGTGTTACAATTACTCAAGACCACAAGAACTCTCAAAATATAGAATCTCTACTAAAAGTATAATCTCAAATGAACGTCTCCCCTAATTTAAGGCCGATAATTTTCATGTTTTGTTCGAGTCCGAATTGGTCATCTGAATTTATCATATTGCCCCTGAAGGTGCGTTTGCGTCCGTTCTTTTACCCGAATTGCATCCAGTCTTCATTCTTAGCCTTGTAAACCCTGTAAATACTCAAATCAACCTTGTACAAGTGTTTAATAATGAATAATTAAGGTTATACATTAAGTGAGTATGAAACTTGAGTTTAATGAGCGTCTGACTACTTTATTACGCAAAAAGAAAGGGAATAAAACACAATGTTTAGCACAAATCAAAAGGGTTGGATAAAATTCAAAGTTTGTTAATTTTCCCAAAAATTAAAGTTATGGTAAAAACAATGCTAAGATGAACTGCAAGTATAGTTGGAGAATCATTGTCCATGGGAAGAATGCCAGAAAGAAGGGTGAGGCATATGTTCGACAATGTTTGTGTGAAGATTAAATTGGACATCGAATTCCTTGAGTTTATACCGATATATGGTCCTAATGGTAACATGATTAGACCTCAAAATTAAATATGAATGGATGCCAAATAAATGTGGATATTTCCATTTGTTTTCTGATAACGAAACAATTACATGATTACTACCAATCATGTAAACTATTAATCATAGAAGGCCTCCTAAACAGTTAAATAATAGTGTAAACTTGGGTCAGAGTACATCAACAAAGTGTTGTGCATAAACATGTCAATAAATGACTATAACTTTAATCCCCAAAAACAAAGTGACACACTTGCAGTAAATATCGGGTATAAAACACACACAAGAAGACACAATATTTACATGGTTCACCAATTTGGCTACGTCCATATGTAATCCAAGTCAATAATGGAATAAGATTACAAATGGAAGGACAATATGTTCCTTCCTCCCACACTAATAATCTCTCATCACACTAATAAAATAACCCTCACACGGTATTAGAAGACGCGCAGAATTAATCGCACCCCAAAAAAGGCTCTTAAATTTTACCCATATTTTCAATAGAGAATACCAAAAATTCGTTTCCAAAATAAGAAATTTTACACAAAAGAGTGAAACCTTAAATTTTCACTTAAGAACATATATTCTCTACCTTGGAATACAAGACCCAAAACTCACTCTTTCTCTTAATTGCTCAATTTTGGTGTGAGATACATATGCTAAAATCCTGTTTTATATAGGTCCAAGATGTAGACAAAAAACCACTAAACATGGAAAAAATATTGGAGGAAATTGTCCAACATTCTTGCATCACCATCGAAAGCTTCCCCCCATAATTTAAAAGAAAATTGATTTTAAAGGTCGCCCTGTTAAACTTTTGTCAATAAAATAAACTACCTTCTCAATCTTAGTGGACACAACCACCATAACAAAATGAGTCTTCCATAAAACCAATATAAACACTACACCAAAAAGACCAAATTGTCACATTTGAGCCGACCACCCTTGTCACAGTCATTGACCGTGACAAAAAAACACGCATTTTTTATCACAGTCATAGACCGTGACGATCTCGTGCCAAAGTCTTGTCACGATCAGTGACCGTGACAGGTCCGTGACAAGTCTGTCAATAAGAAAAACCCTTCCCTCTTCTTTTTTCCCACTGATTTCTATTCCCTCCATTCTCTCTCTCTCTATAAGCGACTGCTCTCTCTCTCTCTCTCTCTCTCTCTCTCTCTACCAGGTATTTTTTCTTCTCTCTTTCTCTTTCATGTGTACGTGTGTGTGTGTGTGTGTGTGTGTGTGTGCATGTACATGGGTGTGTGTGCATGAGTCCGTGTATGTGTCGTGGGCGGGAGGGGCCAGGAGGTGGTGGGGCGGGTGGGTTTGTGTGTGGGAGTGGGTTTGTGTGTGTGCATTTGTGTGTGTGTGCGTAGTGGGGCAGGGGCAAGTGGTGGGGAATTTGTGTGTGGAGGGGGGTTGTGTGTGTGTGCAGGGGTGTGTGTGTGTATGTGGTGGAGCAGGGGGTGTGGGGTAGGCGTGGTGGTGGTGGGGCTGGGGGTGTGGGGTGTGTATGCGTGCGTGTATATGTGTGTTTTGAAATTAATTGGTGTTTAGTTTAGGACTTAAATTTAATTGTTAATGTTGATTTTGAATTTGAAATTAATGTTTAGTTTCGGACTTGAAATTAATTCTTAATGTTGATTGGACATTATAAATATTATTTCTTTATTTTTATTTAGGTTTGAAATTGTTATTGTTGAATTAATTGTGTAGATGAATTAGATGGAGTACGGGATACACATTTGTTGGTTTGTTGTTGCTTTTGGATTATATTGAACGGAGGTGGTTGTATATGGAAGTTGGTTGTTAAATTTGTAAAAAAATATTTAATTTAAATCTCAAAAATCAATCCGTAAATAATTATATTGTCTTAATTTATTGAGTTGGTCAATTTTGGGAGTGGCACGACCACTGGATTATTGTCAAAATGGGGGGAGGTGGAGTTTTCGACTTCTTTCTAAAATTACTTTATGTCACGGCCCGCTCGAGAGTGACAGGACCACGGACTTATAATAATTAAATGAAACATACCTACAATTACACATAGTGCGCATAGATACTAACCTTATAGTTCTTAAGCGTACGCATTCAATAGCCCTTATATCCGTTCGAGAGTCATTAACCCCTGTAATGAGATCTTTCGAATTGTCTCGTTTAGACAGTTTGGGACTGCGTAATTTATGTATAATAATATTCTTAGCAGCTTAAAGTTGTTGCTTTTGGAGGAAGTTCTGCAGTTGTATCCTAATGTTCTCTGACTACATATTAGATTGGCAAGTGTGAGTGTTATTTCAATTGATCAATTCAAATAACACTCACACTTACCAATCTACGTCATGTACTTAGAGAACTATCGGGATATGCTGTCAAATTTTTATTCAAACTGTAACAATGTGTATCAGCTATTAACTATATTACAGAAATATGCAATCTTAATTGGGATATGACCACTCGCCCTTTAGAGGAGATGGAGGAAATAGGAATTACTATTATAAATTGAAATTTAAAAATCTAATATAAATAAGACATAATTAATTTAAACATACTATAAATCTAAGTTTTTTTATACTAATCCACGAATGTACGCTTCTTACCTTTAATATGTCATTATTTTTAGTAGCTGTGATGGGATATCCTAAATACAACGAGTGGATGGGGGAGACAAAAAGATTGGGGGATCTGTTTCGCAAAGGTGCTAATGAATTTGTGAAATACGCAAACAGATGATATAATGATGGAGAGTTTTTGTGTCCGTGTGCTAGGTGTAAGAATCGTAAGGTGCTTGAGTGAAAAAAGTTGAACTACATTTGTTAAGATCTGGTATGCAAGATAATTATTGATTTTGGAGTTTTCACGGTGAATGGAAAGTTCCTTTTGTCCTCGAACAACCTTCACAACAACCTTTAATAAGTAGGATAGATGTAGAAGGGGACGACGTAGATCATAATATGTTAGAGGATTTAGTTGATGACGCGTACGGACTTCATGAAGTGAAGGAGAATGAAGTCACTGATGATGTACAAGGTTCATATGTTCATGAAGATATAAAGATAAACCTTGACTATGACTACCAAAGTTTAAAATTTAAGGCGACCCAACTGTTATACTCTGGCTATGAGAAAGATCAAACAACTTTACATGCCATGGTTGGTTTGCACAGTTTGAAGATGCAATACGGTTTGTCTGGTAATAGCGTAATAGGAATTCTGAATTGGGTGAAGGGATTACTACCCAAGTAGAAGACGCTACCAAATAGCTATCTTGTTATGAAAAATAGTTTGAAAGGTTTGGGAATGAAGTATAAATCGATTCATGCTTGTGTGTATGACTGAATACTGTACCGAAAGGAGTATGAAATCTCAATCGTTATCGGGTATGTGATGAACCTAGAATTGTCCAATCTACTGGTAAGGAAGGCACAAGCTCAAAAGTGCCTCAAAAAGTGTTTAAACATTTTCCCTTTAGGCTAAGATTAAAGCGATTTTTCATAGTACCATGGATAGCGGAGGCAGTGACTTGGCATGCAAGGGAAGAATTAGGGGATAATCTCATGTGCTATCCTATTGATTCTACAACTTGGAGGAGGAGGAGTTATGAGTATTCTATTTTTTCTCGAGAACATCATAACATTCGCTTGGCTATATCAACAGATGGTTTCAATCCATTTGGAAATTTAAGCACCAATCAGAGTGTATGGCCACTGATCCTAGCCCCACTAAACCTCCTTCCTTCACAGTGTATGAGACCTGAATTTTTTATGTTAACTTTGTTGATACATGGGCCAAAGGCACCAAGTGATGACATCGACGCCTATATGGATCCTTTGGTAGAAGAATTAAATGAGTTGTGGGAAGAGAGTGTGCAATCGTTTGACTCTTTTAGAAAACAAGAGTTTACGCTGAAAGTTATATTGATGTGTCCTATATTGATGTGTCTAATTCATGATTTTCTAGCTTATGGGACATTATTCGGTTGTCTAGTACATGGTTATTTGGGGGGTCCCCTTTATGGAGTGGAAAGTAAATCTCTTCGTCTCCCCGCTAGCTCACAAAATGCATATCATTGCCATAGGAGGTTTTTAGCCCCGGCTCATAATTTTAGATTTGAGAAACGTTCCAATTTTTTATCAAATGGGGTTGAACATAAGCTAGCGCCATGAAAACTTTTAGGTTCGGAAATTAAAAGTAAATCTTCTGATTGTGGCCCTAATATGCCAGGTAAGAATCCTAAATTTAAGAATGTCAAACATAAGAAGACCCTAACTGGGAATGAAACTGAGACAAAAAAGGCATGGTCTAGGAGGGAAACTTTATTTGACTTGCCTTATTGGAATAATAACCTTGTGTGCCATGTATTGGATGTGATGCATGCAGAGAAGAACCTCGCTAAACATATTGTGGTCCCATTCCTTGGGGGGAGTCATTCGAAGGATGGAGAAAATGCACAAAAATACCTTAATTCGTTGAAATTTAAGCCACAACTATGGTTAAAAGAAGATAGTAGGGGAAGGATAATAATTCCCCCTAGTGCGTTTACTTTGACAAGTGGGGAAAGGAAGGTGCTTTTAGACACAATATATAATTTGAAGGTTCGATCTAATTTTTCGTCAAACTTGAAAAAAATTGTGAATTATGCTACCTATGATTTACATAAGTGTAAGTCCCACGATTGGCATGTGATCATGCAATTGATTCCTCTATTTTTTAAGCACGGTTTCTCCAAGCACAAGAATTTATGGAAGGCTATTATGAAAATTAATATCTGCTTCTCACTTTTGTGTGAGAAGGTAGTCAATCAAGAACACATAGTGGCCGCAAAATTGGCGGTAATCGAAGTAATTTGCGTGTTGGAGAAGTACTTTGCCCCAGCATTCTTTGACGTAATTGTTCACTTATTGGTACACCTATGAGATGAGGCACTTCTTTACGGACTAGTTAGACATCGGTGGATGTATCCGTTTGGAAGATTGATGAAAGTTTTTAAAGATTACGTCAAGAATATGCGATACATTACAGGTTCAATTGCATAGTAATACATCACCGTGGAGTCATCAATTTATACTCAAGAATATATGCCTCACACGACCAGCGTTGAAGACATTGATGAGTTCGCCGATGAGGGTGGTCATGTGATGGGAAACGAGTGAAATTAACGAGCTTGTAACATGAACAAGTAGCTCGTTATCTATTTGACGCACATGAAGATGTTGAAGAATGGAAAAAGTAAGTTTAAATTATTTTAAGTTTTACATTATTTCAGATTATGTTATACATGATTAATTTTACAATATGTTCGTCACATTAATTGCATGCAAAAAATATGAAGCCTGTGAGAACAATAAAAGACGAAAAACGATGGCACAATCCGACAACAATTTTAGGTTGTGGTTGTCACACGAGGTAATTATAATGAAAATGGTTGTTATATAATGTTACATTATAATAAAACATTACAACTAACCTAATTAATTTATCTCTATTCTCAGCTCTTAAAGACGGGTGGTGCGACATCAATGCTTGCTCATCTAGCTACTGGACCCTTGTTCATGGCACAATAATAAAAAAATTATCGATTGAACGGTTACGTATTCGGGGTAACGGTGTACGAGAAAAATACAAATGTACAGAACTCGGGCATTTCATACAAGGCTCTTACTTTCTTTCGAGCGAGCGCAAAAGATAGAAACCTCGTTGAAGCTTAAATGACTTACTATGGTGTAATTAAAAATATATTTGAATTGGACTATATAAGATTTAAAAAGATCGTATTTTACTGTGATTGGGTAAGAGTTGAGGATAAAAATGCTTGTAAAGTTGATCATCGCACCAATTTGATCATGGTTGACTTGTTCAACTTGAAGAGCAACGAACACGTGAGTGATGAGCCGTTTGTTTGTTCATTTCAAAAGGTCAACCAACTGTTTTACTCGCAGTATATCAACAACGAGCCATGGTCAATCATCCTACATGCGTCAACGCATCTAAACAGTAGTGTGGATGACTTGGCTGCTCCTACCGAATATCAATCCATTTTTTATGATAACACGAATTTGAAATAATTTTTCTATTTATAATAAGTATTCCAATTTAACACATGTACTAGTGTTTTATTCCTATCGGACATCGGTTTAATGCTTTTAATTCATCTGTACTTGATCATTTTCACTATTTTTATCTTTCTCTCTTTCCTTTGTTTATGTGTGTGAGTTAAACAGTAAAAAGTATTCCAATTTTTGGATTAATTCTTTTTATTCATGTGTACTTGATTACATTAGCGCATATACTATTTAGACTTAATGTTTTCATGTATTCTTCTAATTCATTTTGAATTTGTACTAATAACAACATTTTTTTTACAGAAAATGTGCCCTTCAGGGATTAAGGCAAGGATGATGATGATGATAATGATGATGTCTTCTGGGTCCGGCAGTAGCGGAAGCGACGATGGATCCTCAGCCCCTACGCTCCCCAAATGGGGAAAGTTGGGAATGCATGTCGAGAACAAGACGGGGATATTAGCTAGATCCCTCGAGCTTTTAAAGACGATTATCAACCCGGGGTACACTAGTTGGAGGGGCGTGTCAAATGAGCTCAAGTTAGCAATCTGGGCGGCACTATAGGTAATGTATTTATATTTATATTTAGATTTAGATTTTAATTTCAATTTATATTTATATTTATTCGCAACTAACATTTTATTTGTTTGACATGCACAATTCAACCTGGCCCCAGAACTCCGCGATTCTGTCTTGGAGCAGTTAAGGGAGAAACAAAAGACATGGAAGAAAAAATTACGGGGATGGTACTTTGGGAAGACCCGAGACTCCATTATCAATATGCCTGAGTCCGTCCCGCCTAAGGAGCCGATCTCATTGGCACAATGGCAAAAGTTTATCGATAATGAGATCGAGGAGCGACGATTGGCAGCTCGCCAATTGAGGACGGTAAATCGGGCAAAAAAGACGAACGTGCACTACTCCGGCCGGACGTCTTACGCCGAGGTGGATCATATGATAATGGTAAGTTTTATTTTTAAATAATTACATAAATATGTTACTCTTCACTATTTTACTTTGTGGGCCTGGTACTAATTTTGCATTATTTTATTTTAGGGGATGGGGAGTGGCCCTCGGGTAGGCCACATAGGCTCGATGCCTAGGTGGCAATTCGAATGAAAAAGGTGAAGGACAAGGAGGTGTCCCCAAGCATCGTGGCCACGATTGTAAGTAATTCGATAGTTTACATTTTGTTAATTACGTTATAATTTTCTTTATTTACTTATTTAACTAATCGTGTGCTTTTTGTCATTTCAGGCAAAGCTTAAGGAAGTGCATGAGTCGAATTTTGATGTCGTTAAGGAATCTTTTTCCATGGATGCACTCAGGCAACTGCTTGGCGCTGATCGCAAGGGGAGGACAAGGGGGTGAGCTCGTGGGAGGCTAAATCTAGGATCATCGAATTGAGACGAGCAACACCAAGTTAGCTCGTCAGGTGGACTCGCATGAAGCGAAGCTATCAATGTTGGAGGCGGCGATCCAAGATATGTTCTCATTCATTAAGAGTTCATTGGGTGGAAAGGTTAAGGGTAAGGAGAAGGAGGTGGAGGAGTACGAGGACATGGACATCGATGCTTCATCGCCGACACGTGCGGACTCACCGATTGATGATCCAGTCCCCTACTTGGCTCTTGTCGAGCATCCTATATCAATAATTGGTTGGTCAAGCATGTTTATACTCGACGTATTTAATGTCACGCAGATAGGGAGGGGGTTGAGGGACCCTAATACCTTCCAGGGTATGTTGGTTCATGGACGTGCACTTCAAGACATCGAGACCAAGGTGCTCATCACGCATGTGATAACCCGAAAGGAGAACGCCCCATTGTGGTTGTGGGAACATTATGGCATGATGCATATTCAGGGGTGTCTTAATGTGTTTGTCATGTGGCCTTACTTCCTCCTCAAACCTACGACATGACATTATTTGTATCTATTTTATTTGGACACTTGGATTATATTTGTATTGTTTTGATTTGTTACATTTTGGTTTGGATATGGAATTATATATGCAATGATTTGGTGCATTCTTTCTATTTTATTTGCATATATGATGTTTAAATAGGTACAATTTTTTTATAATAGGTACAAATATACTGTTGGGCAGCGGTAGTAGCCAAACTGCCCAGCAAATATTTTTTAAATTCTGCCCAAATTTATCCCGGTCATTGACCGTGGCAAGTTCATAATAAATAATATTTGTCATGGTCAGTGACCGTGATAATTTTTTAAGGATTGTCACGGGTTTGTCATGGTTATTGACCGTGACATGATCGTAACAAGTATAATGAACTTATCACGATCAATGGCTGTGACAACCAAAGGTTTCACCCCCAGAATTGTCACAGTCATTGACCTTGACATGTCCAACTTGTCAAGGTCAATGACAGTGACAATCCGATAGATGTAGTGTAGTGAAAGTGAGGGACATCACCAATATAGACGATCACCACCACCAAAAAATAGTAATAATGATTTCTGACTAGGTTTGAGGCCTCCCCAAACCTAATCCTGGGCTTAGTCTTCAACTAATGCATATCTTGCGCAGCCACAAGAACGTCTCCATAATCTTTATTAAACCTACAATGCTCGATAGCACTATTAGAAATTTTTAGTTCAACATCACATCTAGCAACCACCTCTAACTGCCTTCTAATAATCGGTTTGTAATTAAAAGTCATCTTTTCCCACCATTGGACAATATGAAGTCCCCGAGTTTCCCTCGCATCTTTATCAAGGCCAACTGCTTGCATCCCGCTCATATTAATAGAACTCAAATGGACTATCATTTTTCCATCAATATTACCATAAATCAATGCCATGTACATCTTCATAGGCCTGCCTCCATTTAAGGACTTCTTAAATTTTAGTTACCACCTCTAAATGAATTTCACTCTCACAGAATGTTATATAGTACCCTCACATCTCGAACGAGGTTAAATATCACCAGTCTTCCAAAAATGCAAGACTCGCTTACCTACTCCTTTGTTGCCAAGATTCAAATGCAAATTTTCACTCTTCATAATGGATGGATCCACTTAAACCCTGTTCGTTACCATATTCCCTTAGAGAACATACAAGTTTTTCACCTTAGTGCCCCTATACACCATAATAAAATCTGCCACGACCCACATAACTCCACCTGATGTCATCAACTTGTAACCCATGGAATCTAGCACACCTAGTGACATAAGGTTCATCCGAATACTTAGAGCATATCACACACCACATAGTATTCTCAACAACCCATCATATGCCTTGATTTTGATTAAACAAATTCCTAAAAATTTAAAGGGACTCCCATTGGCCATCAAAACAGAACCAAATAATATGTCCAATACTGTCCATATTGCCGCAGAGGCATTAACAAAAGGGTCGCTTCCTGGTCTCATATAGGCTGTGGCACCATACGAATAGCCATACCCAACCTTGGTCAGAATTGGGTGCTACCTGGACTGAGACAGGCCATGACACATCCTTCAAGATGGCTGTTGCCTAGGTCCAAACTGGTTGCATCCCCTATTTATACGTCACAGTTGACAGTTGTCTAGAAGGGTTCATTCTCCAGACTTATCCATTTGTCACGTGTCCTAAACACGTGACATTACCTTTGTATCTCCTATAAATAAAGGTTCTCACCTTGTAATTAGGGGGGTCGAGAGGAGAATGACCCGACGAAGCCCTGCCAAAATCTCTATGCTACATCTCTCTCTATAGTGCCCCACACACTTCGGGGCTTTCCATGCCACAGCCAAGACACTAGCTGCCTTGTTGTTCATATTAGGTCAACCCTAATTAACTATACTTATGTATTCTCTTCTCCTCTTTCACTTGTATGTCTCTTTAGCCCCATCATATTGTATTGTACAAGGTATATAATGAGAGTATGACAACAAAGTGGATGTAGGCTTGTTTTTATAGCCGAACTACTATATATCTTATGTTATTTCCTTATCGCTTCTTAACTTATATTCTACATATGATGCTTAAGAACGATTAGTGTCCTATTTTTCGTATTATCATTTTGGCACCGTATGTGGAAAACGAGTTTTTCTATCTCGTTTCTTCTTATTTAGGGTTCTAAATGCCTTATTTCATCTATGAGGACCCCCTGGGTCATGATCCTTTAGGTGGGATTTTTGTTTTTGAGCCATTACATTTGTATACAACCTGGATAAGGGGTTACTCCCTTTTAGATATGTTTGTCGATCTTCTTTTTATGACCATTGATTTTTTTTCTATACCCCGGTGATGTTACCTCACCTATATAGTGTTGAAAAACACAAAAGGCAATGGCCTCCTAAACATGGGTGACTAGGGAAGACTTCTATTCACTTATTTATGTCTTTTACACCTATGATCTATGGCTTATTACCAAGTTGGTGCTACTTACACACCTAAAGGTTGTTTTGCACTTGGTAAATTCCTAGTAGGCACATTATGTGTATATTCTATGAATTGATCTCAGGTCTTGAGCCATTTTTTGGATCACACCCCACTAGTACCTGAGGTATGTGTACAGGTAGCAGTGGGGATACATATGAATTCATATTAAGACACATATGAATCAAATAAGCAAAATCAAGAACCAAAACGTTATAAAATGACTCACTAAATTGGGTTGCCATGAGAGCATAACCGTCATCTTTCGAATCATTTGCATCCTCCACTATTACGGTTGCATCCTGAACCTTCTCTTTGATTTTCCCATTCTGACCTTTAAATTTAGGACAAGAGGAAATGATGTACCCAACCTTATGATAGTAGTAACACTCCCGATCCTTGTTCCCCTTTAACTTGGACGTTGAGCTCTTATAACCTTGGTTCTTCAATCTTCCTCTAATGACTAGGACGGAAGAATCACCACCACTTGTAGGAACAAATTTCTAATCAAGTCAATTTGTTTGTAATTGGTTTAATTATGGAAAAATTAATTTGATTCTAGGATAGTTTTTAATTTGAGATTAATTGAACCCTACGACAGTTCAAGATTGAAGAATTTGCAATTGAAAGATTTGAAAAAACAATTTAGTCAAGTTCCACTCTTCATACTCAGTTTGTTTTAGATCACTCAGGTATGAATACTTAATAGAATAGATTTGATTTAGAATTTTGATTAAATGATGGATGAGTTAAAGTTTTTTAAATATTGGGAATTTAATATTTTCCCAAACATATTTTAAATATTTCTGAGCAAAAATAATTATTGAAAATTTGGGGATTTAATTTAAAAAGAAAAGAAAGCGTTTTAATTGTCGCTCGGACGACAGTGTATGTCGTTCCAATGACTTGTACATGTCTCTCAAACGACATGGCAAGTCACTCGAACGAGCTTCCGCCTTAATTTTCGTGTTTTGTTTTCGTTGGACTCTTTTTTTCTCATAAATAAATACACCACATTGCTTCGACGTTTTTTAGAAGAATAGTTTACAAAATTTCCATTAAAGTTCTTCATGATCCGTTGTTTATTCAAGATCAAATTACTCAGTTTTGTAGTTTGTGATATAGAGAACATTTGTCAAAAGATAGTTCATCTTTGATTACACAGTTACCAACTGTGGTCATTGGGGATTCTTGTGGGTATGCCTTGTTGAAGACGAGAGCAACGGTTCTGGAGGGTTTTTTTGGGAATCCTTTGCTAAGTTAGATTGCGTGTCTATATGGATTTGCCGCGGTAGATTCATTACAGATTTTGCTATGTTGTAAGTTGCGATTTCTGTTCGTAGTGAAATAAAAAGGTTTTACCTAAAAGGGGTTTTTCCAAAAATTATTTCTTTTACCCCATGCTTTAATTGTTCAATGGATGAAATCACATAGATGCATGTTTAGGGTTTAAAAAGATAAAATTGGATTTAACTATAAATTAAAAAATATATATTTTTATCTAAAGCGAACACTAAAGGGCCTTCTCAAATTGGTATCAGAGCGTGTTGCACTATTTTATTGTATTTGTGATCCCATGATTTTAGGTATGCCTTTCACTAATTTTGACTATTTTAGAACTGAGGTGTTTCAAACCTCTAATTGGAAATCTCGCATAAAGTCCTCTCTTAAAATTTTTGGTAAAAAGGATGATTGTGAGAAGTTTCTTTACTGTGAGGAGTTTGGCCATAGGATAGATGAGTGCCCTACTAAACTTAGGGAGAATTTTTATAAACCGATAAATTGTGTTTCTACCCTTAGCGAAAGTGACCCAGAAGAAGAATTTTTTTTTTCTAGTAAGCGAGACCTTCCCACCCTTGTGGCTAATCATGTGAGTGTTGACGACATACGTTTGCATGATTCTTCCGTAGCCACAGGTTATGATGCCCTAGAGAGTGAGGGTGAGGTGACTGGGGATGAGAGATACTTGCAAATGGCCTTTAATGATTTATACAAAGAAACTTTGAAAGTAAAGAAGGAAAATTTGATGTTAGAAGATAAATTGAAAGAACGTCCCATAGAAAATAATAATTCGAATGCTTTAATTGAGGATCTTAGGGCGCATGAGAAGAAAATTCAAGAAAAGCTAGAATATGTCGAGGGTGAGAGAGATAGTCTTTGAGGGTTGATGGAGGCTATGAAAAAGGAATTACTTGAGTTTGAGGATTCTATGCATTTACTTGAGTCGAGGATAGGTGAGCTTGATGAGAAATTGAGAGACTCGAGTAAGGTTAAATTTAATTTGGAAGCTCGATCCGAAACGATAGATAAAATCTTATAAACTGTCCAAATAAAAGATAATAGTTGTGGTATTGGCATCGATAAACATGTTGCACTTGTTCCGAAAGCCAAAACCATGCAAGAAAGAGAGCCACCAAGGAATGTTAGGAATAATCGTCCAATAGTAAACATTCCCTATCGTATTTACACTTGCACTCATTGCGGTAGTAGAGGTCATCTTAGACGGTTTTTCTCTGATCTTAAAAACACTCCTAGAATGTCTAAGAATAAAGCAGTTTCGATTCCCAAAACCTCAACTTATCGTTTCACACCTACTTGGGTTACAAAATAGGATTTAGAGGCGTTAGGTATTAGTCTTGGTGATACATGTGTCATTACCGATGGTTCTCCCTGTGTTTCATCTTTCAATTGAGCATGTTCATCGGTTTGTCATACGCTAGTATCTACATCATGATTTATTGTTTGCTAGTGTTATGACTTGTATCTCATTGTATTTTTTTTTCATTTACTTGAGTCTTATTGAAAAATACAAAAATATAGTTGGTTTTAAAATATCTTTCAAAAGCACAAAAAGATTTTTGACTTATGTGTCGTGAGCTTTCATGTTTGATATGGCATATTAGTGTTCTTGGATCCCCGTCATTTCATTATCCATGTGTCTAGGACATTTTGTCATAATTGTTGATGCATTGAATGATCTTAACCATTTTTTTAATGTGGTTGTTTTGAAGTTGATATGCATTTGGATTCGACTTTGTATATATGCCATTCTATCACACATCCACTAGTTCATATGAATTTTTAACATCACATGCATATTTGAGTTCGGTTTGACATCATCTATGTGTAGGTAGACTTAGGAGGAGGTGTTCATGTAATAACCGTTTACCGTGAGGAATTAGAATGTATAAATGAAAAAATGATGACTATTCACGGGAAAGGGCTGTGAGAGTACAAAATTTACTCATCGTGAAAGGCACCGTTTAAAAGAGCCCAAAAGAAAAATATTGGCAAGAAAAGGAATCACATGCTAAAAATGGGGCCAATAGGATTTCCCTAAGGAGCGAAAAATAAAATACCTCAAAAGAAAAAGAAATATTATTTATGAGGGTGTTCGGGTGGAAAAGTAAAAAAATGGGTTTGCACCAAGAATCCTAGGGTTGAAACATTGCATCATGGCGTCATTATTTGTATAATCGTCAAAATTTTGGATTTGTGTGTATGTTGATTGTTTAGTTCATTTAGCTCATTTTTAATTGTCACATATGGCTGAAACAATGTTTGTTGACATATTGCCATTAATTAGAGCCTCTTGAACATGTCGATGTGTTGAATTTATGATTCATTTGTTGTAGTACAAAACCATTCACTCCATGTCCATGTTTGAGCACATTGATTATATGTTGTCATGAAACTTACATCATTTTATTTTGTTTTATTTCTTCAATTCTGTGCCTATTTTAGCACTATTTGGCCTTTCCATTAAGTTTTTTAAGAAAAAAAAATTAAGTAGACAAAACCTTATCATTTTTGGAGAGTTTTTTGAGAATTTCTTCATGTCGCTTAAGAGAAACATCTATCTCATTCTGGCGACATTTCTTGTCGCGAGAAGCTGTCGCTCAAGTGACGTTGTTTACCGTTCGAGCAACCCTAGTGTTTTTGCTTATATCACTCTGCCGATGTTCTCATTTCAATTATTTCCTCTTCTCTCTCTCCGATCGAGCGACCCTTGAACGATTTTTCAAAAACCTCCATTGTTCTGAATCAAAGCTTCAGTTTACTCCATTTTTGAAACCTAACTTTAGAAACGTTATCCCTTGGTTCTTATTCCCACCATTTTTCGCCATTTCTAGCTGGGTTTGAAGCTTGAACGAGCTTCTGAGTTAGAAGATCACCTTCTTGGTTTGAAGCTTTGGTGTTTGTTACCATTGTCATTTTTTCTGTCCCAATTTCTTCACTAAGATCGATTTCCTTAGATTCAAGGTATTGTTTTAATTGTTTTGCTGTGGTTGATTTCTGCTTAGCTGGATTTCTGTTGATTTATGATTTCAAGTTTTGAATGAAGTGAATATAGACAATTTTTACACTATTTTGCTACAGAATACGTGTGTTATGCGTTCTCATTTCTAGTTTGGGATAAAATACCATGTTTGAGTTAGGGTTTGTTTAGTATTTTGAAATTAAAACGCATAGAACTCCTACATTGTTGTTGGTATTTTTATTTAAATCAAATCAGTGTATAGGGTGCTTATGTTGTTTTAACATAAAAAATTTCAAGTTTTGGGGCTACCAGTATTTGTTATGAGCCATTTTTTTGTACCCTCTGTGTATTCCAAATTTTATCCAAGAAATTTGTTTTAATTTTTTTTGTTATAAATATTTCTTTGGATTTTTTTGGTATACTCACACTTGTGCCATTTTGATGGGATACATTTGTTGAGTTTTTTTTCCTGATTGTTTGTGCTGCTATTGTGGTTGGTGTTCGCGGTGGTTAGGATGGATTTGTGTATGGAGATAGGTTCATAGTTGTCTATGTTTCGGCATCTGTTACACCGATCTTTCCACACACACTACGCGATATTTTTTCTCTCAGTAGCTATGCCTCCTAGACATCGAGGTGCCCCTTCTGGTTGTCTTGATGAGTTGCCTACATCCCCTCGTGCTCAGCGAGCTTGGACTCATCGCCCTCCCTACTCTTCTATGAGATGGGCAACCCAGGTCGAGTACGAGCACTATTATTTGCTCGTACTTCATATCCGTGTGGTTGTTAGGGAGAGAGTTTTTAGGGACTCCGCGTTCGACCACTTATCCATTCCTAGTTTGATGTTAGGTAGTTGAGGCTTATGGTGTGGTCTATCCTGACATCGTCAGAGAATTTTTCGATCCTTCTATCCAAACTCCCGAGGGGATTCAATCTACCATTCATGGAATTCCTATTATCATCATAACTGATATAACATCTGAGACACTATATCTTCTACGTGACCTAGACACTGTGTTTCCCTGGATTACTGACGATAGTCTATCATCTCAGGAGATTCTCCACCACTTTTTCTGGGAGATCCCTTAGGACGCCACTGCTATGTATCACCGTCAGCTTCGCCTTAACTTCTGCATTCTTAATAGGTTTGTGTCATTATCGATCTACCCGAGGATCAATCACATTCAGATTTGTTTTGATATTGTTTATTTCATGTATGCTATATCCTAGAGGTGGGACATCTATTTTCCCACTATTATATTTCGAGTGATGTCATCTGTTACCATCATCAAAAACACCTCTGTCCGCACTGGTCTTCCCAATTGGATCCTCATTTCTCATATTTACACATCTGCTAGAGTTTCCATTTTAGAGGATGATTTATGTCTCTCCAAGCCTGCTATCATTAATCATGTCATGCTTACTCGTTCAAAGAGTCATTTTACTGTAGAGGCGAGAGAGAGACATCCAACACAGAGGGAGCTTCTTTAGGAGTTGGCTGCTCTTCCCAGTCAGTTGGTCCCACTGATCCCAATCCTTATGCCTTTCATCCTTGCCCTTCCACATCTATATCGAGATTCCATACCGAGGAGGATTTTTATACTTTATAGGCACACGTGGGTGCTGAGACCAGGATGTATGATGCTATGATGGCTAGATTTGATGTCGAGGCCCGTGCCCGTAGTGATTCACGGATGATAACATTCTTTGACAAGATGAGGTGTAGAGAGTCGAGCAGAGGAGTTGGTTATTCTGGATTAAGGCATATTGCAGGTACATACTCTGGTGATGATGATGATACACATACAGATGTTTTGTTGTTTATTCGTTGAGACATTGTATTTGAGACTACTGATGTGTATGATGCATTTATTATTTCTCTAATACAATGTATTCTTTTACTAATGGACATTTTATATAAGCATTTTTGTATTTATGCCATGGATGCACATTCTTATTGATGATGCAGTCTTAGTGATTCTGACTTTTATCCATCTACTACTATCTTTTAATATTCACTATCATGTTTATACGAAGATTTGCTTATCTATCCATGGAGTTAGTATCCATTTATTCTTGATAGATTTGGTTTGTCTATCCCACGATTTGTCTATTCAAGGCAAAAAGGGGGAGAGATATTTGATGTAGGGGAAGTTTATTTATTCATGCTTTATTGATATATTTTTGTTCCTCCATACTCCACTTGGGGATTTATTTTTGTCTCTTGTGTGTGGGTATATTTTTTAGAGATTCAGATATTCATTACTACATCACATTCAGAGACAGATTCAGAGATTCAGATGCTTGTCGGCTCTATAGTTATTGTTCATATCCTGTATTTTATCATTTTTGTCTTATGGGATACATTTTGAGAAGGCCCTTTAGTGTGTGCTTTAGGTAAAAGTAACTATTTCCATTTTTAGTTAAATCCAATTTGAACCTCTTGTACCCTAAACATGCATCTAAGTTATTTAATTCATTAAACAATTAAAGCACGCAGTAAAAGAAACAATTTCAGGAAAAAAAACCTTTTGGGTAACACCTTTTTATTTCACTATGAACAGTAAATCGTAACTTACAACATCGCAACATCTAGTATGAATCTACCACAGCAAATCCACATAGACACACAGTCTAAATCAACAAAGGACTCTCGCAAGAACCCTCAAGAATTGCAACTCCCATCTTCAATGTTTACCTACAATCATCCCTAATGACCTCAATCAGTGTAATCAATGATTGAACTGTCTTCGGGAAAACACGTTCAAGATTAAAAACTATAGAACTGAGCAATTTCATCTAGAATAAACTCCGGATGATAAAGAACTCTATGGGAATTTTCAAAACTGTTCTATTCTGAAAAACGTCTATGCAGTGGGGTATTTATTTCTGAGCGAACAAGAGTCCAACGAAAAAAACACAAAAAACGAGGCGGCATCTCGTTCGAGTAACATGCCATATCGTTCGAGCGACATGCCATGTCGTTCAAGCGATATGAGCATGTCATTAGAATGATACACTCGGTCGTTCGAGCGACATTTAAACAACATTTTCTTTTTAAATAAATTCCACGAATTTTCAATAATTATTTTGACTCATAAATATTTAAAATACGTTTTCGTAAATATTTAATTCCCAGTATTTAAACATTTAACTCATCTATTATTTAATCAAAATTCCAAATTACATCAATTCTTTTATGTATTCATACTTGTGTGATGAAGAACCAACTTAGTATGAATAATGCAACTTGACTTGATTTCTTCTTTAAAGCTTTCAATTGCAAATTCTTCAATCTTTAACTGTCGTAGGTTTCAATTAATCTCAAATTAAAACTAGCCTAGGCTGAAATTATCTTGTCCGGAATTAAGCCAATTACAAACAAATTGACTCAATTAGAAATTTGTTCCAACAAATATCCCGCCTTGGCTATTCCGGGACAATACTAATAAATAATGCTTTAAGTAGTCAAAATATGTCGTATCCCATAAACCCAAAATGATAAAAATAGAGGATATGAACAAAAACTGTAGAACCCACATTTTTCTCTGAATGTGATGCATAGATAGATATCTAAATCTCTGAAAAATATACCTACACACACGAGACATAAACATATACCCAAGTGAAGTATGGAGGAAAAATATATATAAATAAAGCATAAAATAATAATAAACTCCCCTTACATCACATATCTCTCCCCCTTTTTGCCTGGAATAGACAAATCGTGGGACAGACAAACTAACTATATGACTATATCAGCATGCCAATGCATAGTAAAAGATAGCAGTAAATGAATAATAATCAGAATTAATAAGACTGCATCATCAATAAGAATGTACATCCATGTCATAAAAAATGCAGATATAAAATATCCATCAGTAAGAAAGTACATCGTATCAGAGAAATAATAAATAAATCAAACATCAATAGTCTCAAATACAATGTCTTAAGAGATATACAACTAAAAATTTGTATCATCATCCTCCTCATCATCATCAGAATATGCAGCTGCAATATGTCATAAACCGAAAAACCCAACTCCGCTATTATGCTCTATGTGCCGCATCTCATCAAAAAATGTTGACATCCGTGAATCGCTACGAGCACGAGACTCAACCTCAGCATCAAATCTAGCCATCATATCATCAGACGTCCGGGCCTAAGAAGCTACATGTTCCTATAAAGTATAGAACTCCTCCTTGAAAGGGCGTCTCAATGAAGATGAGGAAGGATCATTTTGAGAGGCATCAGGGCTAGGACCCGCTCGCTAGGAAGAACATCTAGCTCCTGAAGACGCGTCAATACCTGGGTGGAGGTCTCGCTCTCAACTCTGCAGTCAACTGACTCTCTTAACGAGTAAGAGTGTTGCAATCAATGAAAGTAGTATCAAAGAGTCCCAAGTCATCCTCTAAAATAGGAACTCTAGTTGATGTACAAATGCTCGAAATGAGGAGCCCATAGGGGAGAGAAGTGTAGACATGGGTGTTACCGATAATGATAACCAATGACATCACTCTGAACATGATAGTGGGAAAATCAATGTCCCACCCCCGAGATACAGCGTACATGTAATAAACGATATCAAAACCAGTTTGAGTATGGTTGATCCTATGATAGATCGATGATGACACAAACCTATTAAGAATGAAAAAAACAGTGTAAAGATGACGATGATACATAGTAGCACCAACCAAAGGGATCTCCCAGAAACAGTGGTGGAGAATCTCCTTAGTCGATGGACTATCATCACCCATCTAGCGAAAACAACATCAGGGATGCATGGAATCTGTAGCGTCTCAGCTATCACATCATCTTTGATGAGAATACGAACGCCACGAATGGTAGACTGAAGCCCCTAAGAAGTGTGGATCGCACGGTAAATGAACTCTCTGAATATGTCAGGATAGACCACACCATAAGCCTCAAATAAGAGATCCCAACCCCTGCATACCATCCAATGAGGATTGGATAACTCAAAGAACGTAGAAACCATAAAAACTCACTCCCTAACAACCGAATGAATATGAAGTCCGAGCATAAAATAGTGCTCGTACTAGATAATGGTCGCCCATCTCACAGCATAGTAGGGAGGTTGGTGAGTCCGAGCTCGCTGGGTGTGAAGGGATGTAGGAAACTCATCTAGACGACCAGATAGGGCACCTCAACATCTAGGAGGCATAGCTACAAAAAAAATATCGCGTAGTGTAAGGAAAGACGGGTAAATAGAAGCCTAAACCCTAGATGACTACGGACCTATCTCCGTACACAAATCCAATAAAACCACCGCATATACCAACCACAACATCGACAAAAACCAATCGGATAAAAAATATATAATCACCTAATATAATCCAGCAAAAAGACACAAAGGGTGGGTATCGTAAAAAAAATCCAAAGAAAAAATATACCAAAAAAGATTTTTAAACAAATTTCTTGGATAAATTTGGAATAGACACGGCTAAAAAAATGGCGCATAAACTCTACAGGCAACCCCAAACATGAAATTTTTTAGGATAAAACAACATAAACACCCTACACACCTAATTTGATTCTATAAAAAAAATGACCAACAACAATGTTGGAGTGTTATGTGTTTTATTCCCAAATTTTCAATCAAGCCCTACCTCAAACAAGATTTTTGATCCCAAACTAGAAATGAGAATAAATAACACGGTATTCAGTAGAAAAATGGTGTAAAATGTGTATATGCACTTCATTCACAACTTAGAATCAGAAACCCATCTAAAAGAAATCAACCAGGGCAAGGAAACATAAAAAAAATACCTCAAACAGTGAAGCTCAATCTCAGTGATGAAATGGCGACGAACAGGGTGAGAATAGTAGAAAATAGAATTCAAACTTAAGAAAAAAATTCGTGAACATAGAACCACAAAAATTATTTTTTCAAACTCTAACTAACCTTCGGTCTGGTGCAAGCCAGCGAGAACACGAACCTGGGGAACTCTTTTCGGAGAATGGAGTTCGAAAGACAAAATTGTTGCTTGGATTTCGGAAAGAATAAAGTTTTTAAAAATAAATCGCATAATGGTCACTCTAACAGTGAGAGAGTGAAGAGGACATAAGGGCAGAAGTAGTTGAGAGAACGATATAAACAAAACCTTAATGTTTCTCGAACGGTATAGCTCTAGCTTGAATTAAAAGCAGTGTTTTTTGAACGACAACATCGCGCGACAATAGATCGCGCTCATACGATATAAGAGTTTTTCTGAGTGACAGGATGAAATTTTCATAAAAAAAACTCAAAACATGATAAAGTTTTGTCCAGTGAAATTTTTTTCATAAAAAGCTTTTTGTAAAGGCCAAACAATAGTAAACCAATCTCAAAAAAAAAAAGTGAGTTACGTGCTAACATAGTATCGATGTGCGCAAACATGAACATGCAATATATAGGCGTGGACTACAATAAATCAATCATAATTACAACACATCGAAACGTTCAAGAAGATCTAATTGATAGCGAAAGATCATCAAAATTTATTTTAGCCATATGTGACAATTAAAGTGTGAGCTAAATGAACTAAACAGTCAAGCATGCACATAAATATGGAATTTTGACGATTCTACAAACAATAGCATCATGATATGATTTTTCAATGTTGGGATTCATGGTACAAACTCGTTTAATTGTTCATCCGAACTCCCTCAAATATAACATACTTTTCTTTTTAGAATGAACATAATCTAATTGGACCATTTTGGGCATATGATCCTTTTTAATGCCTTTTAATTTTTCCGGGCTCTTTTAAACGATGACTTTCACGAAGAGTCAATTTTTCACTCTTGCAGCCCTTTCCCATGAACATTCATCATTTTTAAATAACCATCCTCACGAAAAACGGTTCTTACATGCACACATCCTCCTTATGTTTACTTACGCATAGATGAAAAAATTGAGATAAGAATGTCTCAACAAACTCAAATATGCAAGGGATGTCAAACATTCATATAAACTCGCGCATGTGTGCTAAGTTGGCATATATACAAAGTCAAATCAAAATGCATATGAACTTCGAAACAACCCCATTAAATAATGGTTAATATCATTCTAAGCATCAATAATTATGACCAAATGTCCTAGCCACATGGATAATGAAAGGAAGGGAGTCCAAGTACACCAATATACCCCATCAAACATGTAGACTTACGACACAAAAAAATTACAATCTTTTTTTGTTTTTCAAAAAAAAAGTTCACACAAAAAAAAATCTTTTTCTATTTTTAATAAGACTAAAAAAATACATTGAGATACAAGTCAAAATACTAGCAAACAATAAATCATGATGTAAATACTAGCGAATGATAAATCGATGAACATGCTCAACCGAAAGATGAAACATGGGGAGAACCATAGGCAATGACACGCCTATCACCAAGTCTAATACCTAACGCCTATAAATCTGATTTCTTAACCCAAGCAGGTGTGAAACGACGAGTGGGGGTTTTGGGAACCAAAACGGCCTTATTCTTATACCTTTTAGGAGAGTTTTTAAGATCGTAGAAAAGTCTTCTAAGATAACATCTGCTACCGCAATGAGTGCACGTGTAGATACGACGGGGAGTGTTTGTTATGGGACAATGTTTCCTAACATTCCTAGGTGTATCTCTCCTCATAATCCTAGGTGGCTCTCTTGCCTGAATGGTTTTGGCTTTGGGAATGGGTGAAACGTGTTTATCGAAGCCAATACCACACCTATTATCTTCGATTTGAACGGTTCCTAAGATTTTTTCTAATTTTTGAGACCTAGCTTCCAAATCAAATTTAACCCTACTCGAATCTCTCAATCTCTCCTCAAGCTCACCTATCCTCAACTCAAGTAAACGCATAGAATCCTCGAACTCAAATAATTCCTTTTTCATAGTCTCCATCAACCCTCGAAGACTATCTTTCTCACCCTCGACATATTCAAGCTTATCTCAATTTTTCTTCTCACACGCCTTAAGTTCCTCAATTAAAGCATTGGCATTATTATTTTCTATGGAACGCTCTATCAATATAGCTTCTAACTTCAAGTTTGCCTTCTTTACTTTCAAGGTTTCTTCGTATAACTCATTAAAAGTAGTTTGCAACTCTCTCTTATCCTCACTCTCATCCTCACTCACCTCACCCTCACTCTCTAGGGTATCACAACCTGTGACCACAGAAGAATCATGCAAAAGTATGTCGTCATCATTTACATTATTAGCCACAAAAGTGGTAAGGCCTCACTTACTATCATAAAAAATTTCTTCTTCAGGGTCACTCTCACTAAGGGTAGAAACACAATTTAACAGTTTACTAAAATTCTCCTTAAGTTTAGTGGGGCACTCATCTAACTTATGGACAAACCCCTCGCAACAAAGACGCTTCTCATAAGTATCCTTTTTAACAACGAATTTAAGATCAAACTTAATGATAGGTTTCCAATTAGAAGTTTCAAAGACGTGAGTTATAAAATCATCAAAATTACGAAAATCATACCTAAAGTCATGGGATCACAAACACAATAAAATAGTGCAACAAGCTCTGATACCAATTTAATAAGGCCCTTTAGTGTGTGCTTTAGGTAAAAATAACTATTTAAATTTTTAGTTAAATAAAATTTTAACTTCTTATACCTTAAATATGCATCAAAGTGATTTAATCCATTAAACAATTAAAGCACACGGAGAAAGAAACAATTTTAGGGAAAAACCCCATTCGGGTAAAACCTTTTTATTTCACTCTGAACAGTAAATCGCAACTTACAACATAGCAAAATCTAAAATGAATCTACCGCAGCAAATCCACATAGACACGTAGTCTAAATCAACATAGGACTCCCACAAGAACCCTCGGGAACTGCAACTCTCGTCTTCAGCAACGTATACCCACAAGCATCCCCAATGACCTCAAACAGTGTAATCAATGAAAGAACTGTCTTCTGGTAAATGCATTAAAGATCACAAACTATAGAATTGAGCAATTTGATCTTGAATAAACTCCAAATTATAAAGAACTCAATGGTAATTTTTGAAGCTGTTATGTTCTAAAAAACGTCTATGTAGTGGGGTATTTATTTATGACAAAACAAGATTCCAACGAAAACAAAACAAGAAAATCGAGGCGACATCTTGTTCGAGCTACATGCCTTGTCGTTCGAGCGACATGAGCATGTCGTTAGAATGATACACTCTGTCGTTCGAGCGACACTTAACCAACGTTTTCTTTTTAAATAAATTCCTCGAATTTTCAGTAATTATTTTGAGTAAAAAATATTTAAAATACATTTTTGCAAATATTTAATTCCTAATATTTAAACATTTAGCTCATCCATTATTTAATCAAAATTTTAATCACATCAATTCTTTTAAGTATTCATACATGTGTGATCAAGAAAAAACTTAGTATGAATAATGCAACTTGACTTGATTTCTTCTTCAAAGCTTTCAATTGCAAATTCTTGAATCTTGAACATTCATAGGCTTGAATTAATCTCAAATTTAAACTAGCCTAAACTCAAATTATTTTGTTCGCAATTAAGCCAATTAAAAAGAAATTGACTCTTTTAGAAATTTGTTCCAACACATTTTTTATTTTTATTTTTACCCAGAATAGGCAAAGGGGGAGATTTGTAGGAACAAATTTCTAATCGAGTCAATTTGTTTGTAATTGGCTTAATTCGGGACAAAATTATTTGAGTCTAGGCTAGTTTTTAATAAGATATTAATTGAAGCCTACGATAGTTCAAGATTGAAGAATTTGCAATTAGAAGGTTTGAAAAATAATTCAAGTCAAGTTTCACTCTTCATACTCAGTTTGTTCTTGATCACTCAAGTATGAATACTTAAGAGAATTGATGTGATTTAGAATTTTGATTAAATGATTGATGAGTTCAAGTTTTCTAAATATTGAGAATTTAATATTTGACAAAATGTATTTTAAATATTTTTAAGTTAAAATAATTATTGAAAATTCAAGGATTTAATTTTAAAAGAAAAAAAACTTTTTAACTGTCGCTCGAACGACAATGTATGTCTTTCTAATGATGTGCACATGTCGCTCGAATGACATGGCAAGTTGCTCGAATGACTTTCCCCCTCTATTTTCGTGTTTTGTTTTCGTTGGACTCTTCTTTACTCAAAAATAAATAAACCACACTACTTAGACGTTTTTCAGAAGAACAGTTTACGAAATTCCCACTAAAGTTCTTCATCATCCGGAGTTTATTCAAGATCAAATTACTCAGTTCCATAGTTTGTGATCTTGAACATGTTTGTCCTAACATAGTTCATCTTTGATTATACAATTGCTGACTGTGGTCATTGGGGATGCTTGCGGTTGTGCCTTTCTGAAGACGAGAGCTACTATTCTGGAGGGTTCTTACGGGAGTCCTTTACTGAGTTGGACTGCGTCTCTATGTGGATTTACTATGGTAGATTCATTGTAGATTTTTCTATGTTGTAAGTTGTGATTTACTGTTCATAGTGAAATAAAAAGGATTTGCTCAAAAGGGGTTTTTCCTTAAATTATTTCTTTTGCAACAAGCTTTAATTTTTCAATGGATTAAATCACTTAGATGCATGTTTAGGGTTTAAGAAGATAAAATTGGATTTAACTAAAAATTGAAAAAAATTATTTTTACCTAAAGCACACACTAAAGGGCCTTCTCACCACCTTCAACCACTTTCCTCTTATTTTTGTTGGAGAGAAGTGTTGATGTGACCTCATCCAAAATGATACTCTTCTTCTCGTACATCAACGTAGTCACCAAATGATCGTACTTCTCGGGAAGAAAAGATAAGAAAGTTGCAATCTTGTCCTCTTCCTCCATTTTCACTTCCATGTATAGTACTTCTGAGAGAAGACTATTAAATTCATTTAGGTGGTATTGAAACGAAGTACTTGGGCCCATAATAAATTAGTAAATTCTTCTTTTTGAGATATCCGATTTGCCAAAGACTTCACCAAATACAGCTTCTCATGCTTTATGCAAATCACCTTAGTGGAAGTCTCTTTAGTAAAGTTATATTTAATCTCCTTAGACAAACACGGCCGAATTATGGAACAAGCGTCCCTATCTATCTTTTTCCACTCATCATCCTTCATTGTATCGGGTTTTTTGTCTAAAGGAACAATCAATCCCTCTTTGACAAGGTTGTCCATCACTTCCACTTGCCAAAGGCCAAAATTGTTCCTCCCATAAAATTTCTCTGTATTATACCTCATCTTGGATTTCATAACCAAAATGATCACAGTCACAATAAAACGAACAAAAAAATTCAATTTTAAAAAAAAATCCCAGATCATGAATAGTAACCATACATATGAACAGTACCATACATATACCATATGTATGAATAGTCGTGTGGATACAATAGGTAGGTAAATTTTCTACACCAAAATTCAAAACATCTAGATCGTGGGACCTAGGCTCTAATTCCAATTTGTTGTGATGAAGCATGTCAATAAATGATATTGACTTAACTATGATCCTAAAAAATAAAGTGGCACACACGCAATAAATATGAGGTGGAGAACACAGACACGAGAAGACATAATATTTACATGCTTCACCAATTTGGCTACGTACTCGGGCAATAACAGTCAATAATAGAGGAAGATTACAAATGGAAGGACAATAAGTTGCTTCCTCACATATTAATAATCTATCTTCTCACTAATTAAATAACCCTCACATAATATTGAAGACACAAAGAATTAATCACACCGTAAAAAAGACTCTTAAATTATACCTAAATTCTTAATAGAGAATACCCAAAATTGGTTTCGCAAATAACCAATTGTATACAAAGGAATGAACCCTTAAATTTTCATTCAACAGAAATGTTCTCTACATTGAAATACAAGACCCAAGACTCACTATCTCTCTTAATTGTTGAATCTTGTTGTGAAATACATCTGTTAAAAGTCTCCTTTATGGAGGGACATGGAGAAGAAAAAAAACTACTAAAGATAGAGAAATAATTAGAGAAAATGGGTCAACATTCCTCCACCACCAGCAAAAGCTTCTGCCCATAATTGAAAAACAAAATGCTTTTCAGCTTTTCAACACAAATGTGGGTCCAAATAAAATTCTAGAAGTTGAGAAAATTGTGAGTTGCATTAACAACACTGGAAAACTAATATCATGTAATCACGGGTCTATAAAATAATCTTAATGTAGTTGATGCTTTAAAGAATACGGAGATAGACTTAGGGGAATAATGGTGTGCGTAAATATTTAATGGATGGATATAAAAAGGAAACTGAAAAAGAATTCTAACTGTATACAGTGGGAAGACTACAACCATAAATCCTAGTAGTAAAAACAAAAATGGGTGTGTGCCTAAAAATACTAGCAAGGAGGGGGAGGGGGGGAGGGAAGGTAAACACATAGATAATGCTAAAAAATAGTAGCATGGAATATAAAGGGATGTAATGCCCTTGATTAGCAAGTGGAAGTAAATTTTTTTATTATTTATTGTATGACTAATCATATCTACTTAATAGAAGTAATACTTTTTTTGTCAAAAGTAATAAGTTTATTAAACTATGGGAACCTTACAAGTAATGTTACAAACTATAAAGTGTACTGTCATGATATTGCACACATCACGAACCCATGCTGAAAGTAAAAACTTGGAATCTGAACATACACTGTGGAAAAAAAAACTTAGAAACCGAGTGAGCGGCAAGAACATCAGCACACGCATTAACTTCCCTGAAACATAGGCATAAGGTAACATGGTGAAATCTCTGGAAGTCGTGACGTATGACCTAGATCAAGTTCAGGTGATCTGGATTCTAGGCATTACTCTTGTGAATCATATGGAAGACAATTTGACTATCAGTTTCCAATTCGATGTAAGTAATACCATGAGTAGCAGCAAGGTCCAGACCAATTTTAATGTCCCAAATCGCTGCTAGAATTGATGATGCAAACCCCATATGCTGAGAAATAGTACATACGAACTCTCCTTGAGAATTATGAATAATCCCACCAATCATAGCATGACCCGTAGTATGTGATTTTTCTCCATCCATATTACATTTGAAGAATGAAGGCGTAAGTTTAGACCAAGAAATAAGAAAAGAAAAAGAGGGGTGGAGATATTCTGGGTCTTATTAATTGATGAGCCTGGTAGTAGTTTTGAATGCGATAAGACAAGATGCACTTGAAATAGGACAGGGTTATGGGTGTATGTTGAAAAATTGCCTCATTGCGCGTGAGCCAGAACATCCAAAGAAGAAAAAATGGTTCGAGTTGATTGACTGCAACCCGAACCATAGATTGTGTGTGGGAGAGTTGAGTAAAGATGGATGTATGACTAAGGTCTAACAGATGCATTGAGTGTTGGAGTTGGAAAATATAGGATAGTCAGAGTAAATATGTTTATTGTAGTCATCCAACTCGCAAAGAGTGCATGGAGGAGTCGGTAATTTATGGTAACGAAAGAGTAAGTCCTTCATTGGTAAAGTCCTATGAATTAGAAACCAGATAAAAAAAAACATAATTTAGGGGATAAAGAACTTTTCCATAAATACCTCCAAGGAAGCACGGGAAGGTGCTAGGCATATAGGTGGACATGAAGCCAATGATAGGACGATTTAAGAGTAACAGTACCAATAGAACTAGGACATGAATACGAAACATCCGATGAGTTTTGAGATGGGACATACAGGAACGAATATGGTGAGTAACATTCAGCACCAGCCACTGAGCTAAAGCCAGTTTGTCCCACTGCCCATGAGAGATGAAAGTGTGAAGAGGGAATCTAAAATATAAGGAGGAATATGCGGGTAAATGTGCGTAAAAGACTCCTGCAGGATCTAAATGTGATTTCCAAAGGAAAAAGAAGCGGAACCAAGTCGCCATTTAATCTCAATGGTGAAGGAAGGGATTAAAGAAAATACTTTTCTCCAGAACCAAAAGTATGTTGCCTTACTATGAGCCTCCAGCAAACTTCTATCAAGAAAATATTTATTTTTCATAGTTTTAGTCCAAAGGCTGTGGGGTTCGGTAAAAAACTTCTAAAGAATTTTGATCATATAATCTTTGTTTAGCGAGTGTAAATTTTTTATACCCAAACCACCATAATGTTTGGGAAGGGTGATCGTAGCCTAAGGAACTGTAGCTGTTTTATGAGAAAGTTTTGAAGCATTCCAGAAAAATGATTTAATTTTTTGATAATGTTGTAAGAATAAGAGGAGTAATCGGGTATGAGAACATGTAATAATATGCAAGTGAAGTACACACTGCATTAATTAGAGTGGTCTTACCAGCACATGATAAGAAGTTATTATACGACACATGTAAACAGTGGTCGAGATTTCCAGTAAGCTTAGAAAAAATTTGACGTGTAACCTGAACCGTAATAAGTAGTCAGCCAAGATATTTATCCTGTCCATGATACCCATGAAGCCTCAATTGGCGCAAAGTAGTTTATTTAAGGGCACGTGGAGTAGAAGGGCTGAAAGTAACTATAGATTTGTCCTTATTAAGTGTTTAACCCGAAAAGCTGTTAAAATAAAATGGAGGTGAGCCATGTAAGCTTTCGTAGGTTAGAGGAAAAAAATACAATCATCAGCAAAAGCAAGCCCAGGAATTGGGGGGGCCCTTATGAGAGGGTTAGAGAGGCATTATATGTTTTAAAAGACAGTCTGACTCCACACATTGTAAAATGACATCTAGTGCCGAGATGAATAAGTAATGTGAGAGTGAATCCCCTTGGCGGAGTCCTTGAGTTCGGTAAAAAGTGGTCCCATATGCCATTAATGAGGGTGGTGAACGACGTAGAATAAATACATTCCATAAGGTACCCAATCCAAACATTTGGAAACCCATGTTGTTGGACAACCCATTGGATAAACATCTATTCTATTTGATCGTAGGCTTCAGATAAATTAATTTTAATGGCATAACTACCGTTTGTAGATTTAGATTTATGTATGGTATAAAAAACCTCATGGGCAATCAGGATATTATCCTGAATACGACGAGTGGCAATAAAGGCATTTTTATAAGGGGACATAAGATATTGAAGGATGGTTCTCATGAGAGCAACTAGGATCGTAGAGATAAGTTTATAAATAACATTACATAAACTGATGGGTCGGACGTGCTTAACTTGAGTAGGGTGTTGAATTTTGGGGATAAAAATGAGAAGGGTTTTATTAAGAGCACGAAGGAGACGACCATTGGGGAAAAAATATTTGACTTAATTAAGCATTGAGGGTCCCATAATGTCACAATAGTTTTGGAAAAATTTGCAGGTTAACCCGTCAGTGCCCGAACGTTTTTTCCCCCATCGTACACAAATTGTGCCAAATTTCAGCATTAGTGATAGGTTCCAGTAAATGAGTAACGTCAACAGTTTTAACTTGAACAAAATTATCTTCAGACGTCAGACACATGGGGGTTGGTGGTAGTAAAAAGGGTCTCATAGAAGTGTTGGAATTGGACATGAATATCCAGGATACTAGTATGCCATCCAGTGTCTGGATTGAAAATAGCAAGAATCGAATTATTACGCATGTGTTGCATGGCACAAGCATGGAAAAATTTAGTATTTTGATCCCCGTCCAGAAGTCGCTTATTTTTATTCTGATTGTGCCAGTACTGGCATTCTAAAGTCAGATAATGCATAAGTTGTGAATGTAAGTGGTTCTCTCCGGAAACTAACAGGGGATCCGGATTAGTGTTAATATACATTATGAGATTGTGAATCTTCTGTTTCAAATAAGAAATAGAATCACACATATTCCCAAAAACAATTTTCTTCCAACCCCGAGAAACCCTACTAAAGGATTGAACCTTGTGTGATAAGGAAAAAGCATGTGATCCCTGGATCGGAATATTCCAGTGGTAGTGTAAGAGATTGGTAAAACACAAGTAGGTGGCACCCTCAGAGCAGTAAATAAATTGAGCTGAGGTTTAAATTGGGAAGGTTGGGTATCTAACAATAATGGACAGTGGTTCGACCCAGCATTTAGAAGATGAAAATTTTTGGTAGTTGGATACAAGGACATCCAATGCTCATTACCAAGCCCCCAGTCAATCCACTCTCTAACATGGTGACCTAGAATAGTATCAGCTTTCCAGGTGAAAGTAGACCCAATAAACCCTCAATCTTGGATATTGCATGAATGCCTAAAATTCTTAAGATGACGTGCACGCATAAATTTGAAAAGGACACCCCGTCCCCCCCATTATTTTTGTTGACCTAAAATAGCATTAAAATCTGCCAAAAGAAGCCATGGATGTTCAACAGAAGTGTGGATGTGATAAAGGTAGTTCCATACCTGAATTTGCTCAGCAGGTTGAGGTAGCATGTAGACAACAGTATACTCTATAAGAGTCGTCGTTGGGTCATGGTTGAGGAGCATATGAATGAAGAAACTGGAAACCACGATGTCATGTGAAAATATCAGAGCTTCAGCCTAGAGAACCCAAATCCCACCTGATTGACCTAAATTCAGAGAGACAACATGATTTTTGTATGGTAACAGGTGAATCTCATGAATTGATTTTCGAGCATCAATGCGAGTGTCCATGATAACTAATATGTGAGACTGATGTGAATGAACAAATGTCAGGAGCCCTGTATAAAAGTTTGGCCTACTAACCTCTTTAGCATTCTAAAGTAGAATCTTCATGAGGTGGATTATTCGGTGAGCACTCCTCAAGTTGAACCCCAGAAGGATGTGTATAAATTTGTTTGGGGGATGGGGTTGAGTGGAAGATACCCGTCATTTGGGGTGGGGTGTATATGAAACGTGTAAATTAATGTTGTGTCTGTGAGCATCCTGACCCTTAGTTAGGCGACTTCAAAGGGTACACAGGGTTTTAGGAGTTGGTGGTTGGAAAAAATTGGTGTCGTGAAGAGTGGGTGGAGTAGTAAGTCGCTTGACCCTCGTTGAATATTCCTGTCTCTTTTGGGTGTGAATTTTTTATTTTTGTGGAAGTTGGCCCCTGTCGGTTAGGGCGCCTCGGAAACTGTTGAGTAGGGGAAGTGAGAGACCGTGTGGCTAAAAATTTGAACCCTGGTGGAAGGTATGGTTCTGGAGGTGAGGGGTAAGGTTCAAGGCGCGGGATGTGTGGTATTGCTTGTTCTCAGTGGTGAAGTACTCTGGAGTGATGTTTAGTTGGAGGTAAGGGTGGTGGTTCATAAGCTGGTTCTGAGACTTCATTAATGGCAGGAGGATATGAGAAAGGGGGTATTAGAGGCTCAGGAGGAGAATGTACTATGACATGGGGTAATATAGAAACATGTGGAGAAGCTGACGAATCAGGGCAATCTAGAGCTTCAAGAATATGTGGGCAGGTGTCCTTAGTAGGAGATGGTGGGCCACATGTGGTAGAGATATAAGTCATCTAAGAGGTAGTGGTTGGGAAGCAAGTTAGAGGTTGTGCTATACTGTCAGATATGCAAGTACTATTTGAGTGGAAGTTAACCAGAGGGGTTGGTGGGTCCCTCTTTTCTCGGTGGGCGGTGTGCACATAATTTTGTCGTTGAGAATTTGACGACAGAACATCATATTTCTCTTTCCAAATGATTCACTTACTAGGATGCTTGGGCGACTAGAACCTTATTCATAATACCCCTACTATTTGTCTTAATAGAGTTTGGTAAACTTATAATACAAATGTTTTAAATATTATCAAGCGTAGTAGTTTCAATAAATCTCATACTACTAAAGTGGATATTAGAGGTACTAGTAAGAGTTACAAGATCATTGTTTATGAACCAAATGAGAGAGAACCTAGAGCAGACCTGACAGCGGGTCGTGTCGAGTCGTGTTCGCGCAAGTTTTTACCATGTTCGAGTTTTATCGGGATTTTGTCTAAACGGATCACTTGTATATGCTATGAAAAAATATATTCAAGCCCAACCTGTTACTTTAACATGTGGTGTCGTGCTCACCCTTTATTACCCATTAAAATAATAAATTATTTTGAATCGTATATAAGTTTAAATAATAACTCATTTTTCAACACAGGTAGACCCATCAATTCCATGGCATTACTAACTCTCTCATTTAGTAGAGTTTGCTATAATTAAATTAACATTAATCTACATAAACACCTTATAAGTCCCAATAATATATATTATTTGATTAAATTAATGAGTCTTAACCGGTACTAACAGTTGAACGGGATCAATACTAGTCCTATCTGTTAATTATCATATTTTATCGGGTTGGCACTGATAGGACCCAAAATCATTAAGGGTTCAATCATTAACTTATAATTTCGTATCAGTTCCTCTCATACTATCGTGTTGTACCTCAGTTTTCTAGGTTTACCTAGAAGGATCCCATGGAATTCCCTTAGAGAATATCATGAAACAATTATAAATAATGATCCTTGGTCGATTATAGGTGATTTTAATATTGTTAGATTTGAAAATGAAAGGATAAAAATGGTATGAAATTAAATGAAGCGAATGACTTTAACGAGTGTATTTACAAAGCTTGTTTGAAGGAGTTTGCCATAAAAGGTCCTTAGTTCAAGTGGAAAAATATGGCACAATGAAATTTTCCACAAATAGAGAATAGACAAAGATCTTCACAATGAAATTTAGCTTTGTCACTTTATGGATTGTGTAGTAAATATGGAATTACCTCTTATTTCTGAACATTGTCCGGCATTCTTCATCGAGAAACATTCAATAAGTCGTCCAATTTTTTTAATATCTAGATAAAAATGATGATTTTGGCAATATTTTTGATAAATATGGCATGAAAATATTACTAATACATCTATGTATGTTGTGGCAAGGAAGTTAAAAAAAAATATAAATGTTAATTTGAGAAACATAAACAAAATATTTTATTCTAATATTTCTATAAGGGTACTTGAAAAGAAGGAAAATTTTAACACAGTCCAAAGATCTCTCATTGAAAAACATGGAGATAGTAAGCTAATATTTAAAAATAGAGTAGAAAAGAGTATTTGGAGTTAATGGATTCAAAAGAAGGTTTTTATAGGAATAAAGCAAGAATTATTTGGTTGAATCTAGGTGACAAATAACGCTAATTTTTTTAATAATAAAGTTAAAGGCCAGTCAGAAGGACATTTTTATCTATAAAGCATGGTGATGTGAATGTTTATGTCAGTCAAAAGGAGATACATAAGGAGGCTCTAAGAGTTTTCTCTAACTTACTGGGTTGCAGAGGACATTATCCTATGGGGTCAGAAGGAAATTTATGAACATTATACAATGTATGCTGAGTGCATACCAGAGACCAGAATTAGGGAAATGTGTCACTAGTTTGGAAGTGAAAAAATTAATGTTTGACATTAATTCAAATAAAGCATCTAGGCTTGATTTCTACAATGCCAGGTTTTTCAACAGAATTGGGAGATGGATGGCTATGATGTTACTAATGCAGTGTTGTCTTTCTTTAAAGATGGCAAGATTGTAAAGCAATTGAATAGTACGGTTATTAGTCTTATTCATAAGGTTCATAGTTTTGAAACAATGAAAGACTTTAAAACTATTTCATGTTATAGCATTGTCTACATGGTTATGTCCAAAGTCAATGTGAGGAGATTAAAAGATATTATATCTTGTATCATGAATAATAAACAATTTTCATTTGTTAAAGATAGGAGTATAGAATATAATATCTTACTCACCCAAGAAGTAGTTAGAGGCTACCATACATGCTGATCTGGAGTTTGTGCTTTATCAGATCTGAACTGGTTTGATAGTGTAAGTGGTAAACATCAAAATATGAAACTTATCTAATGTTTTTTGTCTTCTGGTCTATGAATAGATAGAATGGGATTTTATGGAATAAGGTTGTATGTTCGTTAGAGATTGATATGTTTTTATCTTCACCATGTTTGCTGCTAAGACGATCTTCCATAATCTATGAAGCAAGGACTCGACACGTAATACGTATTTTAACATGATACGCGATACATTATTTTTTCAAAAACTAGGAGATGACACGCTAGAATAAATACATACATGCATACATACATACATACATCTATATAACAAGTTACAAAACTTATGTATGTCATAAGATCAAAAGATGATGTCACCTATATGAATTTTTCTTGCAATACCTCTTTTGCCCTTGAAAATTTTGAATTTCCCCTCTTTTAACACATTTCGATATATCCCCCTTCCACATAAAAATACAAAATTAAGGGTAATTTTGTAAACTCATCTGAACCAAACTCTCTCTCATACTTTCCACACACCCAAACCCTACATTTCTTATTATACCCCTAAAATTTTGAATTCCCCTCTTTTTAAAATTAAAAAACAAGGGTAGAATAGTATTTGCACCCATACAAGTACTACACCATCAATTTTTTACTACATATTTTACCCCTTAAAGAGGGGAGAATGGTGTTTTACTAGACATGAATCAAAGGGTATAGATTGTTCGATGTGTACATATCCAAAATCTCATGTGTTGCCATGTCAGAAATCTGCACCTACCCACTTTTAAACATCCCGCCCATAATAATCTCAGATATTTTGAGATGAGAAATGTGTGTCTCAATAAAGTTCAATTCGAAATCCCATTTCTCTATCTAACATGCACCATCTCTATCTAAACCCATTGCTCAGTTGAATGACAAAGCACGTTGGCAAGCTTTGTATGACCCTTAACGTCCCTCTCCTCAAACGCATTCCCTTGATCTCTGTCAAGAGTGATAGGATAGGTGGGATTTGGGGTGCCTTTCAGAGCTTTGGGCGAGAGAGAGAGAATGGGCGAAGATGAGGAGGGGTGAAGTAAGATTTTCTTTTATACCGTATTTTTTTAGATCTAAACGATTTTTTCTTGCGGATCGACATCAGGTATAGTATTTTGTATCTCTATCAATGTTTTTATATCTAACAGTTTAAATGACCCTAAGTTTTTAGAGTTTTGTTTTGTTCTCTGTTTAACTCTCTTTCGAACTGCATTTTTTTGTTCATTTTGTTGTATTAATAATGATTTATTGTTTGAGAGCTATGGTAATTTTAGTATTCCGATTCCATTTTTCAAATTTGTTCTAATTTGATTAATTTTGCAAGCTTCCTTAATGATTCTCTCTCTTTCATCGCCATTCAAGGTATCATCTTAGATGTCTCCAGACTCCATGTTTTTAGGTTCGAAATAAGGTTATATCATGTTTAGTGCTTAATTTTTTTTTCTATGTAGTTCTTCACTAAATGTAATTAAAACTAACACGTATTAACATAAGATTATCTCTTAGTGGCATTTTTCTGTAGGTTTTGAAGAGTTTGTACTCCTAATAGCATAAGAGGATAGAAACGGTAAAGAAAAACATTATTTTTATTAAGAAAAAGCAGCGTCAAAAGAAAATAGTGGTAAATTCTCTCTATTTTTTTTTAATTACAGCTTTTTTTTACAATGAGATTTATCAATTCCATTTTCACTTTGTGATACATTATTAATGTTATTATTATTCTTTCTCGGTTTCTTGAAAATCATGGTTTATTAATTTTCACATTCGGAAAATTGTTATTCTGTCTAAATTCCTTGAACTAACATGAAGATCCCTTGAAGGTCAATGTTCTTAGTTCGGGTATATTCCTGATTCTTGTTAAAAACTATAAAGTGATCCTTATTTTTCTTAGAGAATATTCTTACTACTAAGATGCTCACCACCCCAATTTGTGACCATCCCTATTTTTTGGTTTATTATAGATCCTTTGTATGGGAATCAATTTAAGAATATGACATGCTTCCTAGGTGATTGTATGAAAAATTTTCAATGAAAGAAAATCCCACAAACATGAGTTGATGTGGATGGCATTTCCACTATTCAGAGAACAGTTGCAGAATCCGAAGAAATGGCCAAGCCGAAGCCAAGGACATGGTCGAAGCCCAATCCAAAATTAAATTTGAAGTCGAGGCCCAGTCTGAAGCAGAGGCGAAGGCCAAGATCCAAGCTGCTTGGAGGACCAAGCTAAAGCTGAGTACGAGGAACAAACCAACATTGGTCCACTTCATATCTTAGGCACTCTCTCTACATTATTTTCTAATTCATTAAACATTGAATTATACTGTTTTACAAAGAAAAATTTGGTCACTGTTTTTTTTCTATCTATATGTTATTAATTCCATTTTATATCCATTACTTTAAAATTCCCTTTTTTTAAGATATTAATTCAAGATCTTGGGAACGTGGAAGTATATCCAGTTATGAAACTGAGTCGGCTGAATTTTGTATATAACCTCCAACGAATGTATTTTTTTTTTTAAAAACTACGTTCTTGACATTTACAGCTCATATTCAAAATGGAAAACTCACACAAATGTCAGTTTTGCACAATCCGTAACAAATTTTCTCTTCAATAGTGTTCTTTGAGGGGTAGTTTAAGCATATCTTACAAAGACGGTGAGGAACCAACGATTATGTTTTTAACATATCAATTGTTTTTAATTAAATTGTGTCCTGGATGTTTTTTTATTACTGACAAAGATCCTTTGTTTATGGGTATATCTTCTTTAAGCTATTACTTAATATTGTGTTGATCAATGTTTATGCAGTCTCTGTTTGGTCTCTTGACCATTCGTTGGCTTAACGCAATTTAGAAACTCTCGCCTTCTTTGAACGTAGCATGTTCTCCAATGTGGTACCTCATCGGAAGGGGGTTTAAAGATATATTGTTGACTATTTCTTAGTCATGGTTCGTAGTCAATGAGACGGCATAAATCTTATACCAAACCACATCATATGCTGAATCATTTTTTTTCTTAGGTCTTTCTTATAAATGTTGATCTTTCATCATCATAGATTATACTAATTATTATTATGTCACCACTTTATCTTTATAGGATGTCTTTCACTTTGATGCTATCTATCTACAGGGTTTGTTTTTATATTTGACTTTTGATATTTTTTTGCAGAGGTTATGTCACACATTGAATTATCTTATTGATTACTGCTCAGTAAGGGGTATGTATTGTTTAAAAACGTTTTGATCTTATATTTAAGAAGTGAAGTACTTTTAAATTGGTGTATAGTTGAGCTAACTGATGTTTTTTCTTTTCTAGATTGATAATCATTTTTGTTAATCCCTGGTCTTCTCGATCTCACTGTGCAAAGAACAGCAGAGTCTAAGTCAAAAGCACAAACACTCTTGCATTTACTTAGAGACTCTCCTTACCCAAGATCTGAGTTTTAACCTGACACACTAGAGTAAAGCACATAGATTTACATTTCAATAAGATTAATCTCAAATTCAAGTGGAATAGAACCAATTGTTTATTAACAACAATACTTGAGCCTTTTTAAGGGATCGGACATCATTTATCATTATGAATATAAGTTGTTTGTATGGTATGTTTCAAACTTTGAGAATGCTTATTTGGAAAATCATAAAAATGTCGCACATTGCGCCTCGCACGCGCATCGCGCGGGATTACACCTAGTAGAAACAAAAAATTCCTCATTTAGAGCAGTGGATTTGAACCAAAACCCATCTCCATAACCAAAGAACCCATATCTTTACAAAAATATAAAATTTCCATGAACAAATAAAAAAATTGAAAAGAAAAGAGATAAAGTTGGTTCTAGATTTGGACTGAAATTGCCCCCAACCATCGCCATTAAAACTGGATCTGGACTGAAATTGATTTGAAGATGTTTTTTGGGGGTTTATGATTTGGGTTGCATTGTGATTTTAGTTGGTCTTGATAAGGTTAGGTGCTTTTTCAATTTTGTGCAGGAAGTGGGAAGTGGGTTTTGTATTGCAGCCCTATACCTGCTTTAATTGATGGCAGATGGGGGGTGGGTGGGGTGGGGGTGGGGGAAGCAGGAGTGGAGGGTGTGGATTTATTAAAAAAGTGTGAGTTTGTTACCGCTGGCGCGGACCAATTACAACAAGGAATTAAGAGTTAATTGTAATGTCTTATTAGGTTCATTAAAATGTTCATTATTTTGGTTTATTTGTGAATCTCTCTCTCTCCTTATATATATATATATACTAGGGTATACCCGTGCCAATGGCACGGCGATAAATGTGTTCCCGTGATATTTTGTACCCGTGCTGATAGCACAACGATAAATATGCTTCCGTAATATTTTTCACCAGTACTGATGGCACGACGATAAGTTTATTCCCGTGTCGCCAATAGTGCAGATAAAGACACATGTAATAAAATGAAGATAAATGACCAATTTTAAATATCATAAAGTAGTCCATATTCGACGGCGTGACAAAATAATCCATTTTAAAAAATTGTTAAATATAATCAATGCACACATTGTGAGCATTTGTGGCATCTAACTGTGTTTAAAATGTACTATTGTATTAACATTTATACGATCCAAAACAATTCATTATCTTAATAAGTAATAATATATGAAAATGATGCATCCATATGAAGACGACGCATTTATCATGTTACTTAGTAGGAATACCTTGGTGCTTAGTAAAGGAATAAGATTATGTATCGTGTCATTTGATGTCGTGTCTGGTCACCTTTATTTGAATCATGTTTATATTAGAAACAAAAATTTCATGTACAGTCGTAAAAATAATAGTTAATTAAAAAACAGTTTAATTAAAAAAAACTTTGTTATACGAACATGGAAAATAATATCCAATGGGGCAGATGAACTTTAGTTACAGAACATGGAAATTTTGAAATACATAGAAAATGTAAAATTGTAACTTTCTCGTATTTATTCATAGTTGCAAAATATTCAGAATTAATACACATGTTAGACTAAAAATATATTTAGCAACACACATTTAAATTTTGAAAACTATTACTTAAACTCTATAAAAAAAATTGAAACAATTTTAATGAGCATGGACAAAAAGAAGATTTTTTTATACAACCAATCGCTACAGTAAAACGCCCACTTCATATTACTTGTGCTTGTTTGGTAAAAATATTAGATTATGTACTTTTAGGAATTCCAATAATATTGATTATGGATATAGGACAAAAATATTTGATTTTCATTTTTAGTCCCTACTTTCAAATTAAAGGAACACGTGACATGTTATGATTGGTTGACATTTTATGAAAATGGGTTCGCGCCCGCAGCATTATTAAAAAATAGGGACTAAAACTATAAATAAAATGTTTATTGTCCTATTTCCAAAATACATATTACAATAGGTCCTAAATTTACAAAACCCCTAAAAATATTAGAAATTATTGTCCCATTGCTTTCATTTGAGACATGTGCGTGCTATTAAAAAATATAATGTTTATTAAGTTTTGTTCGTATTTGATTAAATAGAAGTATTTCATGTAAAACCACGGGTACGGTGGCACCAATTATACACAATTGTATTAAAACTTGCTTTATTTCATTTGGTTCTTTCATCAAGTGATAGTGTCTTCATCAAGTGTTACTGTAGTAACTTTGTAGACTGTATATTGAATTGCTGTCATGCATAAGTACACATCTTGAAATTTCATATTCACCGTAAAAAAAAAGTCACATTTACCTATAAAAAATGTCATATTTGTAGTGATCAGATCTTGAATGATCTCCTCGAGTCATTCAAGCTTTCATCAAGACGTTTTCACACTTTGGGTATTTAAATCATCATTGCTTTTTCTTTCAATTCTCTGGAGGAGGAAGTTTTTTCACAACCAATTGATATAAAAAAATCACACTTGCATTGGATATGCTCAGGAGCAAAACAATTAAACAAAAGAAAATAATAAATTAACAACATATGCTTATTTATTAAAAATATTTTCAAACTTTCACTATGATTAAAATCCAGTATTACCTTATAAAAAAAACACATGCTTTCAACATATTCCAAAACCCAAATATATCCAAAATCCTTGCTGTGCAATATGTTGAATACATTCAAAAATGTCATTGTGTGTATATCATAATCTACAAACAAACAAAAGAGGCCCAAAATAAAAACTTAGAGAAAAAATAAATACCTATTTAAGGATTGAATCTGCAAAAATTTGAAAGAAAAGTGTGTCATCCTAAATAAAATTCATATATTGAAGGACAAAGACACCAAAATTAAAAATATGAAAATAAAGACACCAAAATTAAAAATATGAAAACGCCGTGTTTGAAACCCTCTTAAACTCAAACTCTCCATTACAACCAATGGCACATGCCCGCCCTAGATCAAGGAATCCCCAAATCTATACAAATTTGGGTTTTGATCAAATAGCCAAATATCAAAGACCCAAATAAATAAGGCCTTGTTTTGAAACCAAAAATACATTTAGAAGTGAGAGTATGAGAAATTAAATCCAAAACTACGGTCGAAAAAAGTGTGGATAACTTAGGATCGCTAAAATGGAACTCTTGACCGCCAAAACTACACTAAAACCCATCTGTGCATTAACCGCTGAAAACCCATCTGGCCTACTTGGGAGCTTTTCTTGATCACTGTACAAAACTACGGTTAGTACTCAAAACATATCTCAACCAAGTATCAAAGACCCAAAAAAATGAGACCCTGTTTTGAAACAAAAATACGGTTAGAAGAGAGAGTAAGAGAAATTAATTCCAAAACTATGATCGAAAAAGTGAAGAGAACTCATGATCGCAAAAATCGAACTCATGACTGCCAAAACTAATCTGAAAACCCATCCGTGCTCTAACCGCTGAAAACCCATTTGGCCGATTTGGGTGATTTTCTTGATCACTCTACAATTTAAGCAGTAAGATCCACGATGGCGAAGATGGGTATACTTTTTCTCTTCTATTCTCCCTATCATCTCAGCCCTAAACCCCCAAACCAATAATGGTTGCGCTCAGATCTAAATACACGGAGAGAGAGGTTTACGGATACATAGAAATTGTTGTGCTTTCTTGCCAAGAGACCCCGATGAGAGAGAGAGGGAATGTAGAAGATGGAAATGTAGAAGACGGATACATAGAAACTGTCTGTGTGTGAGGGAATGTAGAAGATGGAGACCCATATGAGAGAGAGAGGGAGTCATAGCGAGAGAGTTCAACATTACGTCTGATATGGATGGGACAAATTAGTAGAGTCTGATATCTTCTCGAGCCACCCCACACATAGCGTGTGTCAGACTTGGTGGGAGTAATTAAATGCATCCCGTGGTTGTATGATGTGGCAAGACCCCTCCTTATAGGTTTTGTGTACAAAATTGTATGACGTGGCTATATGAGGTGGCAAATATTGTATGATGTGGCAAAAGTCCCTCCTCCTTTATTATATAGATATATATACATATATATATATATTCCACAAAATACATTATTAGAGCATTTTTAATATGAAATTAAGAAAACGGACCATTTAAAACAAATATACACACACTTTAACAATAAAATCATAAATAAATACGAATCACTATTACATTAGGAAATAAATATTTAAGTTTTTTCTTTAAATTTAAAAAATTAATTTCACTTGTCCTTTTACATGCCCTAATTAATAGCGTATATATGTCACTGTTGCAAAGACTTTATCAATCAAAATACCTTGAACCTACAAATACATTAAAACACGTATAGGAGAAGTAAAGGTTATTAATCCAACTTCTTATTGAGGACAAGAGCAAAATGAGGAAAAATATGATCTAAAAATGGGGAAAAATTTAGACTAAACTAACATATAAAAATAAAAGAGATGAATGATGTCAATATATATGAGAACAAACAAAGGATGAGCCTTTACCACATATATTAATCATTTTAATAAATTAATTAATTTAAAATGGTCAAAGATAATATTAAAATCAAAAGTTAACTCTTATCACAAATATAATTTCAACATTACCCTTTTAGAAATTTAATATTAAAACTTCCACAAACTCCTAAAAAATTATAATATAACTATTTTTTAATAAATCACCCAATAGGATAAATTTATTAAATAGTGTTTAATCCATGGATAAATTAGTTTTAGAGTTTAAAATTCAAAATATAAAGCTACACTTAAAGAAAAAACTATCTATAATTCGATTCCAAAAGTGAACATTATATCTCAAATTTTATTCTCGAAAATGATTTATCCTCTCTCAAGGCATCAATTGAATAGTGAAAGTATAACTTTAATTTTCAAAGTAACTGTACTACCATGTCCTAATAATTCAATTAAATTTTGTACAAATTGTAATGGAGTGAGGATAGAGGAGAACTATTAGAAAATTGTGGGTCAAAATTGAAAGAAATAAAAGAATAAGAAAAGGGGGTTGTTCAATTGACATAAGGGGGTCGTTAGAAGTGAGAATCAATGTCTAACTAAGCAGGGTTCAAACGACCTTCGAACGAGAGTTCATTGCATTACAGTCCCAGGTCACGTGACGCCAAACATCGAACAAGGTGGTGATGTCATTCGAACGAGGATCAAGCAGTTCGAACGACGTGCCGCAAAACTATTATAGATCGGATTTCACTTGTGCTATGTCACAATTTTGGCCCTTGATTTTATGAGCTGTCGAGCTAAAATTAGCCCAGATTTGGTGGGTTGGGCTCATTTGGGGTTATTAGAGTTGGAAGAAGAGAGAAAGTGGGAGGGGTGGTCTTCCTCCACCATTTTAGCCTCCTTACTCTCTCCACCACCATAAACCCCCATGATACCACCACCCATTTACATTATAACCCCATATTTATTATATATTCAACCATATTTGGACCGTGTATACCCATTTCTACAATGGATGAGGAGAGATACGAACTTAGGGAGTTATTGTTGGGGGCTTTTAAATATGGAAATGGTATATTTATGGAGTTCAGAGGGAGTTCTTACTTGAAAATATGATGGAGAATGCTTTTGGGAGTGGAGCAACCTTCTGAGGCCACCTAAGAAGGTGGGAGGTTGCCATATTCTTATCCTTTCATGCCTTCCACTGTTGGAGTTCCATTAGAGGTGAAAACATCTATCATTAGTATTTAAGCCTCCATTTGCAATTTTAGTAGTCTGGTGATTAGATTATATAAGTAGGATGCATATGAATAAATGATGGTTTCTAGTAAAATAGTATTAAACATTTCTATGGAATAAAAATATAGATAAAATATTATTTTGTTGGAAATAAAGAATCAATAAATTTACAAAGTCTTGAAATATTAAAAGTTGGTATTTTACAAATATGGTGTATTTTCTAGAAAGATTGGTGTTAAAAATTTTATGAAATAAAATGTTTAAAAATAATGATTTATTTCACTAAACATTGGTGAAATAATGTTTCAAAGTTTCTTGCAAAAATGTAAAGTTTATGAAAATAGACATTTGTGGTGTTTGAAGAAATAAAATGTCTTTTGTGCCTTAAAAGTATATTTTTTCCAGTATGATGAATTTTGAAAAAGAAAAGTATGTTTACCCAATAATATGATTTTAGGATTTAAAATCCATTATCTCATGCATATAAACTTGTAGTATTTTGGCAATAAATGTATAAACAAGTTTAAAGAAGATTTCTGTTGGGTTTAAAAATGGAATAAGAAAAGTAAAAATTATTGTCTTTAAAGTGTGTGAAAACTGGGCTAAAAGTGTGATAAATACAAGTATATACATAGTTGGTGGTAGAGACTTTTGGTTCTGAATGGACGATTTTTTAGAAGGTTTTGAGGTTGAAATGGGGTTTAGTGTGGACTGAGATGAATTTTGATAAATAATTTGCGTTGATGTTGAGGCACTGTTCGATGTTAACTTTGGATTTTGCAAGGAATTTGCCACTGAGGAGTGTTGGGATTAGCTATTATCAAAAGAGGCTTTAATCACTTAACGAAGAACCTGTATCCCCCTCTTTAGCTTTAGAGTCAATTGGAGTTTAACTCATTCAAGGAGGAACCTCCTCTTCATTTGAGTCTTTCGATATTACCACCATCCCAACATCTCCTTCTACTGAGATGGTGAAAAGAAAAATTCTAAACTTGCTGACCAAGTCCCCTCCTCCTACTGCCAAGAAAACTAACCCAGTCAAGAAGAAATCTCAAGCTAGTGAGAAGAGAACTCTGGTTTTGAACACTGAGGATTCTTGAATTGAAGAGCCTTAATATAAGAGGTTGAAGATAGGGTTTCTTAGCCAGCAATATCAGGCCAAAAAGTCTTCTGAGTTAGTCAAAATTGTTGAATTGGACTAGAAGTCTTCTACTAAGCAAGGAAGAACTGAAAATGCTTTTGTTGCTATCAACCCTATCCTGGCTAGGGAGTTGAGAAAAATTGGGACTCGGTCTGCAGATAGGTCAGCTGCAGCCCCCTTGACTAGAGCTCGGTTAATTGAGAGGGTTGCTTTTAATTTGGCCTTGGTAAGTGTAGACACCCCATTATGTTACCCCTTAAACTCTCCTTAGGTCCTTAGCACCTCCCTTCATCACTACAAATCCAGGTCATACCTCGAGTACTGACCTAGAAGCCATCGGGCACTCCCAGGCTCCGTTTGACCAAAAGTTAAAATCTTCAGCTCGATCGAGACTGAATGAATATTCGAAGGGAGCTGAAAACCCTTTCCAACAGTTCATCCCGTGTACGATTTTAACTTACGGTGCGGACAAAAGACCCGTTTTCCCCAAAAACTCGATCAGGAGGCCACCGAACGCTCTTGATCAATGTAAAGATTATCGCGTAAATCCTATTTTCTAATATTATTTTTACATTCCTACGGATGACTCGCTTTACCTCTTCTATGGTACAAGTCGATGACTCCTATCTCCATTATATATACACATGCACACGTATCATGGGGAAAATAAAGGAAAATAGCAAAAAACCCATGAGAGACCGTAAGGGCGGAATAGGTCACCTTCCTATTTCGTAACTTGGCCTACGAACCCTTTTCGAATCATTTTGGTTTCGTATGTATCAGTATGTCTTTGGATGTTGTCCTTCGAGATGGCTCCCTTTCTTTTGTCTGTTTTGAGTAAAATAGACTGGCGACTCTATCTCTCTACATTTTCACCTCATCAATGACGTCGGCCGATGCGCTCCCGAGAGGGACGCGCGGGACCTAGGATCCTCATTCTGCCCGCCATCCGCGAGGATCGGGGATGGCCACAGTAAGTTCTTAACCTTTATGTTGGTTTGTACTAACTTTAAATGCTTTTCTTCTAATGACACTTTCATTTTCTTGCAGTTATTGGTCGACTTCAATCAGATAATGGATAAGGATGACCAAATAAGATCTTCTTCCTCTGCCGATGTTGAGGAAGCTCTTGAGGGTTTGCAAAAAACCTTAAAAGCCTCCAATGAAGCGCTGGAGAGAGAAAAATAAGCCTGGAAAGATAATATCAAGACTGTCGAGGACCAAGCGATAAAAATAGAGGAAGCATGAAAAGATACTATTAATGAGCTGACTCAGGCCAAGTTGACAATTGCTGAAGCTGAGCACCGGACAAAGGCTGCTGAAGACAAGGTAGTTGTCTTAACTGCTAATAACTCTGTCGTACTGGTCAGGGGAAAGAAGGATAAGGAGGAAGCTACAAACAATAGATAGGAGAAAGCCTTTACTATTGCAGCCATCCAAATAGAATATGCCACGAAGCAGTCCTTTAAGGAAGGTTGGTCTGATGCATGTAACAACCCAGATTTTTTAAAATGGGTATTTTTTAAACTAATTTTTGAAAATTTGAGAAAAATAAAATTTTTGATTAATTATTTTTAATAATTAAATATGTTGTTTTTTGTATTCAAAATTCGGAAAGCTAGATTAGAAAACTCGTGATATGAGTATATATAAGTCATGAGGCATTTAGAAGAGTCATCAAAACCTAAAACTCTCTACGAGTCCTCAAATCATAAAGCTCTCTCTCTCTCTCTCTCTCTCTCTCTCTCTCTCTCTCTCTCTCTATATATATATATATATATATATATATATATATATATATATATATATATATATATATATATATATATATATATATATATATATATATATTTGACCGTTCGATCGAGCTAAAATTTGTTGTGCTGTTTCCTCTCGTCTTAGCTACTATGCCCAAATTTCAGTCAATTCCAACGGTCTGATCACTCGGAATGTTTTTTTTAGTGTTTGTATCTGATTAGAACTGTTTTCTTAATCAAATTCTTAATCCTTTATATATCACAATAAATTTGTGGCTTGACTTTTAAATCACTTTTTCATCAACTTTTCAACCAGAAGACCCCTCCAAATTTATTCCCTTTCATCTACAAACTTTAGCCCCAAACTTAATCAAGTGTTTGACTCAATATTTGAAGGCTTAATTGGTGTTTTCTCAAGATTGTTCAAGAACGATTATCTACTAATTTTTCGAGAGGAATCCAACTCTCACCTCAGATCTTCTTCATCTAAATCACAACTACAAATACTCTATTCATTTCCTTTAGTATTATGCATTTTAAGTGTCGCCTAAACCCTTAATTTCATGTTTTTCTTAAAAGGAATTATCAACTTAATTACAGAAAGTGGACACTAAATTTTGGGATTATTTTTATGAAACTTTTAAATATGAATAAATCTTTGAAACCCTTGGGTGCGTAGGTGAGATTATTGAGTTTTTATGGTTTTGGGTATAGGTTCTCATGTAGAATTTTTATGGGATTATTTTATGGTTAATGGGATGCGTTCAAACTTATAAAAAATATTAGATGATTTATAAAAGAGAACAATTATGTCATATTGAAGATTATTTCATGTTAATTAAATTAACATTATTCAATGGAATTAATTGTGTTGAAATCAACGACGGTGTTATTAATTATTTTAAATTAAATTGGGACCTTTATGATTAAATTGCTATGTTATGCATATTAAATTGTGTTTTGTGACTTTTTTGTCACTTTTTCCATCGTGGGGACGAGGGGCTTGTGGGTAGTATATTTCTTACCTCTATCAGGGAATTCTTACTAGGTATGGGACTAGTGGGTAGGCCTTGGTTATAATTTATGCTTGCTAGATATGGGACTAGTTAGTGTAGATTCGTGCTGATTTTATATTCCAGGGTGGGGCAGATTTTTATGCTTTATCGTCATTTCGCTAGCCTATGCGTGAGACGAGGACGTGTTAAGTGTAGGTAATTCATCCTATATGTAGGATAGGACGTTTATACACATGGGGACCCTTAGGTTTGGGACTCAGGGATATTTTTTAGGATCTCACATCGAAAAAGGGTGGGGTAATTTGTTATATGATAAATTGAGAAAATGAGAATTAATGCCTAAGATAAAAACGGGTATTAAAATTTGGGTGACATAATGCATGAGGATCGATAGTTTAAACGGGTCAGCTTGCGATTATGTTGTGTCATGTGTGGAACCTTGTCATATTGTGGGATCGACAGTTTAAACGGATCAACTGGCTATTCACGAGGGGAAGTGTAACACTTTGGTGGGAAACCACCCGTGGCGGGACCGCTATAATTATAAGAATAATAAATTGAGGAGAATGATAATTTGGGTTAATTAAATTAAATTAACAACATGGGACTTGGATATTTAAAACTATATTGGTATGCATTTTGAACAAGAATTATTGTGGGTAGATAGTGATTTATTATTATTGTGTCTAATCATATCTCGTTTAGTTAATAGATTCTATTATGATATTTATATCGTATAATGCTACTATCTAGATTCAAGGATCCTATATGAGGAGAGAAGTGTGTATTCATGGTTGGGGCTATGACCTCGTGCCTTGACTAACTTTTTCAAGATTAAGTTTGGGAGTATCTGCATAGAGTTCTTGGGAGATTTTCTTAGAGTTCAGCTGGAGCTATTCATCTTCATGTAGTAGTTAGTAATTTAGTTTTCCATTCCTTCGTGTTTACTTTGAGACTCAATTATGGTTTTGTTGGGTCATTTGGTTCCAAAGTTGTTATGATTTTTATTGAGATATTTCATTCTGGATTCGATTGGATTTTATTCAGTTTTATATTATTGGAGTTTGGTTTATTATTGGAGTTTAGCATAGTGATGGATCTTTTATCGCATAGTTGGTTATTGTCATTTGGGATTGATTAAATTATTTATATTATGGATTGATTTTTATATGTCTCATATCAATCACATGCTAATAATGCTATTTTATTTACTTGCACCTGGCTTACTTTTGTTGGCGGTCAATGCTAGAATTTAGCGGGGTGTAACAGTTTGAGGCCTTGGAGGAGGTTGGTACTCAGACGGAATCTAAACTTTTTGAGAGACATGACCCAAGAACTTCTCTCAATCTAGATAAAGACTTTGAAGATGATGAGGAGTGTTATGGGGAGTCATCTATGGTGCCTACTGAGAATGCAGATCAACCTGCTACCTACCAATACAAGACCAAGGAGTAGGAGAAGGTTCAACTCCTTTAAGTTAGTTTATTTTTGCCTCTTCCTTTATGTATTTTTCATTTATTCTTCTTATTTATTCTATTGTACTAAGCTCTGTAATCATGGAATGATCAATAAAAATACATTTTTTGCTCAATTGTTTCCCACTTCAAGTGATGTGGATTTCTTGTTGGTTCTTGCTTTCAGTAATATGTATGTTGTTGTTTTTTATCGACCCCGTAAACTTATACTTATAAATTTCCAATTTTATGCCATCAAGAAAGCTATAGTTTATGTTGAATCCGACCTACTCTGGCACTATAAAATCTTTTTGAGGCTGACCATGTCCCATTGAGGAAGATCTAGTGGGTTGCTTGGCCTAGATGCCTCCAACCATGTGAAGGAGTATTATATCCATCTTCATAGTCATTTGAACAGAGCAGTAGCGAACAATGCTAGTTATTACGAAATGATTGATCAGATGTAGGAAGACAATAAACTCTCTAAGGCACTGCTTCATTCTAATTATGAGGCTAAGTATAAGGACTTGAGTGAAGGCTGGGGCATTTAATAGAAGTTACAGGATATTACTTCTGAAATGAACAAGAAGGAATTATCTTTGAACTAAGAACTAGAGAGTGCCCGATCAATTGCTGCCTTATTGGAGAAGAAAAATAATGCTTTGAGGAATGAGCTTGATAGTTTAAAGAAATTAACCACCACTGGTCTAGATAAGGAGGTATCTTTTCTAAAGACTAAAAATTCTAGGCTATTGGAAGAGTTAGAGGCCTTTCAGAAGAAGAAAACTAAGATAGACCAATCTTCTAGGAAAAGTGTAGTTGCTCGTTCAACCATTGATGAAAAGATAACTAAGAAGGACAGGGCCATCAGAAAGCTTCAAGATAGTGTGGACTGACTTACTTTCTATTTCTGTAAGAAACTTAAAGAGTTTTGGATGGATGGGTATGATGAGGCCATGACTTACTTTAACAAGTATATAGAGCAGGCCAGGAATAAGGGATAAAATGGTGTTTGATGAACCTGCCTCCTCTGATGAAGATACCTAAGGGTAATGAATTATGGTATTGGCATGACCTAGGAATATTGAAGCATCCTGATCTTCCTTTATCTATTGACGTTAATTGCATTCCTCCTGATCCCATTCCTCGGAGCTTGATCAGAAAATACATTAGGGATTTTTCCTTGAAGGAAAAGTGGAGTATGTTTGTCCCCAGCATCTACTTGACTAGCCGAGCAGTAGCAGGAGAAGTAATAGGAGATATTTTAGATTTATCAATCATCTGAGCACTCTTGATGAACCTCATATTGGGATGAGCAAGGATGGTGGAAAATGCCTAATAGAATAGACTTGTATTCTGTGCTTTGTTGATCTTCACTTTGTAATACATATTCATAGGATTGAAACGAAGTTATTTGAGATACTTTTTCTTATTTATTTAAGCTTGTTGTTACTATTAATTATATTACCGACTAGATAATCTATATAATGACAAGTTAATTGGCTTATTGACTAAATGGCCAGCTCAAATGTTAAATGCTTGATTCATGATTGAATTTGATTGTAATGCCTTAGATTCTACTAATGAAGTTCTTAGATAAAGCTCTAAATAGTTTTGTTGAACTAAGTTGTAGCATTAGTTATCAGTGGCGACCAAGTGTATTAGGAATATATAGCTATCCATGTCCTTTAACATAGTCTGGTAAAACCTCTTGTGTTTTACTTTGGGTCTTACATGAGGTTTTACTAACTTAATGTTTTTGATTTGTCGAAGACGAAATCATACATGAAGTTTTTAAAGAGAAACTTTTGAGAGGTTTAAAAAGTTTGAAAATGACTTTTCTGAAGTCTTCCTCTTCGCGAGGATCCAAAGTGTCAATATGGAATGTAGTTGTACCCCTATGTATCTCATGTTGGTCGATTGGGGTATAGTAATATTCTATAGCTTCCATTTGGTTACCATTCACTACGCCGACTCCATAATTGGTAGGAAACTTCATGCACTGATGCACAACAGATGGTATTACCTCTAGTTATTTCATCCTAACTCTGCCAAAGATTATGTTGTAAGCAGAAGGTACATTTGTGTCTAGTACAAAAAAGTGAATTCTTTCCTTTATTCTCACTGGCAAAGTGTCCACCAACACATCTAACTTGATTGCTCCCAAGGGATATACCTTTTATCCCGAGAACCCTATGAGAGGCCAATTATACGATTCTAGCTTACTACCTCGTAGCCCTAGGCTTAGGAAATAGTTATAGAACATAACATTCGCCAAACTCCCATTGTCGACCAAAACTCTTACCACTCTACCATGGTGAACTCTGCAGGTTATGACTAACGGATCCTCATGAGGATATAACACCCCACTCAGATCACTTTTGGATAAGGGAATCACTAATCTATCTTTGTTGACTTTCTTAGTCCGACCATCACTGCTTTTGGACATGCCAATCTGCCTAAGAGTAGGACACACTTTAGCCCAATTTAGGTAGACTTTCATTTTGACAAGTCCATCTCCTCCACCAGTGTCTCCCCTACAATGAATTAACAATCAAGGATATCATCCCTATATCCATTTATGGTTTATCGATCTTTTTTGGTATGTCAGGATCATCCTCACATTCATTGTTGAGCACCATTTTGGTGCCATCTTTTCCTCGATCGAGTGACTCAGATCTTCTCCTGTCATTTTAGCTTCCATTTTGATCAACAAATTTAGCCAATTTTCCTTATCCAATAAGATTTTCAACTTCATTCTTGAGGGCGATGCAACTATCAGTAGTGTGTCCATGATCTCTATGAAAATCGAAGTATTTGGATTTGTCCCTCATATTAGGAGGTGATATCAATTTCCCAGGCCAGTTCAAATATTAGTTTCCTTTGATTTCCTCCATGATGTGCTGGACACTTTTAGTGGGTGGAGTATACTTGTCATACTTCTTGATCTTGTCAATCTTCTTGTCTTTTTTTATCTTTCTTAAAAGAATTATTCTTTTGTCCTTTAACTTTTTTCTCTGCCACTTTTTTTACTGCCATAGCTTCCTCGACATTCAAAATCTTTCCAGCCTTACCCATTAGCTCTGTCATAGTTTTGGGAGGATCTTTCGCTGGACCATAGTAAGGATCCTTGTCCAGTAATCCACTTATCAAGTCCTCAATGACTGTCTTTTCTTAATAAGCTATTACTTTTAGTTTTTCATTATTGAAGATGGTGATATAGTCCTAGGTAATCTCTACAAGTTTTTAGCATACGATCAAGAGATGAGTAACACTCCTGATCAGCTTAGCCCCAAAGCAAATTTTATCAATGAATAATTTATTTAATTGATAGAAGCTAGAAATTTTACCTATGGGAAGATTGTTGTACCATATTTGACCTGGACCACTGATAAAACTGGAGAAAACCATGCACCTCATCTCGTCGGGGACAGAATAAATATCTGTAGCAGCTTGATACTATTTAATGTGGAGGACTAGATTCGTTTTCCCATCATATTTAGGAGTGACAACTGGTGTTTTGAATTTAGAAGGTATAGGGTAGTCCACAATAGCTTGGACAAAGGGTGAGCTTTTAACAAAACTTTTTTGCAAAGGATTTTTTATTTTGGCCATTTCCCCCTAGTCGATCTTCCTATCGTTGCATGGATTCCTTCTAGGAATGTTCCTTGGGTGTGGATTATTAGAAGTAGATTTTGTGACTTTGTTATGAATATGTGCTAAACTCTCTTCCTGAGTAGTATGGTCGGAATGTACAGAGCCCCTTATGCTAGCTCTAGATCTCACTGATGTATCTTTATGCTCACGGTAACATTCTTGCTCCATGGGATGACCTGTGGATACTCGGGGACCCAAATAGTCAAAATCACATTCCCTACTTAGTCTCCCCAACATGCTTGGCCTCTCCTTAGAAAAAGATCTACCGTCATAGTAATTCGTTGGTCGGAATGAAGATGTTATGCTAAGATGGTATGACCTATCATGAAAAGATTATGAGTGGTAACTCCTTTCATTCCTAGATGGTCGAGGGGGCATATCTCTCCTAGAGTTGGACGATTTGTCCTCCATCATACGAGGCAATTATCTGACTGACATGGCTTGTTATTATTTAGCCAAGTTGGGTAAAATTCTCTAGAGGTCTGTCTTACTACGGGGAGCAGACATATCTAGGTTGTTGACTGGAGCTTCCATGCTTCTTTCCGTAACGGTAGTTATTATTTAAGACAAAGAATGAACAAAGAAATGTAAGCGGTAAAGAACTAAGACAACCAGTCGTTCCCATAGATAGCGATAATTTGTTGATGTCTAAAAATGGAGTGGGTCTAATTTTATAATCACAGATAAATAATATGATAAATCTAAACAAACTCAGAAGAGGCAAAGATTTTTAAGGTGGTTCAGTTGTTAAGAGCCTACGTCCACTATTAATATTATTATTGACGTTTACAAGAGCTCATTATGGTGTGCTTAAGAGTTTTTTCTTCATCCCCTTGAGCTAAGGGATATTATATATTAATAGGGGTGTGGAACCCTAGACACGGAATACCTTTATATCTTCAAGTGTTTACATGTGTGTACAATAAATAAGACTCTTAACATTCGGTGCGTGTCTCCCTTCCATCCGAGTACCTTTTATTATTCATGATTATTTATATTCTACCAATTGGTTGGCATTCTAGCCGACTAGGTACCTCTGATGCTGATCAAGATATCTGGATAGCCACCTAGGATGATAGGTGTTTATTGTTCAATGGTCCATGCAGGAGAATAATTTTTACATACAATACCATTATCTTAGAGTTGGAAGTATATATGGAGCCATCAATATCCTTCTATTATTTGCATTTTTATATGGAAAGTTATGCAGAAAATTGTTCCGACATATGTGGAAATTTGAAACACTGGCATTAGATTAGCATCTAAATGCATAAATTATTTATCTGATATTGAAGCCACTGGACATTTTCTTAGTATATGCATTATAGGTAAGGAGGTTTGGAATTTCTTTGGTAGTGGACTTGGTATCTCTATGAAGTTTGAGAATTATAAAACCCTCATTATGTCTTGGTGGTTGTCCATACCGCCAAGGAATCATCAAGCATTCATTATTTCTAATCTTTAAAAATCGATCATGTGGGAGCTTTGGAAGGCTAGAAATATTAAACATTTTGAAAATGTTACTGTGAAATTAGTAATTACTATCAACAATGTTATTATGGCTTTATCTGATATGGTCTCCATTCATGTGTTTAAAGACAGGTGCAAGGATGAGGGTGAGTATGATATCTCTTGGTTTAAGATGAAAATTAGACCTCTTGAGTTAAAATCATGAAATGTGTGTGGTCTAAACCTCCTAAAGGATATTTAAAAATAAACATAGATGGTACCTCTCAAGGCAATCCAGGCCCTAGTGGTATTAGTGGAGTGATCAGAGATTTCAAAGGTATTTTTATAGCTGACGTTAGCATAGCTTTGGAAGTTAACACCTCTATCTATACTGAGGCTCAAGTTATTCTTGAGGGACTCAATTTCTATAGGAACCTTAATATTGAAAATGTCTTGGTTGAATCAGACTTTAAAGTGATGGTTGATTTCATTTTGAAAAAAGGTAAACCTCTTTTGGTAATTCAGGAACAGGTAGGGAAGATTTTGAATCATCATCCTTTCAAGATTACTCATATTTGGAGAGAATTTAACATTGTTGCAGACGTATCAAAGGCTTGTTGTATCACAAATCTCAAAGCTCTATGGATCTTTTTCCTCTCTTCCAAGTCTGATTAAAAGATTTCTTCAACTAGATAGAATAGGGATTCCTTAAATTAGAAAAAAAAATTATAATGGGATTATCTATAAAATCCCAAATTTATTGCTTTCATTATCTCTTTGTAAAGGGGATATTTATAAATCCACTCCTTTTAGCTTTCAAACTAGGGCATTGGGCTCAATCTCTAGTTTTAATTTATTAGAGTTATTATCTAGCTAGGCTTGGTTTTCAATAAAATTTATGCAGGTACTATCCCTCTACAATATAAAAAAAACACCCACCTATATATATACAGACACGAATATACTAACACTTTCACAGTATATTATAATCACATAAAATAATAAAACATAATGAGTAAAAAAACATAATAAAAGAAAAATATAAATAAATATAAATAAAAATGACCTAAAAAATTATAAAATAATATATAATAAAAGCAATAATGATAATACTATACATACACTGGGAAAAATATTGGAATGTGAATTGGGATGGTCTAGGCTTGGGTATTTGGTAATGAGATTGGGATTTGGCATGTTTGACTGCATCGTTATCACATTTGCCTTGATATAACACGTTTGAAACTGCAAATACAAATTGACCTACAAGATAAACAAATACGCGCATGAGATCAATTTTACTGAGAACTCGCAATTAAAAGGCGTCTAATTTGGAGTATAATTGTAACAATTTTAGGTCCTTATTATGTCCCAACGTGTCCTTTTATGTGTCCCAATGTACAATGGAGGAGGTATTTTGTAAGGGGTGTAACACCCCTATTTTTGGGAATATTTAAATTACAAGTGTCACGGTAATTTAATTAAATTGAAAAATAAAGTGAAGTGAATAAAGATTAATTAGAGAGACATCGATTAATATTTATGTGTTATTATATTTTCTTGTGTGATATTAAATGAAATTATATTATTTTATATTACGCCGTAGGTGGGTAAAAGTGACAGGTTGACATATATTATTCAGGACGCGCATATAAGTTTATTGCAAGAAATAAGATAGTAAAATAATTACACGTAACTCAGATGGTGATTTCGAATGCATGGATGATCCAGAATGGGTTGTTATTCTCATAATTAGATTGTCGAGGATTATAAGTGGGTTTCGGGGACATTCTTAGCTATACGAGACCCGTGCGGGGGTACTTAGGTCATTTTAATATTATAACTTAACCTAAAAACGAGATTGTCAGTATATCAAGGGGTTTTAGATGAGTGAGGGAGCAATTGATCACTCTAAATCACCTAAGGTTGAGAAAAGAGATAAAGGTGAGGAAAATCAAAGGGGAGATCAAGAAAGGCAAGAGTTCGGAGGAATGTGTAAGGATTTCTAGGCTAGAATCATCACACAATAAAGGATTCAGACTCTTCTCAAATTTTAAGGAAATAAAATTTAACTTGCTTTGATATTATACGTTGTGTTTATAGTTCATATAATGATTGGTGAAAAATTAATATAAACTTTTGGGTTGGATTTACCTGTTAAAATAGGTTTTTAAGAAAGATTTCATGAAAATTAATTTGAAAAACATATTATATGAAATCTGAAATGAATCCTACATAGAGCTTGGAATTTTGATTTAAAAATATAAATTGGAATCATGATGGGAATATATGTGATCCTAATTGATAAATATGGAAAAATAGTGATTTGATGTTAGATTTAAGATGCGAATTACTTATGGGAAATTTATGTTGGATCAAATGTGTAGATATTTATTGGATCAATTGATATGTCAAAACATGTATATTGATAGTCAGTAATGTTAGGGATAATTCTAAGTCTAAGAGGAGCAAATAGAGGGGCAAAAAATGAAAATCAAAAGAGGCAAAAATGAGAGGAATGAGAAGAGTCACTTCGGAGAGTTTCAGAATTTATTTTTGAGTGCATTGGGACGATATTTGAGAAAAAGTCAAAACATATAACTGACTCAATTTTTCGTGTAGAATCCGAATCTGAAATCATATTAGTAATTTCAATAATGTTTCGCTCTGATTTTCACACATTTTTAAAAATAGACCTACAATTGTGGATTTTGACTGTGTTCGGCTGCCTTGTCTTGGCCAATTTGTTTGTTTTTAATGGATTTTGGTGATCGGGTTGATTCCAGAATGGTGTAGGATGTCCGTAAGAGAGTTTAGGATATCTAAAAGAGTACTTAAGATATGATAAATTACCTTTAAATGGTTGGGATAAATCCGAGGTGGAATTTAGTGTTTTTAGAATGCTTAACACTGAGCAAAAATAAATATTACATCTGTGATAAAAAATTCGAATAAACTTGGATAAGGGCTGGTTCGAAATGGCTAACTGCCTAGGAGTATTATTATATGGGAGAATGAATTAAATAATATATTATCTATATATTCGGGAGTCTGAATTAAACTCGAGAATGATAGGCTAGTGCTACGAGTGACATGCACCGTTAGCCAATTTTATTATATATATATAAATATATACGGGTATAAAGACAATATATATGTGTGTGTGTGTGTGTGTGTGTGTGTGTGTGTGTGTTAAACGTACCACTCTAGTGGATATGCAATTTGTGGAGGTTCCGTGTCGTGGACGATCTCTCTTGGCGAATCCCACCAAAAATATATTATCGGTCCCTAGGTTCATCTGTGCATGCCCACCCTATCTGAGGTTGGATTTTAAGTAAAGTAATGTGGTATGGTTATGACCCACTGACTTAAGACTATGACTGCCTCCAATTATGTGCATAATTTGGGTGTGGTGGTATGATTCCGACCTGGTGGCCCCCGATGATGTGTGTATGCCCTGGACCCTGATAGCATACTAAAGATTCGCATCAAGGGAGTTATTACTCTAAGGGATTGCGGTTATACATATATATTCAGTTATATACATTTATTTATACTTGTTTTGATATGAAAATCCATATATTATTGTGAAGAAAATATGTATACGGGTATAAGACATTGAAGTGTGAATATTGAATTAATAACTAGTGAAAGTTATTTGAAATTAATTGATTTAATTATAATTGAAAATTATAACTATTAGGCGGGTGTGAAAACTAATTATATAAAATACATGTGATACATGGTAGAATATAGGACTAAGATTAGTGTTGAGGTACTAGTTAGTATGGGTAGCAAAACTAGGGTGTTTAAAATACATGCATTAGGTGTGCACTATATATGAGGGGTGAGGGGTATCTTATGGGAGTGCGACACCAATTTAAATATGAAAGATTGCAAAATATATTTATTAATGTATTTCAAACACTTGAAAAATATTTTCAAAAGGTCTTGGGCTTTTCTCCGCTTCAAAACATTTTCAAAACTTTTAGGTGTTCAGCCAAAGAGACGCCTGGCTTAACCATCCTTTTTGTTAGACAATGATACACAGTTGCAGAAGCCTGCAGGAATTGATTAGACACTTCTATCCTTGAGATCTATATACGAGGTACTTCAGAGTTATTTTGGACATGTTGCCCAGATAGTTTGTATTTATTTTATTCAGATGCTTTCCTTTCAGTTACTTGAATTATTGTATTGTGACTTTTATCGAATGTTATCGGTTAATTTATTTAAGTTATTGATCATGATTTTCAATAATTACATGGTTGATTATGTGAATGGAAATTTTGTGTAAGTAAGTTAATATGTTTTAAAATTTGACAGCAGGCAAAATAGGTTATTAGTAATTAAAATATTTTCGATAGTGATGCTAAGAATAAACTAGAAGGGATTCTTGTTTTATTTTCTTAGAGTTCTGATCACTCGTTATTGAAATAGGCGGGGTGTCATAGATGGTATCAGAGCATTAGGTTTTAGTTTCCTTAGGATCTGTGAAAACTTACTACATTTTCCGCGTTGCTTTTCTTTGACGTAGAGACTTATACTTAGGACTATCGACTCCTATTATGATTTACGATCTCCTTCTATTATGATAATTAGTGAGGGCCATTAGATTGATCATAAGAGGAGAGGCTTAATTGGAGCCTCAAACTATTAGGGGGTGGTGACCATAGTAGAGGTCAACATTATTATTTCTTAGGCAGTTAATGTTGTGATGATCGCTAAGGTGCATTAGTTTTCTAAACACCACCACAGCAGACAGTGGCTGCAATTCAAACTCATCCAGTGCAGCCAGTATGGTAGAGAGCTAGAGGGTCCTTTCAGAAGTGTCATCTATCGATTTTTTAGTAAATATGGGCGTGGTATTAGATAGACAATGGTAGGAGAACATTCAAAGTCATTTACATATGGTGGAGTTCAATGACACTCAGAAACAAATTTTTCCAACTTTTAAACTCGTGGGAGAAATGCTATATTAGTGGGAGTTAGTCACCATGTCTGAAGAGAACTACACCTTGACAATTCCAGCTACTGTTCAGACAGAGATATGGATGAGATTTTTAGACTTATCACAGGAGAGTCGTATAGTGGCCAAGTATGAGGAAGAATTTACTTATTTAGTAAACATCATACTGGCGTGGTGGATACGAGGGAGAAAAGAGTCCTTAGTGTTATGACGGACTCACGAGTATAAGTCACCAGCACTTATAGGGAAATTTGGCTTGGATGACTTATGATGATGTCATTAATATCGTACTTTTACAAGTTCAATATCAATGCTTCCATGAGAAAAGAGCCAAAATAATTGGAGTGTCTAACCGACATACTAAGATTGGACATTTTTGTATTAGTGGGACGCCATATAGGGGTCAGTGGAGGGACCCATTTAAGAAATTCAAATCAAGAGAATTTCGACCCTGCGAATGTTGATTCCTGGAAGGCCATAAGGGATAGAACTGTATTCCACAAGGCCAGCAGTGCCAAGGCAAAAACTGGAGTAGTCATTAGGGTTGAGGCTATATAGGGGTGTGTTTATTTATGGGGAGAAGGACCAAATATGTCGACCTTGTTTGTAACGAGTTAGGGGATAGGAGCAGGGTGACCAACATGGGCGACTATTAGAGAAGTTTTGGCTCAATTTAGACATGATTACTATGTCCAGGAACCATTTGAATAGACATTTCTATCGGAAATTAATAGTATGAGTTTTATCCATGGTGAATAGGGTAAGTTTTATGTGATACAACTGCATCACAATATTTTGTTAGCACTAGATTCCCAGTTGATATGGGTTTAGTGGATGTATCCTTACTATTACTATTGTGTGTGTATAATTACTATTAGGTGGAGGGGCTCTCTTTGGTTCCATTTATAGGGGAGCGAGTGTGGACACTAAGAGGATAAGTTTTTGCAAATTTGCTCATTTTAGAGAGATGTGATATGCGAGTATGATCTAGGGGTACAAACTGGTTAGCAATGGTTTGAGGAATGGTGGACTATTACAGTAAGGCTATCATGTTCACTATTCTAGGGCATGATGTGTTATTTTTATGATGTCTCACCTGAAACAGGGTCGAGCCCGTGTATAGATATTATAATGTAGAGGAGACTTTCGAGAGTATAGTTGTCTCGTTATATTGATCCTGGTGCGTAAGGACTTTACCGATGTAATTCGAGGGACATTGGGTTTACCGTCAAGTGGAGGAAGTTATCTCGTTATTACTTTAGCACTAGGGACTTAGTGATATTGAGAGCGTAGTATTGTATGACTCCTTTAGAGATGCGAGAGTTGAGGATTAGACTTATACGCCTGGGGGCAAGATATTGAGTGTCCCGATTATGTGCTTTAGGGCAAAGGATCTCGATGATTGACGATGCTAAGTGATGGTGCATCGGGGAAGCTTTTTTTTTGGAGGCCATTGGAGGGATATTCCACGCATTAACCTTAATAAATGTTAAAATTTAGGAGATATTATTGGATCGTTCAATGTTTTTAGCTTCTTCTTCATGTCATTGGCAAACAACTGCATCTCTTCAAAGAAAGGGATATGAGACTCATCCTCTACATGAGAGGCAAAAATTGAATTAGCTGCTTGATGCCTTTCAAAGTCAGGAATTTCAGTCCCCCTTGGAGATAAGGATACCTGATCAACAACCATGATTTCTTCATTATTTAGATCTTTATTAATAAACTTGGAGATATGTTCTTGAATCTTCTTGCATAACTTATTCATGTTGTAAGTATTTCCCTCTTCAATATCTTGCGATTCAACACCTCTATTATTCTCCATATTTTTTCCTTCTTGCTTTTCAGACTGCTGAATATTAACTTCTTCATTAGCTTCCATAATTTGCAAGGATTCTTCTACGGTCTGATGTTGATGAACTTCTATAATTGAATTTTCTTTGCAACCTGGGGGTTCTTTATTAGCTTTAGGGCCTTCAATCATCTTCTTTCCATTTCTGGTTTGAATGGCTTTTGGAACATACTGCCTGGTTTTCTTTGCATTACCTCCATTTCTTGATTCTATGGACATACATGTCTCTTCATCATGTCCTTTCTTGGCATAATTTTTGCAACATTTAGGTTTATTTTCTACTACGACCTCCTACCAGAAACCACTATCACCACATCCAATCTATAACCTCATGGAAATAGTTTTTGTAAGGTCTAGCTCAACACAGACGCGAGCAGTTTTAGGTCTATTAATTTCCACCGTAGAAGCATCAAGTTTGAGGGTATGGCGAATAAGTTGAGTTATGGAATATAGTGCTAATTTAGAGAAAAAATGAATGGGAAGTTGGGGAAAGGAGATCCATATTGGATCAAGACTGTTCTCAATATCAGGTGTGAAATTCGGGGTCCGCTTGAAGATTATCATTGGAAATTTTCCAATATACCATGATTCCTTCAACCACATTCTAGAAAAATCTTCTTCAAAATTCAACCTAATCAGGACATGTTTCTGGTCCAATAAACCTACATTAAATACAGTTTTAGGAGAGAAGGTTTGGAAGATTTGCTTGATATACTCCATAGATGGTTTGTAGCATGAGAACTTTCCAATCAAAGAGTATTGAAAAGGTTTAGCAAGGGTTAGAATGTCGTCATGAGAGAACAAGACACCTGGTTCTCCTTTAAAAGTTGTTGGTGTCTTGAGATTAAGATCATGGGAACAAGAAGAAAATGCAACAACTGATGCAAAAGGATCAGTGGTTTTGGATTGCCTTGAGACATGAGGGGGTTTGAGTTCATACAAACCCTAATTAGGGTTTACGTGAGATAGATAGATAGATAGATAGATAGATAGATAGATAGATAGATAGAGAGAGAGAGAGAGAGAGAGAGAGAGAGAGAGAGAGAGAGAGAGTTGCAAGAATTTTAATATCATACTCACAGATGTGTGTGAATATATTTTGTGTATGATTATTTATATATATATATACACACACACCCCACACACTAGGGTGTACCCGTTCCGATGGAACGGTGATAAATTTTCTCCTGAGTATTTGTTGTTATAACATACTCATAGCTATAAAATGTGCTATTTTTTCTTTGAAAAAGCTCTGCAATGCCATGTATGGTTTTATTCAATTGACATCTTTGTAACACTACACATTAACATGTTAATGTCACTTTGAAAGACTTAAAAATTCAATTAAAATTTCACCTTATTTAATAACGGAGTTGCACACACGTTTTATAACACTATATAATTAATCTACCTAAAAGAGTTTCACCCATGTATGTCACTTATATCACTAAATCACGTTTCAATTTAGACTACTTAAATCACTAAAGTCATGTTTCACTTTTATCACTAAAGTCACTTGTACTTCATCTCGATTGTGCCCGGTTGTAAAAGACATGATAACTCAACTATGTGTCTAGAAAATTTCACATAACCTATAGAGTAAATCATTTTTATATATTCTATAAATAATTAATTAATTTTGTTTTAATAAATTATTTTTTTAATTCAATTTTTTTTTCAATTCCACATTATATGGTCATTTGAATAAACCAATTTGGTTAATCTATTTATTCACCTATTTTATTAGAACTTTTAAATTGACCATAAGGCACACGTACAAACCTTATAGTGTACTTTTGTGATTTTAAACAAATAAAAAAATATTTAGAACAATATTAATTAGTTAAGTTTATAACTAATTAACTTGTGATTTATTATCAATTTTGGCTTACCAAACCTTAAGGTCACTTATTGGATGAAGTGGTATTTTTATTTGAAAATTACTTTTTACCTAAATAATTTGCATTAGATACACGAAGACCTGCCCACTTTTGATTTTGTACAGACATGTCTAAAGAGTAAAGCTAGGGCGACACAGTGAATTGACACAGAGAAATTGACACAGTGAGGTGTCAAAATGCCATTGGATAAAAAAATGAATTTTAACCTTATTTACTTCATTCTTCCTTTGTGATAAAAAAGTATTTTTATAAAAAAAATAATTATACAGTATTTTTGAAAGGACAAAAATGTTTTTTTTAAAAACTCTACATTTCTTTTATAAACAGTTTTTTTTTATCATCAAAGTTAAAAAAATATTTTTTATTAAAAAAATATTGTCTTTTTTAAAACAATTTTGTCAGTTTTTATTTACGTATAAAATCGATTTTCTTTTTTTAAATCACAAATGGATCAAAACTCCAAATAGTGAGAATTACTAGACCCCAAATAATAAATATCCAACTATATATGATGATGAAAAATAATAATTACGAAAAATGCAAGATTTAAAATTTAAAAAAAAAGTGGTGCCTCTTTTTATCGCAATTGGTTAGTGCCGCTTGCGCGGACCCACCTCTCTTAATGAATGTGGGTCCGTGCCAGCTGTACTAACCAATTGCGATACAAAGTAACACGAAAAAATTATTTTTATAAAAAAAAATCCTAAGTTGTTAAAAAACAAATTGGTGCCACTTTTTATAGCAATTGGTTAGTGTCGCTAGCATGGACTCACATCTCTTAATGAATGTGGGTCCACGCCAGCGGCACTAACCAATTGCGTTAAAAACTGACACCAAAAAATTGTATTTATAAAAAAAAATCATAAGTTGTTAAAAAAATATTTTTTTAGTGCCGCTTTTTATCGCAATTGGTTAGTGCCGCTGGAGCGGGACCACATTCATTAAGAGGTGTGGATCCGCGACAGCGGCACTAACCAATTGCAATAAAAATGGCACCAGAAACATATTTTTAAAAATATAAACCTTATATTTTCCGTAATTATTATTTTATATTCTTTTATCATCAAATATTTTTGGATTTTTTACTGTTTCAGGTCCAGTAATTCTCACTATTTTGAGTTTTGGTCGAGTTGTGATTTAAAAGAAAATTATTTTATATGTAAATAAAATCTAACAAAACCGTTTTTAAAAAGATAGTATTTTTTTTAGTAAAAAGTCTGTTTTTTTTACTATGATGACAAAAAAAATTGTTTTATAAAAGAAATGTATAGTTAAAAAAACGTTTTGTTCTTTTAAAAATACTGTATAATTTTTTTTTATAAAAATTGTATTTTTATCACAAAGGAAGAATGAAGTAAATAAGGTTAAAAATTCATTTTTTTATCCAATGGCATTTTGACACCTGTGTCAATTTCTGTGTGTAATCTAGTGTGTCTCCCTAGCTGTACTCCATGTCTAAATAGTGTTTGTGAAAGCTTGACTTTTTACTTTTCACCATGAGAATTAACTTACATCGAGCCATGTGCTATGATGTGCAGTAGGTAGGCTAAATATTTTGAACAATAAAACTATGGGTACCCCCATTTTGTACCCTTTTCCATACCATATGCATTAATATATTATACCTTGTTTTTGTGGGTCCCGTCAGGGCATAAAGTACAACTTCTAATTACCTTATCTTATTAGGGGATACAAAATAGGGGAACAAAATGGGGGTACATGTAATTTTACTCTATTTTGAAAGGCTGAGGTAAAGTACCCACAAAGCAAAAAAAGACTATGTGTTTGGTAAAGAGTCCACACAAATTCAACTCATTTTGTGCGACGCACTGACGTGTCTCATTTGTATTGGTCCATTTTTAAACCCCAATAAGACCCACAAAATGAACCAATAAAAATGCGAAAAATGAGTCAAATTTGTGAGTCAGCCTACAATTATCATTTCATAAATAAACTCATGTTGTTCTTGTGTGATATTTAAAAATATATATTGCAAGAAATTGTTTAAAAGGGTTCAACAAATAATTCAATTGCATAAAAGGGTTCAATATATCTATATAGTAAGTAGTAGAATTTTGGTTACTATTCCATAAGAGGATAATGTAATACCCCTTACTTTTGAGTAAATATTTCTATATATATTTGCCTTGTGGGCTAATTATATAAAAAAAACAAAGTTGAAGTGAATATTATTTTAAGTGATTTAAGAGATAATGTCTACGGAGTTTTGCATATTTACTGGTGTGTGAATGCAAATAGCATAATATTCTGTTTTATTGCGTCGTTGTGCTTTAAGCGACAATTATGACTTATATTATAAGTGGATCATTATTAATGAGTCTATATGACATTGGAACATGAAATATTGTACGATATTCCGGATGCCAATTTAGGGGGTACTGTTAGTCCGGAAATGGTTGAGATAGTCAAAATCAGTGCCAAGTTATATTTTTAGGTTCCGAGTACTTTTGACCGGTTATAACTTATTTATGGTGTTATGCATCATTTTAAATGGGTAGTAGCGTTTAGATGGTAGACTTAATGTATTTGGGATATTTAAGTCTTCCAAAAGAATTTTATTTCTCATTTTATGTTTCTAAACTTAGAGAGAGAGAGAGAGAGAGAGAGCTTGGGAGAGAGAGAAGAGAAAATGGAGAGAAAAGAGAGAATTGGAGATTTGGAGCTTGGAATTGTTGCTACGGGAAGAGAATACAAGACTACAAACTTCAAGAATGTTTCTAACTTATAAATATATGATTTAGTGTGGATAATTTGTTTATATAGTTGTGTTTTGAGATTTAAACCATTTATGGGTTTTGATGATTTTTTGTATTTAAACCCTTAATCTTTTATTAAAATTTGATTTGAATTGGAGATATTAGTTAGTTATTGTGTATGAATGATTTGGGGAAGAATTGAGATTAGGGGGAAGAATTGAATTTGGGAAATTTAGAGTTTATATAAAATCGTAGCCCAAACTGGGCAATCTGACCAAGGCAAATTGATTCTCCCTCCTCAGCGAATCGATTCGCTAATAATGGGGGGCTACGGGTCAGAGGAACCGAATCGATTCGGGTTAAGGCCGAATCGATTTGGGATGAGATGGAAGGTTGGTTTTTTTTCAGCCGAATCGATTCACTTTTTGGGCGAATCGATTCACTGTCACGGGCGAATCGATTCGGAATCCTGCTGTTTTGGGGTATTTTTCTAGTTTAGTTTTTGGTCCTTTTCTTTTGGGTTTGAGGCCTAGGAACCTTCTCTTGGGAAGTAATAAAGAGTATTAACGGTCTATACTAAGGGGATTAATACCTTAGATTTGTATGGAGGTAATTGGGCTTAGTTCGGGGGTTATTCAATAGAAGTTAGTGTCGTTTTCATCTAGGAAGCTAGCCTAGGACTAAGGGAAGTAGGATGGTATTATTTAGGACTCTTGGAGACTAGTGTGAGGAAAATTCCACTTAGTATCCTATAGTGTTGTTGTAATATTTCGAAAACTAGTATGGGTGAAATTGAACCTCGTAGCTTATATCGTGATGCACATTCGTTTCCGAAAATAAGAAATGTACACACACACACACACACACACACACACACACACACACACACACACATATATATATACATATATATATATATATATACATATATATATATATATATACATATATATATATACATATATACATATATATATATGTATACATATATACATATATCAAATTGGCACATATTGTTAAGATCATATGATTTCGAAAATTTAAAAAGTCGATGTTTTAAATTGGCATATCTTGAGATTACGGAATGCATATATATACCTCTCTAAATGCTATCATAAGGGAAGTTACGCGCATGAGGTGATATCCCCTGGCTAGTGAATGCATGGAGAATATAGTCCTCGACCATAGGACCGGTGGTTACATTGTGTGGTTATTTTATTCGAAGTGAGGTAATTTCGAGTATTGTTATGACTCACTGTCGAAGGTATATGCTGCTTCTCCCGTCACGCGATTTAGTATGCCTAGGTTGTCTTGGTGTTAGGCCCTGGAAGATGATAGATATTTAGGGGCGCATCCAGTGGGGTGATTCCTGGAAGGATGGTCTTAGAATCGTTATATGGTGACTATAACTATTCGCACGGAAGTGGCATTTTATAAATGGCTAAAGAATTTTATAAATCAACTTTGTGTCATAAGTTTCCCACATGATAACTGGACTTGTGAAGTACTATTTTATGAGTTTGTAATTTAAGCATAATTTATGGAATTTAGCTATTTTCTCTTAATTAAATCGGTAGTTTAATTTATAATGATCTAGTGTGACGCTAGGATGTGCATTTAGATGAGAGGTAAGGATGATTCTTAATGAAGAGAGAATTCAATATGTTTATAATGTTTAGTGCTCATAACTGTTTTACATTTTATTCGCACTGTTATCATATCAAACCGGCGCTGACCCGTTTCTTTTTCTCTCTCTTGTGTGGTTCTCTGTTATGCTCAGGTGCTCCGCCACAAGGGCACCCGATATCATACTTGCTTCTTTGTGTCGAGGAGCAACATCATTTTTGCGAATGTTGTAGGTTTCTTGTTATAGACGCATCTATATTTTGTATCTGCTAGTTATGATCAGTCAAATATTTGGGCGTGTTGCCCAAGTTTTGTACTTGCTTATATATTGTGATATTTATTTATAATACTTGGGTGTAACCGTTGTATTGGTCTGTTAACCAACAGATTATTCGGTTATTATTTTGTTGTATGTTAATTAAATATTGTATGCCTTCTTTTATATCCACCTTTTTTTATAAATTGGATTGTCTATATGGGTTTATTTTAACTTACAAATTAATTTGACATCTGCTTTCTGAAATAACTGGTGGTTATCTCGTATTATCATTTTAACGAAAGTGATGGTAAGAATGGACCATCTACGATTCCTGTATTTATTGGAGTATCGAGTTGGCCACCTCTTATTTTAATAAGCGGTGAGTCACGGATGGTATCAGAGCATCAGGTTCTAGTGTCCTTAGGAATCTGTGCGGACGTACTACTCCTTCAGCGTTGCTTTTGATTTGACATAGAGCCTTAGGATTAGGATTGTTGATTCCTCTTGTGAGATTTCGTTCTCCTGCTATAATGTAAGATTTTAGTAAATCTTTTCGCACATTCGTTCGAGATTCGTGTGTTGTTTAATGAAGGGCGAACAGAGAAGGCCGTTATGAGGGCAGCAGGAGGCAGTGCTTAGTTGGAACTGTAAGTTGAAGTCGGAAATGAGAACCGCATTGGAGTTCACTCTCTTTGCGACATTTCCTTGGATTGCTATAATGATTGCTAAAGTACAATAACTACATCTACACAAGTACTGCTATAATAGAGAGTGGTTCTAAACTTGAACTACCCAGTGAAGTTAAATTGGGAAAAAGTTTGAAAGGTCCTTGGTAAGGACCATATGTTGAAGGTAAGTTATGAGGAGGCAGTATAGCTTCAGTTAGTGGAAGTATAGGGCTCAGAAGCCTTGGATTAAAGTGGGGTATAGGAATGCCCAGGTGTGAAAATTTGAGGAAACATTTTCACCTGTTGGAGTAACGTCGAAATGGTAGGAACGGTAGTCACCATACTTAGGGGAGCATGATGTTTTCTCATAAAGTAATTTTATGGATGGTTTTAACAAGTTTCTTTGTTATATCAGAAATGAAGAGAATGCAACTTTTCAGGTATTCACATGTTGATCGGTGAGAGGCCGATAGTGAATGAAGCGTTATATGGTTAATGAAACCTTGCACCGAAGTAAGGTAGGAACAAGGAAGAAAGAGTCCTTCAGTAGAATGATAGGATCACTAGTAAGTGTTGCTAACACTTATAGAGAAGTAGTGTTCGTGAAACCTCTTTGGTGGGCTTCCACCCTGGGGAATCCACTAAAATGAGGCAGTTAAGGCTGGTAGCACGTTTTATTTTTTTGTGGGATTTAAGGGAACTACGAGGGTGATTGTCAGGATCGAGGCTAGAGAGCCTGAGAGATTGAAAATTTTAACATGGTCAAAGTGGCCAGAGATGGGGAATGATTGTGATGTGGAACGTAGAACCACACACTTTGATTATTTTCGATAGGAGTTAAAGGAAAAGAATAGGGTGCCTAGATAGGGCATTGATTAATTTAGTTTTGGTACAGATATGACAAGGGTACAGTATCTGGGAAAAGGTTGTTGTGAGCCCCACCTCAGATGAGGGAGGTGTATTCTGTGTGGAAAGACTGAGTTTTGGTATATTAATAACCCTAGATTCGGGTGTGTAATTCGAGTTGTGTGGTAGTATTGGTAATATTATAAAGGGTATATCTATATGTTTTTCGTGGTAGCAAGGTTTTATTTCCCTTAATTCACTTTAAAAGCGGGTGTTGATATTTTGAAATTATGTCTAGTTTGTACTGCTCGTTTTGTATGTGTTATATGAGTATAAAATAATTTGTATTGATCAGAGCGATAGCAGGCTAATGATTTCAAGGCTATCGTATCTGTTGTTCCAAGGTGGAACTAGATGTTATATAATATCTCACCTGGATAAGGGTTGAGACTTTATTGAGATGTTCTAAGGTATGTAGGAATTATTACTTTACATGTTTTATGCTGATATATCTCCATGTTCAAAAAAGGTAAATAGTAGTGTATCGGAGGGGTTCCTTATTTGGATTTCGCTTGCGAGACACTCTATGCATGAACCTCAACGACGTTGGGAGTAGAGATATGTTACTGTATGTTAGGATGATGGTTTAGGTGGAATTAGCTGAGAGTCACGTGATTGATTAAGGGCTAATATGAAGTAGAGGTGCGATGCAAAAGCACTGGGAATGTTTCTCTCACCAGATATAGGGATCCACTGGTCGTCCCTCCTGAAAAGATTAGGCCTCGGAGTTAAGGGAGATATCTCGTGATGGTACCAGAGCACTGAGTTCCTTGGGACCTGCAGCTCCCTGAGGGCGCCCAACCATCCCCTAATAAAGGATAGTTCTTCGAACTCTGCCAGCCTCGTCGGAGCATCTATCCAACCTTGTTCATAACCATCAGCCCACACTCGCCGAGGAACTTTTTTCAACAGATGCCTCAGCCATGTGACATCTCTTTGAAGCCTAGCAGTAATCATGTATGCTCGACGAACATCTTCTTGAAGCTCGTCCATTTCCCTAGCTGGACCACCTGCGTTTGAACCAGCTCGTAGAGTAGCCGATGAGGTAGAACCTTACAAAATCGGAGGGGCACCGCTCGGTATTGTTCCATCTCATGAAATAGCTGATGAAGAAAAACCTCATAAGATCCGAGGTGCGATGATCGATGTATGCTTCCTGAGGCGCAACACTTCCCTCCTCAGGGACTCATTTTCCTATTACAGAACTTCTCCGACTTGTTTAATCTCAGTGGCATCGAGAAGTCTACCTCTCAGAGTGTTCAATTCTTTTTGGATAGAGGGACCAACCTCTTCCATCACATGAAGTTTGTCTTTTAGTTTGGCAATGGGCTCAGACTGATCTATGAAGCTCTTATTCCTCGATCGCAGCAACTTGCAAATCCTACAAAGGTTTGGCGAACTTGACCACTCACATTAGGACCAATAATCCTTCCCAGTTGAGAAGTGGCAGGTATATACTCATCTACATCAATCGACTACAAGCCATACAAAAAGTAAAAAGCATAAGAATCAGTGCGCATAAAAGAAAGTACTTTCATTTCATTGAAATAAAGGGTCCCAATTACATCGGTAATTTAAAAGGAGCAGTACAAGTAAAACAAAAATATAAAGAGGTCCTAAGAGCAGACTAACTAGCAACCTCAATTTTTTCAGAGGAAGCTGGTTGTTTTCCCTTGTTAACAGTAGTAAGAGCATCTCCCTCAGAAGGAACAACTGTTATTCCTCGAGTACGAGGAGCACCAACGGGAACAATCTGGGAGGCAGGGGGAACACCTACAATGCCTGGGGCCGGTGCATCATTTACAATAGGCTTTGGGCCTGGATCATGATCGTCGAATAAGGGTGAGTCAACATCCACCCCGGCATAAAAAAAAGACTTGTTTCTGGCCTTCTTGAAGTTCAGACGACTGATGTAGACTATCTAAGCGTCAGCATCCTCATATGCGACAGTCCACTCATAATCGTATGAACTTTCCTTAATGGTTGCTGCCTCGAACTCCATCTTCTTCAGCTTCTCTACCAGATACTTATTTTCCTCGATCACGGCTAGCTTTCTCGTGCAGACTAGGATGTAGGACTGCCTCAGCTCATCCATCTCCTTTATCGCCACCTCCTTCTCTCTATTGGCATCAATAAGGGTGAGATCGAAAGATTTCTAGGCCTCATTAGCATCCCTCTGGCCTCCAGCTAGGCATTCCTCCCCTTCATATCAACATTTTGCCTTTGCAGATCGGCTTTCGCCCTTACCAGCTCATCGCGAGTATGGTAGAGCACGGCGAAATCAGTCACAAACTACAAAGAAGAGAAACATTAATGAAAATGTTGTAAAAATGGAGAAGCATCAAACTTAAAGCTATAAACGTAAAGGAGGAAAGAAGACTTAGCACGGCTAGCCTTTGCTCACCTCCAGAGCTAACTGGTCAGTCCTCATTGCGTTCTGACGATCAATATGCAAGATTGCTCTTTCAAGCAATGCACGAGCCAATTGGGGAGAGAGGGCAACAGAGGCACCCTCAGGCAAAGAGGAAACGGGCAATAGAGCATGCCCGGCCTTCGTTCTCACCTTATCTATCCTTCTCTCCTCTTCCCTCTCCTTCTCCCTCTCATCTCTCCTCCTCTCTTCCATCTTCTTCTTCTTCTCTTCATCCTTCTTCCTCTCCTCTTCCTTCTTTATCTCTTTATCTCTCAATTGTTCTTCCTCCCTCCTCTTCTTTTCCTGCTTGATGGAAGCAGGCTGAGAGCTAGTGGAAACTTCTCCACTACCTGACTTTTGCTTCTTTGACCGCCTGGAGAGAAGCATATCGTCCTCATCATCATCATCCCTGATAAGATTGCTTCTGGGAGGAGCCATTTCTTCCTCGCTGGAACTACTTGACTCACTGGAGGACTCTCAAGCTTCTGAAGCCTCTTCCGAACTAGAATACCCTTTACCAATGGAGCTTGTCTCATTAGAATCACCTTCAGCAGCACCCCTATTATCACCCTCGCTACCCTCACCAGAGTTGCTCTCTTCCTCGTCCAAGTGGATAGGATCTGCAGCAGCTTCTTCAGTGATATCAATCTCGGGGATACTTTCTATAGGTCGTGTGATGAAACTAGATCCAATATTTTTGTACTCCAGAAGAAAAGCAGCTAACCGAGGATGTTCACCGTCAGCCAAAGGTTCCCTGATATTCCAAGCTTTCATCAATTCGGTAGCTCGAACCTCACTAAGAGCAGGTTCCAAATTCTTGTCCTCGCTGAAAAGAAGAGAGAAGAATATCATAGAAATCATACATTAACAAAAGGATTGAAGAAGCGGAACAAATGTTTAGCCTACCTATGAACTCCTCCCCATAAAAGGGGGCCATGAACCTGTCAGACCTCAACTCCTCGGTATGGGGAGGAAATTGCCAATTTCTAGCAAGAAAACCCTCTTGCCAGTAATCCTTGTTGAAATCAGGTAGATTTACTACTAATTACCTTTCAGGACTCCCGACCTTGAGGTAAAGAAGACCAGAGCTAGTGAGAAAGAAAGAATAGCAAAAAAAAATTTCAACAAGTCCTAAACTGGTTCCATAGAGTTGGTTTATTCTATGGACCCCATTGTCTATCTTCCAAACATTCGATGAATACTGTGCAGGAACGATGTTTAAATAACCAAAGAAATGTAAAAACAAATTGCTCGGAGGGAAAGTGAGCCCCCCTTGGGACAGCAAGAGGACATGAATCCAATGAGCGTCCTCTATCTATCTGACATTTTTAAGGAGAGAGGCGCACTCAATATCTACCCATTCTGGGATATGATAGAACTTCCTAAACTCATACACAAAACTATTGCCTATCTTCTCCATTTGTAAACCCTAACTACGAATACAAAGAAATCATAACAGAAAAAACACAAAGAGAGAGCAAAGGGGATTTACGAGATGAAGGTTTGGCTTGGATGACGCAAGATCACAAGCCCAGACGACGAAGAAGATTGATACCAAAGTAAACAAAGACCTGGAGAGGAGGGCGAAACAACAAGAGCTTGAAGAAGATGAGAAAATATGAAGTTTTAAATGACGGTATGAAAATATTGCTCCAAGTGACCTTTTAAACATTTCTAATCATATCGCACAAGACCCAAACCAAGCTGCCTCCAAAATCAAGTAGAGAACTCCAATCTTGGGAAGAGTTACATAATTTACAAGAGAACCATTATGACAATCATTTAAATTTATTGATCCCAAATTATGACCCAATAACTTTAGGGGCAATTGTGTGTACTTGGATTTGCCATCACAGTCCCAGACGAGTAGCCCAATAGAAACGAACCAAAGTATGGGCCCCTCGCATCTCAACTGAATTCAGATATGACTGAGTCTACTCCTAGAATCTCGTAAGGAGATATTCTAGGAGTAGAAGATGGGCATGGGGGAGTCCAACACCCCCACTCCCCGAGAACAAACATGTATATAATAAATCCTAAGCCTGGGGCAAAAGGCATGATTTGTATTCTGTAAAAAACACTCCCCGGAGTATATAGAAATAGTACAGAGAACACCGTCGTGGACGTAGGCATTCTTGTTGGACCACGTACATACTGTGTTGTGTGATTGACATTCGTTACCTTTTTTATTTGCTTGAGTATTGCACTTTTCTCATTTATTTGTGTTGAATATAATTGTCCACACACTTCCTCTTCTATTTTTCTCACTTTTGACATGGATATTATGCGACTTTCATACAATATTTGTTGGGTTTGCGTCTATATTTCAAGCCATGAATTCTCCAAATTTGTGGGTTTGCATCTGTTTTTATTGAAATGTTTTATTATATAGCTGATTTTTAGTTTGCTTTGTAATTCAAGTAGAGAAGAAACAAAGTTCTCTCATTTGTTTTTTCTCTTATAAATAGTCTATTTTAAACACACGACAAAAAGAAATGGGGATTGATTGTTGTCATCCGAGCTAGGAGGGGAACAAGGAACTCGAGTAGAAAAAATAAAAATTGGAGGACATTAGTAGCGGTACTAGCGAAGAACACGATGCGGTAGTATGAAACAACAATAATAGCTTTACATGTACAGTATAGGTGATAAGGTGATCCTTAGATTGCACCTTTTTTCTTACTTTCCCTGTTTATGGATGAGATATTAGCTCGATTTTGACATTCAAATATGTGCATATGTTTCCTTTTGAATAAATATTTTTTACATAGGTTATTTGCTAATTCTAGATTATTATATATTAGTTATTTTAAGCTATATGGATTTAATTCTCACAATTGATAATTGGAGGATAACCAATATCTGAAATGTAAACACACAATCTGCTTTATATTTCTCATCTGGAATTTATGTTCGTCAAAATTCTATTAATTCAAATTTGGAGTTAATAGGCTATCCACTTTGCATGCTATATTACAGATACATTTGGATGGTAGAATGAATGAGTTGGTATCTCTAATTCTTTAAGACTATTATATTTGTGGGAGTTTCAAATTATCATGGTTGTTTATCATCTATTGTGGTTTAATTATTTTTTAGGTATTTGCCCTTAAATAATCTGTTTGTTTAAGATATGTTTTTTACTCACTGTCATATTAGGATCCTTAGTGTATCAAATAGGGTTACCATCCTCTTATTTTCCTTGACATCACCCCTATGATGAATGCAAAATACCAAGGGATTTTATTGGCTGCAACAATAGAAGATGGTGATGATGGTGTTTTTCCTATAGCTTTTGTCGTGGTAGATGCAGAGATTGATGAAAACTGGCACTGGTTTTTGTTGGAACTGAAATTCGCAGTCTCAACATCTAGCCAAATTACGTTTGTTGTATATTTTCTTAAGGGTATAAAATAATCACTGCAAGAAGTATTTGGAGGTGAGTGGTACCATGGTTATTGTTTACGGTATCTTATCGAGAAACTTAATAGAGATCTAAGGGGTAGTTTTTGCATTAAGCCAGGCACCTCATGATACCACTTAAAAGGTATGAATAGTCATTTTGTTGGAATCTTGAATTGAGGCAATACGTAAATTATTATTTTTTTTCCTGTCACAAAGGGGACATTGGTAGGCTCATTAGTTTAAAAGTAACATACATGTCTACATATTTGTGTTTCTGATTTGTAAGCTATGTATATTAACTTTGTATTTGCAGGATTGTGGAGATTTGAGTGTCTTAAAACTGCCAATTTTTATGGCATCTCCAGCTAACACCTCAAGTTGAATCCACCATTTGAAAGGCACTCACTTGGCACCCACATCCATTCGTAGTCTACAAGCCATAGTCGTACTTGAGGTTAATTTTTATGCACATTGAGAGGTTCCTAATTTTACTATTTTACAGATTTATAACACTTAAGTGTGGTGATTGAAACATCAATTTCATTTCTTTTTTATTTATATAATTAGTTCAATTACACAATTATTTCTTAATACTTAATTTGAATTTATATATTGGGGAATCTGGTTCATATGAGGACATGTCCTATGAAAATAGCATGATAATGACTACTACAGCCTTATCTGAGGCAATCAGTAAGGTGTGCACTGATCTGGAGGAATTATGCATCACAAAAGTTTAAACATTTGATGTTTTTTAGCACAAAATGTATAAGGAATCCCTCATCTTCTATGGACACAAGTTTAAAAAATTTATGTATTCTAACAGAAGTTGTGCAGGTCCCTTTCATTTATTGGCATCCGATCTGCTTGAGAAATGCAAAGTTGGACATTTTTAGTATGTTCTTCAACCTCTAGCGGTATACAGTTTACTAATTTTGTTTTTTTATTGCAGTTGCACCCTGTTTCTAGCTCAACTCTATTTTTTCGCAGGCCTAAACTTTTGTAATTTGTTAGGTTTGATTCCTTTCCTTTACATTAGGACCAATTTTTTGGTGTTATTGTTTCTTAAGATAAGATTAAGGTACTTCTCTGTTTTATACCAAAGAGAGCGTTTTTTCTCTTTTTTCATTTAGTAAAATTTAGTTTACATGAATGTGTTCTTTTTAGTGTCAAGGGTTGGTCTTTGATAATTTTTTATTTTATCAAATCATAACTATTTGATGCCCTTTGACAGGGAGGGCGTTGCTTTTATTGGAGGTGTACTAAGTGTGAGTGAAGATAATTCTAAAGAGGCACCATTATTTATTACAAATTTCAAGTTGAAGATGGCGAAACACCACCATGTATTTTTTACCCAATACAAATGTATAAGGATCTGAATTTTTTTGTCGTGAAACCATGTATTTTTTATTCCATACAAATGTATATGGACTGTATAGTTTATTTTTATGTTTCTTTGGTAAGTTATAGTCCCATAAAAATTGTGTTTTTGATTGACTATGCCGAATATAGTGAAACAACTATAGTGCTGTAAGAGCCTTATCCGAAAGTCTTCATAGTTCAAAGAGAGAGACAGGGGGAGAACAAGTGTTGCAAGTAGGTTTGCTGCTATAGCAGGTAGCATGGTACTGCAGTTTTGGGATAGGAGAGTTGTTGGTTTCAGTTGGTAAGTGGGGGTAGTCAGTTTCCTGATGGGCAGGGGAGGTATCTCGATCTTGGCTTTCGCCCAGTTAAGATAGTTGGGCAGGTGGCGGGTTGGGGCTGTGTGGGTATTATGTGTATAGTGTGTTAGCTTAGCATATAAGTATTGTGTGTATAGTGTGTAATGCAATATATATGTAGTGTATTTGAGTTGTACGTATGTGTTAAATAGTTTATATAAAAACACTTTTTTAAAAATAATAGGTAAAATGAATATGTACATAAAATATTATTTTTAATAAAAAATCGATTAAAACATATTTTTATTTATTTAAAAAAAATTAAATATTATTTTACCACTGTTTTATTATGAACGGACAAAGAAATAGCACACAGTTGTTTTTAAAAAACGTAAAAAGAAAAAGGGTACTTTTTTGGATTTTATAAAAAAAAATAGCATTTAGTGGTTTTTTAGCCCACTAAACGGTAGTTTAAATACACATTTAGTTTCTCAAACTAATTACAAAAATATATTACCTTCTCAATGAGGACTAAACAAACTAATCTTATATATCATGATAATTCAACTTAGTAGTTAGTCCATTTTTACTATTTCGAGATACATACAGTTTTGTTAGTCGATGCACGCTTATCCACTAAATTAAAAGAATGATATTTTAGTGTGTTATTTTTTTCTTCTCGATCCTAACATAGATTTTGAATAAATAAATATATGATGGAAGACAATTGGACCACTTAATGCGATTGTATTGTCTCAACAAATTTTGATTTTTTAATAGTTTCAACGCAGTGGGTTCAAAGCAATAATGGTGGGTTGCTGATTTAGCATTGTATAGCCTTAAATCATATAATTTAGCAAGCAACATTCCATTTTGTTAATATTTATATTAATATTTATGTTTTTTTAAATGAATCAATCAAAGAACGAAATAATTTTATTTTTTTACCTAACATGTACAATTCAAATAAAAAGTGACGTAATACAGATTTTTATTTTTTATTTTTACCAAACAAGAACAAGATCTAATTGAAACAGGATGATGATATTTTTTTTAAAAACGCAAATCTTATTAAAATGTGACACTCCATGCTTTCTTATTTTATACTAAAACACGATCACGATCTTATTAAAATGACAAGATGTCAATTTAGTCTTTATTCCAAGAGTATTTTTAACTCCGTTGTTTGCTTTTCTAGTTATGTTAAATCATTTGTATCACTTTGTGTTAATATTTAAATGACGCTTCACGCATGATGTTTTTTAAGCATACAAATGTTTTAAGACATACAAATTATATTATCAAATATTTGATTGTTTGTTTTTATGCAGTGTCGCAACCGTGGTAGGATTTATAATACTTGATGTCTTCTTCTAGCGAAAAAACCCTCGAACACATGGAAGAAATTGTTGATCACAAATTTAGTGTACAATTAATCAAATGTTCATTTGATATTTTTTTCATAATAGTATAATGGTGATAGTATTGTTTTTGTTGGATTATTTTTTTAATAGGACGGATAGCCGATCTACAGAGGAAACTTTGTCCAAGTTTTCTAAAAATATTTACACTTTCGCATCGTAAATGATATTTTGGTATTATAGTGATGTTTCATAATGGTATAATTGTAATCATCATGCTGTTTATTCGAGGTCCAGGACGAACTTTTAGTATTGTTGTGGATTTTTTTCTTAAGAGGGTGGATAGTCCTGTAAATAAAGAAAACGCTGTCCAAATTTAATATAGTGTTCACATTTGTGTTGTAATAAACATGATTTGAATTGTTTACACATTTCGATATTCCTTTAAACAAATGATATCATGACCATTTTATTTAAATTACACTTTATTTTGTCGGGGAACGAAGTTTTTACCATTTTACAATAATGCACTTTGAAATTTTTACCCGTTTTACGATTACATACTTGGAATGTTTCTTTGTGCCTTCAGGCATGGGCATTCCGCTAGTATTTAAATAGAGAACAAACATTGTTGTAATACATTTCTTTTCCAATAATACCTCTACACATAACATGCTCAAAAATATTTTATAAAGGGATTTGACCATTTGCTAGCACCTATGCCAGTTTTCTAGGAAAGCCCCTTGACAGACAGCAAAGTGTAAAAGTGGCCCTTTGATTGATTTAATAATTCAAAGAACTTTCTTAAGCCCAACAACTTTTAGTCCTTGCATTATTAATCCAACATGTATCCCGCCTTTAAAAGTTTGCTCTCAGTGGATAAACTATGACAATGATGTAACACCCCAAGATTTTGGGACTGAGAAATTTTATTTTTGAGAAAAATAAAATTTATTTGAATTGGAGAATTTTAAAATTTGGAAATTGAAGTCCAAAAATTGAGGACGTTATAAAGTATTCCGAATGATAATTCTGAGTGCGCCATTGGTTCCAGATGGGTCGAGATAGTCGAAATGACTGTCATTGGGTTTTATTTCGGTCCCGGAATATTTTTTAGTATGTTTGACTCGAATTGGAGTAAACGAGTCATTTAAAGTGTGAATTAACATTTAAAACTGGGACTTATGTTTTAAGGGATTTAAAGGCTTACGGATCAAGCCTTCTCATTTGAGAGAAAGGGAGAAAGAGAAAATAAGAGAGAAAGAAGAAGAAAGGAAGAGAGAGAGGAAAAAGCTTGGAGGTTTCCGGCCCAAATGCGATCTCGAGGATGATTCAACCTCTACAACTTCAAGGCAATTGTTTAATCTTGCTAAATATTTCTTTTGTGTATTTCATTTCATAATTTGTGGATAAAAGAATTGGATTTTGGGTATTATAGCAAAACCTAGATTTTGGGGTTTAATCTTGACATTGATGTTGTATATATGGGTTTGATGGTGTAGAAATGGTTGGGATCAACTTTTGGTTGATTTATTATCTTAGAATCATGATAGGATGAAGGTTTAGGGGTTAGAAGTGAAATTTTAGGGTTTAGAATTCGTGGGTTTTATTGAAGAAGAAGAAGAACCTTTCAAGTTCTACAGACCCGAATCGATTCACCCCTTAAGGGAATCGATTGGGCCTACGCAAAAGTGGTAGGTCTACATTAACCGAATCGATTCGGACCCAAGGAGAATCGATTCGGCCTCAAATAGAAGCCCAGGTCTTTAGACCTGAATCGATTCGCCTTGGAGGCCGAATCGATTCTCTGGGCCGAATCGATTAAAAAACAGGGCTGTTTTGTGGAGATTTTTCTAGAATGATTTCTAACCCTTTTTGGTTGGGTTTATTGATTCGGGACCTTCTTTTATGATGTTAGAGATATGTTTTGGAGACATATAAGGGGTTTCTCACACGTTATGATTATGGGGACTTCTTGAAATAATTTTGGAAAATATATCTTTATATGTATGCATTGGAGTTGTGTATAGAGATAATGGGAAACCTCATTGGGGACGGGAATCCTAATTATAGATCAAAAGTGAGCCTAGTTATGATGTAAGGTTAAGGTCCTTTCGAGAGAGTGGTGAGAGTACGACATGAAATTATAGGCCGAGGTGTGTGCCGAATCCTTATAGTAATTAGGATTCTATTGAGATCAAGAATTGGGGACCGACAAGAGAGAGTGGTCGCGTATCCTTAGTAATTTCTAACTTAAGGAATAGATTGCAAACACAATAATATTTAGGGGTTCATAGGAGAAATTGAACCGTCATTGGGATAGGGATTATATATCAGAATGGTATTCCCCTAAGTGATGAGATCATGAGATGAACTTAAGTTAAGCTTGAGGGTCGTAGACTATTAGTCATGTGCATACCAATAGTCAAAAGTAATACTAGAGATATTGATGTACTTTCGAATATAGATGAGAAGCGTAGTGATTGTTACCTACACTCAACTTTGGGTGATAACCTTAATGTTGGAGATATATAGATATGTTGGAAGATTACTTATATCACAAGGAGAAATGGATGAATATGCTTCAAGTGAGGGATCGTATTCACATAACGAATTAAGCAAATATGATTGAAGTGATGGTTAGTATATTGAGGAATATGGATGCCAATAGGCGAGTTTATAAGTTTCTTACATACAATGAGAGATAGTATGTATATATGTATGTATAAATATTTGTATAGATATGAATATATGTGTATACTCAGGGTGTGAATAGCTAAACCGTATACGAAGGTTTAGTTATATGATATGATTATCTGGATGTATATATATTTTGCATTTGAATGATATATATACTTGTATGGTTAATCTTACCCCGCACATGCTATCATTGGGAAGTTGGGCGTTGAGGGTGAGCAACCTGGCTCGAGGAGAAAAGTGTGGATATTCCCCAGGTCATAGTCGTCCATTGTGTTATTATGTGATTTACATTTATTTTGGGGTGAGACGTGGTGGGTATGTTTCGTCTCATTGATCGGTTAGGAGCTATGATCGCTTCCCGAGATGTCGTGTGTGTGTGTTGATCACGAGGTAGGTGTTGTTTAGTCCTACAGGTGGTCCCCGGTATGCTATGTGAGTCGGGCACTGGAAGATGATAGCATGGTGCAATATATTGGCGATATATATAGCCGGTTATATTATGTGTATGGCCATTGTACATCATATGTGGTACGTACACTTAGCTATGGGAATGAATGATTTTATCTATATATATGTCTAGAGTAAATACATATATACTTATACATATCCTATAGGTGGAAGGATATAAAGTTTCTATGGTGTACATCTTGGGTGATTATGTTGTACTAGATTGTTGGGGATTGATGTATCTCATTTAAGGAATATTTCGGTTACATCATCCCAAGGATATTTATTGGAGATATTGAGGTCACTCTTAGAGAGTAATCTAATTTTCAGTAGTTGCAGAAATAGAAATTGTGTAGATGACATAATGGATCCCTATGATCAATGTGGTCAAGGAGTAGTGTATTGGGGGGGATTCTTGTTTGGATTTCGCTTTGCGAGATGCCCCACGCACGAAACACAGTGCCATGTTGAGAGTAGAGAGAAGTTTTGTCTTTGGCACTTGTAGGTATCAGTAGTATGATTGTGTAGATGACATGATGGATCCCTACTATCAACATTGTCAAGGAGTAGTGTATTGGGGGGTTCCTTGTTTGGATTTCGCTTTACGAGACGCCCCACACACAAAAAATAGTGCCTTGTTGAGAGTAGAGAGAAGTTTTGTCTCTGGTACTTGTAGGTATCAGTAGTATGATTGTGTAGAAGACATGATGGATCCCTACTATCGACATTGTTAAGGAGTAGTGTATTGGTGGGGTTCCTTGTTTGGATTTCGCTTTGCGAGACGCCCCACACACGAAACGTAGTGCAATTTTGAGAGTGGAGAGAAGTTTTGTCCTTATTAATTTGTATGCATGTTATTTAGAGATTAAATCATATGATTCAAACCTAATGTAAGTGGGTAACGTATTAAAAATTATAACCGATTAAATTATAAACCGGAATCAATTAAGCCTAATATGGCATTTATGTGTAAAAATAATTAAGTTTGATTAGAATGGGAAGGATTCCAGGGTATTGTTAAAAGATAGGTTGTCCTTATGGGTGGGGTAACTTAAGTAAGATTCCAGGACGCGAGTAGGTGCGCGCTGTTAGATGAGAGGTGAGTTGGGGTTTCACGAGAGTATGACTCCACTTTAATTATGAAATAAGTGCATTTATATTTATTATGCACGATTAACACACTTGCTAAACATTTTTACACTCGGGCTCTGACCCGTTTATATTTTCTCTCCTTATATATGTATATATATTACTACAGGTGTCCTACCGCAGGGATACCAGATGCTTTTCTATCCAGAGTCTTGGGAGCCGTTGCAGTTGCGGACTGTGGCGGGACTTAGATTGTAGTCGCTCTCTATTTCTTTGTAAATCTAGATAGGATTCGTTGTGTACATAGGGTTTATACTTTAGAGTTATTTATATTTGTTTATATTTCTTCCCCGTGGATGTTGTACTGTCTGTGACCCGACAACTTATTCGTGTATATTTCCTTGTATGTACTCATTTCATTTTATTCTAGCATTTCATTTATCATAGTACTTGTATGCATTTTTCCTTTATTAGTAGTTCTATAGTGTTGGTTTGTTGTTCGTGGTATGTTTTAATTTAGTTTTTGGCATCCGCTTTTAATAGTTTCAGGTAGTTATCCTTATATTATTTAGTATTGTCAGTTGATGTTGAGACTGAGCCATCTGATATACCGGAATTAATATAGTATAGGGCTGGCCTTCCGTTATTATTTTGAGCGGGTTGTCACAAATAATAACCTCAAACAAACATTTTACCAAACATTTAATATGCCAATATAGAAATTTTTGGTCTCACTGACTTGGTCTTTGAAAAATTAAGCTGGATAAACATGTAAAAAGGAAATCATGCAAGTAAACCAAATTTAGAAATATAAATTAGTGGTGTTTATTAATTATTTCAATGAACATAGTATGATAAATTATGGTCCGGGTAAGAATTTCATGCCAGATAATGATTCCTTCCAATTGTCATCAAATATATGAATAGAAAGAGATATCTGGAAGAGAGAAAAAACGTAAATCGGATTCAAAGTTTAGAGAAAAAATTGTTAAAAATAGAAAACCATACAAAAAAGATAGAATTTTGGAATAAAAAACCATTACAATAAAGAACAAAACGTTTGTATAATATTTATATCATCAAACCCTTATCCAATATACAAAAAATTCGAAACAAACTTACCAAACTCTACAAACAATGCACAAACACATAATATCCGGTATTTAATCAAGATGACTTGGTGAAGGCTTACAAAGTATTTCAAAGTGATCAAGATAAAGGCCGGTGGGTGGCCTAGCCTGGTATTGACTTGAAAGCTTCTGTTTACATCGAGATCATCACCAAGAAATGTAACCATCTTCAGGTTTCCAACTAAATGTTCCAGTAATACTTATCTATTAGAGAGAAAAATGTTATAAACAGATAACCATAGAAAAAAACATAGATTTAAAAATACATTCTCTAATAAAAAACCATTACAAAAAATAGAACAAAAGGTTTGTATAATCATTTATATCATCAAACCCTTATTCAAAGTACAAACATTTCGAAACAATCTTACCAAAATCTACAAACAAAGTGTAAGCACACAAATGTAACTCAGACCTGTACAAATACAGTTCTCACCGGAGAGTTAAAAGGAGAGGTTAGTAGGGAGTGTATAGATCTGTACAAACACAATTCTCAGCGGGGGGAAATAATAAAAAGGTAAGAAAACGGATATATACAAAATTACCTCTAAAAAACCCACCTCTACAAAATTACCTCACTAGAGTCCACATAACCAAATAGATCTGTACAACCAAAGTTCTTACTCGAGTCGACATAAAACCCTTCAAAACTGATTTGAGAAGAAAAGAAACATATTTGATAGGGGCAGAGGTATTTCAAAATAAAGTGCGTATGAAAAATATTCTACCACGTATGAAAAATATAAAAACAAAAGATAAAAACTTGGTCATATCTGGAAAAAAAATCTACAAACATGTGTTAACCATCAAACCAAAAACGTGTGTTAACCATCAAAACCAAATTTAAAAAAAAATGGTCCGATCTAATAAAAAAAACTCTAGAAAGAGGTTATACCTCTACAAACACGTATTAACCATGAAAACCAAAAACGTAATTCGAACATACCTCTAGTAGAAAAATCCACCATAAATTAAATTCGTATATAGTAGAACTCAGATTTGAAACAACCCAGATTTTGAGAGAGATTCTTTGAGCGTGAATGTGTCATTACAAAAAGGAGCTCCAAACACAAAAAACTTCAAATAAAAGAAAAAAAAGGTTTGTGATAAATACTATACCAGATGAACTGGTTCATTTTTAGGACAATGATCTGTGATAAATACTATACCTGATGAACTGGTTCATTTTTTAGAATAGCGAAGATGAACTAGTTCTTTTTTTAGATCCAACTCCTGTAATATCCCGTATTTTTATGACTTTTAAAATTGGGGATTTATTAAATTTAATTGAGATATTAATTTAATATTAATCCGATTTTTTTTTATATATTTACTAGCGTGATGTGAGTTTGTAATTATTGGAAATTTGTTGAATATTACTGGATGAGTAAAGTGATATATGAGATTTATTTTATTAAAATTATCACGAGTGAATAAAATGAGAATTATGAAAATTTAAGTCAGGACGCGCCTCTGTCGTGTCGGGACTAAATTAGTATAATTAAAAGTGAATAAATTATATGTCGCGACAATGTGTCCAAAAGGGTCGAGTTAGTCAGAAAAGTATACCCGGGGGTTTAGTTTGAGCCTCCGGGCATTTTTAGGCCTAATTGACATCTCAGGAGGGTATATTAGACATTTTATATTTTTAAGTAATTAAACCCACGAATTTCCTAGGGATATATCAGCCATTAGGAGTTGTCTTTTAGGGTTAACAAACACAAAATCAGAGAATGGCCATTAGAGAAGAAGGTGGAGAGCTTTCCAAGCAATCCAAGGCCAAGAACTAATCCGTTTGCACCGCCGCCACCACCAAGACGTAGATCGCACGACGAGGAACGGAACCATACCTTTTTCACCCACAAAATCATAACCTTGAATTCCCCGGAAGTATTATCTTGCTTTTATTTTTAGTTAATGTCTCACCATGTTAGATTAGGATTATTAAACCTATATTTTAGGGAAGAATTTAATGATTTAGAGAACCCAATCACATGCTGTAGAGAAAATAAATATATTTGGGAATCTCAATCATATGTAGAGGATTACCCACAAAATTTGAATGATTTAGAAGTAAGAAATCTGGAAAAAGAATTAGAACAATGAAAGTTCAGTGAAAACTTCGAGTTCTTGATAATTAAGGCAAATTTTCCCTTTAATACAATCCCGTTGATGAATTTGTACATGTTTTACGTAGGAAATCATGCATATATGTATGAAGAACTAGTAGTAATGTTGTTTGGGAGTTTGGGAATTGATAATGGCATTTTGGAGCAATTTGGAAGATGAAACCCGTAGGTTTAAATGGGAGTTTCTGGGCAAGAACATCGATCGATCGATGATCGATCGATCGACCCTTTTCCTCAATCGATTGATCCCTCCTGGAAAACTGCATATTTTTCCCCTCTTTTGTTTAATTCGATGAAAATGCGTAGGAAGCCTTGATTACTATTAATAGAGTATAGTGGGTTATGAAGAGGACCAGTAGGGTCTAGGTAGACTCTGTTGAATGAAAATTAACGTGGGATGAAATTGTGGGTTAACGGGGAGTTATTCATTACCTAGGAAATTGTGCGTAAGTTTACTAAGAGATTGAGACTCGTAAAGGATTTAGACCAGAAAGCAAGTGAGAGTATACCTATTGAAATTATACTTAGTGAGATAGAATACTTCGAGAGATGAGAAGTATGTATGAATTAAATTATAAATGATAATAAAAGAGACGAATCTGTTATGCGAGATAATTGAGTAATTTGTGCTAAGAACGGATAATTATAATTATGGATCGTGGGTGCATCTAACTTAGAAAATGTGAATATTTATATATATGACTGTGTGACTGTGCTTATATTATGTATCTGTGTAAAAATCATACACGGGCTACTTGCTATCACGGAGATTTCCGCGCCGGGACAGTCTTATCTCGATTGGACCTTTATGGGGGATATTGACTCGTACCCTATAAGATAGTATCCTCGATACAGGCTATCTGAGAATGATAGTCAGATGTTCTAGGAGACGTGAGGGTATGTGATGACCTCTTAGGACCTGGACTATGCTTCGCCTCCATTTGTTTGTGTAGTGTGTTAATACAGTTCGGGAGTGATTCCGAACTAGTATTTCCCTTAGTTTGAGTGATATGGGGACTTGATAGCAGTGTATGCCAACACCATAGATTTTATGTGGGGTGTCGATAGTGTGTATATATATATATATATATATATATATATATATATATATATATATATATATATATATATATATATATATATATATATATATATATACTGATATGTATGGAAACTTTCTACTGAGTGTATAAGTAGTTAAGAAATGAATAAATGCTCCAGCTTTATGACAAGTGTTCATGAATTTTGTAAATTGTAACTAAATGGTTCTAAGTAACGTAAGAAAATGGAAGAAATAAATTTTCTAAAACTAAATATCATGGCCTTAGTACGTTTCGAGATAAAACTCATGGGAATAAGTTAGATAGACTTGTGAGGTCAGTAGAACGGAAGGCATGCACACTAGACGAGATGTGAGAATTATCAAGAGAGTTTTGCATACTAACATGGTTGTTGCATTAGGAGGTAAGAATTTTAAATACTTGCTAAACTATTTTTAAAACTGTTTTACACTCGGGCTCTGACCAGTTTCCTGTATTTTTCTCTCTCTTGTATGTATATGTATATGTATTACAGGTGCTCAGCCACAGGGGTGTCATGCATAGGTTTCTTGGATTGGACGCGCTGCAGCTTATGTGGGAGTTGCAGGCCTTTGGTTTAGACGACCTCTTCATTGATTCAATTCCTGTTTTAGTTCTTCTTTGTTAGGGCATGTGTCGCCCATTTCCCTATTTAGTTTGGATATATCAGAGATCTATGTTTATTTATATTTTCAGTATTCAGTACTCCTTGGGAGTTAACTATTGTCAGGATGGTTCCATTTATAGTTTTAAACTATTTTGGTTTATCTATATAGTTTTAAATTATTGTGTGTTATTGCCACCCTTAGTATTTATATGATTTTTAAACTGTTGGTTGTTAAAAATGTTTACATATTTGGATTTAATAAAATGGAAATAAAGTCTTAAATTGTTTTGGCACTTAGCTTAATTATTTAGGGTGTTTAATTTGGTAAATTTTATTTTGCGACAGTGATGCTAAGAATGAACCTACTGTTCACCTTGATTTTAATTTAATAAAGGACTAATCGCCCGATATTTAATTAGGCATGGTGTTATAGGTGGTATCAGAGCATCAACTTCTAGTGTCCTTAGGATCTGTGCGGCTTATTCTGCTTCTAGTGTTGCTTTGTTTGATATAGAGCCCTATGTTTAGTATTGTTGATTTCTATGGTGAGATTTATGTTGTCCTGCTATAACGTATGTACATTAGTGAATCTTATTTGCTTTTGGGAGTGTTCGAATAATGAAATATGGCAGGCAAGGGCCGTTGTGTGGACAACTGGAGGCAAGGCTTAATTGAGGTTGTAGAGCACATTATAGGATGATGACCGTAGTTACGGTCACCCCTATTATAGCACGACAAGTCAGGACTATAAAGATAGCTAGGGTGAAACCTATGATTTCCAAATGCTGCTATAGTCGAAAGAGGTGCAAGAGTAGACTCACCCAACGGGGTACGACTCAAAAAATGTCAGATGAGACATTGAAGGGAACTGTCAGTTGAAATTCTAGAAATGCGCAGATTGTGTGTGTTAGCCAAAGGAGGTAAAATATCCAAAGGTTTCGACATATGACGGAGTGTGGCTAACTGAAAGTGAAAAATTTGGAGTCAAATTTCTCTTGGCTGGACAAAACGAAGTTATCACGGTGGGAGTTAGCCACCACTTTTTGAAGTGGAATGCTATGTCTATAGAAGGATATTGGCTACATTTTGACCACATGTTCCTTCTTTGGATGTTCAAGATAAAATGTGAACGTTGTTCTGAACTCATCATAGGAGGACCTGACAGAGGACCATTTGTGATTATGAATGTAAACCATTAGCGAATCTTGTATCGGAGGATGTAGATACAAATAGAGGAGAGAACTCCAAGTGGGAGATCGACTCGTAATAATAATTAATAACACTTAAAAAGGGAACTCTGCTGGACGGTCGACTCAGAGGTTAACAATGTCGTGCTTTGTCAATGGAGATGATAATGCTTTTTTGTGTGGGAAGTTAAAAGAATCGAAGAATTTAGTCAAGAATAAAACTGAATGCAATGGTGGTAGGGTAGCACCACAAGGGGATGTGGATACACATCAGGGGACCCATTTAAATGAATCAAATAGCTAAATTCTTACCGAGCATTGGTGAATTCAGTAAGGACAACTGTAGCCAGTAGCATGTTCTTTAGGGCCAAGAAGTCTAAGGGAACAATGGGGGTAGCCATCAGGAATCAAGCCTACCAAAGTTCGAGAGAATGACAATTCTAATATGGTTAGTATGATAGGTGATAAGTAGATTATGTGTAGAGGTAATTTGTGGGGAGTGAAATCACATGCGTTAATGTCTTCCCGAAGTGAATAAAGGGATAAGAGTAGGATGCCTAGTAAACGACAATGATTAAAGTAGTTTTTGGTTTGGTTTGGATAGGCGTATTACATCCAGGGACCATTTGTGCTGTCAAGACGATTGGCAAGGTAGAAGTATGAGTTTTATCCTCGGAGGATGAGGTGTATTTTATGCAAAATGAGCGAGTCACTATATTTTGTTCATTGCTAGATTAGCATGTGAGACAGGTTTAATGCGTATAATTATAAACATTATTATAACGTGAATATTTTCCCTAGTGTAGCGGGATTATCTTTAGTGCTATCCGCGGAGGATGAATGGGTGTATTACTAGTGTTATATTCTTTATTAAGGTTACTCATTATAGTGGTGTGATATACGAGTATGATATTATCTTGGTTACAACTTTATAGTAATGGTTAGTACGATAGTAGGAAGTTATTGCAAGGTTATCGGAGTGGTTGCCTTAGTGCAGCATGTTTTGTTCTGGAGAGGCCTCACTTGCGAGAGGGTCAGAATCACACATATATTATCTATTTTAGAGACTTCGGAAGGGATAGTGGGATCGAGATATTCGATCCGGTGTGTGTAGGGACTTTGTTGTTATGATTCAGTATGTATTGGGTTTACTGTTGAGAAAAAAGATTTAACTCATTATTATGTTTAGCGCTCAGGAATTGGTGATAGGAAGAGCGCGTTGATAAATCTATCCTTTAGATATGTGGGAGTTGAGAGTTACACCCATGTGATTAGGAACAGGATTTCGAGAATCCCGATTGTATGTATTCAAGGTTTATGGAATGTGATTACCACCAATACTGAACGATAGTGCAATTGGCTAAATGTTCTTTGTTAAGTGTAATTACGGGAGGAGGTGTAACTTTTTTGTCAAGAGATGGAATAAAGAGGTACATGCTATGGACAGAGGGCCTAATGGATTTCGATAACCGATAATGCTAGGTAGTAGTGTATCGGGGGGTTCCTTGTTTGGAATTTGCTTTGCGAGACATCCCAAGCATGAAACTTAGCGTAAAATTGGAAATAGGGAGATGTTTGGTCATTAGTCCATGAGTTCGGTACCTCGATCGTATTAGGAGCACGTAATTATATCTACCAGTTGGAAGTTGAATTATGATCTAAAGCCAGCGGAGCCGGTGGTGTGGTAAGAAAGCATTGAAAGTTTTGTTTTATCACCACGAGTTGAAGGGTGGAACGATGATAAGGAGAATTTAAAATTTTGATTTCTAGGGGTGATTGATAATTCCCAAATGTTGTAACCGCGTTCTGAGAACAAGGGAAATAAAGAGTTGGGATGATTTTTAGCGTGGATTATTTGGGAAGAACTTTTAATACAAGAGATAAGACTTGTATTTATTTTGATGTATAGAGCATTGGTGATTTATTTTAGTTATTCTATTTATTCGAGAGAATTATTGTACTTATTTGAAGAGATTTGAGATTATTGGTTTCTCTTTTGTTGTTATGGGATGTAGATGCTCTATACCTAGTGTTTTGATGGACTTGGTTAGTTTTATCGATGAGTAATGCGCCGTTCGCTCTTCCCGGGTGGGCGGAGTGCTACAGAATGTGGGCATCCTAGTTAACTGATGTTAGAATCGTCCGAGTTGTAGGGATGTGGGAATAAACTTGTGGAATATATGTTTGTGGGACTAACATAACGAGGTGGAAGTGGTGGAGTGGATTAAGCGTCGCGTGAATAACGATGATCCATATATACGTGTGCGATTAGAGGAGCACACCCGAATTTGGTTAGAAGGCTATGGAAAGCCATTTAAAAAGGGGGAATTCCTTTAGAAGGGTAGAATATAATTATTATGGAGAACACTTGGAACGGAGTTGTAATTAGTCAAATGTTGAGAGCGATTGACGCGTACAAAGAGTGAAGATGTTAGTATGGTATAAAAGGTTTAGAAGTGCACATCGTGGGGAAAAGTGCGCGGATCGGAACTTTCGGTATACGCTAAGGAAAGAAGGGGAGTATTAAGTGTCACTTCAAGTGGAAGTCGATGTTGAGCGGGACATAGTGAGTGGTCTCTGCATGCACCACTCATAAATAGAAATTGGTTAGAACAAGACGATTAACCAAAAAAATTTGTGGCTATCGACAATTCCTATAGTGGAAGAGGCCGATAAAGTCAGTAAAGTTTCTTGGATGAGTTGAGAACCTCGTGGTAAGATCAAGAGTTCCTTCGAACGTGTGGAACAAGATGCCCAAGAAGGAAGTAATTGACATTCCTTTGGGGTGACTTACAATATTAACTAGTGCTCCCTAGTCCCTTTGAATGGAAGGATAGCGCCGGTAAGTTATCCTACACGGTATTTTTCTGAATTAGGATGAGATTTTTGAATCCCACCTTCAAAATGGGATTTCAGGAAGCAGCGGGGATAGCATTACGTTTTGAGTAGGATGTATCACCCATAGCTCAGGAGTAGGCGAACGGTGATTAACGATTAGGGGAGAAGTGTGAAAGTAATTTTGGATTCTTTGGGATCGTTTCATTTCCACAACACTTATAGCTAGTAAGTAGAGTATAATACAGTAATTGGAGGAAGATATTACCTAATGGTAGGGTTTCGTGGGAGCACTCGTACCTGATTATTGTGAACAAGGTGCTTACTGAGGTTTCGGGTGTGGAAAAACCGTAACTTTTCTCACTCTGAATGTTAAGAGATAGGCGGATAATCAAAATTTTGGATTGTTCGAGTTAGAGTCTGATGTTTATGGTGGAATTATCATGGCTATTTTAGGCGAGCAAGTTTTGGTCAGATGTTCGTATGGTTTCTCTCAGAATGGGAGTTTTATGTTTAGATATATACGAGTAGTTGTCAGGTAGTGAGGTGCGACCTCCCAATAATATTGAAATAATGGGAGTCAATGATGTATAGGCTCGTCTTATGCAAATGTTTTTGGATAGGAGAATATTGTGAAGTGTCGTTAATGAGAGTGTTAAACAAGCTTGATGTGAAACGGGGGCTATAGTGATTGAGCGCCTTACTTTGAAGTTAGTTTACAAACTAATAAGGTATCCAGAATTATTTTTACGAGATATGCCTTATTTTTCGAATTTCGGGACGAAATTCCATTATTAGGGGGGAATTATGTAATACCCCATATTTTTATGGCTTTTAAAATTGGGGATTTATTAAATTTTATTGAGATATTAATTCGGAAATTTATTTTTTTTATATTTACTAGAGTGATGTGAGTTAGTAATTATTGGAAATTTGTTGAATATTACTGGTTGAGTAAAGTAATATATGAGATTTATTTTATTAAAATTGTCACGAGTGAATAAAATGGGAATTATGGAAATTTAAGTCAGGACACTCTTGTGTCGTGTCATGACTAAATTAGTATTATTAAAAGTGAATAAATTATAAGTTGTCCTTATGTTCATTTCGAGTGCGCCAGTGTCTCCAAAAGGGTCGAGTTAGTCAGAAAAGTATACTCGGGGGTTTAGTTTGGGCCTCGGGGTATTTTTAGGCCTAATTGACATCCCGGGAGGGTATATTAGACATTTTATATTTTTAAGTAATTAAACCCACGAATTTCCCAGGGATATATCAGCCATTAGGAGTTGTCTTTTAGGGTTAACAAACAAAAAATCAAAGAACGACCATTAGAGAAAAAGGTGGAGAGCTGTCCAAGCAATCCAAGGTCAATAACTAATCCGTTTGCACCGCCGCCACCACCAAAACGTAGATCGCATGACGAGGAACGCAACCATACCATTTTCACCCACAAAATCAGAACCTTGAATTCCCAAGCAAGTATCTATCTTGCTTTGTTTTAGTTCATGTCTCACCATGTTAGATTAGGTTTGTTGAGCCTATATTTCATGGAAGAATTTAATGATTTAGAGAACCCAATCACATGCTGTAGAGAAAATAAATATATTCTGGAATCTCAATCATATGTAGAGGATTACCCACGAAATTTGAATGATTTAGAAGTGAGAAATCTGTAAAAAGAATTAGAACAATGGAAGTTTAGTGAAAAATTAGGGTTCTTGATACTTAAGGCAAATTGGCCCTTTAATACAATCCCGTTGATGAATTTGTACATGTTTCACATAGGAAATCATGCATATATGTATGGATAACTAGTAGTAATGATGTTTGGGGGTTTGGGAATCAATAATGGCCTTTTGGAGAAATTTGGAATTTGAAACCCGTAGGTTTAATGGCAGTTTCTGGGCAAGAACTACTTGATCGATCGATCGACCCCATTTCCTCGATCGATCAATCCCTCCTGGAAAACTGCATATTTTCCCCTCTTTTGTTTAATCCGGTTAAAATGCGTAGGAACCCTTGATTACTATTAATAGAGTATAATGGGTTATGAAGAGGACCAGTAGGGTCTAGGTAGACTCCGTTGATTGAAAATTAATGTGGGATGAAATAGTGGGCTAACGGGGAGTTATTCATTACCGAGGAAATTCTGCGTAAGTTTACTAAAAGATTGAGACTCGTAAAGGATTTAGACCAGAAGGCAAGTGTGATTATACCTACTGAAATTATACTTAGTGAGATAGAATACTTCGAGAGATGAGAAGTATGTATGAATTAAATTACAAATGATAATAAAAGAGACGAATCTGTTATGTGAGATAATTGAGTAATTTGTGCTAAGAACGAATAATTATAATTATGGGTCGTTGGCGCACCTAATTTAGAAAATGTGAATATTTATATATATGACTGTGTGACTGTGCTTATATTATGTATCTGTGTAAAAATCATACCTGGGATACTTGCTATCATGGAGGTTTTCGCGTTGGGACGGTCTTATCTCGATTGGACTTTTATGGGGATATTGACTCGTACCCTAGAAGATAGTATCCTCGATACAGGCTATCTCAGAATGATAGTCAGATGTTCTAAGAGACGTGGGGGTATGTGCTGACCTCTTAGGACCTGGAGCTATGCTTTGCCTCCATTTGTTTGTGCAGTGTGTTAATAGAGTTCGTGAGTGATTCCGAACTAGTATTTCCCTTAGTTTGAGTGATACGGGGACTTGATAGCATAGTATGCCAGCACCATAGATTTTATGTGGGGTGCCGATAGTATATATATATTATATGAGTGACTAATATCTATTTATACTGATATGTATTGAAACTTTCTACTGAGTGTATAAGTAGTTAAGAAATGAATAAATGCTCCAGCTTTATGACAAGTGTTCGTGAATTTTGTAACGGTAACCAAATGGTTCTAAGCAACGTAAGAAAATGGAAGAGATAAATTTTCTAAAACTAAATATCATGGCCTTAGTACTTTTCGAGATAAAACTTTATGGGAATAAGTTAGATAGACTTATGAGATCAGTAGAATGGTAGGCGTGCACACTAGATGAGAGGTGAGAATTCTCTAGAGAGTATCGCATACTAACTTGGTTGTTGCATTAGCAGGTAAGCATTTTAAATATTTGCTAAACTATTTTTAAAACTATTTTACAGTCGGGATCCGACCCATTTGCTGTCTTTTTCTCTCTCTTGTATGTATATGTATATGTATTACAGGTGCCCAACCACAGGGGCGTCATGCATAGGTTTCTTGGATTGGACGCGCTGCAGCTTATGTGGGAGTTGCAGGCCTTTGGTTTAACAGACCTATTCATTGATTCAATTCCTGTTTTAGTTCTTCATAGTTAGGGCATGTGTCACCCGTTTCCCTATTTAGTTTGGATATATCAGAGATCTATGTTTATTTGTATTTTCAGTATTCAGTACTCCCTGGGAGTTAACTATTATCAGGATGGTTCCATTTATAGTTTTAAACTCGTTTGGTTTATCTAGATAGTTTTAAATTCTTGTGTGTTATTGCCATCCTTAGTATTTATGTGATTCTTAAACTGTTGGTTGTTAAAAAGGTTGGATATTTGGATTTAATAAAATGGAAATAAAGTCTTAAATTGTTTTGGCACTTAGCTTAATTATTTAGGTTGTTTAATTTGGTAAATTTTATTTTGCGATAGTGATGCTAAGAATGAACCAACTGTTCACCTTGATTTTAATTTAATGAAGGACTGATCGCCCGGTATTTAATTAGGCATGGTGTCATAACTCCATCCCAAAACCCTCATTATTATCGTCGATCAATGGAGCACGTTTGAGGAGAGGCATGTTTGGGGTCATATGGAGCTAGCAGGCTTCGCCGCTCATATACCAATTGGTATAGAGAGGGACGATGTAGGTTAGAGAGAGAAATAGGAGTTCAAAAGAAATTGTGGTTTTAAAATGTTGCTTTTCTCTCTCAATGAGCTGTGTAAGTGAGAATATGGGGAAAGGTTGTGAAACTGATGTAGTGTGTGGGTGTCATAATTGAACATGGCTCTCTATTTCACAGTTAGATACAAAACCCCATATTATATAGATATGTAATTTGTTTATATATATTTTGTATATAAAATCTTATGATGTGACAAAACAAATCTCCTCCTTTATTTCATATACATAAATATATATTAAACATACCACTCTAGTGGATATGCTATCTGTGGAGGTTGCGGATCATGGGCGATCTCTCCTAGTGAATCCTAACAGGTGTAGTATAGGTCCTCATGGTTATAGATTTATGCATGCCCACCTTATGTAAGTTTGGATTCTTAGTGGAGTAATGTGGTATTGTTATGATCCACTTACTTAAGACTATGACCGCCTCTAATTATGTGTATGATTCCGAGCTGGTGGCCGAGGATAATGTATGTATGCCCTGGAGCCTGATAGCATACTAGAGGTTCACATTCAGTGGGTTATTACTTTGAGGGATTGTGGTGATACGTATATAGTGACTGATATATATATACTTGTTTAGATATTAAAATACATATATTATTGTGAAAAAAAATATGTATACGTGCATAAGACATTAAAGTGTAAATATTGAAGTAATAACTAGTGAATGTTATTTGAAATTAATTGATATAATTGTAATTGAGAATTATCATTGGTTAGCGTATGTGGAAACTAATTATATAAAATACGCGTGATACAGGGCTGCGCATGGGACTAAGATTTGTGTTGAGGTACTAGTTAGGCGGCGTAGCTCAATTAGGGTGTTTAAAATACATGCATTAGGTGTGCACTATAGATGAGGGTGTGACACACCACTTATTAAAATAAGAGATGGCGAGCCCGATACTCCAATAATTACAGGAATCATAGATGGTCTGTTCTTAGCATCACTGGAATAAAATAAGTTAATGAGATAAACACCCATTATTTTAGAAAACGGATTGTCAAAATTTAATTTGTAAGTTAAAGAAAAACATTTAAACAATCCAATTGAAAAGAAGGTGGATACAAAATAAAGACATGTATTCGATCAACAATCATATACATAAAAAATAACCGAATAAGCTGTCGGTCAACAGACCCTTACAATTAGGTCACATCGAGTAATAAAGTACAATATCACATTATATAACACAAGTAAAAAAACTTGGGCAACACGCCCGAATGTGTAGCTAATCATCACTTGAGTACAAAAGATTGGAGCGTCTATATCAAGTATCCTATAACATCCGCAAAGTGTTATGGCTCCAGGACACTGGAATAGAAAAGTCGATACGGGTGTCCTTGCGGTGGAGCACCTGGCCAAATATAAGATTCATGCAAAATAAAAAGATACAAATGGGTCAGGGCCCGGTTTAATACGATTACCAAGTGAATAAAGTGCATAACAGTTATGGACAATTTAATTGTCATGAATAAGCTTGTTTCGTTCACCATAAATAATGATAAGGAATCTAACCTCTCAATCTAAAAGCATAACCTAACGCAATAATAATGACAATGATCACAATTCATTTATGCAGGAGAATATAGATAAAATATTACTTAATGAGATTCCATTTCCTTTTTACACAATTTCATTTCACCGTTCCTTTTTCTCATTAGAAAACGTATTCAAAGCAATTGTAGGAGGGGCTTAATGATAAGCCTCTCATTAAATTATTAAATGAGATTAGAGATGATTAATATTGACAAAAGTCCATGTGTTTATGCGACTGAGGTATTATTATGCGCGTTGGACATATCACGCGTATTTGTGTATTATTTACATATTAACTAGAAAATATTCTAGTATTGAGAGTTTTGACATATGCTATGGGACACATGCCACTTAAAATAGGACATGTGTCACCACGGGTTAATTAACATGTGGCGACCCACTTGGGTGGGTTTTTCTATAAATAAGCCCTCCCCCCATACATTTGAGAGAGATCTGCTTGGAAGAGGAGGGTGATTTTCTTATCTTATGAGGTTTTAGAGAGAGTTTTGAGATGAGTCCTTTGAAAAGAGTGGCAACACCTCCCATCTCTCCGAAAAACCACCACAATGAGTTTTCCGGTGAATAGTACGAACCCGCGAACTACGCTGACTTTGATTCCGAGCATAACGGATACGTAGGCGCAACCGAAGTTGCTCAAGTCAAACACGTGCTAAAATCGAGTATTTCCCCAAAATTAGACTACTTTCTTACATTTGGCGACTCTGCTGGGGAGGTATTCACCATTTTTATCGTGTAACGCCTCATTCGTGATCGAAAAAGTGGACGGAGATAGAGGAAAGCGATTGACAAATCAACATTCTGCTCTAACATTCACCAGAGAAATGTTCAACTCCATTTCAGATAAGGAATCCAATACTTCTATCTTATGATTTCTCATGCTTTATATATAAAAAAAAGATGATATATTTATATGTAAATATTAGTTGAGATGTCTATTTTGAAAGTATGCTCCAGACATTAATATTTACATAAAGAGATCAAATAATATGTGTTTGCGTAATTTTTTTTATTGACAAAACTATTCAGACTCATGTATATTTGTTTTTGCACGAGAGGCTAAAAAGAAAGTTATCATTTGAAGTATGAGTGCTAACATGATGCAATTGTTATGCACCGATGAGCCTTAAATTGTCTCTATAAGGTGACTCAATGAAAAAATTTGGATGATCATTTGGCCCGAACTATTTACAATGAGGTGACTCAATGAAAAAAAAAGGCTGTCATGAAGAGACATTCTTGAAAAGATAATGATGTATCTCGATTAAATTAATTGAGGGGCTGCAACAATTTAATTGTGTTTCGTAAATGAACAGCCTAAAAGGTAGAAAGTACTGACTAAAAGTAAACAAGTCATGTCTTGTTGTAAGTAAATAGTAAAATAGTGCAAGTTGATAATATTTTACATTATGATATACTGGGATATTTTCAAAATCACATGATCATGCAGTACATTAACTGACGTGTGTGTGGCTGTCACAGATTGGTCAGGCCACATGAGTAGGCCTGTGTGTGTGGCTGTCACAGATTGATTAGAAAATGTGCAGTACTTCTATAGATAACCCTTTATAACTTTAGTACAACAGTAGAATAGATTTTCTTAGATTTTCCTTTGCGTGTCTTCAGCAATAGTACGCTATCAATTGACAAAGGTATATCTTTGAAATATTCCAAGCTAGTGATTTATACATTTTGGAGTCACAAACCGAGAAACCTTTGAGGTTTCCTATATCCTTTCTCCGAAGAACGTTGCCTCCGGTACAAATCGACGGAGCTTTGCTCCGATGAACCTCTTCACGATGAAGCTCGACTGAACAGTAGCACCTGTTCAAAGAAATTCGTTCGAAGAAGCTCAAAACCCAGTCGCACCTGAGATTTCCCAAAAAAACGAAAGACCACATGAGCTCCCTCGCACTTGATATATGCCACTTATCTTGAACAAATAGATTCAACCCATAACTGACGGAGCTTTGCTCCGGTGAATCCCTTTTCGACGAAGCTCGGACTGAACCATAGCGCTTGGTTCGAAGAAACTCAGAACCTTATCCAGCAAAACTGAGATATAAAACTGGTCCACCAAACATTGAAATGGGCGCACCTGAGATTCAATTGAGTTTGTGTCAAACGAGTTACCACAGATTTCAGTAGGGGTGAACAATACACCGTGGGATCTTGAAATGTAACGAACCTCCGTGGAAGCTACAAACTAACGAACCATCAGTTTGAACCATCGTGGGATCTTGAAATACTAAAATAACCATGGGAGGTTCAAATCCGGTGAACCTTTATAGAAAAACACCGTGGGATCTTGAAAATGATGAACCATCGTGGGATCTGGAGACACGAAGAACCACCGTTGGAGCTTGAAATAACACCAACCACCGTTGGAACTTGACAAGAAGCGATTCAACTAACACATCACTCCGATAGACTTTGGTCCGGCTGGAATTCCTCGTCGATGCATCTGAGAGTCGAAATCCGTTCAACCTTATTTTATACCATATAAGATTGAAACTTTAAATAGGGCGGACAACCTAAGATGGACTCACCATGGAAGCAGTTGGTGGTATGAACGAATGGGGGTTTTGAAATTAGAGGAAGCTTTAAGAATAAAAAAAAAAAAAAAACGTGGGTAAAAAAAAAATGGGGAGCCAACTCTCATCCCTCACCTTTTGGATTTATTTATGAAGAGTGTTTGCCAGCTTGCACGGCAAGGATTTTAAAAAAGAGACCCACTTCCATCTGACAGTCGCATATCACTTTGGTGGGATTACGTGTTCCCTCGGATAGAACACCAGTTAAAACGAATTTTGTGTGTGCGTACAGTTAAGAAACGAGTATTACTGAGCTATTTATGGAATAGTTAAATGTTTAAAAATATAACTATGATATTACTGAATAAATGAAATTATTTTATGTTTATTTCGGTAATTATACATATATATTTTATATATATATTGAGAGGTATATTTACTCATAGTTTTAAATCCACGGTATTACACACCAAATGTCGATTGGATTATAAATAAACTACTATTGAATTTGATTCTTCGAAAACCTTCAAATTGACGAAGCAATGCATTTTTAATGTCAATTCATGAGGGTATTATTTATTAACAATTATGAGTATTGTTGTGGCATGTGATTTGAATAAAATAAAGGCTAGAATAATATCAAAACGATATGCATGACTCCACAATTGAAAATAAACGTCTTTATCACGCTTAGTGGCGAATCGTATATATTATGTTTTGGGGGCTCCCTCGAAACATCTGTGTGCATGTCTATTGAGAAACATAAAGCACGTCATGCAGTTATTATGTTCAGGGGATGTTTCATTTCCACATAATATAATATTATATTGAAAACTTTTAGAAGTATTATTCAATGAGTTTAGACAAATATAGACATGGTTTATCCTTCGGAAATTACTTTCCATACACCTATAACATGTATGCGCGATGAACCACGCCATTTGGGATATAACTATTGGGGTTCTCTATTAGGATTCATCGCATGATCTCTCTATACGTTATCACATAAAACTAAAAGTGACTCAGATGGAGTATGATGGATATTATGCGATATTTCATAGAAAAAATTGTGCATATTATTTTATGTTTATTTCATAAATTATGAATCATTTATGAAAGCGTTGAGTATGTTACAATTCGTGATTAACCTTGATATTTTACACACTCGTGAGTGTGAAAGGATGTGTGCTTAAACGACATTAAATTGTCCACGATACACCTACGAGTATGGGTGGTTACGATTCATTACACAAATATCCCCGGACTTTATTTAAATTTTATTATATCAAATAAAATAAAAAAATAAAATAAAGGGGGCATGATGAGAATTGTACTTGGATATTTCCTGAGTTTTACTAACCCTTTGCAATATTATATTATTGTGTCAGAAAGATATTATTTTGCAGAGGCTTCTGAACGAGTAGATATTGAGCGACACAAATATCAAATCATTGTTCAAAGATTCGACAGTTTGAGATACACCCCATGAAATGTAATAATTAGGTTGCTTTCATTTTTTTCGGGTGGGAATTGTAAAGGATATATGTAATTTATTTTATTTTATTTTATCTTAAGATAAAATAAAATAAAGGGGGCAAATGGATATTATGATGTGACGTAGCTTGTAGTCTAAAGCTTCTTTGACATCATCCACGCCAAGGTTAGATTGATGAACCTTCAGAGTATAGTAACATCCAAGCAGTCCATTACAAAAGCTTCTTCAGTTTCCTTCGCAAAGAGTTCAAACGGGTTAATTAGTTATCACTCAGAAATTGACAAAGTCAGTCATCCTTCAGATATGACATCATATTATGAGAACTTTGCGAGTGTTGAGATAAGTCTTCTACAGAGGTGTATTATATTCCAAAAAACTTTATCAAATTGGTCGGTAGTTGAACCACGATCGTTATGACTTAACTCGTCCGAAGAAGTTGGTCATGGAAGCAAACAGACGAAGGACCACGCTCAGTTTGTCAGGTACGGGATCCTGTCCTGAAAAGAGATACAGAAGAATGAGTTTACAAAAAATCTTAACAAGTGTTTTCATTGTTAAGTCACCGTTATAGGTGGAGTTTATGAAAAATCTTAACAAGCGTTTTCGTTGTTAAGTCACCGTTATAGGTGGAGTTTATGAAAAATCTTAACAAGTGTTTTCGTTGTTAAGTCACCATCATAGGTGTGCCGTTATCGGTGAAGTTTTACAAAAATCTTAACAAGCGTTTTCGTTGTTAAGTCACCGTTATAGGTGGAGTTTATGAAAAATCTTAACAAGCGTTTTCGTTGTTAAGTCACCGTTATAGGTGGAGTTTATGAAAAATCTTAACAAGTGTTTTCATTGTTAAGTCACCGTTATAGGAAGAGTTGATGAAAAATCTTAACAAACGTTTTCGTTGTTAAGTCACCGTTATAGGTGGAGTTTATGAAAAATCTTAACAAGCGTTTTCGTTGTTAAGTCACCGTTATAGGTGGAGTTTATGAAAAATCTTAACAAGTGTTTTCGTTGTTAAGTCACCGTCATAGGTGTGCCGTTATCGGTGAAGTTTTACAAAAATCTTAACAAGCGTTTTCGTTGTTAAGTCACCGTTATAGGTGGAGTTTATGAAAAACCTTAACAATTATGTTTTCATTGTTAAGTCACCTCTAACGGTGGAGTTTGCGAAAAACCTTAACAGGTATGTTTTCATTGTTAAGTCACCTCTAACGGTGGAGTTTGCGAAAAACCTTAACAAGTATGTTTTCATTGTTAAGTCACCTCTAACGGTGGAGTTTGCGAAAAACCTTAACAATTATGTTTTCATTGTTAAGCCACCTCTAACGGTGGAGTTTGCGAAAAACCTTAACAAGTATGTTTTCATTGTTAAGTCACCTCTAAACGGTGGAGTTTGCAAAAAACTCTGACAAGTGTGTTCTCATCATTAAGTCACCTTATAGGTGTGAGCTTGTGTAAAAAAAAAAAAACATTAAAAAGTGGTCATTTGAGCGAGTCAATAATACATGCATGCACAAGAAACCTCATCATGATTAAAACAAGTCAAACAACATGTGCATGCACTAAAAGATTAATCAAGGACGATGAAGTAGTTATTATGTAAACCGTAATAATACTTTCACCAAGCTTGATTGAGAATGACGAAAGAGAATGCTGAGGTAGTTATTATGTGTTCATGATAATAGTCTTTACCAAAGCAGAGTTACAAACAATCGCAATAAAAATGTGGATGCATGTTCTTTTAAATAGGAATGGGGGAAACACTCGGTGTATATCATTCGTATGAAAATAATGATAAACGAGGTCCTTCGGAATAACCTATGAGATCAAAGCTGCAAAATGGGATTTAAGATATGAGATATAAAATTGATGTATATCATATAAACTGAGATATGAAATATGAGATTGTATTATATCATAAAATGTGATATATGAGGTAAACGTACATCATCAAGATGAAATGAGATATGAGATTATTACCCACGATCCACAGATCGATCGAACATATGAAAACAGACTAAAGTTATTTCGTACATACAGTCGATATATTTCAGACAGGTATCAATATATCAACTATATGTACGAGGGGGAAAATGTAGGAGGGGCTTAATGATAAGCCTCTCATTAAATTATTAAATGAGATTAGAGATGATTAATATTGACAAAAGTCCATGTGTTTATGCGACTGAGGTATTATTATGCGCGTTGGACATATCACGCGTATTTGTGTATTATTTACATATTAACTAGAAAATATTCTAGTATTGAGAGTTTTGACATATGCTATGGGACACATGCCACTTAAAATAGGACATGTGTCACCACGGGTTAATTAACATGTGGCGACCCACTTGGGTGGGTTTTGCTATAAATAAGCCCTCCCCCCATACATTTGAGAGAGATCTGCTTGGAAGAGGAGGGTGATTTTCTTATCTTATGAGGTTTTAGAGAGAGTTTTGAGATGAGTCCTTTGAAAAGAGTGGCAACACCTCCCATCTCTCCGAAAAACCACCACAATGAGTTTTCCGGCGAATAGTACGAACCCGCAAACTACGCTGACTTTGATTCCGAGCATAACGGATACGTAGGCGCAACCGAAGTTGCTCAAGTCAAACACGTGCTAAAATCGAGTATTTCCCCAAAATTAGACTACTCTCTTACAGCAATTTACTTCATAAAGTGTCGTATTATCAATAAAATCCCGCTTTAATAAGAATATTTATATTTCACAACGTATAACGATTCTAAGACCATCCTTCCTTGTTTCCTTACTGGATGTGCCCCTAAATAGCTATCATCTTCCAGGGCCTATCGCCAAGAAAATCTGGGCATCCTACATCGCGTGACGTTGGGAAGCGTCCATATACATTCGACAGTGAGTCATAACCACACCCGAAATTACCTCACTTCGAACAATAATCACACAATAAATAATAATCGATCCTACGGCCGAGGACTATATTCACCCTGCATTCACTAGCCAGGGGACTTCACCTTATGCGGGTAACTTCCCCTATGATTGCATTTAGAGAGGTGTGTATAAGCAAATTATCATTCATAAGATATTCCCATTTTAAAATATACATTAAGTCTTTATCCGGAGCCATAAGCGTTTAATGTCATCATTATAAACTTCAACATTTAATAAACCCCCAAATTAGTCTCTGAGAAATAATGAAGTTACTATACGCCACCAAGTCTAGTATACCTCAAACGCTTCTCTAAATTTCCACAATTATATAATCCTACTCTTCCCTAGTCTCAAACTAGTTCTCTCAAGAAAGAACTACCCTAACGTCTATTTCATAAACCCCGAGATAAACCCAAGTATCCCCTTTCTAATCTAGTGTGGTTAAATACCTAATGTAAGTCTCTAATACACTTTATTTCATCCTAAGAGAAAGTTCCTAGGTCCTAAACCTACAAGAAAAGGATTACAAACTAAATTAGAAAAATATCTTAAAACAGCAAGAATTCCGAATTGATTCGCCCTGGCCGAATCGATTCGGTCTTGAAAGAGAATCGATTCGGATAGTCAGAATCCATTCAGTCAAGAGGAACCAACATTCTTCATACTGCCGAATCGATTCGGATAAGACGAATCAATTCACTCAACACAGACCTGTAGCCTACCCCTTTAGCGAATCGATTCGCTATGGGCAATTGATTCGCCTGGGCCAGAATGCCCAATTTCGGCTATGAAGTTTAATACCCCAACTTTTACCAAACTCATTTATCCTCCATTTTATCTATTCCATCCATCAATAATCCAACCAAAACAATCCTACATAAATCCTAACAGCTATAATCCACACAATAACTATCTAAAACAATGTTTAAGGATTTAAACACTACAAATTCTTTAAAACCCGTCTTTAAAACAATGCTTAAGCTGAAATCTCGGATTCCCTTTCGGTAGATGCAAGATCAAACTCAATTTCTTCAATTCTCCTTCTTTCTCTTCTTTTTCTCCACAATTCTCTTCTTCTCTCTTTCTCTCTAGGTTTAGGAAGTATACACTTAGGAAATAAGAGGGGTTGTAAGACTAAATTGGGCACTTAACATTTATTCCCCTCTTTAAATGTTAATACACCATTAAAATGACTCGTAACTACATAATTAAGTCATAACCTGTCAAAAGTCCCCGGAACCCAAAAATACATTATGGCACTTATTTTGACTATCTCGGCTATTTCGGTATTGACCGCACCCTCCAAATTGGCATCCAGAATAATATAAATCATTTCAAGTTCCAACTTCATTTTAAACCATAAATATCGTTTAAAGCACAACGACACTATAAATCATGACATGATGCCATTTACATTCACATTACAGTAAATATGCAAAAATCTAGTAAATGTTATCTTTTAAATCAGTTAAAATAATATTTACTCAATTATTCAATATTTTATATAATTACCTCACATGGTAAATTAATATAAAATAAATTACTCAAAAGTAAGGGTTATTACGTACTCCCCCCCTATAAGGAAATTTTGCCCTCAAAATCTAGGCGTACCTTGTAAAAAGAGATGTGGATACTTTTCTCGCATATCATCCTCATGCTCCCACGTTGACTCCTCTGAATTTTGATGTCCCCATTGGATCCGAACTAAGGGCACCACTCTAGATCTTAGCTTACGCTCCCTGTGATCTAAGATTGTAACTGCTTGTTCCTCGTATGAAATATCAGGTTGCAATTTGATATCATCTAAATGAATGTGCCAGTGAGTTCCTCCATATCTCTTATACTTTTTCAAGGATGAAACATGAAACACATCATGAATCTGTTGTAAGTGTTCTGGTAAGGCGAGTTGATAAGCTACTGGTCCTACCTTAGAAATAATGGGAAAATGACCTACGTAGCGCGGCGCAAGTTTTCCTTTCTTCCCAAATCACTTTATACCCTTCATTGGCGAGACTCGTACCAAAACTTGATCTCTAACCTCCAATTCCACATGCCTTATATTCGCATCGGCATAACTCTTTTGACGATGTTGAGTAATTCAAATGCGATTGCGAATAAGTTCAATCTTTGAAGAAGTATCCTGGATCATCTCAAGTCCAAGAAATTTATTATCTCCTACTTCCAACCAGCAAGTAGGTAATCTACACGCTCGACCATATAATGCTTCATAGGGTGACATCCCGATAGTGAATTGGTACGAATTATTATAAGAAAATTTGACCAAGGGATGGTATTGTTCCCAACCTCCTTTGAAATTAAGCACACACATTTTGAGCATATCCTCTAACATTTGGTTGACTCTTTCTGTCTTCCCATCTGTTTGAAGGTGATAGGAAGTACTCAACTTCAATTCGGTTCCTATAGCTTCTTAAAAACTTTACCAAAAATGGGAAACAAAAATTTTGTCTCGGTCGAAGACTATATTAATGGGCACCCTGTGGAGTCTAACAATATCTGCAATAAATAGCCGGGCATAACGAGCAGTGTTATAGTCTGTACGTACCACTAAGAAATATGCCGACTTGGTTAATCGATCAACGATAACCCAAATGGAATCATGATCGCTTTGTGACGTTGGCAATCCTGTGATGAAATCAATCAAGATTATTTCCCACTTCTATACCGGTACTTCCTAGGGTTGTAACAATCCCATCGGTCGCTGATGATCTAGATTCACCAGTTGACAAGTAGTACATTGGGAAACAAATTTAAAAATGTCCCATTTCATACCCGCCCACCAATATTGACGGCGCACGTCTTGGTACATTTTGTCTCTACTAGGACGTATTGCAAACTTGGACCCATGAGATTCTGTCATTATGGCCCGTCTCAAATCCCTTTTTTTTGGGACAATATGTCCCCCGTGGAAACGTAACCCACCCTCAGAACTTATAGAGTAGGATTTCTCTCCCTCAGTTAACAATTGGTACTTACGGTCCTGACAACCTTTATCCCTTCCTTGATCTTCCACAACCCTTACCACTATCGTAGGCGTAATGGTCAACACTGACATAAACGCCCTTGCAACAGCATCCTCTTGATTAAGTTATTTCCATTTAGCCTTCCATACCGTTGCTAACTCCCCCTCGAGTTTCTGACTCAACGCATCCGCCACTATATTAGCCTTACCCGGGTGATAATGAATATCAAATTGGTAGTCATTCATAAACTCTAACCATCGACGTTGTCGCATATTCAAATCCTTCTGTGAAAATAAATATTGCAACAATTTGTGGTTCGTGAAAAGACTAAACTTTTCCCCCAGAAGGTAATGTCTCCAAATCTTCAAGGCAAAAACCACTGCAGTAAGTTCCAAATCATGAACTGGGTAATTCTTCTCATGGGTCTTTATCTTGCGAGAAGCATAAGAAATAGCCCAATGCTCTTGCTGTAACACACCTCCCAACCCTTGCAGAGATGCCTCCGTAAAGACCAAATATTCTAATCCCGACCTCGGTAACGCAAGTACTGGAGCAGAAGTCAACTTATCTTTCAACTCATCAAAAGTCAGTTGACAAGAGTCATCCCAAACAAACCTCACTCCCTTCTGAGTTAAATTTATCAAAGGGCTAGCAACCCTAGAAAAACCCTTGATAAATCTGCGGTAATAGCCAGCCAAACCCAGAAAACTACGAATCTCTATTGATGTCATGGGTTGACCCCATTCCCTCACCGCTACAACTTTACTTGAATCTACCGAGATGCCCTCAGTTGTAACAATGTGTCCCAAAAACTGTACTTCCTGTAGCCAAAAACCACACTTCTTGAACTTGGCATACAATTGATGATCCCTCAACGTCTGCAGGACCAACCGTAAATGTTTAGCATAATCGGCCTCCGTTTGAGAATACAAGAGGATTTCATCAATGAAAACGATAACAAACTGGTCTAGGAAGTCTCGAAACACTCTATTCATAAGGTCCATAAACACTGCAGGATAATTGATTAGCCCGAAAGGAATAACCAGAAATTCATAGGACCCATCTTTAGTTAAAAATGCAGTTTTGGACACATCATGTTCTCGTATCCACAGTTGGTGATACCCATTCCTCAAATCTATTTTAGAGAAGTAAGACGCTCCTCTAAGTTGATCGAACAAATCATCAATCCGAGGTAGTGGGTATTTGTTCCTGATGGTAACTTTATTCAATTCCCAGTAATCAATACACAACCGGAGGGAACCATCTCGTTTCTTCACAAATAACACAGGAGCATCCCACGACGACGTACTACGCCTAATAAACCCCTGTTCTAACAACTTCTGAATCTGATCTCTTAACTCCCTCATCTCAACAGGAGCCATATGGTACGGGGCTCTAGCAATCGACCGCATTCTCGGTGCTAAATTAATTACAAACTCAATCTCCCTACTTGGAGGTAAACTCGATATCTCCTAAAAAACATCTTCGAAATCTCTAACAACGGGAATCAAATCTAAGGTAATGACTCTATCACGAGAAGTCTCCTCCGTAATACAATACAAATAAGTCCTAGAACCTCCCTCTGAAAGAGGCATAACCACTAAAAACATCTCGTGCCCCGGAATGGCAAAGACTATACTCTTCCCATAGCAATTCGCTATCACGTGATACTTCACTAGCCAATCCATACCCAGGATTACATCATACCCGACCATATCAAGGACGAGAAAATCGGCCTCAAAATACAAATTACCAAGATTTATTTCTACTCTTTTACAAATAAAGAAAATGAGTGAACCGTCACCCATAGAGGATTCGACGCTATTAAAATTACGTTCTGCATATTTAATTAACTCCGTAGACTGAGCAAAACTTCTAGAAATAAACGAGTGTGTCGCACCCGTATCAAACAATGCACGACCCATATGCCCATGAATGGAAAACTTACCCTCGATCGCTGGCGGCACTGGCGGGGCTGGAGAAAGAATATCATCTTGTATATGGTAGACACGTCCATACTGTAATTGTCCTTATTATGGAGGGATAACTAGATTAGGCACTGGTGGAGGTAGCTGTTCCAGTTGATGCTGTGGAATTCTAGGAAACTATCCCCCGATAAACTGTGGACACAATTTCCTATAGTGCCCCGGCTCCCCACATTGAAAATAACGACCCACCATATTTTCTTGATCATGGCCCCTATTATTTCTGAACTGCCCAAAGCCTTGGCCCGGATGGCCTCGACCCCCATTGTTACCCCGACCTGCCTGAACCGCCTGATGCTGTTGCTTGGCACCCTGACCGCGCCTAAAATTACTGCTACTGAAATTAAATTCCCTAAAACGTTGTCTTTTGGAAAAATCCCCTTTTTGGTTATCCCTTTCCTTTTGCTTACCTCTTGATGATTGGGAAGAGGATAATTCTCCTCCGGCACCATTGCCTCCCGTCTTACCCGATTGTCCCATAGCTGAAACTTTCTTACTTCCTTGTACATGCAACCGATGATCCTGACAATGAAGTAATGCGGCATTCATTACATCCCCAAATGTTTGTAAAGCTAGAGTTACCTCATCCGGTACAAAACTATCCAAACGAGTGAATTCCTCCTCATACTCTCCCACCGAACGTTCACCTTGAACTATATCTTGGAGTTTCCTCCTCATGTCTCTTTGGACTACGGGAGGAAAATACTTTCGATCAAACAAAACCCAAAAGTCAGTTATAGTCATAGTATCTCTTTATTCTGGCATGGTCATCGACTCCCACCAGTGTAACGCTGCTCCAACTAGTTTAAAAGTAGCAAGGATTTGCTTCCATTCTTCACTACAGTCTATCAAGCGAAGATGATGTTGCATATCCTTCTTCCATTGGTTAGATACTATCATGTCGGAACCACCCTAAAATTCTGGGGGATGACCCTTCAATAAGTATTCTCTGACTCTTTCCCATGAAGAAGGTCTCGTAGGGGTTTGCACCTCCTGAACCCTGGGTTGTTGGGCTTGGGGAATTTACTAAACCACAACAGTCATCGTCGCATTAACATCCTGGGCAACGATATTGCCTACTTCAGCGTCATTTATAGTTCCTTATTGTGGCGGTGGAGGACCTACATCATCTTCTACAACTCTATTTCTTCTCGCATGGTGACCTCTCTTAGGAGGCATCCGAGACGAAGAAATAGCTGAATTAGAATGCTATTAAGAACAATTTATTTTGCTAAAGATCGAAAATAAAGGCAAACAAAACAGTTCTAGCATTAAGGCTCTATATCAAAGAACGCTTCGGTAAAACATGACAAGTCTGCATAGATCCTAAAGACTCTAGAACCTGATGCCCTGATACCATCTGTGACACCCTGCTTATTAAAATAAGAGGTGGCCAGCACGATACTCCAATAATTATAGGAATCATAGATGGTCCATTCTTAGCATCACTGGAATAAAATAAGATAACGAGATAACCACCCACTATTTAAGAAAATGGATTGTCAAAATTTAATTTGTAAGTTAAAGAAAAATATTTAAACAATGCAATTGAAAAGAAGGTGGATACAAAATAAAGACATGAATTTGATCAAAAATCATATACATAAAAAATAACCGAATAAGCTGTCGGTTAACAGACCCTTACAATCAGGTTACACTGAGTAATAAAGTACAATATCACATTATATAACACAAGTAAAAAAACTTGGGCAACACGCCCAAATGTGTAGCTAATCATAACTAGAGTACAAAAGATTGGAGCGTCTATATCAAGTATCCTATAACATCCGCAAAGTGTTATGGCTCCAGGACACTGGAATAGAAAAGTCAAAACGGGCGTCCTTGCGGTGGAGCACCTGGCCGAATATAAGATTCATGCAAAATAAAAAGATGAAAATGGGTCGTTTCCCGGTTAAATATGATTACCAAGTGAATAAAGTGCATGACAGTTATGGACAATTTAATTATCATGAATAAGCTTGTTTCGTTCACCATAAATAATGATAAGGAATATAACCTCTCAATCTAAAAGCATAACCTAACGCAATAATAATGACAATGATCACAATTCATTTATGAAGGAGAATATAGATAAAATATTACTTAATGAGATTCCATTTCCTTTTTTCACAATTTAATTTCACCATTCCTTTTTCTCATTAGAAAACGTATTCAAAGAAATTTACTTCATAAAGTGTCGTATTATCAATAAAATCCCGCTTTAATAAGAATATTTATATTTCACAACGTATAACGATTCTAAGACCATCCTTCCTTGTTTCCCCACTGGATGTGCCCCTAAATAGCTATCATCTTCCAGGGCCTATCGCCAAGAAAATCTGGGCATCCTACATCGCGTGACGTCGGGAAGCGTCCATATACATTCGACAGTGAGTCATAACCACACCCGAAATTACCTCACTTCGAACAATAATCACACAATAAATAATAATCGATCCTATGGCCGAGGACTATAGTCACCCTGCATTCACTAGCCAGGGGACTTCACCTTATGCGGGTAACTTCCCCTATGATTGCATTTAGAGAGGTGTGTATAAGCAAATTATCATTCATAAGATATTCCCATTTTAAAATATACATTAAGTCTTTATCCAGAGCCATAAGCGTTTAATGTCATCATTATAAACTTCAACATTTAATAAACCCCCAAATTAGTCTCTGAGAAATAATGAAGTTACTATACGCCACCAAGTCTAGTATACCTCAAACGCTTCTCTAAATTTCCACAATTATATAATCATACTCTTCCCTAGTCTCAAACTAGTTCTCTCAAGAAAGAACTACCCTAACGTCTATTTCATAAACCCCGAGATAAACCCAAGTATCCCCTTTCTAATCTAGTGTGGTTAAATACCTAATGTAAGTCTCTAATACACTTTATTTCATCCTAAGAGAAAGTTCCTAGGTCCTAAACCTACAAGAAAAGGATTACAAACTAAATTAGAAAAATATCTTAAAATAGCAAGAATTCCGAATTGATTCTCCCTGGCCGAATCGATTCGGTCTTGAAAGAGAATCGATTCGGATAGTCTGAATCCATTCAGTCAAGAGGAGCCAACAATCTTCATACTGCCGAATCGATTCATATAAGACGAATCAATTCGCTCAACATAGACCTGTAGCCTACCCCTTTAGCGAATTGATTCGCTATGGGCGAATTGATTCGCCTGGGCCAGAATGCCCAATTTGGGCTATGGAGTTTAATACCCCAACTTTTACCAAACTCATTTCTCCTCCATTTTATATATTCCATCCATCAATAATCCAACCAAAACACTCCTGCATAAATCCTAACAACTATAATCTACACAATAACTATCTAAAATAATGTTTAAGGCTTCAAACACTATAAATTCTTTAAAACCCATATTTGTTCAATTGATTCCAATACAGAACTATCACTACATTTTATTCATCCTAAATCATATATTATCAAGTAAGAAACTTGCCTTAAGTTGAAATCTAGGATTCCCTTCCGGTAGATGCAAGATCAAACCCAATTTCTTCAATTCTCCTTCTTTCTCTTCTTCTTCTCCACAATTCTCTTCTTATCTCTTTCTCTATAGGTTTAGGAAGTATAAACTTAGGAAATAAGAGGGGTTGTAAGAATAAATCGGGAACTCAACATTTCTTCCCCTCTTTAAATGTTAATACACCATTAAAATGACTCGTAACTACATAATTAAGTCATAACCTGTCAAAAGTGCCCGAAACCCAAAAATACAATATGGCACTTATTTTGCTATCACGACTATTTCAGGACTGACCACGACCTCTAAATTGGCGTCCAGTGTAATATTAATCATTTCAAGTTCCAACTTCATTTTAAACCAAAAATGTCGTTTAAAGCACAACGACACTATAAATCATATCATGATGCCATTTACATTCACATAACAGTAAATATGCAAAAATCTAGTAAATATTATCTTTTAAATAAGTTAAAATAATATTTACTCCATTAGTTAATATTTTATATAATTACCTCACATGGTAAATTAATATAAAATAAATTACTCAAAAGTAAGGGTTATTACAGAGGGGCGAGGGGTATCTCATGGGAGTGTGACACTGGTTTAAATATCAAAGATTGTAGAACAAATTTATTAATGTATTTGAAACACTTGCAAAATATTTTCAAAAGGTTTTTGGGCTCTGACCCGTATCAAATTATTTTCTAAAATTTTAGTTGTTTAACCACCAGGATGCCTGACTTAACCATCCTTCTAGTCAGACAATGTTGCAACAACTATTGATGCCTGCAGGGATGGATTAGGCACTTCTATCCTTGAGATCTAGATAGGAGGTACTTCAGAGTTATTTCGGGTATGTCACCCAGTTAGGTGGTATTTGTTTTATGTAGATGATTTTCTTTCAGTTACTTGAATTATTGTGTTGTGACTCTTACCGAGAGTTATCGGTTAATTTATTTATGTCATTTAGCATGATTTTCAATAACTACATAGTTGATTATGTGAATGGAAATTTTTTATAAGTAAGTTAATAAGTTTTAAAATTTGACACCAGTACTAATAGGTTATTAGTAATTAAAATGTTTTTGACAGTAATGCAAGGAATGAACCAAGTAAGATTATTATTTTATTTTAGTAGAGGACTAGTCACCCATTTTTTAAATAGGCAGGGTGTCATAGGGGGAAAGTGTCTACCTAAAAATATGGAGCAAATAATTTACAACATGTATGAGGGTAAATATATAATAATAAAAACATGTGGTAAAAAAATAGATAAACATAAACAAAACTAAATAACGAAAAAAGCCTCACTTTTGTAATACCGCGTATTTTTTAGGGATTTTATTTCAATTATGAAATTAGGATTAATTACTTTAAATGGAGAAAAATTATTTATAATTAATCCGGATTTAAATGTAACAATTACTAGCGTGACAAGAGTAAGTATGTATTGGTGATAATTATGTTGAATAATACTTAGCGAGTAAAGTAATAAATGATTAAGAAAATATTATTATGGTCGGGAGTGAAAAAAAGGCAGTTGCAATACACTTAGTTAGGACGCACGTGTGAGTCGTGTCGGTATTACTTTATTGGGTTAAAAAGATAAGTTATTTTTATGTAACTCGTATTACCATTTTGAGTGCGGCAGTGAGTCCGAAAGGGTCAAGATAGTCAGAAAACTTTACTCGAGTGTTTTATTTGGATTTTGGGGTAATTTAGGCCAAACCGACACCCCGGAGGGGTATTTTGGTCTTTTGAGATTTTGGGGAATTAAAATTGACGAAAATAGATAATTAAAAGGGAAGTGTACTTGGGTAATAGGTTATCTATCAGTTTCCAAACCTAAGTGAGAGAGAGAGAACCAGAGAGTGAGAAGAAGAACTCCATAGGTGCCCTGGGATAAAGACTCAAGCTCTCACACCAAAAATCACCCCAATGCGTAGATGGTGAAGAGAGGATCACCCCTATACTAGTTTCATTTAGCGAATCAGAAGTTCACAAAAAGGCAAGTGTTTATCTTGCTTAATTTTAGATCATATATAATTCATGTTAATTTAGTTGATGGTTTAATCATAATATCATGTAATTGGGACTGAAATTGGAAATTTATTCATGATTGTGGTATAGGAATTGCATGTAGTTGAATAAATATATATTGGGGATTAGAAATCTAAATTTTATCTGTTGAAACCACGAAATCATATCTGAGTTTAGTTGGTCATTAATGGAGATTTTATGAAATTAGGGCTTTTGAAGATTTGAGAAATTAATCGAAATTCCTGTTGAAATTTTAAGTATTTTGTGTTAAAAATGGATGGGAAAGTATTCTAATACTAGGGGATATAGTTTAGAGTTGTTGGATTTGAATTAGGATTAATTTTAAGTGATTTTGTTGTTGAAAGAATTTGGAAAACAAAATTTTTGGAAGTCAGGGACGAACTTGGAATTCTCATTCGAAGACCTGCCTAGGTCTTCGAATGTCCTCGTTCGAATGAGAATTCTAACAAGATTTGGTTTATAGTTCGTTCGATGTGAGATCAACCTCGTTCGAACGACCTCGTTTGAAAAATAATGCCCAACTCCTAACGAGATGTTAGAAACTATAATTTTTGCGCGGTCGAGTGAAAATCCTTCTAGGTTGATTCAAGTGAGAGAAATGACCTACGTTAACATTGAGTGAATTAAATGCTTAGTCTAGTGATGAGATGAGTGTGTGACTACTCAGGGAATATGATGGAATAAGAGAGCCCTAAGGAATATTGAAATGATAGATAGATAAATCGTACGGTTAGTGTATTGTGAGTAATAGGGATGATAATACTGCTTATAAATTTGGGGATTTGGGTTGCGTGAATAAAATAAATTGTGTGTGTACTTATTGATTGAACTATTATGTTTATAACATACCTACACTGCTTGTTATCGGGTGGAGGTTGCGCATTGTGGACGATCATGCCTTGAGGATCCTTTGGGTGGGATATTGATTCGTACCACTGGAGCATAGAACCTAGGTAAGAGTTATATGTGAGAATGATAGTGATGACGGTCATATGGATGCGTAGGTATGGACGTAGCCCATCATCTTGGAACTATGTTCGCCTTCAATATATGTGTTTATTTTGATGGTTTGCGAGAGATTGAACCTATAGTAGCAGAGTATGCCTGGAACCAAGGGGACCCTAACCCAAGGGTGCGATATTATTATATGTAAATATAGAGAAATAGATATATGTATACCTGTTGTTTATTCTACTGTGTGTGTTTAGTAGTTTCAGAAATAACAATAGTTATTACATTAACTTAATGAGACACAAAATGTTATGAGAATAACAGTGGAATATTTATATAGCTATCCTGAACATATGTTAATATGGGATACAGTCCAGATGGTTAATCACATGAGAGTCTTGGCGTAATTATGTCTATCATCAGTCTAGTTAGGTGGGGTAGCATAACTATGATGGGTTGGTACATGCGTTAGATGAGTATCTCAAGTGAGAGTACGATAATCTAACATGAATACTATATGTGTTATTGATTCATTTAAGCACTTGTTGGTTTTTAAACTGTTTTACAACTCCAGGCTCTGACCCGTTTACTGCAAATCTCTTTTCTTTGTCAAATTATTTTAGGTGCCCAACCATAGGGACACCAAGCATAGGAGTTACATTCATTCAACGAGTTGTAGCTGCTGTGGAAGTTACAAGACCTTGGTAGTAGGCGCCTTTATGTCCAATATTTCTTCCTTCTTGAGTTATCATTTTAGTTAGGGCATTGTGCCCCCTTTTCTATTTAGATATTCAGAGATTTTGGATTTATTTATTTACTTCTTTCAGTTGTTGGTTTACTTCTGTTGGATTATTTTATTTGATACTTAGACTGGAAGTGTTTACTCCAGTTACATTTATTATTGCAGTTATTTCCTATCATATGAGATTGGTGTGAATGGTGAATGTTAAATTATTCGTTAACTTAGTTTTATATTAATTAAAAGATAAAATTTTTACATCACCCTTTTTAAATATTAGGTGGTTAGTTTTTAATAATAAAGTTTTCGATAGTGATGCATAATCTGAACCAACTGGATATTCTAATTTAATTTAATAAATGACTGATCACCAGGTATTTAATTAGGCGGGTGTCAAAACTTTTTGGTGGCTCTTCATTTTCGGTCAAAACCCTCCCTTTTCTTTCTCCTCATCCAACATTGTTGTTCCCTTCCAACCACTTGTAGCCACGTCGGTGATGTTATTTTCCCTCCTACCACATCTAACCGACGCTCTTGTACGGCCTGGCCTGCTGCCCAGCCTTCCTCCCAATCCCACCAGCAATTAAGTCGTTATTTTAGGTAAATTATATATCTTACTTGTTAACTTATGGTTAGTTTATTTGTCTAGCCTAAATATTTAAGTAAAAATGGTTATATTTTTTTATTTAATGTTTGATTTAAGGTTTAACCATAGTTATGATTTAATGTTTATCCTAATTAATTTATTTTTTTGATTTAATGATTGAGATAAATACGAGACGGACTCTTGAATTTGTGCTACTGTATTTGATGTTGTTTTATTTGAGCTATAATTGCCTAAAAATACAAATTACCAATTAAATATTTGTAAAGCATAAAAATCTCCCTAAAAAAGTTTTAGGGCCTCCCGGCAACGAACCCTCAGTAATACTTTGTGCCCAACCGAGAATAAATTCCTAGATCTTCCACTACTAGCGTGTCCAAACTAAACAATTGCTTGTCCTAGCGTGTCGGCAACATGTCGCATGTCCGACTCGAGCCAAAGCTTCCTCGTGGCTTTCAATAGTGTCCATGATTCATAGTACATAATTAAATATTCTTTTTAGGATGAGGGTTGAATATGGAGTATTTGACTATAAATAGGGAATGTTCTTTAGGTGTGTAGTTGTTTATGTTTATGTTATGAACTTTATTTATCATGAATGTCTTTTTTGTTTGTATGCGTGTGTTAGGGTTCTTATGTAAAATATCATTTTACACACACTTGAAAACATAATGTTAACTAATCTAAATATTAATCGATTAATTAATTAAACATGTTATGGCTCTTTAATAATGTGATCTTCAATAGTCATTATAATAATATATAATCATTATAAATAAAATAAAATGATAATCTAATCACATACCTCGGTCCATAACTATAAATTTAGAATTTGTTCTTGTTCCTCCATCCTATCATAGCTACAAAGTTTAGTTGAGCAATCGACCTTAACAATGTCCAATCGGAATGATTTTCAGACTATGGCTACATCTCGTCTTGTGTAAAAACATGTTCATGTTTTAGCGCATCCCAACAGTTAGATCTCCTCTATGGTAAAAATAATATTATGTAATTAATTATTTGTAAGAATTTGGATTTCTCTCCCTCTTCTGTGGAATTGTGTTGTTTTTAGAAAGTTGTAAATGATGGAGTTCACCATTTTATTTATAGGAAGAGTCATGACTCAAATCTTCAGCAGTCACTTAATCTCAAATGTCGATCAAAGTGTATACCCAAGAGTCCTTAGTTCTTGAAAAATCAAAGTTACCTTTTAATAAACCATATTCATAACATTGACTCTTGGTATTTAGAGTTCCCTTTTATTAACCATATTGACTCTTAATATTATTTAATTGTGGAACAAATTATGGAGAAATATTATTTAAAATAATTATGTCATTCTCTCACTTCATCTGTAATTATCATAATGCGTGCAATAATATTGGAGTCATCCTTAAATAGTTTTAATAAACACCTTAAAAACAAATTGTTAATGTGAGGCGTGACGCTAACATATTAATTTAAGAACATTATAGTTTCATGTACCACAACAATAACAACTCATCCAACAAGGGATATAAATTAGGTTATTCAATAATGGTCCAATAATGTCTTATATAAAAAGATTATTTATGTCACATTCATCAATTCACATGCTTGTAAACTTAGATTGGAAGACAAAAATTGAAATGTTCATAATACACTTTAATTGATATCAAATACAATGTCAAAATTAAGCATCAAACAATCCACAACACTTATAGTTAATTGGCTACACTCAAGACCCATATCTTAAGAATGCTTCATGAATGTTCTGTAGTGATAGCCCATTTATTAGTAGATATGTTATGTTAATATTTGTACTAATGTATTCAAATGACAATTGTTGTTTCTAAACTTATTCTTTCAGATATAGGTAGTATATAATAATATGACTAGGTTCTCTAAACACCCACCAGTTCCTCATAATGAAGATTGAAGCAGAATTATCATAACACTTCAATGACTGGTAATAGTATCGATAACTCTGAGTTCGAAAATAAATTTCAACAACCATAATCCATAAATTATAGCCTCAAAAAATGTTGCATATATTATTTAATTATTTCTCACTCTTTCATAATATTAGACATTAGGCCAAAACAAATCTACTTAATCAAGAGAAAACTATAAGTGCTCATCAGCTTTACATGAACATTTATAACAAGTGTGAGCATATAATATTCTAAGAATATCATTACTTCATACTCTTAAAATATTTTATTTATCTAATTTATCATTCATTACTATTGTATAGAGAAGTTCAAAATATATAAACTTACTCACACTAACCTCAAGGTATATATATACTAAAATAAATACATAAAGTATTATTATAATACCATTAGCGGTAAGTTGACATAAGTTTATATAGTGATTTATCAACCCATACAATTCCTTTCTTATAGTCTTATGAGTTTTCATACTAAATGTAACTCGTAATCAAAAGGAGCTATTAAAACCATAAGAATTTCACAATATAAGATATAGGTGAAAATATTTATTTACACCCCTTTCTCTATTAGTAACGAAAAGTTTGACCACAAGTATATATTTATATCGTTGACTATCACTAGGGTCGTGTTTGGTCTTAAAGATGCATTTATGCTCGACTCTAATTTGTCAATTAGGGAATTCAACGCGATCTCACAATAATTTTTTTTTAAAACTTGTGAAAATAAAATCGTATATTATTTTACTCCTGTGTCACATTCACATTCTTATGACAAATTTCATAATCATTCAGAATATCAAACTCATTTAAAAGCTTCTTAAAATTATTCATATCCACAACCCAAAATAACAATTACTTTCGATAGTAAGGGAATAGCACGAGTATCTTAACTTCATTTATAACCATATTCGTGTGACAACCCGAGATCCGAAATAAGGGGTGGTCAGCCCGATACCTCAACATAACGAAATCATAGATGGAAATTATTCTCAACATCGTAACAATAAAATAACTATACGGGAAAACCACCCAATAATTCAGAAATCGGGTTGCCAAATTTTTGTTCAAGTAAAAGTTAAGGAAAATAAATTAAACAACCCCATCTGAAGAAAGTACAATTCCAAAGGAACATATATTAATACTGAAACAACATACAATAAAAGGGCCGAATAATCTGTCGGTCAACAGTTACATCCAAGGTATAACAACAGTCAATAATTTACATAATACATCCATTAAGCAATTACAAAATTTTGGGCTACCCGCCCGAATGAAAGACCCGATCATATCTAGAATTCAAAAAATGAAAACGTCCAACAAAGCATCCTGTAATAATCCACAAAATCTTACAGCTCCTCAAAAGCATAGGAATACGAATATCACAACGGGCGCCCTTACGGAGGAGCACCTAAGCGGATACAATAACATGCACAACATGGAAAATGAACGGGTCAGTGCCTGGTTTATATATGATTACCAGTTGAACAAGAAGCATGATAGATATGGACAGTTAATAATGAATGATGTAGTTGAAAATCTATCAACCTAATCAACAAGAATAATAAGGTAATTTAAATGATTCTAACAGTGTTAACTTATACAAGAGAAATTAAATTAAACATCATTATTCCTCATATCTTTTCCTTTTTCCATTCCTTAACAGGAATATACTTGCCATCGTATTTTCTTATGGCAAATCACATATCTTAAGTCCCACTTGATTTTAGAAAGGTTATATTCTCATACATATAACGATTCTAAGACTGCCCCTCCGATTTTCCCCACTGGGCGCGCCCCTAAATGACTATCATCTTCCAGGGCCTATCTATACAAGACAACATGGGCACCTAACGCACGTCGGGAAGTGGCCATATGCCTGCGAGTGAGTCATAACCACACCTGGAATTACCTCACTAGCGCAGAAAAACATATAAAAATCCCGCATATGGCCGAGGACTATAGTCTCCCTGCATTCACTAGTCGGGGGACATCACCTCATACGCGAGCTTCCTTTATGATAGAATTTAGAGAGGTGTGTTTAAGTAAATTAACATTTACCAATTTGAATCTCATTGTCATTTTCATTAATCACATGCATGTTTCATTTTATTTGAAGCCATTATCCTTGAATATTTCATTAATATTCATCATATTGTAAGTCCTGAATTATTCTCCAAACGATCACCAACATCATACAAATCCCAAGGTGTTATATACCTCAATAGGGTTTCTAAAATCTCCAGATATGGGCTTAGAACTCTTTAATTTCTAATAATATGCGAAAAGAAAAGTAATGCCTAAACATCACTTTTAGTACCCATGGAATAAACCCCAAGTGAACCCATTCAACTCTAGGGTAATGACCAAACTCAACTAAAACTCTAGGACTCTATGTTTACTTCTTACAAGAAGGTTCCTAGGTCCTAATTCTAAATAAAAGGGTTAAAATTAGAAAAGAAAAACAAAAGAAAAAAATGCAGGATTTTCGAATCGATTCGGACTAGCAGAATCGATTTGGGTTCAGACAAGCGAATCGATTCGGACTAGCCGAATCGCTTCGGGAAGGGGAAATGACTTTCTGCATAATTGCCGAATCGATTTGGACTAGTCGAATCGATTCGGTCGACTCAGGTCTGGAACTGTCTCAAGGCGAATCAATTTGGTCAGGCCGAATCGATTCGGTTCTACAGATTTGCCAAGTTTGGCTTGGGAGTCTTAGACTCCTAATCTCTCCCAACTTCATCCAACCAAAAACCTTATCATTTATTACTACCTACTGATTATAAATGCATCAACCAACCATAATTCACACCCCTATCCAATCAAATCATCCTCCAAAGATTCAAAGCCCATAAATCCAAACAAAAACCCTAACTTTTTTAAACCATAAATTAACCACAACTATCAACACTAATTATTCAACTTAAATCATATAATAGCAAGTAGAAAACTTTCCTCAAGCTTGCAAATTCAGATTTGATGAAGATGAGTGCAAGAACAATCTCCAAATCTTCAATCTCTCACTTTCTCCACATGTTCTCTTCTTCACTCTTTCTCTCTAGGTTTAGGAATATAATTAGGGAAAAATAGAAGACTTAGGGAGACTAAATCGTGGCTTAGTCTAAAATTACAGCTTAAGTGATCAATACCGCGATAAAATAATACGCAACTACTCAATTAAGCTACAACCAGTCAAAAGTGCCCAAAAGCTCAAAATACAACATGGCGCATAATTTGACTATCTCGCACCTTCCGGAACTAACTACGCCCTCCAAATTATCATTTGGAAATTTTATGATTCATTTTAAGTTCAGGTTTCCTTTTAAGCCAAAATGTCATTTTTAAATCTTATGACACAATAATACACGACATGGTGATATTCACCTACATTTAAGGTAAATATGCAACCTCGTAGTAAATATTAACTTTTCTTCTCTAAATTAATAATTACTCCGTATTCCAACATTTTATATTTAATTACTATACCTAGCAAATAAATATAAAATAGGTTATTAAAAGTGAGGGTTTTTACATACTCCCCCCCCCCCCCCCCTTATGAGGGAATTTTGTCCCCAAAATTCAAGCGTACCTTGTATAAAGAGATGCGGATACTTTTCCCGCATATCATCCTCGCGTTCCCATGTTGATTCCTTGGCGTTATGGTGACTCCATTGAACTCGCACCAAGGGAAACACTCGCGACCTCAACCTATGCTCCCAATGCTCTAAGATAGCAACCGGTTGTTCTTCATAGGAAATGTCGGGTTGCAAGTCAATGTCCTCTAAAGGGATATGCCAAAGTGTACCCTCGCACCTCCTATACTTCTTTAGAGAGGAAACTTGGAATGCATCATGAATTTTTTGTAATGGTTCTGATAAAGCAAGTTGGTATTCCACTGGACCCACCTTTGCAATAACTGGAAATGGTCCAACAAAATGTGGCGCAAGCTTCCCCTTCTTCCCGAAACGCTTGATGCCTTTCATTGGTGACACTCGAACCAAGACTTGGTCCCCAATCTCCAATTCCATGTGCCTTCTACCCGCATCGATATAGCTCTTTTGTCGGTCTTGGGCTATCCGAATGCGATTCCGAATGAGTTATATTTTAGAAGAAGTATGTTAGATCATTTCAAGTCCAAGAAATTTATTATCGCACACTTCCAACCAACAAGTGGGTGATCTACAAGGTCTTCCATACAAAGCTTCATAAGGTTCCATTCCAATAGTAAATTGGTAAGAGTTGTTATAAGCAAACTCAACCAATAGAAGATATTGTTCCCAACCACCTTTGAAGTCAAGCATACACATACGAAGCATATCCTCCAACATTTGGTTTACTCGTTCAGTCTGGCCATCTGTTTGAGGATGATAAGAAATGCTTAACCTCAATTCAGTCCCCATAGCCTCTTGAAAACTTCGCCAAAAGTGGGAGACAAAGATCTTATCTCGGTCAAAAACTATATATAAAGGCACCCCATGGAGTCTAATCATCTCCTCGATGAATAATCAGGAATAGCGAGCAGTGTCATAATCAGTTCGCACAGGTAAGAAGTGTGCCGACTTAGTCAAACGGTCGACTATCACCCAAATAGAATCACAACCACTCTGTGACCTTGGCAAGCCCGTAATAAAATCCATCGATATGCTTTCCCATTTCCACACCGAAATCTCTAACGGTTGCAACAAACCTGTCGGTCGCTGATGATCGATCTTGACCAACTGACAAGTAGTGCATCAGGACACGAACTCAGAAATATCCCGATTCATACCTGGACACCAATACTGACGGCGCATGTCTTGATACATCTTGTCCCCACTAGGATGTACCGTGAATTTAGACCCGTGACATTTGGCCATCATCGCACGTCTTAAATCCCCTTCCTCCGGAATAATGAGTCTTTCATGGAAGCGTAATCCACCCTGAGAACTAATTGAGTAGGACTCCGCTCCCTCGGACAGTAATCGGTGTATATGGTCTTGGCAACCCTTATCCTTCCCTTGGGCTTCTACAATCGTTGCCACTATGGTATGAGTAACGGTCATTACTGACATGAACGCTTTCGCCACTGCATCTTCCTGACTGAGTTCCTTCCATTTAGCTTTCCAAACATCAGCTAACTCTCCCTGGGGCTTTCTACTCAAGGCATCCGCCACAACATTCGCCTTTCCCGGATGATAATGGATATTAAATTGATAATCTTTCACGAACTCCAACCATTGGCTCTGTCGCATATTCATGTCTTTCTGCGAAAATAAATATTGCAGCTATTTATGGTCCGTGAAAAGGCTGAACTTCTCCCCTAAGAGATAATGCCTCCATATCTTCAAGGCAAAGACAACTGCGGCAAGTTCTAAGTCATGCACCGGGTAGTTTCTTTTATGGGGATTTATCTTACGGGAAGCATACACAATAGCCCGTCTCTCTTGCTGAAGCACACCTCCTAATCCTTGAAGAGATGCATCGGTGAAGACTAAATATTCCAATCCCGGATTTGGCAATGCAAGGACTGGAGCCAAAGTCAACTTATCTTTGAGCTCATCAAATGCAGTCTGACAAGAATTATCCCAAATAAATATCACCCCCCTTCCGGGTCAAATTTGTCAAAGGGCTAGCGATTTTAGAGAAACCCTTGATGAACCGACGGTAATAACCCGCCAAACCCAGAAAACTACGAACCTCGGCAGGTGTCGTGGGCTGACCCCACTCCCTCACCGCAACCACCTTGATCGGATCCACTGATATTCCCTGAGATGTCACCACATGGCCCAGAAACTGTACCTCCTGTAACCAAAAGCCACACTTCTCGAACTTAGCATACAATTGGTGATCCCTAAATCTTTGTAGGACCAACCTCAAATGAATAGCATGATCAGATTCCATTCGAGAATAGACAAAGATGTCATCAATGAATACAATAACAAATTGGTCCAGGAAATCCCGAAATACCCTATTCATGAGATCCATAAATACAGCGGGGGCATTGGTTAGTCCAAAGGGCATAACCAAAAATTCATAGGACCCGTATCTTGTCAGAAAAGAAGTCTTGGATACATCCTCCTCCCGTATCCTCAATTGCTGATACCCCGTCCTCAAATCGATTTTTGAGAAGTACAACGCTCCTCGAAGTTGATCAAACAAGTCATCGATACGAGGCAAATGGTATTTATTCCATATGGTGACCTTGTTCGACTCTCTATAGTCAACACATAACCAGAGAGAACCGTCCCTTTTATTTATAAACAACACTGGAGCACCCCATGGCAACGTGCTACGCCTAATAAATCCCTACTTTAACAACTGCTGGATTTAATCTCTCAACTCCCTCATTTCCATAGGAGCCATTCGATATGGAGCCCTCGCAATAGGCCTTGTTCCCGGCGCTAAATCAATCAAAAACTCAATCTCTCGACTAGAGGGAAAACCCGGTATTTCCTAGAAAACATCCTCAAAATCCTTCACAACCGGAATAGAATCCAAGGGAATAACTACATCCCTAGAAGTCTCCTCTACAATACAATATAGATAAGTACTAGTACTCCCCTCTAAATGAGGTAAAACTACCAGGAACATTTCTTGTCCCGGAACGGCGAAGACTATACTCTTCCCGTAATAATTTACTATCGCATGATATTTCATAAGCCAATCCATGACCAAAATCACATCATACCCGATCATGTCCAGGATGAATAAATCGGCCTCAAAGCATAAATTACCAAGAGAAATTCCTATGCGTTTACAAATAAGGAAAATGAGTGAACCATCACCCATAGAGGACTCAACACTAGTGAAAGTACTTTCAGCATCTTTAATCAACTCTGTGGTCTGAGTAAAGCTCCTACATATAAATGAATGTGTCTCACCCGTATCAAATAAAACGCGACCCATATGTCCCTGAATAAGGAACTTACCCTCAATGGCTGGCGGTGCCGGCGGAGACGGAGAAAGCATAGCGTCCTGAATATGGTAGACTATCCCATATTGTAACTGACCCTACTGTGGAGGAAAAGCTGGTTTAGGTATCTGTGGAGGAAACTGGACATATGGCTGCTTTGGAGCTCTATGCAACTGTCCCCCCATTCAACCGGGGACACTCCTTCTTATAATGACCCGCCTCACCGCATTGGAAACACCGACCCAACATATTCTCTGCATTTTGACCCCGATTATTTCTAAATTAATTAACACCTTGGCCCTGATGGCCTCTACCTCCTTGAACACCTCAGCCTGCTTGTTGTTGCGGGACACCCTGACCGTGCCTATTATTATGGCTCCCCGAGTTAAACCCACTAGAACGTTGCCTCTTTGACAAGTCCCCCTGCCGGGGATCCCTTTATTTCTGCTTACTACCCGAAGATTGGGACGAGGGAAAGACTCCTCCTCCATTCCCACTACCTCCAGGCCTTCCCACTTACCCCACCACGATGGATTTCTTGCCACTTTACACAAGCAATCTATGTTCTTGGCAATGTAGTAACGCCGCATTCATTACCTCACCAAAAGTTTGCAATGCCGGATTACCCAGCAAGTGCTGACGGATCCTCCAGTTCAAACCTCTCATAAACTTTGAAACCTTTCTTTCTTCGGGAGTCACTTAATCCGGTACAAAACTTGCCAACCGGGTGAAATCCTCTTCGTATTCAGCCACGGATCTCTCTCTTTGCACAATGTCTTGCAGCCGCCTTCTCATCTCCCCTTGTATTGCGGGAGGAAAGTACTTTTGATCTAACAAGACCTAGAATTCAGAAATCGACATAGTATCTCTCTGTTCTGGTGTAGTCATATACGCCCACCAATGTAATGCGGCCCCAACAAGTTTAAAAGTAGCAAGGACTTGCTTTTTATTCTCACTACACTCCACTATACGTAGATGGCGTTGCATATCTTTCTTCCACTGATTTTCCCTTATGGCATCCGAGCCTCCATCAAATTCTGGGGGCTGACCCTTTAGAAAAGATTCCCTTGATCTCTCCCACGGATAAGGTCCCGTAGGAGCTTGGGCATCTTGCGCTGGTTGTTGAGCTTGTGGCATTTGTTGAGCCACTGCTGTCATAGCCGCATTAACTGCTTGAGCCGCTATGTTTGCCACATCAGCAGCATTACTTGTTCCTTTGGCTGTGGGGGAGGTCCAACCTCCTCCACTACAACCCTATTACGTCTCGCTGGGTGACCTCTTTTAGGCGGCATCTGAGATGGAGAAATAATAGAGTTAAGATACTATATAAAATAATCTATTTTGCAGAAGATCGTAGACATGAGCAACAAAGCAGTCCTAACATTAGGCGCTATATCAAAGAACGCTACAGTAGAACGTGACAAGTCCACATAGATCCTAAAGACTCAAGAACCTGATGCTCCGATACCATCTGTGACAACCCGAGATCCAAAATAAGGGGTGGTCAACCCGATACCTCAACATAACGAAATCATGGATGGAAATCATTCTCAGCATCATAACAATAAAATAAGTATACGGGAAAACCACCCAATAATTCAGAAATCTGGTTGCCAATTTTTTGTTCAAGTAAAAGTTAAGGAAAATAAATTAAACAACCCCATCTGAAGAGAGTGGAATTCCAAAGGAACATATATTAATACTGAAACAACATACAATAAAAGGACCGAATAATCTGTCGGTCAACAGTTACATCCAAGGTATAACAACAGTCAATAATTTACATAATACATCCATTAACCAATTACAAAAGTTTGAGCTACCCGCCCAAATGAAAGACCCGATCATATCTAGAATTCAAAAAATGAAAGCGTCTAACAAAGCATCCTGTAATAATCCGCAAAATCTTACAGCTCCTCAAAAGCATAGGAATAGGAATATCACAATGGGCGCCCTTGCGGAGGAGCACCTAAGCGGATACAATAACATGCACAACATGGAAAATGAACGTGTCAGGGCCTGGTTTATATATGATTACCAGTTGAACAAGAAGCATGATAGATATGGACAGTTAATTATGAATGATGTAGATGAAAATCTAGCAACCTAATCAACAAGAATAATAAGGTAATTTAAATGATTCTAACAGTGTTAACTTATACAAGAGAAATTAAATTAAACATCATTATTCCTCATATATTTCCCTTTTTCCATTCCTTAACAGGAATATACTTGCCATCATATTTTCTTATGGAAAATCACATATCTTAAGTCCCACTTGATTTTAGAAAGGTTATATTCTCATACATATAACGATTCTAAGACTGCCCCTCTGATTTTCCCCTCTGGGCGCGCCCCTAAATGACTATCATCTTCCAGGGCCTATCTATACAAGACAACCTGGGAACCTAACGCACGTCGGGAAGTGGCCATATGCCTGCGAGTGAGTCATAACCACACCCGGAATTACCTCACTAGCGCAGAAAAACATATAAAAATCCCGCATATGGCCGAGGACTATAGTCACCCTGCATTCACTAGTTAGGGGACATCACCTCATGCGCGGGCTTCCCTTATGATAGCATTTAGAGAGGTGTGTTTAAGTAAATTAACATTTACCAATTTGAATCTCATTATCATTTTCATTAATCACATGCATGTTTCATTTCATTTAAAACCATTATCCTTCAATATTTCATTAATATTCATCATATTGTAAGTCCTGAATTATTCTCCAAACGATCACCAACATCATACAAATCCCAAGGTGTTATATACCTCAATAGGGTTTCTAAAATCTCCACATATGGGCTTAGAACTCTTTGATTTCTAATAATATGCGAAAAGAAAACTAATGCCTAAACATCACTTTTAGTACCCACGGAATAAACCCCAAGTGAACCCATTCAACTCTAGGGTAATGACCAAACTCAACTAAAACTCTAGGACTCTATGTTTACTTCTTAAAATAAGGTTCCTAGGTCCTAATTCTAAAGAAAAGGGTTAAAATTACAAAAGAAAAACAAAAGAAAAAAATGCAGGATTTCCGAATCGATTCGGACTAGCCGAATCGATTTGGGTTCAGACAAGCGAATCGATTCGGACTAGCCGAATCGCTTCGGGAAGGGGAAATGACTTTCTGCATAATTGCCGAATCGATTTGGACTAGTCGAATCGATTCGGTCGACTCAGGTCTGGAACTGTCTCAAGGCGAATCAATTTGGTCAGGCCGAATCGATTCGGTTCTACAGATTTGCCAAGTTTGGCTTGGGAGTCTTAGACTCCTAATCTCTCCCAACTTCAACCAACCAAAACCCTTATCATTTATTACTACCTATTGATTATAAATGCATCAACCAACCATAATTCACACCCCTATCCAATCAAATCATCCTCCAAAGATTCAAAGCCCATAAATCCAAACAAAAACCCTAACTTTTTTAAACCATAAATTAACCACAAATATCAACACTAATTATTCAACTTAAATCATATAATAGCAAGTAGAAAACTTTCCTCAAGCTTGCAAATTCAGATTTGATGAAGATGAGTGCAAAAACAATCTCCAAATCTTCAATCTCTCACTTTCTCCACGTGTTCTCTTCTTCACTCTTTCTCTCTAGGTTTAGGAATATAATTAGGGAAAAATAGAAGACTTAGGGAGACTAAATCGTGGCTTAGTCTAAAATTACAACTTCAGTTATCAGTACCGCGATAAAATAATACGCAACTACTCAATTAAGCTACAACCAGTCAAAAGTGCCCAAAACCTCAAAATACAACATGGCACATAATTTGACTATCTCGCACCTTCCGGAACTAACTACACCCTCCAAATTATCATTTGGAAATTTTATGATTCATTTTAAGTTCAGGTTTCCTTTTAAGCCAAAATGTCATTTTTAAATCTTATGACACAATAATACACAACATGGTGATATTCACCTACATTTAAGGTAAATATGCAACCTCGTAGTAAATATTAACTTTTCTTCTCTAAATTAATAATTACTCCATATTCCAACATTTTATTTTTAATTACTATACCTAGCAAATAAATATAAAATAGGTTATTAAAAGTGAGGGTTGTTACAATTCGGTGATTTGATACTCCTAATAATTTCACTCTTTTTTAAAGAATTTGACACTTTTGATTTCATCAGTAATTTGTTTACCCTCTTGAAAATATAAAGAAATAGTTTAAAATCTAATTCTTTTAGTGGATTCTAAATCCATGCATGTACAAGATATTCGCAATCCCGAGGATATGTTAATTTGGGTAAAGTGTAATTTATATCATACACTTTTAACCATACATATTGAAATACTTTTCTCAGCCAAAATTTGGAATACACTTTTTTTTGGTAAATATATCTGGGAATAAATCTTGTGGATACATCATTGGTATGTTTGGATTGTTTTTTTATAATGACATGGTTTATGTGGGTCACAATCTAAGAAAATTGCCACAATCTCCTACTTAGGCCACATAGATCGTGATAAAATTGTAAAACCTTAAGAGATCAAATTTGACTCTCAAGATTCATAAATGAAAATTCCAAGACAATCTAGTCTATTCAATCATCAAAGTAAGTATAGATAGTAATGAGCATCAAATTAAATTGTGACACAAGATTAGAATTTTTTAATGATAAAACTACATTTAAATTCAACAATATGATATAGAATCAAAATAATTTTCGTTGTAAAAGTTTTATGAAAAACATTATTATATAAACCACAAATGAGAATATAATACTTGAAGAAAATATATTTTCAAATAGGCTTAAAGATCTTTTAGTATAATCTGGATAAATCAAGGCATAAAAAGATTTATTTAGAATAATGAGAGACCATGTAAAAGAATTGTAGGATTGAGAAAACAAATCTCTAACGCGTTAGAGTAAGAAGCTTATAATTGTAAAAATGTTTTTTCAAATATTTTCTGCTATTTTTAAGTAGTAGAGATATAATAACATATATGCTTAAGCAAATCACAAGGTAATATCTATTAAGATTTTTTAGTATAACATTGTAACAAACTTGATATCTTTTACTTAAGGCTCACACGGGATTGTGTCTTAAAGTAGGTCTTCAATAGAATATAAAGTTAAACATTACATATAATGATGAAAGTATTTTATATATGTCATTGTGGTATACCTCTTCAACAACATTCCCTTAATTACCTACAAAAATACTAAGAATTTGTATAAAGGTAAGTAAATTTTTCAATCCATCTTCAATAGTAAGGAACATATAGTGATGACAAGTTTAAATACATTCTCAATATTTTAAATTTAAGAGAAATTGAATAAGAAGTAAATGCAAGTAATACAAATATGAGGTAAGTAGTATAAGAAGAATCGATAGCTGAGATTCCACCCCCACTTCCTAAAAATAATTTGATTTAAATAATTTTCAATTTAATTGCACACCAATATATATATATATATATATATATATATAATAAGGAGTAGAATTTTGGTTACTATTCTATAAGTTGATAACTTAATCAGAGGCTATGATTTAACTAACAAGGCAACGATCGAATGGTTAAGATTAAAATACCGTTGTTACCATTTTTGCCCCTTAAAATTCAGTTTCCCCCTCTTTTAACACTATAATTTTCTTCCTCTAGCTTCAAAATTCGAAAACAAGGGTAAAAGGGTATTATACCCATTTTGATCTCACTTTTCAACCTCTTACCCTTGGTACCTCCTCTCTATTGTCAATCTCCTATCACATGCAACCCCCCCGGCCCTCAAACCCCTTACTCTCTTCAGCCTCTCTTCTCTCCATGACCCCTCTCTCGCTCGCTCTCAGACGAGGATATGAAGAAAGGGATGAAATGGGCTTTGTCTGGATTGCAAGACGACCGACCTTAGGGTTCTGAAATTGAAACACATGTATTTTCTCCATTAATTTTTTTTCCTCAAATCAGAGAGTTTAGGGTTGGATTATTTATTAGATAGATATCAAGAAAGGTTGGTGTTTACCAAACCATATGTATTTTTACGAACTACCATTTATTTGGATTTTGATTGTTCTTTTTATCAATGGTTTCCCAAGCATTGGTGTGTCAATGAGGTATTTTTCTCTGTCATACCACAAAAATGGGTATTATTTTTATAGTTCTTATGAATTTTGATTTTAGTCAAACTTTATAGCTCTAACTTTTGTTATTTATCCACCTTTATACAGAATTTAGAAATGCAAGGCCCTTCACTATTTTAGGTATATCAATTCATCTTATTCTTAACGTTAATCTTCTCTTATCTTTTCATACTCTTATCTCTTAATTTCAGGTGCATTCTTTTTTCTTAAACCCAAACTTCATACTGATCTAATTTTTTCCATATCTATCTTTTCCAGATCTGATTGGAACTTTGTGGGATTTTTTATTACATTTAAAATTATTTGAAGTAAATATTTTTCATATCTAGATTCTTTGAAGATGTTTGTCTAAACTCTCATTTTATTTTATTTTTCAGATTTTGAGCTATTAGACTAATATAAATCTTCGTTGATTTTAAATTTCAAGTAAGTATCGTAATTTCTAAGACTAATATAAATATAGTATGTTCAAGAATGAATGTCTACCAATTGTTTGAGAAAATATTCATATGGATATATGGCTTTGATTTTGAAACCCACATAGTGTTTCTTTGTTTTCTCTTTTCGTTTATAGGCATTTCTCTGACCTGTTCTTTTTTTCGTATGTTAAATTAACATCATAGGTTGGTTCGAACTTTATAGTGGCTTTTGATTTATTTTTTATTTTTGCTTTATATCTATTTGAACTCTAAACCTCGATTAGTAAATAAGAAAACATGCATTAATTTTAATTTTATATGTTATAGAAGATGAGGTAATTTTTAGTTCAATTCTTCCACTTCATTCTATCCTGGGGTGGTATCCATTCGTTTCTCCCTAATTGTCCAAATCGTGAATCTTTCACTATCTCAGACCAATGTTGGGTTTGTCCATGAGATATGTTCCTTGCAAACTTAAGGCTCCCAGCATGACAATAGTTTGTAGGTAATAATTAGTTTATTTATAGGTAATAACTTCTAGATCATATAAACCGAGTATGGATGTAGGCAATATTTAGTTTGCAGGTAAGAAACTTATATTAATGATTTCGAAAGTAAACTATTTGTAGGTAATAATTTGGATTATTTTTGTAGATACTAATTAGTTTGATGATCACTTGAGCATTGAGATAAGCAAACGATAGAATGGTCTCATAGCTCAAGACTGTTGGTTGGCTACTTCGATAAAATTATATTGAGCTGTGTTGCTAGAAAAATATTTAATTTAGTTTTTCCACTCTCATAAGTGATAACAGGGCGTCTGTATTCTTCTATTGCAATCTTTATTTTTATTTTTTTTGTTGCTAAATTAATGTGTGTTCTTTAATCTTATTTTTATTCTAAACATATTTTCAAGTTGGGTTTTGATCCCTTTGGAAATCTCATATTCCATCGCTGATCGAGTCATTTTAGGAAATCTTAAGTTGGGTTTATCCTTAGCTCGAAAAAGCATTGGAGATGCATTGAACTTTGTTCAAATTTTGGAAACATTTTTTGTCAATTTATAAAATTTATTTTGTTTATGTTTATGATTGAACAGGTTGAATGGTTATTTGGAACTCGAAAACAACAAGGAACTTGAAATTGATTTTTCAAGCTATGAGAAAGTGAGGGGTTTCTTCTAAATCTTTAGTACTTTAATGTTATCTTTGGCTTTATGTAATGAACGTAGAAAGTGATGGTTTTCAAGATAAGCAGATTGTTGTCAGAATATGATGTATTTAATGAACTTAGTAAAAAAAGTAATTTTTTAAAATGAAATTCTAGATGTTGATTGAAGTGTATCTTTGGAGATGAGAGAGTTAAAACATGACGTATGTAATGTTGCAAGCGTGTTTAACATTACATTTGACATTAATTTCCTCCTTCCAAAAGCACCAGAGTTTCTGACATACATTGACTTCCACTTCAATAAAATTAAGTTTTCTTTTTATGGTTGCAGCTTGATCGTTTGATATCATAGGCTCCATAACATCCAAGAAAGTAATTTTCTTTATTCTACAAAGTTTTTTAAGTTTTCTGATAGTAGGTGAATTCTGAATTCCTCTCATATTGGTTATTTTAAGGCACTTTATCATTAACGGGTTGAGGGGTTTGGATCTTTGAATAGAGACCAGGTCAGCCTCTTAGCTTGGGACTCAGTAGAAACTGGGGCTAGGTATGTCTTCTTTTTTCTTTCTTTTTTAGTAATAAATGAGAGAATCCTTCATCTGTTATGACCTTTATACTTCTCTACAGTTTAGTTGTGATACTTACAAGTCTGGAATCTACTACTACATCATCATTTGGATCATGAGAACACATATCACGAGGAACAAGGAGTTGATTGAAGGTATCGACTTCTTCATAGGTGGCGAGCATAGTGATATTTGCAACCACTCTGAGCAATATTTTGTCTAACGTTGGCATGATTTTCCTCTGCCTTTGTCCTTAGGATCTCTTGGTGAGAGATTGAACTGGTCAATGGTTTAACTATTGAGAATCGGAGGATCTCTAAGAATGGTTGAATTTGAAGTCTCAGATTTATTATCACTAACAACATGTTGCCTCTATTTAATATGATGGATTACTCTATTAGTGGAGGAACTTTATCTTTGTTTATATCTAATACCACCATTGGTATTCAAAAGGGAACAACTCATGTCATTATTGTCAGTAGTATGAGTACAACACTTCCTATTTATTTCACCAATTCACATAATAATAATGAATTTGTCAATTAGCCTATTTTCTGAAATCTGAACTGCATCACTCAATGAACCACTAATGATGTTGTGCTCCTCACTGATACGGACATTTTTTTTCAGACTTGGATACAGTTGTATCCTCGCACTCAGGCAATATCGTCTACACACCACTTTTTTTAATCACTACTAATCTTGATGGAGCAAACAGCTAGCATTTTCAAAGGTTGGGAAACGTGTGCAAACTACTGGTGGTGGGAGAACAGGAACTGTTAAGTGTGAGTGGTCAAGCTTTGGATCCTCTTCTAGATATGGATCCAAATGAGAAGTTTTATGCAGGTGATAATCATAATAGAGTGACTGGTTAAGATTTGGAGTTCAGGCAGCTAATTGTCCATGCTTCGAAAGCATTTGAGAAGGGGAATGATGTTCATATGAAAGCAGATCCCTCACAGCATCTCCTAGGTAAATATTTCAGATATGAGACATCTTGATTCTGTTGGTGTCTATGTTTTTTGCAAGTGTTTTGTATAGTGTTCTCTAATTTGTATTTTTATATGCATGGGTTATCATTGAAAAATTATGAGATGTTCTCAAGAACAAATCAAACGCCAAAGCACCAAAAAAGAAATTCCAATTTAATATTGGTGATAGGTGAATGCCCTTCCCATTCTTTTACTATTTGTGGTGTTTGTTATAGGGCCTTTGGAATTTAACAAGCGCTATTATATTGAAGGATATGGAGGGAATTTCAATGGTCACATGGATTTATATTGGACTTTTGCACTACATTTGGCACTTGGAAGTAGTCAGGGTGAAAAAAGATTATATGTTTCTTTTTACATTTTTTTTTGCATCAGATATAAAGTTTTGAACATATATTTTATGAATTTGTTATATAAATTTTCAACTTTTGGGGGATTTAATTAATCCATGTTGCATTAAAATACTCCATATTTTGTTTGTAAAGATTATTTTCTTTCTTGGTTCAAGTTGCAAACTTTAGGTAGAGTGGATATGACAGTTTGAAATATCTTTATGAGATTTTTTAAGTATCCTCCTTTTCAAGACAGTGGAGTCTAATAGCGATACATATGGTTGTCTTTTATGGTAGAGCAAGCTAAGCTAAGTTTGCAGACTGAATTTAGTGCGTTATTGTCATCATCCATTTGTCATTTGCTTAATTTTAATTAGAGGACCTTAATAACCATAACGGAATATGTGGAGCTAAGTTGGATCGTCGGGCACACTAACTAGACCTCATCCGCTTAACAAGTTCTACTAGACCACCCTCTATCTGAAAATACTCAAAGGATGGTTTATCCCATTTCAACATCCTTGGACATGTTTAATTTTTTTCTATCACCTAATGTTTACCTATATTTCTTTTATTGATCGATATATTTTCCAATTGATCGATATTTTTTGTTTGGCAACTGATCAGGTAGTGTCTGTTTGGCAGATGATCAGCTTATCGGGTAGTATCTGAGTTACGATTATTTTGTTAAATATTATGGGTGCTCATCATCTATTTAATTTCAGCTAATCAGCTGATCAGGTACTCATCATCTATTTGGTTTCAATAACCTCGAGAGTCTCCCATGGTCAGGGTTTTCATTTTTCAGCACTTGGCACATATCCACTTCCTACCTTTTTCAGCGGAGATCAGCCCAAATAGGTGACGTCCAAAGTTCTTTCTAGCATGTCCTTTTATACCAATTACAATTAATCCTATATGCATTAATCTATATATATTTTTAAATAACTCCTTTGTATATTCTGAGTTAATAAGGTCTAAAACTCTACTTCATTTCCTATGCACCGGAGTGCAACTTCTCTATTATGTTTAAAGAAACCGGTTCTTAACATCCATTGGCCAATCTTATATAAAACTTTAGGGTCTAACATACCAATGCCTCAGTTGGAAAAATTCTGATAGTCTTGATTAAGATCAATTAATTCATCTAATTGAATTTGTTCTAATCTATTATTACTTCTGGACATTAGGTGTTTTTAAAAGATACGATGACAAGAGAAGAGCCATGAACAAATCTTTTGTTGAGACAAATGGAGCAGTGCTATTAATAAATTGGAAAGATGTGGGGTCCAAGAAGGTGGAGGACAGTTCTCCCGATGTCATGGGGTTGAAGAGTGAGCATTAAATCCGCAATTTATTTCAGTTATTTTTCTATATATATTCTTTCATTTTATTTTTTTTCGTTTTCTTGACATTTTATCACGTTATTCTGAGTGATGTTTCCTTATTCGAGATATATTCTTTAGATGCTCTGTGAACATTTCATGTAATTTCCAGTGACACTACAATTACATTATATTCCTTTCCTTTATGATTTGTAGCTTTATTCATTTTTGACTTCCTTTATGATTTGCGATGTAATGCACACATATAGGACATAGTGTTGAATATAATAATAAGTATATGATTGTATTTTCATTGGACATTTTGGCTCATCTATGTTTAGGCAATAGTTATGGTATGTGTAATTGTGGTTTACAACCTCGATAATCGGTGTTCTTTCAGCACAAATAGTGCCATAGGTAGGCATACAAATTAGTATTAAATGTCTACCTATTTGCTCAGCCCGATAATCTCCAAAATGCTATCAATAATCAATGAAGTAGGAAATTGTGTAACAGATGTTAGTGTAATGGAGTAGGAAATTGGAATAAAGGTTCATACAATGCATAGTGTTATTTATATTTTATGATTATTATTTAGAAAGGGCTAATTACATTTTAGAACTAATCTTTATTTTGTTGGCATCTATTAGGTACATGTGATTAGTAACAGTTGTGTAACATCTATTCCATTTTTGTTTTTAGGCGTCCAATACCTATTTCAAGTCGTAGCAGCAGCTGGAGCTTCTCTGTTAACAACAACCAACTTCTTCTATGGATAATATCAACTGATTTTCTATTGAACTTCACATTTCTTAACAAATCTAACCACTTCTCTGTCTGATCTATTTAAATTGAAGTAATAACAGGTTTGACGAGGTTTTCAAAGATCCAACATCTCTTTCAATCGTTCGCTGTTAAAAATGTAAAAAGTCATCGAAAACTTACACCTGGGGGATGGGGATGAAAAGTCATTTGCAAGCACGAAAACAAAAAAAAACTCCAATGCACGAGTGTTGTCAAGAAAATTGGGAGTGGAATTCAATAAAGTAATGAATGATGCTATGCTTTCTGTTGGAGAAATGGAATGCATGGTGAGCTTCCTAAATAGTCCTATGATTATTATAGCTGACTACTCTAGTGAATCTGGTGAATATACGGACCTTCACAAACATTCAAATGACATCTTTGATGGGTGTTAATAATTTAAACTACTTATGTTGTACACCAACTGAATTTTATTGTTTAAGCAAAAATTGAACGTCTCGCCACTTTTACTATCTTATAGATTTCGTTTCTTAATATTTTGTTATGATTACCTATGTTAGAATCGTATCGCATGCTTATGTTTTACATCACTGTGACTTAGGCACATTGTGTACTCTTATTATATCATCTATTATATATGCGATTTTATTTTATAGTTCTTAAATTGATGTTTGAGTTTTGTATTTGGTTTTGGATGATCAACGTGAAAGTTTTGTTGATCTGGATTATATTTGTGTACTTTTGGTTCGATTGTTAGTATTTTTTACGTCTAAAACAAGGTGAATAGGCTATAAATAAAGGAATCGTTTACACTTATCTCTGTTATGAAATAAACTTTTTTACTTCAATTATACATTATTCAATATTTTCCTCCGTGCCTTCAGACACGGGCATTCCGCTAGTCTATATAATAAGGAGTAGGATGTTTTTACTATTCAATAAGTTGATAACTTAATTAGAGGTGAGGATGAAGCCACCTAGGCAAGAAATGGAGGGTGAGATCAACATATACACAATAATGTTATATACCTCACCACACTTCATTTTCTACTCTAACCACAATTACAATTTTACCCATTAAAATTTATTTTTCCCCTCATTTTACACTTGGGAGATTTTACTTTAATTCAAATACAAGGGTTAGTTTTGTAATCTAACAAAAAATAGAAAAAGAGCTTCATTTAATATCTTTCAACTACCCGCTGATCAAGAGCTTCATGAAATTCCCATTTCTCTTTCTAAGATGCATCATCTCTCCAAAATAATCGCACGAGCTTAAGGAAGAAGCACATTAATAGTGGCAAAGCCAACATCCAAAACGAGTTCCTTAGACTAGCAAAGACTCGTCTTCGTTGTTAAAAGACTCATATGAATTGATTTTGATGTTATTTTCATATTACATAATAGATAACGCTTTTAGATCTTCGTGAAAACCCTGACCAACACCATCGACAACGTTAAGACCAAGATCCAAGACAAAGAAGGAATCCCACTAGAGGCTCTTCTTCGCTTGGAAAGAGCTTGAGGATGGACTTTCCCTTGCTGAATACAACATCTAGAAGGAGTCCACCCTTCACTTGGGGTAAATTTCTAATTTTTTAATTTTTTACGATTTTGACCTCTGCTTGTTTGTTTGGTCCCTTTAAGAAATTTGTTAGTGATTTTTTGAAATGATTTTTCCCTTTGCATTTTTTGTTATATATATAGAGTTTGTTACTGTCGTATATATGATTCAGCCTTTACTCTGCATAGTTGTGCATTGAGGGAACAACAATTGAGTTAGGAGAGGTGTAATTGTTGTCTCTTTTTTACAGTATTATTTTAGAGTTTTATATTATTTTTTTAGCCTTCGCTCTGTTTTTCTATCGTATGTATGATTCAGACTAAGGAAGTTATAGTTATAGATGAAGACAACAAGTACTTAGTTTATACCAATAATAAACTGGGGTTTGAGTCTATAATAACAGATTATATACCTTCTCTATAATAACAGATCTACATACCTTCTTTGCATTATTTCCATTTCCATTAATCTAAACAGATATGTTATTATAGATGAAGACAATAAGTACTTAGTTTATTATAGTCTAAACAGATCTACATACCCAACTAATGTTTACTGTTTGTGAAATACGAAAGATGAAACTGGGCTTTTGAGTTTGGATGTTACTATTCATGAATCTCATTTTAACTAAATTGTTCATGAGTATCATTGAAGTGTTCATGAATCTCATTTATTAGTGTTTAAAAAGATTCCACTTGTCTTTATGTAGGTGATGATGAAGATGAATGGTTGCTTGGGCCCTTCACCCTTATGCAAAAGATGGACTTTTCTACCTTTTTCCTTCTCATGATCTGAAACTTACCCTTTGTTTAGTATTTTGAGAAACAAGTATGAAATACTTTTGAATAAGATTAAAATAGTTGGAAAAATTGAATCAGTGTGCATATTTAATATTATCTTTTCCGATTTTCACTTTTTTTTTTGCAGATATGGTGATGAATGACATCCTCCTTAAATAGGCCACGACTTGATCGATGACAACGTGCATCAATAGTGCTTTACGCTTGATATAGTGTTGCATGCATTTGACGAATTTAAGTGTTGAAAACAAAGGGGATATCTGATACTTTGATTCAAGGTTTCTTAAGGTTGGTCAAAACTATTGTAGAATGGAACAATGGACTAGACTTGAGCAATAATGTGTGAATTGACATTTAAATGCTCCCCCATCAGTACCTTTTTCTGATTTACGTGATTTGTCATTATTATAGTTATATTCTCATTTAATTATTGGTTTGTTTGTTTAATTGTAGAAGCTTAAACTTATTTGATCATGTGCATTAATGTTTAACTATTTTCACTTAAACATTCGATTGTTAAGATATTTATTAATCGATATTAATTCATTTTTCAAATCAAATATACTGACGTGCACACATTTATCAACGATCCTCAAATTGAAATTTTAATTATTGTATATTTGTTTGTCTTTTACAGACATGGCTAGAGCGCTCAAGTGATAAGTAACCACTACACCAAAAACAGGAATCTGGCACGGTTTAAAACTGTGCCAGATCAAATCTGGCACGGTTTTGAACTCTGCCAGAATCAGGTGTTCCAAAATGGCCATTTTTTTCTGGCACGGCTCAAAAGTGTGCCAGATTTGACCAAACAGGAACACTTCTGGCACACTTTTAAACCGAGCCAGAATTTTATATTTCGGGCACACTTTTGGCACAGGTTTGAGATGTGCTAGATTGAGAAAAGTTTGAAAAACTTTTGGCACAGTTCAAGACTGTGCCAAAATTTGATACACTTTTGGCACGATTTTGAACTGTGCCAAATTTTTTATAAAAGGAAAAAAAATATTTGAAAAGAAGAAAATTCACAAATTGCAAATCTTGCACGTTGTTGATAAACTAATGTACATACAAACTTCAAAATATTACAAGTCTTTAGTAGTTCAAAGACCAAAAAAAATTGGGCAGAGTATCCTATATTTTCTGGACATTCTAAAACCTGCGTAACATAAAGCTCGCATGGCCACAAAATATAAAAATAAACTTACAAAGGACCGCACGGCCATAAAAGTTAACAGTAAAACTACAAAAGTCCGCACGTCCATAACACAAAAAATAGAATCATGAATAAACCCCTTATTGTAAACCATTGAGTTCTCTGTGTGTTCCACGTGAATAAATGCAAACGATAAAATGTTATATTGCAAAAAAAAAAGGATACAAAAAAGAGATGATATTAGTAACAAAGTAATTTATAAAAAAAATCTAACTTAAGCTAAAAAATTACATATAGGAGTTGCAATTATTATTACATTCTAAAATTGAAAATCTTACGCAACTTATGACTACCTGATCAGTTCCTACCAGTTACATTGGTCCCGTGCGAGGTGTTCGTGCCTCTAACGGGGCCGTTTGGGGGTTGCTTTGGGTTTTCACCCTCAAACGGCTTGTTTTCAAGCCTAATCTATGTATTTTGAAATTATCGTCATATTCTCAAATTGGGAGAACCGGGGCTACACGGTGAGTTTGTACAAGTTACATTGGTCCCATGCGAGGTGTTCGTGCCTCTTACGGGGCCGTTTGGGGACTGGTTTGGGTTTTCACCCTCAAATGGCTTATTTTCAAGTCTAATCTACGTATTTTGAAATTATCATCATATTCTCAAACTGGGAGATCCGGAACTACGCATCCAGTTCGTAAACGTTACATTGGTCCCGTGCGAGGTGTCCGTGCCTCTTATAGGGCCGTTTGGGGGTTGGTTTGGATTTTCACCCTCAAACGACTTGTTTTCATGCCTAATCTACATATCTTCAAAATTATCATCATATTCTCAAACCGAGAGACCCGGGACTACGCGGTCAGTTCGGATAAGTTACATTGGTCCCGTGCGAGGTGTTCATGCTTCTTATGGGATCGTTTGGGGGCTGGTTTGGGTTTTCACTCTCAAACGACTTATTTTCAAGCCTAATCTTTGTATTTTGAAATTATCATCGTATTCTCAAACCGGGAGACTCGAGACTATGCGATCAATTCGTACTAGTTGCATTGGTCCTGTGCGAGGTGTTCGTGCCTCTTACGGGGCTGTTAGGGGGCTTGTTTGGGTTTTCACCCTCAAACGGTTTGTTTTTAAGCCTAATCTACATATTTTAAAATTATTGTCATATTCTCAAACCGGGAGACATGTGATTACGCGGTCAAGTCGTACAAGTTACATTGGTCCCATGCGAGGTGTCCGTGCCTCTTATGGGGCCGTTTGGGGGTTGGTTTGGTTTTTCACTCTTTAAGCGATTTCTTTATTCTTAATCGATATACTTTCAAATTATTGTCATATTCTCAAACCGGGAGGCCCATGACTACGCTGTCAGTTTGTACAAGTTACATTGGTCCCGTGCGAGGTGTTCGTGCCTCTTATAGGGCCGTTTGGGGGCTAGTTTGAGTTTTCACCCTCAAACGGTTTGTTTTTAAGCCTAATCTACATATTTTGAAATTATCATCATATTCTCAAGTCGGGAGACACGTGACTACGCGGTCAGGTCCTATAAGTTGCATTGGTCCAATGCGAGGTGTTCTTACCTCTTACGGGGCCGTTCAGGGGCTGATTTGGGTTTTCACCCTTTAAAGTTTTTTTTATGCTTAATCGATATATTTTCAAAATATCGTCATATTCTCAAATTGGGATACCCATGACTACGCTGTCAGTTCGTACAAGTTACATTGGTCCCGTGCGAGGCGTTCGTGCCTCTTATGGGGCCGTTTGGGGGCTGGATTAGGTTTTCACCCTTAAACGGCTTGTTTTTAAGCCTAGTCATCTTATTTGAAATTATTGTCATATTCTTAAACTGGGAGACCCGAGACTACGCAATCAGTTCGTATAAGTTACATTGGTCCCATGCGAGGTGTTCGTGCCTCTTACGGGGCCGTTTGGGGGCTGGTTTGGGTTTTCACCCTTAACGGCTTATTTTTAACCCTAATCTACGTATTTTTAAATTATCGTCATATTCTCAAATCGGGAGACCCGTAACTACGCTATCAGTTCGTACAAGTTACATTGGTCCCCTGAGAGGTGTCCGTGCCTCTTACGGCGCCGTTTGGGTGATCGTTTGGGTTTTCACCCTCAAACGGCTTGTTTTAAGCCTAATCTACATATTTTGAAATTACCGTCATATTCTCAAATCGGGCAACCCATGACTACACTGTCAGTTCATACAAGTTACATTGGTCCCGTGCGAGGTGTTCGTGCCTCTTACGGGGCCGTTTGAGGGCTGGTTTGGGTTTTCTCCCTCAAACGGCTTGTTTTTAAGCCGAATCTACATATTTTGAAATTATCATTATATTCTTAAACCGAGAGACACATGACTACGTGGTCAGGTTATACAAGTTGCATTGGTCCCATGCGAGGTATTAGTGCCTCTTATGGGGCCGTTTGGGGGATGGTTTGGGTTTTCACCCTTTAAGGGTTCTTTTAATGCTTAATCAATATATTTTCAAATTATCATCATATTCTCAAACCGGGAGACCCGTGACTACGCTGTCAGTTTTTACAAGTTACTTAGTCCCGTGCGAGGTGTTCATGCCTCTTACGGGGCCGTTTGGGGAATGGATTAGGTTTTCACCCTCAAACGGCTTATTTTTAGCCTAATCTACTTATTTGAAATTATCGTCATATTCTCAAACTAGGAGACCCGTGACTACGCGATCAGTTCGTATAAGTTACATTGGTCCCGTGCGAGGTGTTTGTGCCTCTTACGGGGCCGTTTGGGGGCTGGTTTGGGTTTTCACCCTCAAACGGCTTATTTTTAACCCTAATCTACATATTTTGAAATTATCATCATATTATCAAATTGGGAGACCCATAACTACGTTGTCAGTTCGTACAAGTTACATTGGTCCCGTGCAAGCTGTTCGTGCCTCTTACAGTGCCGTTTGGGTGCTCGTTTGTGTTTTCACCCTCAAACGGCTTATTTTCAAGTCGAATCTACGTATTTTGAAATTATCATCATATTCTCAAATCGAGAGACTCGGGACTACGCGGTCAGCTCGTACAAGTTGCATTGGTTCCGTGCGAGGCGTTCGTGCCTCTTACGGGGTCGTTAGGGGGTTGGTTTGGATTTGCACCCTTAAACGACTTATTTTTAAGCCTAACCTACATATTTTAAAATTATTGTCATATTCTCAAACTGAGAGACACGTGATTACGCGATCAGGTTGTAAAAGTTGCATTGATCCCGTTCGAGTTGTTCGTACCTCTTACGAGGCCGTTTGGGGGTTGGTTTGAGTGTTCACCCTTTAAGGGCTTTTTTTTAAGCTTAATCGATATATTTTCAAATTATCGTCATATTCTTAAACCGAGACACCCGTGACTATGATAATAGTTCGTACAAGTTACATTGGTCCCATGCGAGGTATTCGTGCCTCTTACGGGGCCTTTGGGGCTGATTTGGGTTTGCACCTCAAACGGCTTGTTTTTTAAGCCTAATCTACAGATTTTGAAATTATCTTCATATTCTCAAACCGGGAGACACGTGACTACGCGGTCAGGTCGTATAAGTTGCATTGGTCCCGTGAGAGGTGTTCGTGCCTCTTACGTCACCGTTTGGGTGCTGGTTTGGGTTTTCACCCTTTAAGGGATTTTTTTTAGGCTTAATCGATATATTTTCAAATTATCATCATATTCTCAAATCGGGAGACCCGTGACTACCCTATCAGTTACTACAAGTTACATTGGTCCCGTGCGAGGTGTCCGTGCCTCTTACGGGGCCGTTTGGGGGCTGGTTTGGGTTTTCACCCTCAAACGGCTTATTTTTAAGCCTAATTTACATATTTTGAAATTATCATCATATTCTCAAATCGGGAGACATGTGACTACGTGGTTAGGTCGTACAAGTTGCATTTGTCCCATGCGAGGTATCTGAGCCTCTTACGGGGCCATTTGGGGGCTAGTTTGGGTTTTCACCCTTTAACGGTTTTTTATGCTTAATCGATATATTTTCAAATTATCATCACATTCTAAAACTGGGAGAACTGTGACTACGTTGTCAGTTCGTACAAGTTACATTGGTCCCGTGCGAGGTGTTCGTTCCTCTTACGGGGCCGTTTGGGGGTTGATTTGGATTTTCACCCTTAAACGGCTTGTTTTTAAGCCCAATCTACATATTTTGAAATTATCATCATATTCTCAAATCGAGAGACACGTGACCACGCGGTCAGGTCGTACAAGTTGCATTGGTCCCATGCGAGGTGTTCGTGCCTCCTACGGGGCCGTTTGGGGGTTGGTTTGGATTTTCACCCTTTAAGGGATTTTTTTAACCTTAATCGATATATTTTCAAATTATCATCATATTCTTGAACCGAGAGACCCGCGACTACGCTATCAATTCATACAAGTTACATTTGGTCCCGTGCGAGGTGTCTGTGCCTGTTACGGGGCCGTTTGGGGGCTGGTTTGGGTTTTCACCCTCAAACGGCTTGTTTTTAAGCCTAATCTACATATTTTGAAATTATCATCATATTCTCAAATTGCCACATGTGACAACACGGTCAGGTCATAGAAGTTTCACTGGTCCCATGCGAGGTGTTTGTAACTCTTACGGGGCCATTTGGGGGTTGGTTTGGGTTTCACCCTTTAAGGGCTTTTTCTCAAGCTTAATTGATATATTTTCAAATTATCATCGTATTCTCAAATCGGGAAACCCGTGACTACGCTGCCAATTCGTACAAGTTGCATTGGTCTCGTACGAGGTGTTCGTGCCTCTTACGGTGCCGTTTGGGGGCTGGTTTGGGTTTTCACCCTCAAACGGCTTATTTTTAAGCCTAATCTAGTTATTTGAAATCATCATCATATTCTTGAACTGGGAGACCCGCAACTACGCCGTCAGTTCGTATAAGTTACATTGGTCCCGTGCGACGTGTTCGTGCCTTTTACGGACCCGTTTGGGGGCTGGTTTGAGTTTTCACCCTCAAACGGCTTGTTTTTAAGCCTAATCTATTTATTTTGAAATTATCATCATATTCTCAAATCAAGAGGCCCGCGACTACGCAGTTAGTTCGTACAAGTTACATTAGTCCCGTGCGAGGTGTTCCTGCTTCTTACGGGGCAGTTTGGGGGCTGGTTTGGGTTTTCACTCTCAAACGGCTTATTTTTAAGCCAAATCTAGATTTTTTGAAATTATCGTCATATTCTCAGACCAAAAGATCCGGGACTACGCGGTCAGTTCGTATAAGTTATATTGGTCCCATGTGAGGTGTTCGTGCCTCTTACGGGGCCGTTTGGGGGCTAGTTTGGGTTTTTACCCTTTAAGGGTTTTTTTAAAGCTTAATCGATATATTTTTAAATTATCATCATATTCTCAAATCGGGAGACCCATGACTACGCTGTCAGTTTGTGCAAGTTACATTGGTCCCATGCGAGGTGTCCGTGCCTTTTACGGGGCCGTTTGGGGGCTAGTTTGCGTGTTCACCCTCAATTGGGTTATTTTTAAACCTAAGCTACTTATTTGAAATTATCGTCATTGTGGCCTCCCTGATCCTCTCCTGCGAGCGAGAGCATGAAGGGAGGATCCTCGGGTCCCGCTCATCCCTCTCGGGAGCGTTTAGGCCGACGTCGTTTGAGATGAGGTGTGAAAATGTAGAGAGATTTAGAGTCGCCGGTCTATTTTACTCAAAACAGAAAAAAGAAAAAAGGGAAGCCATCCCGAAGGACGGCATCCAAAGACATACTGGTGCATACGAAACCAAAATTATTCGAGAAGGGTTGAGAGGCTAAGTTACGAAATGGGAAGGTGTTAGGCACCCATTCCGCCCTTTCGATCTCTCATGGATGTTTGTTATTTTCCTTTTTTATTTTCCCCGTGATATGTGTGCATGTGTATATATATAGTGGAGATAGGACTCCTCAACTTGTATCATGGAAGAGATAAAGCGAGTCATCCATAGGAAGGTATAAAAATAATATTAGAAAATAAGATTTACGCGATTACCCTTACGTTGATCGTTATAATGGAATGATAACACATATGGAGTAATAAATCACTAAGAACAAGTATATAGAATATAAGAAAATTTGATTTAGAGAGGATAAAAAATTAGAGAGAAAGTGAGAATAGGATTCGAGTCTCGGGTTTTACACTGAGATGTCTACGTAGCCTATAAAGGCATCAAAGTCCACGTAGTTCGCATACAAAATGAGGGATGTCGTTTATCCCATAATTCCAAATGGGGGATATCTTATTTGTGCGTGTGTGTGTGTGTAGAAAAAGTGTTTTAGTTGTGAGAAAAGTGTGAGAAACGTATGAGAATCCCTATTTGGAATTTATGAGCAAACCCTCTTTTTCTAGTTTTTTTGGGTTTTATTTATATGAAAATAAGAGATGTGCAATAATACTAAATAAAAAATATATTAGGATGTGTGAGATGAGATAATAAAAGTGCTAAATAATAAAACAAGTTATTGAGAATTTAAGAGCATTTGAAGAGAAAGTTGAGAAAGTTGGACTTTCTTTGAGATCTTGAGCTTGACCTTGAATGTTGGAGAGCAGCCCTTGAACTTGGATGATGACGGAGAGTGGCTAATTCACCAAGTTTGATGAAAAGGATGATGAAAAGTGGAAGTTAGAAAGGGATTTGGATGTTGAAATCACGCTGCCTTCGAGAGAGGTTTTTGGGATTCGCTGAGAGCGATTTTTATCAGATCTGAGCTCCCTTTGCAAATGAGGTGAAGGCCTCATTTTATAGTCCCAGGTCACTACCGATCGGCATAAGACCTGGTCCTGCCTATCGGCACCTGCCGATAGGCAGGGTCTGGAACCTGCCATTTGGTAGTGTGTTTCAAGCCTTTTCGGAAAATTGGTTGCCAAGGGAAAACTGTTGGTCAGAATCATGTATGGGGAATACCGTTGGAAAGGTAATTTAGATACCTTTGAAAGTCCTTCGGACCGCTCCCGGGTTCGGGGGTTGACTTTGGGTCAAATATGGCTCAGAAGCGTTTGTCGGTCCATTGGACGGGGAATCGTTCGGATGCAAACGGATCGTTCGTCCGCATGGAGAGTATGAATCATGCACGGGGTAGACCGTTGGAAAGTTTATAGATGTAATTCGACATTCCAAAGAGTTTGTCCCGATTTGGGGAGTTGACTTTGGTCAACCGGGCCCCCTGGAAGCATTCGGTGACCTCTTGGAGTCAAACGGATCATTCGTCTGCATGGTAAGTCAGAATCGCGCATGGAGTGGACCATTGGAAAGGGGTTTCAGTGCCTTTCAAAGATTCATTCAGTCTCAGTTGAGCTAAAGAGTTGACTTAGGTCAAACAGAGCCCGAGAGCGCCCGGTGGCCTCTAGATCAAGTTTTGGATGCAAACGGATCGTTCGTCCGCATGGTAAGTCGGAATCACGCAAGGGACGGAACGTTCGAAAGGGATTTCAGTTCCCTTCGAAGATTTATTCATCCTTGGTCGAGCTGGAGAGTTTGACTTTTTGGTTAAACGCAACCCGGGAGTGCTCGATGGCTTCTAGGTTAGTAGTCGGGGTATGACCTGGCTTTGTAGTGATGAAGGGAGGTACTAGGGACCTAAGGAGAGTTAGGGGGTAACAGAATGGGGTGTCTATAGTCATATTCTCAAACTGGGAGACCCGCGACTACGTGGTCAGTTCAGATATAGAATGAAAAAGACAAACTATAAATGCTGAGTAGAATTAATTATTGCATTTTAAAAGGTTAATAAATGGGTACTAAATAATAGTTACCTGAAGGAACTTGATTAAGATTGGATGGAACTGGCCTGAGTTGAACCTTTGTAAAACAAAACCAAACAAATCACTGGCAGCCTATGCTAGCCTTTTGATCTCCAAACCACCCCAATACCTGCATTCAATTCCCACCCAGCACTGGATCAAACTCTTTAATATTTCAGTACCCATATATAATTATACACACATATGTGTGAAATTGATAACATGTCCATTTTATGAGTATAGTTGGGTATCATTACATGCCATTAGGACACGCGTTATATTGTGCTTTATTATATGGATATGTATCGATATAAATTAACACATTTGTGCATACAGTGAATAATATACATTTGATTATGCTTAAGATGTATTGAATTGATCTAGAGATCAAAGATTGTTATGGAAGATGATCATGGTTAATCTTTTTAAGAAAGTAGTCTATGAAAGAATAAGGAGTGCAAGCTTGCATCCTCCACTTCAAGGTGTTCAAAACAAGAAGCTCCATTCTTTGTATGGTTTTGCCTTCAAATAAAAACTTGGGATCTCCTACCTACTCACAAAAATCCATATGTCCATTACATATAAGAACATATCAGAAAGGAAAATGGTTCAATATATAATGAAATAAATAAATATTCACATTAATTTTTCTCTCACATGTAAATCAACAATGGGAGGCACTTCAATCTCCTCTATTTTTGTTGCTAGTGAGAAATAGGCCACAGCTAACAATTGGACTATCTAAGGTTTACCCCTCTATGTGCACATTAACAATGTCACAAACATGAACAGGCACAATCATCATTTAAACACTTAAATACTAATACATATACATTTGTCGAATGTTATGAACTTATAGGTAGTTCATAAGCTGATAGGAACCGATCCAAGCAATTTATTGAGAGACAAAATCTCAATGGTCCAAAACTGTAATGTAGCCCTTTAATTGAAGGTGGAAGCATAAACCTCTGACAGATTTTCTTATGTTTGTTGCTCTTGTTTTCATTATCGCAATCGAAACTAGGGATTATGTTTTAATCAATAACAATGATTAAGACTATTGACAATTGAGGAATTTATTTGGTTTACATCACTTGATATTAATATGTAAGCAATAATGTTGAGTCGCTGACGAATTTTTTCATTCCTCGCTACTATCATCTATCTCCCATTCCGTTGATTAAACCCCTTAATCTCCTATTGACTAAGTTGAATGAAAGCTAAACCAATACAACTCAAGTTAATGTAACTGATGCAGTATATTCTTCATTTTGAATAGGTTTGATGTGTAACACACAATTATATTAAACTATAAAGTGTTGATGTAATTAAATGCAATAATTAAATGCAAACAAAACTCCCAAGCTATGAATTATTTGCAAGAAACTAGCTTGAACCATTCCAAAACAAAAAATTCATTTTTTTGCAAAACAAAAAACCCATTCCCAAAATTAATATGAGAAATACCTCAGAGGGGCGGCAACAGCCTTGGAGGGAGAGTGCCATGAGTGGGCCTTTGAAAGCACAATCACCTCACGTGCTTGGAAATCCCATCACCCCCATCAGATCTTCAGCTCAAATATGACATTGATACATCTATATGTTCCCCCGCTAAATTATTTATTACAAGAGTTAGTAGTTTGTTGGTTGAATGACGAGAAGAGATTATGTTTGGATATGCTAGAGCATCTACGTTGTCTGCCTACCTGAATAGCAGGACAAGTGAAAAGAAGCAGTAACCTAAGATTTTACAATGGATAAAAGAAAAATTAAAGCTAAACATAATAAAATATTATATGTAATTTGGATCCCTTATGTCCTCATCATCTTACCTTAAAACATGATAAACCAGATCTTTCTTGCCCCGGTAATTTGAAAAGTTGATCGCAGCACTAGAGTCATCCTCGACACCGTCGGTGTACTCCCCCACGCTCCTCAAACCCCCGAAAGTGGTCCTACCTGAGATGGAGAAACCTGCCTGAGCCAGAGGACAATGTATTCATTTAGTTTGGGGGAAATTTAGGGCAATAAATGCCAAAACAAATTGGACTAAAGTATTCAAATGCCAAAACAAACTGGACAAAAGGTAATACGCAATTAAGAAGATATTTCTTAATGAGACTGCAGATACGAAAAAGATTTTGAGGTAAGTAACTAATTTGAAAAATCATGTACTAACTAATTTTATTATTATTATTATTAGGAGCATTTAACAAAAAAAAGCCATGATAAATTATTTATTTAATTTTTAGTCCAACATATTTTTTAAAATAACTTTTACTCTGTAACGGTGACATTAGTATGGCATGGACATTAACTGGAACATTTTTTGTAGGTACTAAAAATTATTTTTGAAAATTTATATTGGACTAAACACCAAATGAAACATTTTTGAAGGACCAAAAATTATTTTTGAAATTATATTGGACTAAGCATTAAATGAAACATTTTTTAGGGTCTAAACATTAATTAACCCTTATTATTATTGTTGTAAAGTTCTAAAAGATAGTGCTGAAATTCTACTTTATTATATTAATATTTCAATTATATTATCAGGGAAGTGCAAGCTCTTTCAATACTGCAGCATCAACATATAGTTCGGTACTACCAGGTGACATGTTTTTTACTGCTTAACACATGATTTAGTCTTATTTTGATCAGCGAAAGATTTTTGTTAGATCTAAAAGCTTTTAATCTAATGTTATGCCAAAAATAATTATAAATAAGAAACAATTGAAGATTTGAAATTTAGGGAAATTACCTCCTGGTACTCGCACAGTACATTATCTTCAAACATCATCCATTTTCCTCTTGCACCAATTTGTTTGTCGTCGGTTAAGGGATAAAGCAAGGTCGTATCCTTTTTCTTACAATTAGATTAATTATTAGTATATATATATTTTTTACCCGTAATGGTGAGTTTTACCTGCCGGAGCTAAGGGCTGACCAACACCCTTAAGGTGGACCTTGGCGCTACTGCGCTTGAGGTTAGAGGAAACGGAGAGGTTGCATCAAAGGGGGGAGGTGACCCGAGGAAGAATAGGGGCGATGGAAGCGGTAAAGAGAATGAGAGGGGTAGGGCTTGGGTTTTTAGTCGAGAGAGGGGGGAGCGAGGGAGAAGATGAGGGAGGAGAGAGAAGAGGGAAACTAAAGTGCCAAAATTTTAAGGTGTTTTATATTGTAGTCAAGTGTTCTTAATTTTGGCACACTTTAAAATAGTGCCAAAATTTGGCACTATTTTTAAGTGTGCCAAATTGTCATTAAACCGTGCCAGAATTTGGCACAGTTTAAAACAGTGCCAAATTTTTAATACCAGGGTGTGCCAAATTGCTATTTTTGGTGTAGTGAACCATCATTCATCAATGCTTTTATTTGTTTACATTTGTTGATTATGGGAGACACAATATTTGGCCTTTATATACCGGGCCAATAAGGACACAATACTATTGAAGCTCCAACATAATTTGGCCGCAAAAGCCATGAACATCAATCTGTAATTTGGCCGCAAAAGCATTGAACATCAATATCTAAAGATGCAATACAATCTTTTATGGTTCATGGAAGGATATGTATGATCTGTACAGTTGGAATACAATATGTACAGGTTCAAGGAAACTGTATAGTTGCATATACATTCTTTTATATGTATATGAAATTGTATATATCTTGCACATTTGCAAGGCTTTTATTTCTCATGTGCAAGATACAAGGTACATAAATCTATATATGACATTTCACCGATCCTTTATATGAAATAAAGGCCTTGGTTATTTTGAGTTATTAATAACAAAATGTTTGTTGTTTGAAGTTACTAATATTAAAGATGCTAAGGACATGAATTAGCCAGAAACACTCATCCAAGCATGTGTATCTGAAGCTGAAACAAAAATAAATCAGATAGAGTATGTGATACTATTTAAAATCTTTCTTCAGTAAGAAAGCTGCCAACCATGTGGATACCATGCCTTATGCCTTATGTGGTTTAAATTTTGTGTTTAATAGTTAGAATTTGTGTTAATGTACACTTATTTTCCTAAATTTGATATGTTGACATCTTTTTTTTCTTATATAGAGATACAATATATTCTGCATTTTTTGTTCATTTTTATGCACTTTTAGTTTTCAGGTTTTAAAGTTGAATTCTTTTTTTGTTCTATCTCTATTTGTACCAACACAAACTAGCTTGGATGCCCCCAAAATGAACTATCCAAGAAATCACGTGACGAATATGGTAACTGACTGTGAAAAACTGGAAACAATATGAAGCTGAGGAAGTAATTTAAATGAAAGAACACATTCACAAGTACCCATTCGAGTTCTTGAGTTTAGTTCCAGACTTTATTTCAGGTATTGTTTAATGATCTCTTTGCATTCATAGACTTTTGTATGCTTGAGGTCAACGAATGGTAATGTGATACACTCTCTTATTGCGTATTGTTTTTGCATTTGTTGTGAGTGTACATTTAATATACTTAATTATTATTTTTTGTTTAAAGATTAATAGTTTTTATCTGTTTGTGGAAGAGTATATACACCCAATAGTTTGTGGCAGAGTATATTTAACTTTCAAGCTTACTTTAGTTGTTGGCAAGGTCCAATCCTTCTTTACTGCCTTGAAGGCATTATCACGAATGGAAGTGCATTGTGGGTCTTATGCAACACCTAAACAAGTATATGCAGCAGGAGACCTATGTGCTATTTTCCAGGAGAAGATACATGCTTCAATTCTATTGTGTTGTAAACACATCTTTTGTGAAGACTGTTTTCGAATGGTTTGAGAGAGAAAGAACTTGCCCTTTATGTATGGAGTTGGTTAGACCTGCTGATCTACGATCATATGGGGATGGATTAACGAGTTTGTTCCTTCACTTCTAAAATTTTCATCCTGTCTCGGACTATATATAATCTCACAATGGGGTTCTTTTCTGAAGGCCAGTTCTGAGACTGCGAAGACTATTTGCACTCATCTATGTTGTTTGCCTATGCAAGGAAAACCATGTCAACTACCAAGCCCCAAAACACCATTAGCCACAGTAGAGGAACCAATGTCAACATAAATTTCTCAGTACTTGGGACCCGTAATGTATTTTCCATTAACTCATTTTCCCAGACGATAAGGGGTGCTTCCAACACTCTGTCATAGTATCCACGAGCCCTTAGGAACTGATGGGATGAATTTTAGTCTACTGTTATGGAACTCATCATCACCGTCATTAAACCATTGCAAAAGAGATCCAGGTGTTAATTCCTTGATTACATGATAAAAATCCATGCTATAGTTCATCGAACTAGGTACTTGCAGATACCACTGTGCCTAGCAACGTGGGCATTGATTTTGTATTTTGGAACCAATCAACAACAACAAGATTCATAAGATGTTTACCATCAGGAAACTCTTATGGTCTTTCTTTCTATTTTCTAATCAATTTTTTTTGTTTGTTTCAATTCGGATCTGCTTTCATACATGGTTGTGATTTTATGGAATTTCATTTCAACGCTCTGAAATTAATTCATTTTCAAAAAAATTCAGGCAGTGTTTCATATATAGAGCTATTTTTTTGGGTTTAGAGGGATAACATGGTTGGTGCGCAATCATTTGTTTCCAATAATCTCAGAGTTCGCATGGTGTTTCCAACAATCATTTGTTTCCTTAATCCTCTTAACATAAATTGAATTGATAGACAATTAATTCTACTTCCCTAAGACCTGATCAACTTAACAAAACATTTGTGTTTTCAAACTTTATTGTTACCTTTGCTTTTTATAACTTTGATGTCCGCTCACTGTTAAATATCAGAACGGGGACTAAAATATCAGCCTAGATTGTCAAATATTTTCACGAGCTATGATATATTAGTTCACACTAAAGTGAAAAAAACGTCCCCGATTATCTACACAACCTAAGCATCCCTTAACTTCATTCTCATCTTAAAATCTGTCTAACATACGATATTTTACATCAGTTCAATATGATGCTTCGTTATCTAATATTTAATGTTTGTGACCTTTTTTTATTTGATGTATAGATATGCTGCACCTGAGCAATACATTATGAGCACGCAGACTCTAAATCAGTCCCAGATTCACTGGGCAAGGGAGATTTATATCTCACCTGATCTGACTATAAATAGTGAAAATTTGAATGTAAACAAATGCAGACCCTAGATGAATATTTTAAATCAGTCCCAGATTCACTAATGGTTTATGCTTATTATTCTCTAGATAGTCTCATCTTTTGTTTCAGGTTTGTATATAGCCTATTGCACCAATGGAGAACTATATTTTGGAGAATATGCGATAATTTTTGTATTCCACAATTTTACAAGACACTAAAATAAGTCCTTGCTAAAGTTCGAGATGTGGAGGAAGGTAGCACAGATAAATGTATATGACTAGCACAGATGAATGTATATAAATACTCATTTGTTCATGAAATGTGTATTTAGTTATTTATTTGAATTTCTTTAATAACTAAAGAACATCTGCACCTACTGTGCTTTTAGTTAAATACCCATTTGCACTTGCTGTGTGTTTAGTTGAAAATGTCTGGCAATATGAACAATTAAACACACAATTCATGAATAACTACAATGTCTGACAATATGCCTCATAATTAGTTATATTTCAACTAATAATTAGGCAGATTAGTTGTTCATGAATTGTGTGTTTAGTAATTCATTTGCACCTGCTGATTTAAATTTCGTTGTTCATGAAATTTTATTTCATATATTTGCTGTGTTTTGAAGGTAAATACCAAGTCTATAAGAACATTTTTAACTAATAATTAATAATTAGGCATATTTCTAGACATTGTAGTTGTCTTTGGGATGTAAGAAGAGCCTTTGTTAAAATTACTTATTCAAATGTGTGTTTCTTAAAATGGTGCATGTAGGTGAGAGTTTGGAAGCAACTAGAATACTTTAGTTGGTTATAGCATAAGACATTTAAGAGAGATGCTGATATTGTATGAGTTACAAAGTCAACATCAAGTTTTTGTGACACCCCGCCTAATAAAATACCGGGTGATCAGTCTTATACCAAATTAAAACAGGAATCCCAGTTGGATCATCCTTAGCATCACTGTCGAAAACTTTTTAAAACTTACTAACCACGTAGTATTCCAAAAACTGGTGTCAAATTTTAACTTTTTAATTAAACAAAACAGTACATGCGGAATTAAATATAAACCATTCACACAACTGAATAAAACTCAACTGAATAATTAATTAATAAAAAATTTCCCAAATAAACCATCGGCCACAAAAATTAAATTCAATACAAACATCTAACACTTGAATAAGTACATCTGAAAACTGTACTGAGAAGTATGGGCGACAAGCCCTAAATAAAACTTGAACTGATAAATGATTCCTACTCTAGGAATGAATGAACGATGCGTCTAATCCAAACTCCTGCTAGCATCCACATATGCCGCAGCTCCGTGTCCCTGGAATAGAATATCAATCCTGGCATCCCTGTGGCTGGACACCAAAAAGGTTTTGAAAATAGTTTTATAGCAAGGGTTAGAACCCAAAACATTTTGAAAATATTTAGCAAGTGAATTAACTGCAATAATTTAAAATGCATGAATGCGCTTCATATTTAAGTTAGTGTCGCACTCCCTTGTGGACATTCTCCCCCCTCCACTGTTGTGCACACCTATCGTTTACCTTAACCCCCGCCTAGTTGTACTACCCCGTCCATCTAGTCCTGGTATAACCTTCCCCTTGCCATACTACTCTAACCCAAGTATAATGATTCTTGAATTATAAGTTATCTCACAATTAACTTAATTAATTCCTTCTTAAAAAGTAGCATATAACCATGTCACAAGTTATATAAAGTAATTACATCACACACTGTATTATTACCCGCATATAATATTGAATACCATTATATACGTACCTTTACTAAAACATCCACACATATATCACACGTATATCCATCCCTTCGAGTATACCCTCGCCAGATGATTCCCTCTAAAGTGCTATCTCACTAGGTGTGATCACATAACCTAGTTACCCAAGTTGGAATCTCTCACTAACCTGGCCCAAAACATAAATGAAATGGAGGCGGTCAAATTCCTTCCCTGAAAGTGAGAAAATCCCCACACCCATATACCGGACGCTATGACCTGGGTATATACTCGCCCTACTCCTCAAGCTAGAGGATTCACCCACATCGCGCAACCTCCCTTGATAGCACTAGAGTATATAAATTAAATAAATATCTAGTCATTGATATTTAATATCACACACAATTTATACACGTATATATATATATATATATATATATATATATATATATATATATATATATATATATATATATATATATATATATATTACACTACACTGTATATATATAATATAAACTTCGGCTTACCGTGTACTCAAAATCCCGTACACTAGCCTGTAATTTCCTGAGTCTGTGGCCCGACTCAACTTAAATACTTTTCTCACTTAATAATTTATCATCTTCCCGAGTCTATGGTCTGACGCTAATATATTTAATTCACACTTCAATTAGTATAATACTTTCCCCGAGTCTACAGTCCGACTCTAATTAAATTAATTAACACACCCAATAATTTAATACATCCCCGAGTCTATCGTCCGACTCTAATTAAATTAATTAACACACCTATTAATTTACTACCGATCCGAGTCTGTGGTATGACTCTCATTTAATTAATTTACACATTAATTAATAAATACCCTTCCCGTGTCTATAATCTAACTCTAAATTAATTAATTACAACATCAATTAATTTAATAATTTTTCGAGTCTACCTTTCGACTCTACTTTCATTAATTAACACATCCATTAATTTAATAACTTGATGTCACCCAACCATTATCACCGGACCCGCTCACTTGGCCCGTAACATAATATTTCCCGAGTCTATAGTTAATTTAATACTTTGGTGTCACTTAACCAACGTACCCGGACTCGCTCACTTGGTCCGTTATTACATCTCAGAATTTCATTCCCGTATTATTCGCCCACAATGTGTTACACATTTATCTCCATCAAATTTTCTAATTATATTTACCTATAATTATCAACATACCCGGACTCGCCCACTTGGTCCATAATTAAATTGAATATGTTTCACCCAAAGTTCTCACTCTAGTTATTTACTTATCTAAAAAATTTCACCAATTAAACTTATACCCAAAATAAAAAGAAACCACGGCAAAGCATTAACTGCCTGACCTGCCAAGGTTTTCCCATCGTCGATCGATCGATGGCTCCCGATCGATCGATCGATCCTTTCGTGGCAATTATTCTTCCCCCCTGAATTCCACCATTAACGAAATTCAAGGTTTGCAAAACTTTAATTCAACCTCTAATCGAGTCATCCCACCACATAAACATATTGGACTTTGATCTTATACATCATATACACATTTTAGTATATGAATTTCTCAACTTATCACACAATTTCTGAAATGGGTTTTTCCATAAATTTCCATTAACTTTGTTCTAAAATTACAAATTCCAGATTCAAAATCCACCATTTTATATTTAGGTTTCTCATTCAAATCAGATATCTATACTCAGAGATATACAACATAACTAATTCTTACTTTGAATCTCATTCAATAGTTCCATGAACAAAAAACCCTATTTTTGTACCCATTTATCCCCAAAACGAATTTTGATTTACACATCACTATGATATGGATTGATTATCATCAATTTAGAAATCAAAACAGTCAACCACTTGCTTGAAATCGTTCATAGGGTCTGATTCCATTGGTATAGAGAATGGTTGATGAAGAACACCCCAAATTAGCCCCTTAATTTGGCTCCAAAAGATCCCCTAATTGACTTCTTGATTAGCTTCCTCTAATCCTCTCCCAAACCCTAGGTTTTGGATTTTCTATTTGCCGTTCTTAATCCCTCAATTAGGTTAAAAACACTAAATCCCGTTTTTGTCCATGTGGGCCTAATTAAAATAGCCCAAATCACCCCGTATGGGCTCGACTATGCCCAAAAATACCCCGAGACCCAATTACTACCCCCGGGTACTCTTTTCTGACTATCTCGACCCATCCGGACTCAATCGCGCACTCAGAATTGCCATCCAGAATAATTTTGACATATCCAAATTTCGACCTCAAAATGCGACACACATCAATTCGGACAATTAAACTTAAAGTTGCCAATTATAAATAATTCGGCTCACCCAAATAAATTCTCCAACTCATGGATTTAAGTTTCCCCAATTTAAATATTTATAACTCCCAAAATAATTAAATATTAAATCCTCAAAATTACGGGGTGTTACATACTCCCCCCCTACCAAAGGAATTTCGTCCTCGAAATTAAGATAAGCCTAGTGCTCCAAGCTTTAAATATCACTCTATAGTCTTGTACCTCTAAGCTCGCTATATTTATCTCTCCTGCTTCTAACCGTAAGTTACACAAGTATGCATTTAAATTAACCAGGGCGCCCATACACCCTATACATGTGCTTAACCGCACAAAATTTGCCTTAATTAACCCGGGTGCCCACACACCCTATCCCCGTGCTTTACCGCAGAAAAGTTACCCGAATATGATAGTCGTAACCCGTAATATAACTTTGAACCCGTAGTCATATATATATATATATATATATATATATATACTGCTTGGGGTACCCAACCCGTGGACTAACGACCAAACATCTCCCCACTTTCCAACGTTGCGCTAAGTTTCATGCGTGGGACATCTCGCAAAGAGAAATCCAAATAAAGAACCCCCCTGATACACTACTACCTAACATTGTCGGTCGTTGAGATCCGTTAGACCCTCAGTCCCCAGCACGTACCCCTAAATACTTGTCTCTTAACACAAAAGTATATACACCTACCCTTATTCTACCCAAAGTCAACATAAAATATCGCGCCCCTACTATCACTACTCTTTGCACAAAATAAACCACGAGTTATCTCTCCTTGCTCGAACATAAATCTAACATATATACACAAGACCTCACTATGTGTCTATCACACCACATGAATACAACATATATACACACATATATATAGGCTAGACGCCCTCTCTGGTGATACCTAGTACCACTCATACCCTGGTGTCGCGAACACCAACTTACCCTCACTATTTACAATAATTCAAATCCGCTGCTATCCAGTCGATACTTGGGTAAATCATCAACCCTACTCCCAAAATTCTCGAAAGTAGTAACCCCCCGCATAATTCAAACCTTATCTCAGTGTACACCCCCACTCTCTCGTGGATAACACTAAAGAATTTCGCTACCCCACGAAAAATATATACATATATATAATATGGTTGCTATAGCCAGCGCACCCACTAAATTCGACTTACCCGCGAACTCTGGTGAAAATAATTCTTATATTGTGACACCCTCACTGTCGCACAAAGTATACCCCATTCCCATAGGATAAAAATAATTACCTCCATACTCAAGTTGCAATGGCTGATCCTCGGGGTTCGGAGCAGCTTCCCCTTGCCCGAACGCACCCATGACTTGTTGTAGTGGTTGCACATCCAGGACCTCATCCTGTAGTTGACCCCTTCCTCGCTGAGGACAATCTCTTTTCACGTGTCCCGCTTCCCCACAAACGAAACACCTCCTAATAAATTCACCCTGCCACTGATCCCTTCCTTGTTGGCCTTGTCGAAAGTCCTGGCCATCCTGTTGATAGCCTCCAGACCTAAATCACTTGTCCTGATTCCCCTACAGGAAGTCCTGCCCCTGATGTCCCCCTGTCTGCTGCTGAGATACCCCACTAGTACTGTTCCCTCCTGCTTCATCCGACTGGCTGGTTTCCACTCCCCTCTTGCTTCCTTTCACGTGGAAGCGATATTCCTGACAGTGCAGGAGTGCTGCATTAATGACATATGTATAAGCTACTAACGCGATATTACCAATCAAATGTTGTCTGATCCTTCAGACCAACCCATCCATGAACTTTGACTTCTTTCTTTCTTCATCGCGTACCTCATCCGGTACAAAATTTGCCAAATGAGTGAATTCTTCCTCGTAATCGGCCACTGAACGGTCCCCTTGAGTTACCTCTCTGAATTTTCTCCTTATTTCGGTCTCAACTACTGGAGGAAAATACTTGCGGTCTAACCGCACCCAAAACTCGGTAATAATCAATGTATCCCTTTCCTCAACTGTGGTGATCGACTCCCACCACTGTAGCGCTGCTCCCACTAACCTAAAAGTGGCTAGCATTTTCTTCTGCACCTCATTGCAATCTACCATGCGTAGGTGACGCTGGATATCTCTCTTCCACTGACATGCCAGTACCACCTCTGAACCCCCTCGAAACTCTGGTAGATGGCCCTTTTGAAAGACCTCTCGTACTTGCTGCCACCCTGACGGCCCCGGGTGGGCCTGAACATCCGGTGCCACTAACACTTGTGGATGATATCGTGGAAAGTACCTTTCCATAGCGATCATTGTTGCTTCAGCTGCCTGTGCCACTAATTCAGCTACCTGTGCTGCCGAAATCATCTCTGGCAGTTGCTGCGATAACTCCTGCTCCTGATGAGCCTCTCTAGTCTCATCTCCCCCTGCTGCTCTCTCTCTCTCCTGGGCGGCATCTGAAATGAGAATCAAATTGTATGATTTCACCCCCAAATAAAATAAATGGCAGAAGAATGTAAATGCACATACGTATAAGAATATAACAATCCTATGATAGGGCTCTATATCAAAGATTGCTAAGCCGAAACATGAAAAGCTGCACAGATCCTAAGAACACGAGAACCTGATGCTCTGATACAATCTGTGATACCCCGCCTAATAAAATACCGGGTGATCAGTCCTATACCAAATTAAAATAGGAATCCCAGTTGGATCATCCTTAGCATCAGTGTCGAAAACTTTTTAAAACTTACTAATCACCTAGTATTTCAAAAATTGGTGCCAAATTTTAACTTTTTAAATAAACAAAACGGTACATGAGGAATTAAATATAAACCATTCACACAACTGAATAAAACTCAACTGAATAATTAATTAATAAACAATTTGCCGAATAAACCATCGGCCACAAAAATGAAATCCAACACAAACATCCAACACCTGAATAAGTACATCTGAAAACTGTACTGAGAATTATGGGCGACAAGCCCTAAATAAAACTGGAACTGATAAATGATTCCTACTCTAGGAATGAATGAACGATGCGTCTAATCCAAACTCCTGTTAGCATCCACATATGCCGCAACTCCGTGTCCCTGGAATAGAATATCAATCCTGGCGTCCCTGTGGCTGGACACCTAAAAGGTTTTGAAAATAGTTTTATAGCAAGGGTTAGAACACAAAACGTTTTGAAAATATTTAGCAAGTGAATTAACTGCAGTAATTTAAAATGCATGAATGCGCTTCATATTTAAGTTAGTGTCGCACTCCCTTGTGGACATTCTCACCTCTCCACTATTGTGCACACCTATCGGTTACCTTAACCCCCGCCTAGTTATACTACCCCGTCCAACTAGTCCTGATATAACCTTCCCCTTGCCACACTACTGTAACCCGAGTATAATGATTCTTGAATTATAAGTTATCTCACAATTAACTTAATTAATTCCTTCTTAAATAGTAGCATATAACCGTGTCACAAGTTATATAAAGTAATTACATCACACACTGTATTATTACCCGCATATAATATTGAATACCATTATATACGTACCTTTACTAAAACATCCACACATATATCACACGTATATCCATCCCTCCGAGTATACCCTCACCGGATGATTCCCTCTAAAGTGTTATCTCACTAGGTGTGCTCACATAACCTAGTTACCCAAGTTGGAATCGCTCACCAACCTGACCCAAAACATAAACGAAGTGGAGGTGGTCATATTCCTTCCGTGAAAGTGAGAAAATCCCCTCACCCATATACCGGACGCTATGACCCAGGGATATACTCGCCCTAATCCTCAAGTTAGGGGATTCACCCACATCGCGCAACCTCCCTTGATAGCACTAGAGTATATAAATTAAATAAATATCTAGTCACTGATATTTAATATCACACACAATTTATACACGTGTATACATACTATCACTACACCGTATATATATAATATAAACCCCAGCTTACCGTGTACTCAAAATCCCGTACACTAGCCTATAATTTCTCGAGTCTGTGGCCCGACTCAACTTAATTAATTTTCTCACTTAATAATTTATTATCTTCCCGAGTCTATGGTCCGACTCTAATATATTTAATTCACACTTCAATTAATATAATACTTTCCCCGAGTCTATTGTCCAATTCTAATTAAATTAATTAATACACCCATTAATTTAATACATCACCGAGTCTATCGTCCGACTCTAATTAAATTAATTAACACACCTATTAATTTACTACCAATCCGAGTCTTTGGTACGACTCTCATTTAATTAATTTACACATTAATTAATAAATACCCTTCCCGAGTCTACAATCCGACTCTAAATTAATTAATTACAAGATCAATTACTTTAATAATTTTCTGAGTCTACCTTCCGACTCTACTTTCATTAATTAACACATACATTACTTTAATAACTTGATGTCACCCAGCCATTATCCTCGGACTCGCTCACTTTGCCCGTAACTTAATATTTCTCGAGTCTATATTCCGACTCCAAATTAATTTACTCTCTCAATAGTTAATTTAATACTTTGGTTTCACTTAACCAACTTACCCGGACTCGCTCACTTAGTCCATTATTACATCTCATAATTTCATTCCCACATTATTCGCCCACAATGTGTTACACATTTATCTCCATCAAATTTCAAAATTATATTTACCTATAATTATCAACATACCCGGACTCGCCCACTTGGTCCATAATTAAATTGAATATGTTTCACCCAAAGTTCTCACTCTTGCTATTTACTTCTCTAAAAAATTCACCAATTAAACTTATACCCAAGATAAAAATAAAGCAAGGCAAAGCATCAACTGCCCGACCTGCCAAGGTCTTCCCATCGTCGATCGATCGATGGCCTCCGATCGATCGTTCGATCCTTTCGTGGCATTTCTTCTTCCCCCCTGAAGTCCACCATTAACAAAAATTCAAGGTTTCTAAACCTTTAATTCAACCTCTAATCGAGTCATCCCACCACATAAACATACTGGACTTTGATCTTATACATCATATACACTTTCTAGTATATGAATTTCTCAACTTATCACACAATTTCCGAAATGGGTTTTTCCATAAATTTCCATTAACTTTGTTCTAAAATTCCAAATTCCAGATTCAAAATCCACCATTTTATATTCCGGTTTCTCATTCAAATTAGATATCTATACTCAGAGATATACAACATAACTAATTCTTACTTTGAATCTCATTCAATAGTTCCCTGAACAAAAACCCCCACTTTTGTACCCATTTATCCCCAAAACGAATTTTGATTTTCACATCACTGTGATATGAGTTGATTATCATCAATTTAGAAATCACAACACTTAACCACTTTCTTGAAATCGTTCGTAGAGTCTGATTCCGTTGGTGTAGAGAATGGTTGATGAAGAACACCCCAAATTAGCCCCTTAATTTGGCTCCAAAAGATCCCCCAATTGACTTCTTGATTAGCTTCCTCTAATCCTCTCCCAAACCCTAGGTTTTGGATTTTCTATCTGCCGTTCTTAGTCCCTCAATTAGGTTAAAAATACTAAATCCCATTTTCTGCCATGTGGGGCTAATTAAAATAGCCCAAATCACCCCGTGTGGGCGCGGCTATGCCCAAAAATACCCCGAGACCCAATTACTATCACCGGGTACTCTTTTCTGACTATCTCGACCCATCCGGACTCAATCGCGCACTCAGAATTGCCATCCGAAATACTTTTTGACATATCCAAATTTCGACCTCAAAATGCGATACACATCAATTCGGACAATTAATCTTAAAGTCGCCAATGATAAATAATTTGGCTCACTCAAATAAATTCTCCAACTCATGAATTTTAGTTTCCCCAATTTAAATATTTATAACTCCCAACATAATTAAATATTTAATCCTCAAAATTACAGGGTGTTACAGTTTTTTTCTTATTTTTGTTAAGTTGTTTCATGTTTTAAAGATCTAATTCCATTTTTTTGTTTTGAATTGCAGATTGACCCCCCAATTTGATATTATTTTGCGGAATGAGGAAATTTGACATGCATTTGTTAATGTTTTACACCTGTTTAGACTCATTTATTTAAGATGTAGTATGTTTTAGTGTAACACTCTTTTGTTGTTTTAGGTTATTTGAAGTGTTTCAAATCTTGATATTGCTTTGATAATAGTTCAAAACCAGCGAGGGGGGACCCACCTTAAATGTCTTTAATGGAACGAAGAGATCTTTGACATTATATATGACGGCGATAATGGTAATGATGAGGCCACGAATGTCACCGACATCTACTTCGTTTTGTTTCGTCCCATACGGTTTTAGAGGTCGGGACCAAGATCCTCACTCACGAAATGTGCTAGACAACAAGCATTGGTTTTACTTTTATGAAATTATGGTGTTGTAGCATAAATAATGTTGTTTATTTATTTATGTATTGGTTACTTTTACGAATTGAATTAAATCGACGGTGTTATTTATATGAGGTATACGACAGATTATTAATATTGTTGTTGGAGTTTTTTTTTTCTTAAATAGTGTGGATAGTCCTATAAACAAATAAAATGTTGAATGTATTTTCTAAATTGTTTACACTTATATGTATTATATAAACCAAAAAAATTACATTACATAAATTATACACGATTCAATACTTTGAAAAAATTTCACCGTGCCTTCAGGCATGGGCATTCCGCTAGTATATGCATATATATAACATGTTTGTTCTTATCTCACAAGAGATAAAAATAAATATCGTTTAAAACTAATAATTTCAAGCTTAAAAACTCTTTTACAATTTATATTAATATTTCGTGTGCAAACTATGTGGAATTTAATCACTGTTAAAATGTACATTAATGTCTCAAATGCATAATTGAAATTCAAGTCCATATATTTTTTATTCATTTCTATTTTTCTTTCTCCTTATTATTTTAGTTAGATCTGTCCACTTATCCTATTTGATATATTTATATATCTACCTTAAGTGTATTTACTTTTTTGTACTCCTCATGACATATTTGGTACCTTATCTTGATTTACATTTTTAATCTTTCATAGATAACTATGTTCACTTATTGTGATGTTGTGGTGAATCTACATATAATCCTCATTTAGTCACTTTTATACATAATATATTTTCCCTCCCCTACTCATTTTCTCACTTATTTGTCATATCCATGTATGTTAAGCACACTTCCTCATATATGTTCAGATTTATGCATGTTAAAAATACTTTCTTTCATTCATCGCACATTCCCACTACACATACGCGCATATAAAGGAGTAAGACAATATATTTTTTCACCTAGAGATTTAAAGGCAGAAGATGGTGACTAATCTCTTGCCTTTACGTAAAGTAGTCCCCGTTACCATTTTCTATTGGATTACATTCAAGTCACTTGCCTTGATGCTCCTATTTTGGAGCAGCTTTCTTTCTTTTTCATTATTTTTGGAAAAAATTGTCTACCGACTCTGAGTTTTATATTATCACCCATGTCACTCGTAATTATGTATGATAGGATGTATATAGCATTTTGTGTTCAAGGGTCGAGATATCAATAATATACGTGATGGGGGAAAAAAGAGGATAGAATGAGAAGGAATGGGGATCAGGTGAAGAAACGAGAATGGGTGTAAGTGAGGTTTTTGAATTAATGAGTTTGTTCTTGTGCGTGTGCGCACGCGTGTGTATATATATATATTAGGGTGTACCCGTGCCGATGGCACGGTGATAAATTTGCTCCCGATTAATTTTTGTTATGGCACACTAACACTACTAGGTGTGATAAATAACGACATTACACACCTTATGTAACATAAAATGTCGCACTTTCCCGTGCCAATTGTACGCTGAAAGTAATATATCTTTAAAATTCATTCAAATATATGTGATTTGAAATGTCAAAATAAATGTAACATAAGTCAATTTTATTTCTAGCATATTAAAATGTTAAAACAACATCTGCATAAGTATTATATATTAGAAAAAAAACATTGTATAATCATTGTGACCAAACCATACGAAATTATGAGAGACTTACTGCTTGACTAGGTTCTTCATTCATTTTCATAGGTATTATATATTAGAAAATACTTAACAATAACCCTTCAGAATTTGAAGAAATAAGAAAATACATACCTCTCCATAGATTGTCATTATAGAGGTTCAGGGAGTTGGTGTTTTTTTTCATATCAGACAATAAGAATTTTATGTCAATATATTAACCAAAAAGAGAAATTATGTAAAATAAAAAAAAAATTATGTAAATGTATATATTGACAGAATAATGCAAACACCACTTAATTATAATATCCAAACAAAACTAATGAACACGTGAATTGTTTTCCACTTCTTTGTGTTTTCAAGACTATGACCACACCGATACACATATGCTTTTTTTTTAATGCCTATGACCACGCAGATATGTATATGCTTGTTATTTAACGCATGATCGTATACGCTTGTTGCAAGTGGTTTTTTTCGACAGGTGTGATAGTAGGTGGGTGGTCACGGTGTGGTTCACTCATAAGGTCGTGAAACATAAGCTAACATGGTTTTTAATCTAACTGGGTTCAGTTTTTGGTTTCATGTTATACATTGTGAAATGAGTTCATGGTTTCATGGTTTTATATGCGTCCAGCTTTTGGTTCATAATCAAAAAGTGAAATGAGTTTTAATGATGCTTTACCAGTGTGAATTGAGTTCAAAGCTTGTAGTTAAAAGAATATGAACCCAACGAATCAAGAATTGCCTATATATGTAAACATAACTTCTACTTATTAAATTTCACATTTATTAATAGTTTTAATAGTATTTGTTTATGAGGAGAAAACAGTTTTAATAGTTTTTATTCAATATTACTTTAATAGTTTGTGTTCAATTTTTATTCTTAAAACTGTTAAAATAATGATGGGGGAGTTTGTTCTTAGAACAGTAGTAGCTTTTGGAGGTTTGCACATTTATACAGGTGGTGTAGCAAATGGTGTATAAACGATGATGCTTTTTTTTATAAACCTTCGGATATGGAAACTCAATAAGGGACAAAGCATACAAACATTATGTTGGAGAAAGCGAGAGATGTGGACAAGTTTTTAAAACGGTATTTTTGTTTTTAAAACGGTAGTGGTATAAGAGTACAAACTTCTTTCCTAATTTGTTTTCATTTTTTTATATTTTTAAAACTGCTAAAACAATGATGGGAGAGTTTGTTCTTTGAAGAGTAGTAGCTTTTGGAGATTTACACAGTTATACAGGTGGTGCATGAACGATGATGCTTTTTTATAAACATTTGGATATGGAAACTCAACATTGGACAAAGCATACAAACAAACAGTAAATAGGTTGAAGAAAGAGAGAGATTTGAGCAAGTTTTTAAAACGGTATTTTTATTTTTAAAACGGTAGTGGTATTAGAGTACAAACTTATTTCCTTATTTTTTTTTTAAAAAAATTCTATATTCTTAAAACTGCTAAAACAATAATTGGAGGAGTTTCTTCTTGGAACAGCAGTAGCTTTTGGAGGTTTACACATTTGGTGTATAAACGATGATGCTTTTTTATAAACCGTCCGATATGGAAACAATATAGGACAAAGTATACAAACTCCTTTATTATACGTGACCATTTTTTGGTTCATAATCATAAACTAAATTGATTTTTAATGATGCTTACCAATGTGAAATGAGTTCGAAGCGTGTAGTTAAAAGCATATGAACCCAACGAATCAAAAACTGCACATATATATAAACATTACTTTTACTCATAAACTTTCACACATTTTAATAGTTTATATAGTATTTGTTCATGAGGAGAAAACAATTTTAATAGTTTTTAATTAATATTACTTTAACAGGTTGTGTTCATTTTTTATTAAAATTGCTAAAACAATGATGGGGGAGTTTGTTCTTAGAACATTAGTAGCTTTTGGAGGTTTACACAGTTATATAGGCGGTGAAGCATGTGGTGTATAAACGATGATGCTTTTTTATACACCTTTGGATGTGGGATAAATCATACAAACACACAATAGGTTGAAGAAAGCGAGAGATGTGGGCCACTTAATTATAAACGATGATGCTTTTGGAGGTCTACCCAGTTATACAATTATACATTTATATTTGGAGGTCTACACAGTTATACAATGAATCCATTTACATAGTTAACCATACAAACATGCAAAAACACACAGACACCCAGCTACACACTTAAGGGCATTGCTACAGAGTTACACAAGGCATATGTTTGCTGAACGATGACTAACTGACCGTGAAGATATGGAGAAACTTCAGTGAATGGAAGGTGTGGAGCAGGTTTAGTGAATGAAAGGTGTGGAGTTGATAGTGTGAGACAATGTTATTTTCCTCAAACAAATAGGCCCTGTTTGGTTGCCCAAATTGTTTGATTATGTAAATTGGTTCATTGTGAATTAATGAATTGTAAATGAGTAGATTTGAAATGAGTTTAAATCCAATTTTACACAATGTTTGGTAATTTGAAATTGGTGTTAAGGTTTTATGAGGAAAAAAAGATTAAAACAAATTAGGTGTGTGAGAGTGTGTGTGTGTTGGGAAGGGAAGGAAAGAGAGAAATGAGCATGCACATTATGTGACTCCTATTTTAAATGGATGCATTTCACGTTTTTTGTGAAATGATCCAATTTCAGATTTTACACATGAGCTAAAATGAGGCAATTATTGAATCATTTCATTAATGAAACCAAACACAATTAATGGATCAATTTGTGAATGGACCAATTTATAAATGAGTCAATTTACAATTTTGGGACAACCAAACAGGGCCATAGTGAATGGAAGGTGTGGAGCGGATTGTGTGAAGATAGACTCCTTCTATTGTAACTGAATTTTTGATTGAAATGACACATGGAGGCGTGTTATTGGTTGATTCTTTGTAACCGTTGACGCGGACCCTACAGACTAACCAATAGATGCCCGCCACGTAAATTTTTTCGATTCCAATATCATTTTCCGTGAAGATATGTAGAAAGTCCATACCTTAGGTTGTACTCCATCCACTAATTTAGTTGTGAGTCCCAATGAAAAGTCCCGAATTGTGCGGTAACATCAGAAACAAAGGGTTTGAAAATTGGGTTCTTTTCTCTCTCTCACAGTACACGAACTGGGTGTTCACGAAACTAAGATAGAAAAAAAAATAAAGATTTAAATACACATATACCACTCATAAAAAAGTGCATTGCAATTGAAAAAAATGCATAAATAACTACAAATATTACCTCGCGCTCACCTTATACACTCAGAGGGAAAAAATTCAATAGTTCAACCAATTAAAACAAAGAAAATAAGGCATTGGAAATAAAAAAAAAATAACAAAAATAGTACAACGAAAAGAACAAAGAATAAAATAGTATCAAATAACCATGCAAAAAGGCACGGTTGATAAAGTAAAAAATTTATCAAAATATGAAATGAATTTTACTAGTTTACAGTACTAATTGTAGTAATTGTAAGTCATAGATCCCATTCTTATGGATTATTCACATTAATGCACTTAATATTATAGTAATTCAAAATCATAAGTAGCTCACCTGTGTCAACGCATATGGTAAATCAAAGTAACCAATATCAAATCTCTCTAATAAATATTAATATATAATTTTTTTGAAAAAATCATAAAAACAAAAGGATATCAATATCAAAGATCTACATTTTTATTGAAATTACTTGAATGTATTACCACAAATTATTAAAGTCCTAATTCAAACTACAACATTTTTATATTAGTGACAGCTATTGTAAATCACAAAAATTGCCCTCACCATTGTTATATATTTCACTACCTATTATACACTAATAAGTACATTACTACCAACATTGATAGTTAAACCTACCATGATAGATACATTCAAAAAACATATTCCATCATTTTTTTTATAGAGAAGTAATGGACTACTGCATAATGGCAACAATTGATAAGTGCTCTTCATCTTCCATTTACTACAACGGTTCTCAAACATCATCCATTAGTCCGATAAAAAACAATAAAACACATCCATATGCATATATGCTACTTATGTCCACTACCATATGTAATAAATAGTTTAAAAAATATATCAGTTGAAGTCACAACTTACTTCATTAGTTTTAAAAATTATTAAAATTAAATTAATCCAATGAGTTCAAATATATATTTTCCTCTAAATTAACATTTATCAGTTGATTGCACGGTAAAAATGAAAATCTAAATTAGTGTAATTTTATATGAGTGGAGCATTTGTACCTATTTATTATTTTTAGATAATATTATTGGGAGTGGTGTTCATTATTTCCTCAAATCCTCATTGAGGTATATAAATACTCAGCAATAAATAAATACCATTGAAAAATTACTTTAAGAAGTTGTTAAAAATATTTTAAAACTTTCAAACCTTTCATATCAGAAAAAACTCTGATGTTAGGAACCCAAAAATTGAAACTTCAAAAAATATACGGTTTCTATGGTTTGAAACCCCAAAAAAAAAGTGCAAGAGAGAGAGAGAGAAAGAACACTATTGAACCATTGTAGTAACATATCAAATCATTTTGAAACCTTACCAAACATCAGAACCCAAAGAGTAATAGTAAAGAACCCATGAAATAAACATCCAAAAAATGTCATCAGAGGAACTAAATATGAAAACCCATCCGAGATTACACAAATTAGAAAACCATACAAAAAATCGTAAGCCAAAATAGAAAATCATGTAAAAAATCATAAAACTTCGTATAATGAAATAAAAAGCGATTGACAACAATATAATTTTTTTAGCACCAAGTAATAATGCCTTACCGTCACAAATGTTTAAATAGTACATAAACTATTAGTACATCAAAATAATGGTACTGAGGAACCATCCACAAATACTAAAAAAAAAAAATGCATAGAACCACCCACGAATACAAAAAAAATATATTAAGAGAATGATATCAATTTTCCAAAATAGATATAGGAGTCCAAAACAAATTACATGAAGCCAAGAATACAAAAAATAGTACAAATGTAAATCAAAGATAAAAATCTTCATCAAAAGCTCCACAAAAAATCCAAAATAGAGTAAATCATTCAACATGCCCCAATTTATGAACCTATTTCCCAAATAGAAACCTTCTTCGGATTACTGGAGAAGTCAACTTTGATCGTTGGAGGAGTGAAGAAGCCCTGCCATTTCTGCCCATAAACAATGGCTCTTCCGTCTCAGATCCAAAGTAGTGTTGTTGCGACGAATTGAGGATTATTAAGATTATGGGATCAACTTGCAAGTTAAATCAAATTTGGTAATGAAAAAAATCATTATAAACCCCTTAAATATAAGAGAGAATGACTTACACTTATCACATTTTAAGTTTATGAATAACATCTATTTGACCTACTTGAAAAACTTACACTTGTCACTTATCATATCTACTTGTTTTTTTTTAAATGTCCACTGTTTCTTAAAAACATTAAGAATCATACACTGAGTTTTGATTTGCAGTCACGAGGGATGTGGACCTCGCTCGATGTCGTTTGGTTTGGAGGGTCTTAACAAAGAGTCTAAACTGAGGCTCTGAACTGAAGGTTTATACCCATATATACCTAGTGTTTCTAAGAAGTAGATGGAGGTTACTCTCACAGACATGAAAATCAAACAATAGCAACCCTGATCTACAAATCGTGTATAAAGGAAAGCAAAATAATAAACAAAAAAGTAAATACTCGCCTAGGTAGTTCGAATTTGAAAGAGAGAGAGACCCATATCCGAGGTTAGAGAGAGAAAGAGAGAGGATGAGTGGTCGCTTTGTGGTAGATTAGATATGTGATGAGTATAAGAGGTTGAATGTTATTATCAATAATTTGGACAGAGAGTCACATATGGAAAATGAGCTTTAGGCGATATACAAAGAATCGTCCTGTTTTTCTCGAGCCTTGCACTCAACGTTTGAGGTATACGTAGCATCATCGTCTCCCCCGTGCACCATCTTGAAGCTTTACATACAAACTCTCGTGTTAAATCCCAACCACTAGTTGGTTAAGACCAAACTCACCAAATTTAATCTCAACCGTTAGTTGGGAGAGACTACATATATATATATATATATATATATATATATAAGGAGTAGAAGTTTTGTTACTATTCCATAAATCATAAGACAATTAGAGGTCTACATTTTGCCACCCATGCAAAAATTAATGGTTAGATTAAATCTCCCACCGTAAGTTATAATAGTTGGTTTACACCTCAATATCATTCTACTTTAATTTAAATGTCTGAGGTACCAACCCAGAGAGAGAGTTAATGGGAAGTAGTCTGAGGACAAGGCTGAAGAAAATGATGGTTTCTCTCACAAGCCCTTTGTAACCTCTACTCTATCTTCCATACTCATCAAAACTAACTTTCCACTATGTCCGAGCTCCACCAAGGTCTCAAATTAAGGTATATATTTTTATCTCCACATTTGATGGAGTTAAAGTTGGTATTTATCTCTCACAGGCTCTCCACGCCCAAGTACATGTTCATTGATTATTGAGATTTGTGACTAAGGTATCATCACTCAGAGTGCTAAAAAATCATATTGATGTCAATAGCTTTTTTATGGTCAAGTTTTACAGCTTTTTTATGCTTTTTTACCAAGCCTGGGTATATGGTCAAGTTTTGTGTTTTTTTTCATCTCATAATGCTATAAACACTTATTCCCCGCTAGCATCTGTCATGACACAACTCTGACCACAAAGGAGCTGTTTCTTCTTCTATTCATGTTCTCAAGTTTTTCATACAATAGCTTCAAATATGCTGGACTATTTTCTTCCACGTAAGCATACAAAATCTATCAGATGGGAGCTGGGGGCATGTTGGGTTCAACATTTTTAAATTCATGTTTCATGAAAGAGAAAGGAAGTTGAACCATCCGTAAAGGGTTTTGGAAAAACTCTCGAATGACAGTAATCAGAAATTGTGTGGAGAAATTTCCTCACACTAAATTCTCATGAAATGTTCTATTTTTTTCTATGTTAGGTAAATGGGTATATCAGTTTTAACTCAAGGTTATAAAAAAAAATTCCTTTCAACCTAAACATTGGAAAGTTGGTGCGTGTATCTTAATAATATTGTAAAAGATTAAAACTTGTGAAATTGTAAAGGAAATAATGAAATGAATATGTTTCCAACTAAGATGAATATTACTCCAAGGTTAAATGGGTGTTAAGGGGTTATAACACTTAAGGAGTTAGTATGGGTGATTAAATAGTATTTTGGGAAAATTAACACTTAATGAAATGGAGTAAAAGATGAGTTTGGAAATAGATGAGTAAAATGGTAATTTTACTTAAAGTGGAACATTTTTCTGAAATAAAAATGTTAAAAAAGGTGTTTTACTAATTGATCCTAAATGAATATGATTTTTGAAATAAAAATCATGGTTTAAGTGCAAAGGACATGAAATGATAATTTCAAAGTGTAACACAAGTTGGGGTGAAATCCCGTGTTTTGGCTTCGGCCGGGTATAAGGAAAGTGGAATAATGTGAATATTTGGAAAATGTTAAAACACATGTAAAGAAACTTGGATGACATTAGGAAAATTAAGTAGGGCTCGGAGACTTGGAGTGAAAGACCCAAAATAATTAAACAGAGCATATGGTTTGTATAGTCGGCGGTGTACATCCCGTTGAAGTATGCGGTATTTGGAAGATTTAGAGAAAAGATAAAGGAACAAGGAACGTGTCAATAAATTGGTTGTGTGATAAATATGTTATCTCAACCTAAATTTAAATAATTAATAAATGTTTCAATAAATGTTAAAATAGACAAGTAAAAACGTGATTGATTAATGTCCATTAGGTAAGGAAAAAGGTAAAGTTAATGGGTATATGGGTGGTTAAGCAACCTAAGTGGTTAAATACATAATTAACGCAAGAATGTGTTGTAAAACATTTCCAAAAGCTAAATGAATATTTTCTAAAAATTGCGAACGCGTGTGTCGTCAGGGTATTTTCAATGAAAATACTATTACGGGTTGGTTATAATTAAAAAGGTAATTTCGATAAAGAAATAGCCTTCGATGAAATCAAGTGTAGTGATTTCAAGTATTGCACTGTGAGTGAAATAAAGCGTGAAATGCTAAAATTAGTAAAAGGAAGTCTTTTATAAGATTAAGGTAAATTAATTTGGACAAATACGGTTTCGAAAGTGAAACTGCTTCATGCATTAAGTATATATATATTTGTATGTTTATATATATACATGATATTGCATGAGCAAGTAGGCATAACGTGTTAGAGTCTTCTTTCTGCCGTTTGGTTATATTCATTCGTATATTTCCCACTGAGCATTCGGCTCACACCCTCGCTTTGTTATGGCCATTTTGGAGCGATTTCGTATTTTGAGAGCGTTATACAACTAAGTACTTTATTTATTTTTATGTTTGTAGCTTTGTATGTTTGGACTTCGGGGTGCTCCCCGTGGGTCCCTCGGGTAATTTAATCTGAAATTGGAATCTCATGCTAAACAAGTGGAATGTTAATTAAAATAAAACTGGACTAGAAACATTATATAGGTTATTTCATTGCACTTCACACCTAATGCTCAGGTTAGACCGGGTTGACTATGAGTAACCCATAAATCTGGGCCAGGGTGTTACAAATGGTATGAGAGCTCTAGGTTCAAGGTTCCTTTCGGTAGTGATGTGGATAGGTCGGTATTAGATCTTTCAATTTCGGTGTTGTTTTGGTTTGGTCATGATAGTTTGGCGACAACTTAGTTTGTGTCCATGACGGTAAAGTCAAAGAGCTTAGCACGACAAATAAGTTAGTGCCAAGAGGCACGCGACTAAGTTGATAGTTATTAATCGCTTAGTAAATTATGGGTGCACGTGCAAGCCAATAGTGGTGACACCATGGTTGTTAGTGTGAGGTGCTTGTGTTAAATTTTTGTTGCTATAGAATCATTTAGGATGTTCATACAGTGAGATGGCGCCCGTTAGGCAAGTGGCACGAGTTGCATACGGTAAGCGATAAAGGTTGATGGTTAGGTTCTCGTGACTAGGCACTGATGATTGGAGATTAGAAAGTATATAGCCCTTAGTTTCAGCACTTACAAGTTGTTAATGTTGGTAACATAACTAGGAAAATTTAATCCCTGGGCTAATATCGCAATTGACGGTCGTCTGGTGAACGTATGAAGTTGTGTAGGCTAATAATGGCAATGCAGTGATGTTTTGTGTGAGTTGTATTATGTGATGACTTTGATGATTAAATTAGACTTAGTAGTGGTAACAATGAGTAGTATTCATTGCAACCTAGCCGTAAAGGCTGTATGATTCATGTATGGAGGTCAGATGACTGAGTGACATTTATAAGTATTGATTATATGATAAGAATGAATTGGGTCCCTTTGTTGAGGACTTGGGTTTGAAGTATCTTAACTAGAATGTGGTATTGAGGAATACGATCCTCTGTGGCGTCTGTGATGTATGCCTTGGTATCTATAGGCAATAACTGACGTCCCTTTTCTTACCAAGATCTAAATAGTCGTGATAACTTGTAGGTCAACACATGGTGTTGATACCAAATTTAATCTTCTGACATAGACCAATCATATGAAGACACGTGGCTATCTACATGGCAACAATAAGCACTTCCGAGGAACCCACGCGCTCCGAGGAACAAGACTACAACGAGGAAGACTAGTTCCCCGAGGATCACTGCCTCCCCGAGGAACTCATATTCTCCAAGGAACAATGCCTCTCTGAGGAACTCTTGAGTACCGAGAAACTCAGGCGGTCTGAGCTGCACCTCGAACAAAGCATTAATAGCTGGATAACCAACAATTCAACTGGTTCATTAAATGCTTATCATTTAGACGCACACGCATAAAGGGCATTGAATGAATTACCCTTTCATATGTACATCATTTAATGTATCACCCTTTCACATGACAGCCCCAGGGCTATAAATACATTGTACAATCCTCATTGTAATGGGATTGAGATTTGACCCCAGACCGAAATTTCTTGAGATAACTTGTAATCGAGAATTCCCTTACAAACAACAATACCAAAACAGTGGACGTAGGCCATTCTTATAAGGCTGAACCACTTTAAAATTCTTTGTCTCATTTATTTATCTGTGATTGAATAATTAGAGTGATCTAATTTTTTACATCAACAGATTGGCGCCGTCTGTGGGAAACGACTGGTAATATCGTTTTCCATCAAAAATAATTCATCATCAATGGCTGATATTCCAGAATCCAGCAATCGAAACGCTGGAACTCCTCCAAATCCATCTGCTCCCCCAAATATTCCAGATCTGGCTGGAATAATGACAAATCTGGCCCAGGGCCAGACCGTCATGCAAGAAACGATGCGGCAACTCATCCAAACCCTCCATAGCGGTGCATCAGCCCATTCCGGACCACGAAGCATTCAAAGAAATACCCGTGAGCCTTCTTCACGTACTAGGCGTACTAATTCATATCGCAATGAGGAATCTGAAGATTTTTCTTATCAACCTGGACGAACTTCGTCAGTGCAAGCCACAGATACTGAACAACGTGTCACCCTCTCCCCAGAAAGGACCAGCGCATTGGAAAGATTAAGTAGGGTTTATCCTTTCGACCGATTAGGCCCTAGGAGGAATAAAAGTCCTCTTAATGCAGCGTCGAGGAGCTTTCGATGACCATCAGATTTAAGGAAAGGATCTGCCCAGTCACGCCCAGCTTCTCGTCAAGATGGATCCTATGACCGACCAGCTGCTCGTCGAGATAAATCCCAGGAAGCCACTTCAACGCGATCAGTTGGTCGAACCAATAGGCCCGAGGAAGGGAATGATGCATGGAAAGGATCTATTCAGAGGCTGGAGGATAGATTAGGGGAAATAGCTAAGGCCAAGAACCTTCTACAACGAACCTTTGTTCGAGGAACACCTTTTGTCCAGGATATTGTTGATTTTCTAAAACCATCAAAGTTCAAAGCACCTGTTGTGACTCCCAAGTATGATGGGAAGACTGACCCTGTCCTTCATATAGAACAATATCAAGCTGCTGCCAACATCTATGCTGTCCCAGACGAGATGAGATGCAGGGCATTCTCGGGAACTCTTACCGGGTCTGCTCAGATATGGTATAATAATCTTCCTCGGGGTAAGATTTCAACTTTTCTTCAACTGGCCGAGTTATTCATTAGGAATTTCTGCTTTGGAGCAAAGCCAGTTAAACGAGTAGCACATTTGTTAAGTGTTAGACAAAAAGTTGGGGAGAGTATTAGAGATTATATAACTCGTTTTAATAACGAGAAGCTCGAAGTCATCGATTATGAGGAGAAGACAGAAATTACCACTTTGATGAGTGGACTACTGTCGAACAAGTTGTACTACACTTTGGCCAAAGATCCACCTCGAACCATGTCAGACCTGATGGGGAAAGCGTCTAAGATTATGAATGCCGAGGAGGCTATGTCTGCGAAGAAGAATATGGACGCCAAAGAAACCAAGGTGGAAGGTGATAAAGCTAGAAAGAAAGAACATAAGAACAATGGTGGTGACAAACAATCCAAAAATAGGTCGTCATGGGAGGTCTTGAGGAAATTTGATAATTACACACCTTTGAAGGCAAATATTAACCACGTCCTGGAAGAAATTAAGAACAGCGAGGAGTTAAACTGGCCAAAGAAAATGAAGGCAGACCCTGACACGAGGAATAGGGAAAAATATTGCGAGTTCCACAAGGATCATGGCCATATGACCAAAAATTGCATAGCTCTTCAGAATGAGATTGAAACACTCATCCGATGAGGAAAGCTAGCAAAGTATGTTGATCGGGGAGGCGAAAGAAGAAACAACGACCGAACTAGAGAGAGGTCTAGATCTCCTCGTCGAGCAGAGCAGAAAAAGAAAAGAAACCATGAAGATGATCCCGAGGACGACCCCGATCTTCCCAAGAAACCAAGACAGCCAGAACGAGAGGTATTTTCAATACGATTTGGATCATTTGACTGTAATGTTATTACAGGTGGAGATGCAGGAGGAGGAGACCTTACTGCAGAGACAAAATCTTACCTCGGCGAGGCACAAGCTTGCTCGTACATTCAGCGAATAAATCTAGCTGAAGAGGATCGCCCGAGAAAGGTGAACAAAGAGAAGTTGGTCATCGGGTTCTCAAAGAACGATCTTGTAGGTGTTCTATATCCTCATGATGACCCATTGGTGATCAAAATGAGGATGAAGGAGGTTATGATTTCAAGAGTACTGGTCGACAATGGTAGCTCGGCAGACATCATGTTCTACTCGTGCTTTGATAGTTTAAATCTAAAGCTATCTCAACTGGAGCCTTATCACAGACCCCTCATCAGTTTTGCTGGCGAGAAAGTATTTCCACTTGGGACGATCAAGTTGGATATATTTATTGGTACGTGGCCTACTTGTCGGACAGAAAGAATACGTTTCTTTGTGATGGATAAGAATGTCCAGTCATCGTACAATATCATCATGGGAAGAGTAGGACTGAATAAGTTCGAGGCTGTACCATCTACAGTGCATCAGTGCCTAAAATTTCCAACAAACTTTGGAGTAGGAGTTGTGAAAGGTGATCAGAAAGTAGCTCGGGAATGCTATTATTCATCCGCCGAGAAAGAAGAACTGGAAGAATCAAAGAAAAAGACTACTACCTATCAAGTGGATGAAGGTGCAGAAATTGAAACATTGGATCCTAGAGATGAGTCGCAACTCGTGAAGGGTCAAGTGGTGGAAGCTACTGAAAATATCATTCTGGACAACGAGCACCCTGAACGAACTACTCAAATAGGTTCGTCGTTAGATACCTCATTAAAACAGGAATTGATAACTTTCCTTAAAAGCAGAAGACAAACTTTTGCATGGAGTCATGAAGATATGCCAGGGATAGACCCAAACTTCTTATGTCATAAACTCAATGTGAATAAGGAGATCAAGCCTGTGAAGCAAAGAAGAAGAGTATTCAGTCCCGAGAAGAATCAAGCTATACAGGAGGAAGTCGAGAAGCTCCAGAAAGCTTGTTTCATTAAAGATGTTAAATATCCAGACTGGTTAGCCAATGTGGTGATGGTAAAGAAGAAAAACAACAAGTGGAGGATGTGTGTAGACTTCACCGACCTTAATAAAGCATGCCCAAAGGATCACTTTTCGTTTCCCCGAATTGATCAACTGGTGGATGCTACCTCGGGACACGAGTTGCTGAGCTTCATGGATGCTTATTCTGGTTATAATCAGATCAAAATGAAACCTGAAGACAGGGAGAGTACTTCTTTCATTACCCCTAGGGGAACTTATTGTTATAATGTTATGCCTTTTGGTTTGAAAAATGCAGGTGCGACATATCAGAGGCTGATGAACAAGGTCTTTGCTGAAAAAATCAGTGACAATATGGAAGTCTACGTTGACGACATGCTGACAAAAAGCAAGAAAGCTGTTGATCATCTAGTTGACTTAAATCAAACTTTTGATCAACTAGATAAATAACAAATGAAGCTGAACCCGACGAAGTGCATATTTGGAGTACGAGAAGGCATGTTTCTCGGGTACATTGTCAATCAAAGAGGCATTGAGGCAAATCCTGAAAAGATCAAAGCTCTATTAGGGTTGCGATCTCCGATGACGAAGAAGGAAGTACAGAGTCTCACAGGATGAGTAGCAGCCCTCAACATATTTGTATCACGAGCAACTGATAGATGTCTCCCATTTTTCAAAACACTCAGAAAAACTTTTAAGTGAAATGATGAATGTGAGAAGGCTTTTCAAGACTTGAAGAAATACTTGGGAGCACCACCACTGTTGTCCAGGCCGGTGATGGGAGAAAAATTGTATTTGTACCTTGCAGTATCCGAGAATGCAGTTAGCTCGGCGTTGATCAGAGTGGAGAATGGAGTGCAAAAACCAATTTACTACACAAGTAAAACATTCCGAGGACCAGAGATCATATATCCGAGGCTGGAGAAATTAGCATTGGCATTGATTAAGGCAAGTAGAAGAATGAGACCATACTTCCAGGCTTATACTATAGTAGTATATACCGATATGCCATTAATGCAAGCCCTTCATAAACTAGAAAAATCAGGGAGATTGATGTACTGGGCAATAGAACTCGGTGAATATGATATAGTTTATGAACCCAGATCATCACTAAAAGGGCAGGTTGTAGCAAATTTTATAGCGGAGTTCACCTATCCTGATACCCCCGAGGAGCGAAAGTTGCTCGCTGATCAACCTGTGGATGTTACAGGGTCAACAAACACAAGCTCAGACCAATTTCGATTGGTAAAAGGGCATGTGGATGTTACAGGATGTGGTGCAGAGATAGTTGTGAGCACTCCGGATGAGGAAAAAAAGTTGCTTGCTGATCAACCTGTGGATGTTACAAGATCAACAAACACTAGCTCAGACTAACTCCGGTTGGTAAAAGGGCAAGTGGATGTTACGGGATCATTGAATTCGAGATCAGACCAACTCCGGTTGGTAAAAGAGCAAGAAGAAATGATCGACGAAGAGCAAGAAAAATCTAAGGAGGAAGGGAAGCAACAAATTTTTCACCGAGGAACTCTGACTGATCAGAAATTTGAAGACGAGTTACCTATATGGAGGCTATATGTGGATGGTTCATCTTGCACTGCAGGATGTGGCGCAGGGATAGTTTTGAGCACTCCAGACGAGGTCGACATGGAATACGCCTTGCGTTTCCAATTCAAAGCTTCCAACAATGAGGCTGAATATGAGGCCATGATTGCAGGGCTTAATTTGGCAAAAATTATGGAGGTGCAACAGGTTGTGATCTTCAGTGACTCTCAATTGATCGTAAACCAAATGATGGGAGTTTATGCAGTTAGAGGAGAATTTATGATCAGATATCATGCAAAGGCAAAGGAGCTGGTGTCAGAATTTGTCGCTGTTCAGCTGATCAGAATACCAAGGATGGAGAATGCGAGAGCACACGCCCTAGCTCGACTAGCATCAGCTACTCGCACCGAGCTACGGAGAATAATACCAATTGAAGTTTTAGCTGATCGGAGTATAGATGAAGATCTGACGATGAACTTTATCAACCTTGATTTAGGACCATCTTGGATGGACCCCATCAGGGCGTATATCGAGGAGGGAGAATTGCCAATTGACAAGCTCGCGGCTAAGAAATTGAAATTTAAAGATGCTCGGTATGTATTAACTAATGGTGTTTTATATAGACGAGGAATTATGGCAGGTTTGCAGAGGTGTGTACATACCTCCGAGGTGAAAGAATTAATTAAAGAAATCCATAAAGGGTCTTGTGGAGCACATGTAGCAGGTCGGACGCTTTTACAAAGGGTGATGATGCAAGGATACTACTGGCCGATGATGAGGGCTGATTGTATAGCTTATGCCAAGAAATGCGATAAGTGCCAGCGCTTCTCCTCCATCCGAAGAACTCCACAAGCATTATTGACACCCATAACTTCCCCTTGGCCATTTGACATGTGGGGAATTGATTTGGTTGGGCCACTGCCAACAACCCAAGGAAGATTCAAGTATCTCGTCGTCGCAGTGGATTATTCTACTAAGTGGGTAGAAGCTGAACCACTCATTGACATGACATACGAGAAGGTGTACCAATTTATTTGGAAGAACATCATTTTCCGATATGGTCTCCCTCATGCCTTCATCACAGACCATGGAACACAATTTGATAACGAGGAGTTTACCGCCTATTGTCGTCAGTCAAACATTTTTAAGGTCCACTCAGCACCAGGCCATCCTCAAAGTAATGGACAAACTGAAGTGACGAACAGAACGCTGCTGAATGGTTTGAAGAAAATATTGGATGAAGTGAAAGCAAACTGGATCAACGAGCTACAATCAGTACTTTGGGCTTACCGAACTACACCCTGAGTAGCAACAGGAGAATCACCATATATGCTAGCGTTTGGAAGTGAAGCTGTTATACCTGCCGAGTTGGGCCTCCCAACACACAGGGTTCTGAATTTCAATTCCCCTGTCAGCGACTTAATGAGAAGACTGGATTTAGACATGCTTGAAGAAGTTAGAGAAGAAGCAGCCATTAGAAATGCTGCTTACCAACAGCGAACAGCTTTATTCTACAACAAAAGGGTGAAGAAGTGCGACCTGAAAGAAGGAGATTATGTGCTGAAGAAAGTCATTCAAAAACACAATAAACTGGAGGCAAACTGGCATGGACCATACCGAGTTACAGAAGTTATTCGACCAGGAACTTATCGAATAGCAACTTTAGAAGGCGAGGAGTTTAAGAATGCATGGAACGCAGAGCACCTGCACAAGTATTATCAGTGATGTATATGTAACACAGTTCCATCAGTATGAATAAAATGAAGATATTCTGCTAAAGTCTCTCCTTTTATTGAGAATTTTAGGGGAATACTAGTGCTACACACTACTCGGCACAACTCGGCAAAGCTCCAGACTGCTCAGCAAAATATTCCTAAAAATGCCAACTTCGGTTGGTTAGGAAACAAAATATTCCTAAAAATGCTAACTTCGGTTGGTTAGGAAACAAAATATTCCTAAAAATGCCAACCTGTTTGGCTAGGAAACAATATATTCCTAAAAATGCCAACCTGTTTGGCTAGGAAACGATATATTCCTAAAAATGCCAACCTGTTTGGCTAGGAAACGATATATTCCTAAAAATGCCAACCTGTTTGGCTAGGAAACAAAATATGCTCGCAAATGCCAACTCATGTTGGTCGGAAGGTACGTACATTCTCAAAAATGCCAACTTATGTTGGTTGGGAGGTAAGATTATTCCAGAAAGTACAAAAGCTACCAAGTATGGCTGGTCGGGGATAAAAACCCACCAACTGTAGTTGGTCGACAAGAAGAATTTATCGACCTTGGTTGGTCGGACACATTTTATGATAAAGTTACCAAGTATGGCTAGTCGGGGATAAAAACCCACTAACTGTAGTTGGTCGACAAGCATAATTTAACGACCTTGGTTGGTTGGAAAAATTTTAAACAACATTTTTATACTCATTACTTTATTATTAAGTGATCGAGCAACAGTACTGATACTTGTAATTTTGTAATTATTATTGAGTTGGTTGACAAACAACATAATATTGTTATCTTTTTAACAGATATACGCAAAAATAAAGTGTTTGATAACTACAAGACAATAGCAATTAAGATTTGCAAACAAAATGAAAGTCTTTCATTGAATTCAAAATAAATTACATTGATAATGAAATTACGGTTACATTGACATGTATACTAACTGTTACATCAAAAATTCCTATTCTACTGGTCTCTTCCCCTCTGCTTTTGACACAGGTTCCTCGCCAGCATGCGGATCATTTAAAGATAGAAGAGAATTGATGAAGTTGAGATCCTTCAACATCCTTGTATTCATCACGGATGGTCGATCTAAAAGATGCTCGGGACGAGATACCTCGATTTGAGAATGTAAATTATAGTCACCGAGATACTTTAAAATTAAGCTTCGAGGAATAGCCCGAGCAGGGATCCAGTCCATCTCCATATTGTATGGTGGCACAGGTAAGTCGAGCAACCCGAGATCATGGTAGTCCCATTGATAATGGCCTTGTTCGAGCTTCAACACACCTAAAGCATTCAGCCAGCCTTGCTTGTAGCCCTCATTGTTGGCATTCTGGATACGGTCATCCAAGTGGAATAATGCTTCGTTGTATCCAGCCATCCAGAACTCCCTGGGCTGTTTGTGGAATTGATATGTTAGCTTTTCTAGCTGCTCGTGGAGATTCTTGATGAAAAGCTCTTTGTTCTCCAAGACTGACTTCTGCGCAGCGAGCTGTTTCTCCAGGTCCCTAATATTCTTTGACATATCAGATAACGCCTGGTTCTTCACCATTAATTGGAAGGCCTGATTCTCTAAGGCAGACTGAGTCCTCTGTTCCTCGATAAGAACCCGAGCTGCTCTTGCTCGTCCCCGAGGAGCTCTTGCTCGTCCCCGAGAAGATGTGGAATGGCCCGACCTCCTCAAGGTGTCCAACTCTTCCCTTAACTTAGCGTTCTCAACCTCTAAGAACGAAAATCCCTCGTCGGTCACTGGGATCAAGGAACTTGAAGTGGAAGCTGCAGACTTCAATTGTGTCAGCTCCTTTTGCAGGTTGTTGTTTTCCTTTTCCAGCAACTCAGCAATCTGTCTGCATTCTTCGACCTCACCTCTCAAGGTTCTCTCCCTCACATCATACCCAGCAAAAAGCTTCCCGTAGTCCTTGTCGGCAACAATCTGCTGGTACTTCTTCTCGTACCCCTCATACAACAAAGCAGTGGATTCTTTGTACTGAAGCTGAAGGTCTTCGAGGGTGCTTTGAAGGACCTCAATCATTTCATAATAGGCAACGTTATTGGCTACAGCCCGATCAAGCAGACACTTTAGATATTGATATGCTTCCACAGCCTGTTCTGAAGCATCATGACCAAGGATGTCGGCAACTTGTGCAGCACTCAAGTCTGTGTGACCAGCCTTAAAGTACTCATTGCACTGTTGCAGCAACTTCGTGTCATGAGTAGATAGCAATTCCATCCTAGCCAGAAACTAGCAGAGAAAGAAGAGAAATCATCAATAAGAAGAATAAGCATAGCATAAATCAAAGCGGACAACAACGGCTAAAAAGACGAATAGTGACGCGGGAATCGAAGCACGCAGAAAAGCCCAAAAAAGCATGATTCTATGAATTTGGAAGGAAAAATAAATACAAGGGAAACGTTCCTAAAAATCAGGAAGACTATTTAAAGCTACCATATTCCGAGAAAGAATGTTCCATACTCCTCAAATTTTGAACTATGAAACATTGGGGGCTTCTGTTGATACCGAATTTAATCTGTTGACATAGACCAATCATATGAAGACACGTGGCTATCTACATGGAAACAATAAGCACTTCCGAGGAACCCACGCGCTCCGAGGAAGAAGACTACAACGAGGAAGTCTAGTTCCCCGAGGATCACTGCCTCCCCGAGGAACTCATATTCTCCGAGGAACAATGCCTCTCCGAGGAACTCTTGAGTACCGAGAAGCTTAGGCGGTCCAAGCAACTCAGGCGGTCCGAGCTGCACCTCGAACAAAGCATTAATAGCTGGATAACCAACAGTTCAACTAGTTCATTAAATTCTTATCATTTAGACGCACACGCATAAAGGGCATTGAATGAATTACCCTTTCATATGTACATCATTTAATGTATCACCCTTTCACATGACAGCCCCAGGGCTATAAATACATTGTACAATCCTCATTGTAATGGGATCGAGATTTGACCGCAGACCGGAATTTCTTGAGATAACTTGTAATAGAGAATTCCCTTACAAACTGCAATACCAAAACAGTGGACGTAGGCCATTCTTATAAGGCTGAACCACTTTAAAATTCTTTGTCTCATTTATTTATCTTTGATTGAATAATTAGAGTGATCTAATTTTTTACATCAACACATGGTATGATGTTTTTATAGTTATGAAATTTAGTTGTTATAGTAGAACACATATTAAGGATTAGTTGAGGCAGACCTTGAGGTTTATAGGTTATAGGCGACGTCCTGTACCCTGCCATAATCCATAGTAGCATTGGTTATGGTTTGTACACGACATATCGTCACAACTGCTTAGAAGAAAGATAAGATTATTATCTAATGTAAAGACTCATTTTAGCCACCCAGGTAACAACTGTGTAGGAGGTAACCCTAGTGTGAGATTAGTTCATAAGGACTTTGTGGCGTCCATAAGATAAATTATGTGTGACAACATTAAAGATAAAGATCGAATGTTGTGATGCATTTAGGTGTTTGATAGCTAAGGCGCACTATAGGTTGAAGCTCATAGACGGATGTCTTTGCGATCACTGGGTAATCATGGTGAGGTTATTGAAGTTTTGCAGAGCGCACATATAATGACAAAGGTATAGATGGTGAAATATTATTGAGTTTTGATAATTTTACATAGAATGTTTTTGGTGTCCTTAGGAGACCAAATATGCCCGGTAGAAAGAAACATTAGCATCCTAGCAATTTTTGTGTTGAAGGTCAGGTAAAGATCCCTGGTTGCTTATCATATAGCATACGTGTCGAGTGTGGCTTCTCAAATCGACATAGATGGGTAGTGTAATCCATAAGGTAGAGCGATAGTTTGTGCCAATATAGGATTGATGAACGGAAGTCATGAGATGACTGATATGGGTGTGGTGATACTAGATTTTGGGATGTACTAGGAAATGTATTCGAGATTTATAATGTTGATGCCATATGGAGAGTTAAAAATTGCAATCGAGGTGGGTAACATCGAAACACGATTATAATGTCAACATGTTTCGACGGTATATGCTAAGGTAGCCTTAGTAATGTAAGAAATAGTTATTGGCACATCTTGTCAAGATATTTCGTATGAAAAGATGTAGCCCTGTATGATGTTTACTACCTTTAGAATGCCAAGGGCGGTGGGCATGGTCACCACGTAAATTGCATGTGGGTAGAAACTGAAAGTAAGTTTGGTGGAAACCTCATGATCAAAGGATGCGGTTGGGTGAGTGTCGCTCTTGAACCGGCTAATGACTATGGGAGTTTGGGATTTTAATCACGATATGATAAGGAAAGTAATAGCCTAGGTGTAGTAGGTTGGTAATGCCATCACTAGTAATTGGATAAGGTTAATGTAGACAAGGGCTTGAGGTATCCTCCAATTAGAATGGTTCATGTATTCCAAGGATGTGAATGATAGGGCCTTTCTCCCAATGAGGAAAGTCAGGCGTTGAGTTCGTAATGGACTACTGATTAGTATATTGCTTTCGTGTTACGAGATTGGGTGACTGTGATTCGATATGTGGCTAGGATTGTTGCTCGGGGAGAACTTTAGGAATAAGTGACATGACTTCAAGCATATGGCGTAGGTATGCTTTTAATCATAGTTGAACACTTTTGAGTGAAATTTCTCGAGACGATTCCTTATTCCTTCTGACTCTTATGTGTCCCCTTTCGGTTTCAGTAATCGAGGATCGGTATTCTCACCTATGAGGTGACTCAGATTGATGCCATGTTATGGTAGGACACGATTGGGCTTGGGATAATGTGATGGATTGGATGGTCAATACAACTCCGTAACTGGGTGCGCCTATCTAAGGTATTCTTAATATGGCATAAATTTCTATGTGCAGGTGGCTGCACTTGCGTCCATACGGGTTACTCGTAGTATTGATCTTTCTTAGTATTGGTGGACTTCCGACTGGATGGTACGGTAGTCAATTGCTTGGGTTGCAAAGAGTGGAATGATGACTTGAGGATACCAAATTGTGTTAGAAATCGAGGAAAACTTAGTATACGGTGTTTCCTTACCACGATGGGTGGATTAGAGTGAGTACTAATAAGTGGAAAACATAGTGTAGTTCTAGCTTCATTAGAGTGACACAACAAAAGGTGTAGGCAAAGTGCAATATTACTCCTTCGAGTGAGAGAATAACATAGTATGGTTATCGGTAAGCTCATGCGAGTTGTGTACTCAGGATAGCCTAAAATTTTATGGGAAGAAGGATGTACGGTCCTAAAAATAGAATTGATTTTAGTGATGAATACGATGATTGATTGTATAATGGTTGACATTGGGTCAATGTTGACCTCTAAAAAGGATTTTCTCGTGGAGGCTCCAGTATGCCTTAGGTATTAGCATCGGTAGTGCTAGAAATTGTTTCAACATGATCATCAAGTGAGTCGAGACTCGGAGTCGATTATGTGAAGTTCATGGTTAATGGGATCGTGAGCATTAAAACATGTCACGTGTTAATTATTTGGTGGGAGGCACATAGGGTGACCTTGGTGTTGAGAACTTCAATGAATTTGTCTTGGAAGACTTATATGTCTTAGAATAGAAATTGGTGAACCCCATAAGCTTAAGGACTAATGGATCGAGAATTTCGGGGATGAAATTCCACAAGGAGGGATGTTTGTAATACCCTACCTTAATAGTTTGAATAAATTTCTATATAAGTTGTGATTAGTCGAGGTCTGATGGTAATTATACAAGAATTGTGGTTTCAAATTTGAAGAAATACAAAAGAAAAAGATCAAGGGTCGTTCTAACAACTTTGGCCTATCGTTAGAAATGAGTTGGGCATCTCGCACAAAAGTCGCGAGAAGCAGACCTTCAAAGGAGATGCCATTGTACTACGATCCCATGTTGTACAAAGCCAAGCTTCGAACGAGGTGGATAGGTCGTTCTAGAGAGATGTTCTTTTCATTCAAACGACGTGGATCGAATTTTTTTAATCACATTGCCTTGTGCGCCGTCGCATTTCTGGCCCTCGATTTGGTGTACTGTCAAGCCAAGATCAGCCGAGATTGGAAAAAACAAGAATTTTAGGCTTTAGAAGGTTTTCAAATGGGTCTTTTGGGCTCATTTGTTGGGAAAAAATGCAAGAGAAGATAGATAGGGAAGAGGGTGGTCTTCCTCCATAGGAGGGCTTCTCTCACCACTCCTCCACCATTCTTCTACCATAAAACACCATTTTTCTTATGTATTCCACCATGTCTGAAGTGTTTAAATCCATTTCAACCATTGTTGAAGAAGATCTACGAATTTTAGAGAAGTGTTGAGGGATTTTTGGAGAAGATGATGAGCTCTTCCATGGAGTTTGAAGTGGGTATTGATTGGAAGATTGGGTGGAGCACATTTAGAGCATTTTTAGAGGATGCATTTGGTAACCCCTTGAGGTCACCGTTAGAGGTAGGGGTTTCTCCTCCTACACCAACATTTCTACCATTATTGGAACCTTTAGAGGTGGGAAAAACTTACTCTTATTGTTAAGACGCGAGTTTGCATATTTGTAGTCTTGTAGTTGGATTACATTGATAGAGTGCATTTGATTAAATGATGTAATTGGTGTGTAGAAAATAATAAATATTTTTATGGAATGAAAATGTTAGTAAATTGTTATTTTGTTGAAAATAAAGAATGAACAAATATTTCAAGGTTTTGAAACATTTAAAGTTGGTATATTATGTAAATGGTGTATTTTCTACAAAGATTGATGTTAAATATTTTATGAAATAAAATGTTTGCAAATAATGATTTATTTTGGTGAACCTCATCGAAATAATGTTTTAAAATTTCTCGCAAAAAACGAAGATTTTATGAAAAATAGATATTTGTTAAGTTTGAAGAAATTAAATGTCTTTTATTCTTTGAAAGTGTATATTTTTGCAAGTATGATAAATTTATAAAGGGAAAAATATGTTTAACCCATCATAGGATTTTAAGGTTTAAAATCTATCTTCTCGTGCACATAACTTGTAGTATTGGTATGATGAATGTATAAACAAGTTTAATGAAGATTTAGTTGTGTTTAAACATGGAATAATGAAAAAGTGGAAATTCTAGTCTTCAAGTGTGTGGAAATGGGATTAAAGGTATAATGAGAAAAATGTTGAAAGATCTCATGTGTTGAATAAAAGAAATGGTATTTTCTTATAAAAGTAGTCTTCAAATGTAATTAAATTTCTTGAATAAAGAAAATAAAGAAATGTCTCGTTTGGAAAAGTGGTTAGTAATGGTGTTGAACAAATGTTAATGACTAAACATTGGAAAGTTAGTGTGTGTAACTTAATCATGTTGCAAAATATTAACACTTGTGAAATTGAAAAGGAAATAATTAAATGAAGATGTTTTCAACTAAGAAGAATACTACTCGAAGGTTAAAAATGGTGTTGAGGGGTTACAACACTTAAGGACTGTGGTGACCATTCAATATGGTCCATGGGAGTAGTTGACCAACCCAAACTTACTAAAGCATTGCCTGGCTGACTGACGTTTGAAAACCGAGCGTCCGTGTAATACGCTAGTCGTTGTTATTGGTTTCCAACGTCAATACAAAAATCTAAACTTTAACTACACTTTTATGGAGTAATGCGGCGAGTCTGGGTATCGAATCTACAGGGAATGTTTGATAGATTTTAATTGATTTATTAATTCATAAAAATAAAGTGTAAAAGATGATGATTGAGTGAGAAAGGGAAAAATAAAGAAGTTAACTAAAACTAATTGGAAAATTAAGGTAGGGACACAATCCCTCAACCTTTAGAGTATTGATGGTATAAAACTAATCGTGAATTTAAGTGATTAATTAGACCCGGACTTTAGTACTCTCAAGCATTACGTATATGAGGTTCAAGCCCGCATCATACGAAATTAGAAGACGAGTAACGCGGTAACGCGCTATAGTAACACTTGCATTGCATCCTAAAGCATCCCGGTTACCCGGAAGCAAACGAGATCCAAAGGTCTACAATGGTCGTGTTACTATGCAATACGATCGTAATAAATCATTAAATTCAGAGGATTAATTTTATACACATACAACTAACACATTAGACCGAGTTCATGCATCCCGACCCTTGTAAATCTAACCGAACATGTTAAATTGAATGAAGCCTGAAATAATTATATTACATGTGAAATAACTCATGGTGAAACTATATTGAAACATACAAATAAGTATTATGAACTCAGAAATTTATTTGAAACAAATAAGATCATTAATCATACAATAATAATAATAATAATAATAATAATAATAATAATAATAATAATAATAATAATAATAATAATAATAATAATAAATGGAACTTGGATTAGAAATTGAAAACAAACCTGGAAATAAATCAGTCTTGAAACAGAATAATTGCAAATCTGTAATAGGAAATCTTCTACATTATTTGATCTACAAAAACTACCCCAAAACTCTCTCTAAGTCTAAGTATATCTATGAATGTATATCTCTCAGTATATCCCCTCAACTGTTCCAGAACACTGCCTTTTAAAGGCTAATTTCGGACCATAATGCAGCAAGAATGAGTTGGCATCCAACAGAATCTCGCTGGAGCACTTAGAAAAAGAACAACTCTGCCCATCAGGGACCCCGAACCGGTTCTGGGTACATGTGAACCGGTTCATCCCACGAACCGGTTCAGGCTGGGTTCGAGGACATTTTCTGGTCTGGGCGCCAGCATTTTTTCTGGATTTTTCTTCAACTTCAAATGATCATAACTCCTTCACCGTAGCTCGGATTTGGGTGCCGTTTCTTCCAGTGTTCTCATTGTTCCGAGATCTTCAACTTTCCAGTTGACTCCACCCCTGGGATCAGGATTAATAATTACGAAAATGCCCTTGAACTTGCCTTCCTAGCCTCTGGTTTGGGTGACATTTTCTTCTTGGATTTTTCTTCAACTTCAAATGATCATAACTCCTTCACCGTAGCTCGGATTTGGGTGCCGTTTCTTCCAGTGTTCTCATTGTTCTGAGATCTTCAACTTTACATCTGGCCCCACCTCCGGTATCTAGCAGCATAATTAAAAAAAAATACCCTTGAACTTGCCTTCCTAGCCTTGCTTTCGCTGTTTTGATTTCTCTTTTGTATCGTTAGCATCATTAACCTGTTAAAACACATCGGAGAGATACGAAACACGAAATACTTTCCAACAAAGGTTAGTAGCAACAATGTGAGTTAAATCCATATCAATTGCATCACTCGGGCCCACAAATGTACCGAAATTAGGGGAATAAATATACAATCTTTATGCCCAATCAAATCCCCCTAACTTAGAACTTTGCGCGTCCCGAGCAATGTAAAAGATGAAGAAAAGAGGTTACAAGTATTCTAAACATATTATTACATATAATACCTTTTTTCGCGGGTGAGCGATTGCATTTAGCGTATGCAACAAGCCTTTAAACCCCTAGGTTACCCTAGTAGGACGAGTGTTGTCTTGTGAGGGTTCGCAGTGAATATACCCACAAAATTCATATAGTTTCCTCAAAATATGCCCAACCCAACATGCGACAAACTCAATAACAACGAAAAAGATTTCAAACGCGTTATTAGCATATTGAATGAATTCAAGCTAAAGTCCGTTGTTATTAATAGGTTGAATGCACCTCATAGAATTGAAACTTTAAAAGTGGGAGGAGGGAGAGAAAATGCAAAATATGATTTGGCAAAAACTTAAATAATATGGATAATTAAAGCATGCATGTATTCAATCCTCGCGGGCATTACACTCATTAAATGAATTCACTCGAAACAGGGAGGTAACACACGAAACATGCGGGCATAAAGAGTAAATGTAAATGGAAACAGGGCCGCACACATGTCACAAATGAAGAACGCTATATATGAAATGAAAAATTATAATCTCAATGAAAGATATCGCTCATTAAAGGAGGCGAAATGCATTTTCACAGATTATCAAAACTATTTAAACTTTTAAATTGAACTCACCCTAAGATCACATAGGACTTTATGGGGTTGTAATGTATGCTTGGCTAGGGTACGAAACAAAAGGTATGTATGTACGGATTCAAAGTGTTCGGGGATGAAAACTCGGGATAATGGGAAGATGTGGGCAAAATCAAAATTGGACAAATGATTTCCAAAAAAGCATTAGATATAACAATTGGAGAGTAATCAAAGCTTATTGAATCACTATAGACAATATATACAAATTTCTCTTCTTTTTTTTTCTTTTTCTCATGTTTTCTTTTTTTCTTTCGCTTTTTGCTTTCTCTTTTTCTCTTTCACTACTCTTTTTTTTTCATCACTCTTTTCATATGCTTAAATTGCAACCACACTACACAACATCATTCAATCCCAAGTAACAATCCAAACAAAGGTATGGAAGGTGTATATATGGGCTAAAACTCCAATTCAGAGTTGGTTATGGGATTTTGGGTTATGAAAAGAAAGGCTATATTTAGGCTCAAAGGGGTTGACTAGGGAAACAATGAGGCCAAGGCTAATATGGATGATATAACAAAGATTGCCTATGATCATTTCAAAAAGTTTACGCATTCTCGAGTTAAAACAATATATGAAAATCATGCTCAAGTAACACATTTCATGAATGAACTTAATTAATGAACGATCAATGAAAGAATAGTGAGATTACCGACAAATTCAGCGTTTTCAAAGAAGAAAGAATAGTGTGTACACTCACAAACGACGAAAGGTACAAAGCTTACTCGGTGTAAGTATATACAATGCAACAACAAATTACCGAGTTATATAAATCTTAAACCAAATCAATAGAACAAGAAAAGCGCATGTGTTCATGGGATTAAAGTTTAATTCATGAAGTTATTCACAATATCAATGATTTAAGGACTAAAGTCTAATAACTTCTAAAATCGAGAACATGCATCGTTGTATTTAAATTTATCATCGAAAACAAGGCAAAATGCCCAACAAAGGAGAAAAAAGAAAGAAAATATTTTTGAAAATTTTCAATTTTTTAACAAAAAGAATGCTTAGTAACTAACGACTGAGAAAATCAGTGGATTACACATGAAATGGATAGAATATCCTACACCCCCTAACTAAAATGTTGCATTGTCCTCAATGCGCATTAAAAACACAACACAAAGAGAGGAAAAAACGATATTACCCAAAATTGGAGCGATCTCCATAAGAACGAGTCCAATGAAATCTACAAAACAAGTTAGTACCGAGCATAGCAAGAACAAATAACAAAAAGTTAACTAATTATACTAGACTAAATTAAAGGAAACAAAAAATATTAAACAAAGAAAATTAAAAAGCTAACTATTTACAACCTACTATTTAGGCTACACATTAACTATACACTAGAAGTCTAAATAATTGAGGGTCCACCCAAAAAGGGATTTGACTTTGAAAGATCAACGGTGGACCCTCCAAAGCAAACATGCCTCCCGAAAAATAGAAATTCCGTTTGAAAAACGGAAGGCATGTGTGGGGCAGAAAAAATGAACCATCTCCAATTTGAAATTTTGGGCGGACGATGGGGGATTTGGATACTACGGGGGACAAGACTACATTAGTCTCAGAAAAAGCAAAATCACATACCCTAGACTCTTCAATTGGAAGGGGAGGTGGGGCAAGTGCAAGTGAAAAACCCATGAGATGAAGCATCTCAAAATAACAAACTCGTTCAAGAATCGGATCAAAGTCCTCAAGACTTTCAATCGATTCTTGTGATAAATTTAATTGTTCGGGAATAGTAGGGAGTAAAGGAAAGGAAGGACCAACAACCTCAATACAATGGGAAGAATTAAGAAGAGGTTGAAAATTGAAAGTGCTAAATCTTGGCTCACTCTCAATTATTTCCTCATCAATAAGGGGTGGAGGTGAAACGTAAGTTTCAACCTCGACCCGATTTTGTAAAGAAATAATCTCATCGAGCATGGAATCATTTTCTAGAAACTGAGCTTGATAAATTTCGGATTGGTCATTCATTTCCTTAATCATTAACTCATAATCAAACTCATAAGAAGACATAACATCTTCTTGTGTTGGTTGCTCATAACTAATGGATTCCCCGCATTCCAAATTATCCTCACAAGGCGATGAAGGATTACTTAAATACTCTTGAATTTCACGCTCAATGCACTCATATTCAAGAATTTGTAGGCATTCTCTCATTGTTTTGGGAGTATAACTTGGAAGACCATTCTCATAACAATTAAGGTTATCTAAAGCGTAATCGCGAGACATTTCAAAATAAGCTATTCAATAAAAGCGACAAGCACCAAAATTTCAATTTCTCGAAACAATCTAGCACAAGTCAAGAAGAAAGGAGAAAATAAAGAATACAAATATGAATGAAATAAATACTACGAAATAATAAAAAAATTAATATCTAAAACACATTCCCCGGCAACGACGCCATTTTGACTAAAGCAAGTTGTCGGGATCAAAGCAATAAATCAATTAAGATTTAAAGCAAATCATTCCCCGGCAACGATGCCATTTGACTGACGTTTGAAAATCGAGCGTCCGTGTAATACTCTAGTCATTGTTATTGGTTTCCAACGTCAATACAAAAACCTAAACTTTAACTACACTTTTATGGAGTATAGCGGTGAGTCTGGGTATCGAATCCACAGGGAATGTTTGATAGATTTTAATTGATTTATTACTTCATAAAAATAAAGTGTAAAAGATGATGATTGAGTGAGAAAGGGAAAAATAAAGAATTAACTAAAACTAATTGGAAAATTAAGGTAGGGACACAATCCTTCAATCTTTAGAGTATTGATGGTATAAAACTAATCGTGAATTTAAGTGATTAATTAAACCCGGACTTTAGTACTCTCAAGCATTACGTATATGAGGTTCAAGCCTGCATCATATGAAATCAAAAGACGAGTAAAGTGGTAAGGCGCGATAGTAACACTCGCATTGCATCCTAAAGCATCCCGGTTACCCAAAAGCAAATGAGATCCAAAGGTCTACAATGGTCGTGTTACTATGCAATACGATCGTAATAAATCATTAAATTCAGAGGATTAATTTTATACACATACAACTAACACATTAGGCCGAGTTCATGCATCTCGACCCTTGTAAATCTAACTGAACATGTTAAATTGAATGAAGCCTGAAATAATTATGTTACATGTGAAATAACTCATGGTGAAACTATATTGAAACATACAAATAAGTATTATGAACTCAGAAATTTATTTGAAACAAATAAGAGCATTAATCATACAAGAATAATAATAATAATAATAATAATAATAATAATAATAATAATAATAATAATAATAATAATAATAATAATAATAATAATAATAATAATGGAACTTGGATTAGAAATTGAAAACAAACCCGTAAGTAAATTAGTCTTGAAACAGAATAATTTCAAATCTGTAATATGAAATCTTCTACATTATTTGATCTACAAAAACTACCCCAAAACTCTCTCTAAGTCTAAGTATATCTATGAATGTATATCTCTCAGTATATCCCCTCAAGTCTTCCAGAACACTGCCTTTTAAAGGCTAATTTCGGACCATAATGCAGCAAGAATGAGTTGGCATCCAACAAAATCTCGCTGGAGCACTTAGAAAAAGAACAATTCTGCACATCAGGGACCCCGAACTGGTTCTGGGTATATACGAACCGGTTCAGCCCACGAACCGGTTCAGGCTGGGTTCGAGGACATTTTCTTGTCTGGGCGCCAGCATTTTTTCTAGATTTTTCTTCAACTTCAAATGATCATAACTCCTTCACCGTAGCTCGGATTTGGGTTCCATTTCTTCCAGTGTTCTCATTGTTCCAAGCTCTTCAACATTCCAGTTGACTCCACCCCCGGGATCAGGATGAAGAATTACGAAAATGCCCTTGACCTTTCCTTCCTAGCCTCTGGTTTGGGTGACATTTTCTTCTTGGATTTTTCTTCAACTTCAAATGATCATAACTCCTTCACCGTAGCTCGGATTTGGGTGCCGTTTCTTCCAGTGTTCTCGTTGATCTGAGATCTTCAAATTTACTGCTGGCCCTACATCCGGTATCTAGCTGAAGAATTACAAAAATGCCCTTGAACTTGCCTTCCCAGCCTTTCTTTCACTGTTTTGATTTCTCTTTTGTATCGTTAGCATCATTAACCTGTTAAAACACATCGGAGAGATACGAAACACGAAATACTTGCCAGTTAAGGTTAGTAGCAACAATGTGAGTTAAATCCATATCAATTGCATCACTCGGGCCCACAAATGTACCGAAATTAGGGGAATAAATATACAATATTTATGCCCAATCACTGGCCCAAATCAAATATTTAATTTACTCGAGTGTATTTGAAACACAGTAGAACACTTATGGATATATTGAAACTGGTTACTAACAATCTCAGAGGGGATATTCAGGTACACCAAGAATTAGCCATGTGTTAATTGAGTTCCTTGTATAACTAAATCTCTTACATTTATGTATTTATGAATGGTAAACCATGACCTGGGACAAAGTGATGTAATTTCGAGTATTGGGAGACACTATAATAAAATGGCAACCTCTCCGTGAAAGGAGGAAAATTGTTGAACCACGTATAACACTATTGTGTGTGTGATTTTCGCATTGTGTTTTCAGTGATTATTTCGTGGATCTTTATTGTGATAATTCTTGCACTCACAATTGGTGCCGTTTATGGGAAGCGATTTCTATTTGTGTTAAAAAATTCACTAATAGAAAGTCCATGATGTCTCACCATAGTAGCAATATTCCTGACGTTGGTGATGTGCAAGAAGACCCAGTCCCACCTTGGGTCAAGTCAGAGATTCGCCAGCATAGAAACCCTAGGTTTTGCCAAAAAAGGCATCCTTCTGAAGAGAGTCAGAGATCACCTAGGTCTATGAAAATCTCTAGGTTAGTTGATGTTTATGAAGTCAGGCTTCAAGAATAATATGAGGCCACACGCCTCCAAGTCAAAGAGAATGCTCACCTTCAGAAGCGACTTGAAATAATGGAGATAGAGATCTATAGAGATACAAGGAAATGTCATGATAGGACTCGTATTCTGCAGGCGAGTAACACTCACAACCGAGGGAGGAGATCTAGGCACAATCAGGATAAAAGAGAACGTGGAAGATCAGAGCATGGATGATCGGAGTGTGGCCAGTTAGAGAGATGCCACAGGAGCAATGATCGAGAGAATGAGGATATTGGGATTCTGGTTTGTAGAGAAATGGACCAACATCCATCCCATTGAGGATCCACGTCTACCATAGAGGTAGCTAGGAGAGTTCTCAATACTCGTATGAAATCCCCTTTCTCAAGGGCGATTGAAGAAGAGGAACCCCTCAAGAAGTTTGCCATTCCTAGGTTCAAAATTTATGATAGGAAGACAGATACCATAGACTATGTTCAATAATACAGACATGTGATGACCTTATAGAGCCATAACGAAGTGTTTTGTGTCAGATTTTCCTTTGTAATATACATGACGTAGTAGAGAAGTTGTTCAAGAAGCTGCCTTATAAGTCGATCAGAAACTTCAAGGCCCTGGAAGAGGCTTTTATGGCCCACCTCATAACCAGCATATCCCATCCCAAGCGAATGGATGCATTGCTCTTGGTGAAGAAAAAGTCGCAAGAGAGCCTTCATGACTATGCCAGGAGGAATTGGTAACTCTTAACGAGGATTGCTCGGAGTAGGTCGTCGTAGCATTTTTAAAAATTGGTCAGCCGACCACCTCTTTGTTGTACCAGTCCCTAACCAAGAAGGAAACCATCACTGTTGACGATCGCATGGCTCGTATTGAAAAATACGCCAAAGTGGAAGATGTGGTTCACTATAATGCATAGGATAATGGTCGAGCCAAAGTAACCAAAGGAAATAAGAGTAACACTCTAAAGAAGGGGAACAAGAATGAGGGCTAGAATGGGAACAAGACTGATCCTTCCAAGGCGTTCCAAGTTGTTAACACAGTCTTTATGGAACCTATTTACAAGTTCTTGAGCAAGATCAAAGAACAAATGTTTATCAAGTGAACCAAGAAGATGGGTGGTGATTGAACGAAAAGAAACAATGCGCTAGGATGCACATTATATAAGGACGACAATCATAAGACTAAAAATTACAAGGATCTGAAGTCACACTTGGAGGATTCAATGAGCTGCGGTGATCCATGGGGTATCAGACCTTAAGAAAATCCATGGGAATGCCGTTCAGATAAAGCTGAAAAAGGTCATTGTTGTCATGGAGGAGTTTTAGATTAACCTAGCCAAAACCCAATCTGGTAAGCATAGGTGACTAGAGGATGTCTATTATACGAAGCATATTATTTTCACCAAAGAAGATTTGGTCAAAGTGAGAACCCCATATAACAACGCACTAGTAATTACCCTCATAAATGCCAATTAGGACATTGATAAGCTGATCATGGACTAAGGAAGTTCATCAAAGGTGATTTACCTGTAGTTGTTCCATAAGTTGCTGCTAAACCTAGTTGACCTCAAGGAGGCCACAGTTCCGTTAGTCGAATTTGCAGGGAATATCACAATACCGCTGGGAAAGATAGTCCTTTCAGTCAGAGTAAGCAACATCTCAAAAGTGATAGAGTTCTTATTGGTGGACATAGAGTCCCCATATCTCGCCATCATGGGCAGAGGATGGATGTATGCCATGAGGGTCGTACCATCCTCCTACCATAAAAAGTTGAAGCATATCACCAATTGGAGCATAGTCGAAATTCGTGGCGACCAGGACACGTTCAGGAAGTGTTTCATACCGTCCATATACCCCAGAAAGTAGAAGAATGAACTAATGGATGCTCAGGAGGAAGCCTAGGAGGGGGATACACCCTCACAATAGCAACTACGATATGGCTCACAAGGGGTCGAGGAGACTAGGGCACACTCCGCTGAAATCCTAGAAGAAGTTGAAGTCGATGACAGCTTGCCAAAGAGGAAATTTCTGATCGGAGCATACCTATCGATCAAGAGAAGAAATAACTGATTGCCTTTCTGAAAAAGAAATCTGGATTTTTTTCTCTTGGGAACCATACGATTTACCAGGGATTGATCCCAATATAGCCTGCCATTGGTAGCACATTGATCTGGCCTTCAAGTCAATCATTAAAAAGGCCCGTGGAACAACCCTCAAAAATCCTAAAGTGATGGAGAATGAAGTGGGGAAGCTACTCGATGTAGGATCCATTAGGGAAGTTTAGTTGCCAAATAGCTATCCAACCCAGTAGTGGTAAGCAAGAGCAACGGTAGTTGGAGAGTCAGTACTAATTTCACAGATCTCAACATAAAATGTCCCAAAGATAGCTTCCCACTAGATAAAATTGATCAGTTGGTTGATGCTATGACAACACATGAAAGGATGAGTTTTCTGGATGCCTATTTAGGATACCATCAGATTTCGTTGTTCATCCTCGACTAGGACAAACGTACTTCATAACCTCAATTACATTATACTACTAGAAGGTTATGTCGTTTGGCCGAAAGAATACATGGGTGAATTTTCATGGGGTGGTAACCAAGATGTTCAAGAGATAGATAGGAGACACGATGGAGGTCTACATCGATGATATGCTAGTCAAAAGAAAGAATAAGGGCGACCACCTCACGAACTTAACCAGGACCTTTGAGATCCTCAGAAAATACCAAATGAAACTTAATGCAAATAAGTGTTCATTAGTTATCCAGTCAGGAAAGTTCTTGGGCTATTTAGTCAGTAAAAGAGGAATTGAGTCCAATCCAGGTCAGATCGACGCTATCACTAGGGCCAGCCTCCACATACATTGCAAGATGTTCAGAAGCTCACTGGCGTGCTCAAGGATCTCAATTGCTTCATCTACAGGCACTACACCAAAATGCTAATTTTGTGACTGCCCTTTTGTGACTGCTAATGGGGGTGACAAACTTATCACTCCTAAAAGCAGTCACGAAACCATTTGTAACTCCCATTAGGGGTGATAAAATCAATGGATAATAAAAAATTTGAGTCAATTAGTTTTTCACCACTAATGAGAGTCACAAATATTACCATATAATTAATTTTTGACTCCTATAAGCAGTCACAAATTTATAACTGTCACAAGCAGTCACAAATTTATCAGTAGGCCTAAGTTATGACTCTTATGAGCAGTCACAAAATTATAACTGCTATGAGGAGTCACAAATTTTGGTATAATACTAAGTTTATGACTGCTATCGACAATCATAAATTTGTAACTGCTCTCACCAGTCACAACTTTTAGTCTAATACTAAATTTGTGACTGCTATTGGCAGTCATAAATTTGTAACCGCTCTCGACACTCACAAATTTTGCCTAATACTTAATTTATAACCGCTATTGGCGATCACAAATTAACTTTAATTTCCCTCTTCTCTCTCATCTCTCTCTTTTACCACTCCCGCCCCTTACACAAAACGTTTCACTCCCGCCCCCGCCCCTTTCTCTTTCAATCTCTCTTCACTCACTTAGGGTTTCGACTACATTTCCACCAACGATCTGGCCTTGTGGACCCATTCGCGAAGGAGGAGCAACAATCAACAATCAACAAAAGCGAAGAAAGGTTGGAGTCTTTAAACCCGTTCGCGAAGGCGGAGCAACAATCAACAAAAGCAAAGAAAGGTTGGAGTCTGTAAAAGCAAGCATCATTTTTGTCATAGTTGGCACCCTCGCTGGATTTCCTATTTCCTCAGTGAAGGTGACCGCTACGAGTTCTTAGCTAATACTTCTTACGACAATCACCTTTGGTATCTTTTTTTTATTTGGAGCAACATTTTGGTATGCAGTAAGAAAAGATTTGGACAATTTTCACAGCTGTCGCTTTTGGTGTTGTCTAAGGTATATAATTTTCCTGCTATTTTGCTATAACACCTGACTCCTTAGATCATTCACATTGCTATTTTTCAAGTGTTAGGTAGTATATAGAATTAATAAATTCATCCTGTTCCACCGCGTTTTTTTCTTAAAAAAGATTTCCAAATCAAAAGATTTTTCAATTGATCCAGAAATTAAGACTTCTACAAGTGGCCCTCGCTAAAGACTCATGCACTGTGGATCCAAAAATTAGGACTCCTACAATTGAAGGAGAATGTGAAAGATGTTCCAAATGGCTTATGCACTGTGAATCAATTTGGTACATTCTTTTGGAGGTGTATTGTTTTGGTAAAAACTTTTTCAGTATAATACTCTAATTTTGATGAGAGTTTTAATTTCTTGTCTAAATTATAGCCTCACCGAGTTGATTTCCAACATTTTGAAGAGTTGTATTTCTTATAGGTTGTAAGATTAAATTTATTTTATTTTTTGTTTGACATCAAATTTTAGTACTCTGATGGGAGAGTGGGTATTCTTTGCATCATTGTTGTTGGTAATTTTAATACTCGAGTTCTTATTTAACTAAAAGCTCTTATTGTTGGTAATTGTTGATAACTAAATAGAAAATAATTGTTGTTGGTAATTTTAATACTCCAGTAGTTCTTATTGTGTGTTGTGGTGGATTGGAATTTTTTTTATCTGATTTTGGTTTAAATTTGCTATACTCTTTGTTTTGTTATAGAGGAACTTTTGTTTTTGGACGTACACATGCCAAAAAAACCCTAGATCTGAAGACTTTTGGGGGTTTTTACAATTTTTGATTGATTTTTGGTTATAAACATAGTCGTTTGTGGGTTTTGATACATGAATGTTTTTATCACACACGAACATATCTCTCTCACACACAAGCATAAATCTGATGATGTGGATTAAAGCTTCAATTGGAGATTTTGAATGCAGACTGAATCTTACAAAGTGCTTAATTTTTCATTTAATTTTTTTCTCATTATGTGTTCCGCAGATATAATGTGTGCAAGTGATTTTTTCTCATTTGTTGTTTTTACAACCTGTGATTATATAATTGAGAAACCTGACAGTTCACTTGGATATGGCAGGTAGCCCAGAGGTTGTGACATATTTTTGTTAGAGCATAATCAGTATATTCAAGTAAGTTGAGTCATTTGGTAATTTTTTGAAAAACAATTGTAGAAACTTTGGATTACAATAGTTTTACACATTTTAGTAAGTTGGTTTCACGTATGATTTGAATTAGGAATTTAAGGTCTTTTGCTTTTATGTCATTACATGAAATTTTCAAGATTCCCAAATTAATGTGATCCAAATGAACGTATAAATATATTATACTGATCCAAATGAACGTATAAATATATTATAACAACAGTAAAATATAAAAACTATTAAATATATTATAATGATGTGATTACAGAGGGCACCATTGGTTGAGGCCAACTTCCCAGCATAGTAGACCTTATGTGATGAATGTCACCCATTTTCCAAGTAAGCCACCAATGTCATTTGTGTTTGCTTGAAAATTTGAAAGGAGATTTTAGTTTTTTTTTTATATTTTTGGATAGTCCCTTAAGAAGGGTGGATAGTCCAATAAAAAAAGGAGACTCCGCCCAATTTTTTTAAAACTTTGACACTTCATTTTTTTATTTCATTCATCTACATATTTTTGTTCGTTCATATGTTAATTAAAACATTTTTTTTATTCCATTAATGATTAGTTTTATTGCTATAATGTTTTAATGCTATATGTGAATTAATGATTAGTTTTAATGCTATATGTGAATTAAAACCTTCATATGTGAATTCATCCCTCCTTATGTGGTTAAATGTCATCCCTAACATGATAAAAGTATCAGCAAGACTGTAACATCAATACCAATCTGCCTATATTGCAAATTGTACCTTCTTCCATTTTACATCGGGTATTAATTTAGATCAATTAGTCTGCTAATATTCACTGTGACGTTTCATATTGCAAATGGCAGTGCTGTTTCAAATATTTGACAGTGATGTTTCAAATGTGTAGGTTTATCTGTTTTCATATGTGTAGGTTCAACCAATTAATAGCGACAACCGTGTCAATCAACATGCGAAGGGATAAGAAAACGTGCCACTGACTGAGGTATTGTTTCATTGCATCCCATTGTATTGTGCAGTTATATCTTCACAGGTTGTGGGGAAACCGAACATTTAATAGACATGACCTGCAAAATTTAATTGATTCTGGAATGCCATTCACTTAAAATCTATGAGTTGGGTTTCAAAAATATTGTGCTTTTGGGGTCTGTTGAGTTAACTAAATGTATGTTATTGACAAAGATTTATTTAAGGTGCTTACCCATATTGATCATATTTAAGGTGCTTGCCCAAAGATTTATCCCGCTGCCGCAAAAAAGGTAATCTCTCCCACACATGTTCTCACCTACAATTTTTTTGGAAAAATTAATTTTTTCTTGGTTTTGCCGCTGCAGTTTCAGTTTTGGTGTTTCGATTCTTCATCTTTGGTAGAATATCTCAATATTGCATTTCATGTTTCTCGAGCTCAAGAGGTGGGCTGATTTAAATTTTGTTGGCTATGAATTGCATCAGGTATGAAGTAGTAGCAGGTGGGCATTGGGGGGGGGGGGGGAGCAACAGGTAGGGGGTGATTGGGGGGGGGGGGGCTGAGTGGTGATGGGCACCAGTAGGTAAGGGGTGATGGCAGGGGCTGAGTGGTGGCGGCTTGGGGTGACAGGTGGGTCGGAGAGGGGGGACATCAGCAGGTAGGGGATGATGGGAAGCAAAAGGTGGGGGTGGGGGTGTGTGGGAGGGGGGAGGGGAGGCAGCAACAGGTGGGGGTGGGGTGGGGGAGGCAGCATCAAGTGAAAGCATTGAAGGATAAAATTATTTGCTCAGGTTTGCTCACATCAGATTTCAGTTTATATATTTATTTTTTTAAGATGTTTTTTCCATTGAAGCTTTTGTTAGGCGATTTTTTTTATATTGTTGGATTTGTCATTATCCCTTGAGAAGGGTGGATAGTCCAATAAACAAAGGAGACTCTGTCCAATTTTTTAAAACTTTGACACTTTTTTTTTTGGACAATGAGAATTCATTTGATGAATATTAACTATTTGAATTTTGTTAGACAATTTGTTGTTTGTTAAGCATGGTGAATAGTTTATCAACAAAGGAGATTATGACCAATTGTTATAAATTACTCTTTTTTTGTTAGGAACGATATTTTTATCGTTTTGCAATTATGTACTTCGAAAAATTTTGTCGTTTTGTAATTACGTGCTTTCGAAATTTTCGCCGTGCCTTCAGGCACGGGCATTCCGCTAGTATATATATATATATATGCACATATATATGCATATATCTGCATATATGAACATTCTGACCCATTAGACACACTAACACATATGGGTAACTCGGACTTGTTATATATAGAAAAATACATGATTTGAACGCGAAAAGGACTCGATACGACATGAACTGAACTATCCATGACTTTTTAACATAATTATATGGATTGAGCAATGTTTGATACTGGGCCGATGTGACTTGGACCTAATACTGCATAAACCATTATCATTCTACGCCAAAATTCTGTTAACAGGTATGGTTAGTACTCTATCTAATTTTTTTTCTGTGTTTCCCTAGATTTGTCTATTAGTTATTGACGTCAACATAATTTTTTGAATGTAAATGATTCATAGTTTAACCATAACTCTTTTATTTTCTGATTTCATGTACTTGAACCTCCCTGTTGTTGGGGAAGGCACATTGACTTTGAGATATTAGAGGGTGATTAAGAAAGAACCAGAGCACTTGAAGGTGTCGATTAGTTATGTAAAGTTCGAAGCATCGGAAGAAGAATCTCTTCGTGAACAGAAGCTGCAATTCCTTGAGTGTGCCAGAAGGATTTTTGATAGTGCAATTAATTACTTAAAAATAACTGCTCCTGATCTGAACGAGGGAAGAGCTATGCTACATGAGGAGTGTCCTGCATTCGAGAGAAGTTTTGGAGAACTTGGAGATGTGAATTTAGTTCGAGTGAAGCATCCGATGTTACATGATCATGACATTTCATGTCATCGAAGTGTTGTGCCGTTATTTTTTTTAATTTATTTTTTATTCTATGTTCATTTTGTACTTGGCGCCCAAGAAGGGTTTATTTGATGTTAAATTAAGTTTAAACAAGTTTTAAGTGTACCGGATATTTGGAATCTCAGAAATATAAATGAAATGTTGTCGAATTTTTTAGACTTGTTATCATGATATTTATTTTACTTTCATTATTTCATCATTTTGTAAAAATATAAAGATATTTGTAATAGTTCTTATCACATTTAACAAATTCAATTTCGTAATTGCTAATAGCAGTCATAAATTTGTCACTATTATCAATTTTGTAACTGCTAACAGCAGTTACGAATCTTATATTCGTGACTGCTGTTAGCAGTTACAGCTAGCAGTTATAAATTGGGGTCACCAGTTATAACCCCGTAGGGGTTATAAAAATTTGTGACTGCTGCTAGGAGTTATAATTTTTCTTTTATCACCCCCTAAATTATGACGGTAAATAGCAGTTATAAAGGCCATTTGTGACTGCTAACAGCACTCACAAATCTCCCATTTTGGTGTAGTGAGGTCTTCAGAATGCTGCCAACCATTCTTTCACTCCTGATAAAGGACAAAGGCCTCATATAGAACGAAGACTGTTCGAGAGATTTGGAGGAAATGAAATCCTACCTTAGTAAACCACCCCTGCTAGTGATTTAAGAGGATGGAGACTTGTTGTATCTTTACCTTGCAGTATGAGGTCATGTTGTGAGCTTGTCTTTAGTGTGTGAAAAAGAGGGAGGATAGCATCCGATTTATTGTGTTAGCAAGACACTTTTGGATGCAAAACAACACTAACTGCCCCTGGAAAAGCCGCTTATGCACTAGTGGTCACCTCAAGAAAGCTGAAATATTACTTTGAAGATCACTCAATAGCAGTGATCACTTCCACCCCCTCAAAGTTGTACTTCGAAAAGACGACCTCTCTGGACGAATCCCAACGTGGTCAGTGGATCTTGGAAGATTCGATATCCACTTTCAACGAAGAACGGCAATTTAGGGACATGTAAGAATCGGGAATTTTTCAACCCTGATTTACTTACGACCATGATTTAACCCTATAAATTTTTTGAAATTACCAAATTAACCCTATACTTAACAAAACGTACACTCTGATGGTGATAAAATTAAATATACAAATAATTAAGGACCAAACCTAAAAACTTCTTGTTTATAATTTAACCCCTATCCACATGATGCTACACCTCAGCATTAGTGGTTAAAACCCACATGAGAACACCACGAACCCATGTGAACTACACTTATCCATGAGAAAAACTTCACCTAAACTGATTCGAGTCCACCACCCAAGGGCTCCACTCAAATATCTTCCTGATATAGTATAAATACCCCCACAAACCTAGTAGTAAAAGCTCACCTTGTAGTTTAGTTTAAAATCTCAAGCATTCTCCCATGTCAGGTACCTTATGATTTTATGCTTCACTTTCAGTTCTTTCAATTCTATTAGTTTTCTGTGCAGTTAATATAGCTAGAACAATCATAATATACAAGATTTTACGTGTAGAATAGCCTAGGATAGAAAATACAGGTAGAAATACCATTAAATCTTGAGCTTTTGAGGTGAATATTGATATAGTGCATTAAACTTTGATTTGAAGCCACATATAACTTCATTATAACCTAAGAATCTCGAATGTAATGGTTAAGAGCCATGAATGTCCATGTAGAGCTTAAAACGATCAAAAGTGTATTTTGAACTCAAACTAAAAATCCAAAAATCTTCATGCATAATCCATCTTAATCTTTGAAATCAAAACAAAGCCACTCTTATATATAGAAGAAACCAACCCAAGTTCATTAGAAACCTTTCCCTACTCTAGAAATCCAAGAAGATCGTGTCAAATTTTCAAAAAAAAAATATAGTTTCGAAACTTGAGTTATATTGAATATTAATCCATAAAAATTATATATTTGAATTCCTCATGAAAAATTGGTTAAGTTGGTTAAGGAATCATCTCAAATGGTATAGTAACAAAGGAGAACACCTTGGTAAAAAATTGAAACCCTAAAAAGTCAAAATCGAGATGTTGAAGATGGAGACTTTTTTCAAAAACATTGACCACGCGCGGGCGCGTGGCCAATCGGGAATTTCTAATTTTTTCCTAAAATTTTTAATTAAATTGTTTTGGTCAAAATGATATAAGGTAAGGCCATGTTTGGATATTCCTAGCTTAAGTTATGCAAAAACAAGGTTTTAACTTACGAAAACTTTTCTAAATTTACAAATTGGCCCCTCTCCACTTTTCCAACTTATGAATCTGATCCCCAAATTTTGTTTATAAATACTTCAAAAAAATTTAAGACAAAAACTCTCTTACACCAAAGTTTAATAATGGTCTTAAGCCCAGTATTTTATAGTTCCAAGATAACTACAAATAGACGCCCAAAACTTTAAAAGGGACAATTTTAGTACAAAACTGATTGAATAAACACCAAATACTTACATACCCACACATTGTATACTGAAAATCAACCCCATCTCTTCCAAATATCCTAGTGTGATATCAAGAAAACCGAACACCAAGAAAGTAGGTTTTTTATACCTTTTCAATATTATTCTTTGTGTATTTGACATACTGCTATTGATATCACTATATGATGGACCCTATTTATTATACTGTCATAGTATATATTTTGTAACACAACAACGGTATTTGACTTTATCACCAGCATTTAAATGTAACTAAAGGATCAATTTTAGCCATTCTCATCTAATAACTGGTATCATGTTTCATATTGATTCAGTTACCGTAGAACTTTTGTTCTATTTTTGCTATAAGAATTAGTATTAACTAGGGAGTAAACTGACATGTTATCCTACGAAACTTTCTACTTGTCCAGTTGATTTAGAGCCTTGATTATTACTACATACATATGAGTGCCACTTTCATCCTATGCTTCAGGTTACTTTTTTCCCAAGGTTTTGGGTTAATTACTTAATATGATGATTTTACTGATGACTTAACTACTTCTATACCCTTTAGTGAACTAGTAACTATGTTATTATTAGTTCAAAACACCTTGACTTTCTTTACATAATCCTAAGTAAACTAGTAATGAACTTTATTTCTTAAATGGACTAGTAAGTATGAGATTATTAGTTGCAACCCTTTAATGTTCTTACAGTCATGCATATGCCTTAGCGGCCCTGAGCTCAGCAGTGGACTGTGATCTAAGAAGAACCATTCAGATTGAGTTCCTCGCCCATCCAAAAATTGACTAGATACTCATAGTCGAGCAAGACCTCCTCACAAGGAAGGCCCCTAGTTGGATGGATCCTATCATCACCTATCTGCGAAGCAACACACTGCCCGATGAAACGATGTTGGCCCATCAAGTAACGGTCAAGGATGCTCATTTTTATCTATTCTCATGGGGAATATCTATAATAAGTCATTTTCAAGCCCTTACCTCTAGTGCATTAATCGACATGACGCTGAGAAAATACTTAGCGAGCTTCATGAGGGTATTTGTAGGAGTTGCACATGAGGGAGATCATTGGTCTTTCGAGCAATTAAAGTGGGTTACTGGTGGCCTCACATTCAAAAGGACACATGAACGTACATTTGCAAGTGTAAAAAATACTAAAAGCACTCTCGTATGGTCCAGTAGCCAGTTAACGATCTAAAACACCTATCAAGCCCATGGCCATTTGCACAATTGGGACTAGATATCATGGAACCGCTAATTACATCATCTGGAAATCAGAAGAATCTTCTAGTTGGCATAATTTACTTCACCAAATGGGTAGAGGCAGAACCACTAGCGAACATCCACGACTTAGGTATAACCAGGTTCATTTGGAAGAGCACTATAACACGCTTTGGGATACCAAGGACTGACATCATAAAAAATAACATGTGATTTGAGAAAAGTTTCTTTCAAGGTTTCCGTGATGAGCATGGTATCAATCACAACTCTAGTTCTATTTTGTATCCCCAATGTAACAACTAGGCATAGGCCTTCAACAAAACCATGCTCGATGGACTAAAAAAAGGTTAGAAAGAGTCAAGGGAGCCTGGGTGTACGAACTCCATCATTTTTAATGGGCGTACTGTACCACTCCTAGGAGACCACCCGGGGAATCACCCTTTGCGATCGCTTATGGAATGGAAGCTATCCTTCTGCTAGATGAAGGACTCCTTACTATGAGAAACTCCTTGGTCGACCAAAACATTAATGATGATGCATTACGAACTGAACTTGACTTAGCAAACGAGTGAAGAGAACTGGCCATGAAGAAGTTTGCTTCCTATTAATAGTAACTGGCTACGTAGTACAACACGAGAGTCAAACCAATGAAATTTCTGGTAAGGGACTATGTCCTAAGGAAAGTCATCAGTAGTGACATAAAACCATCAGATGGAAAACTGGGACCAAAATAGGAAGGACCGTTTATGGTGATAAGGGACGACCTTTAAGGAGCATATCACTTGGAAACGCTAGAGGGTAGGTAGATACCAAAAGCGTGGAATGCAACCATTCTCAAGAAGTTCTACTTTTAGTCTTCGTTGTCTTTTTATTAGCGTATTTAGTTTAAGAAATTTTTTATTTTCAAACTTATGTCTCTTATCTAATGAACAAAACTAGCTGGACCTCGCATTTTGATATTATATATTAGATGTGAAGAATTTCTTGATCCCATCTCAGTATTACGCACCCTTTTCATATGATAACTCCCCCGTGCATAGCAGATCTACTGCGGTTTACAACAAGTTGTTTCAATTAAGGAATCTCATTTGTCGAGTAGGATTAGTAGTAATTATGACAAGTCATTAAAAGTTATTCAATTACAAAAACCATAAAGTCTTTGTTGTGAATATAATGGACCTCATGATTTGCCCCGGCAATAACAAAAGCCCAACAAGGGATCCTTAGGCAACAAAGCCAACTCTGGTTGGTCGCAAACTTTGTTGGTCGCAAAAAGCCTTCTCGGGCATATGGCACATCGACCATGTGCATTCTCTCCATCATCTCACTTAGGCCTAACTGAGTGTGACAACACAACCTAAAATTTAAAGTATATTAAATGATACCGCTAAGGCATATTGGAGTGGGAAAATTTTCAAACATATAGGAACAAATGGCTAATACTTGTTCTAAATATCATTTAGTCGATTTAAAACCCCAAACTGATTCAACCTTAGTACTAGTCCATATAAGTAGCAGAAGACCTAAGATGGTCAATCAATATTATTTGGTCGACAAAGATGTTAAGTGACTGATGAGAAACAACTCTCTGTAATTCAGATATAAGCAGTAATTATTAACACATGTCTAGTCAACACACGCTAAAATATATGAAAAAAGTTAATAAATGAAGATTTTTATTAAAAAAAAAGTGTGAAATTACAATTACATCAAGACCAATATACACAAATACCTAAAATGGCCCAGGATGGTGAGAAAGATAGCCTGGAATGCGTGATTTTCGACCGTCATCTGGGTTTGGGGAAAATGCCTCTACATTATATTCCAAGTAATGTTCCAAGAGTTAGATAGGGATGACATCAATTGGGATAACCTTATCGTTCCTCTAGAGAGGGTTGTGGCAATAGGTTGGACACTCGACCTGCTATTATACCACGTGCTAGACTCTTTAGGTCTTTTGACCTCCCTAAGGGCGTTGAGCCATCCTTCATCAAACGCAAGATCCTCAGCATCCTTTAACCTTTCTAAGGAATCAATCCATCCTTGGATGTAGCCATCTGCCCAGGCTTCTTCAGGTCCTATTTGGAACAAGTGCCTCATCCTTATGCCATCTCTATAGAGTCTTGAAATAATCACTTATTCTCTTCGGATATCACATTTTAGCTCGGAAACCTCCTTCCTCAAAGTGTCATTTTTTGCCTAAAGGACTTCACCTACTTGGCCCACCTCACTGGCCACCACGAACTTCATCATCAGAGTATGTAGTTGATCCTGGACTAAAGCAATGATCTCTTCCATAGCCTGAAGATCATCCTTCATCTTGATAACCATCCCGGACTGATCCTTAAATTATTTGGTCCTCGTCTTTAAGGATTTATAGACTTTCACAGATGCCTTACGAGCCTTCTCACTGATATTGGGCCCAGGGCTCATCCCCAAATGTGAGTTAGGGGAAATATAGTCCTCATCAGACTACAAATAACATAACAAGTAAAATCATAAGAAGAAATCAGTACACATGGATAGAGAAAATTATCATAAACAAAGGAATTTTTCTTTCATTTCATTCATGGGGGGGGGGGGGGGGGTAAAGGCCGGTAAGTCAGAGTAGAAAAAAATTTCAAGGCTTCAAAAAGTTGTACAAAAAAAACTCAATTTATAAGCCCTATCATTTCACCCACTCAACTTCAATTACAACTTTGCCCTTATCAATGACCCCATCCTCCTGGTCAGCATTTACTCCAACCTTAGTAGGTACATCCTCAGTCTAGTTGATAGGATGAATAATACCACCTTCTTCCTCTTCAAAGGGGTCATGTCTTAGGAGAATGAAGGTCTAAGAGATCAAACTGAGCAGGTTCTCCCAAAGCTTTTAGGGCCTAATCCTATCCCTTCTTAAAGGAAACCTTCCTGCCATAAGAGAGCTGAAGCTCGACATCATCGTATGCCTTGATGAGACCCTTCAAATAGCTATTATATTTTTCTTCGAGGGAGCTCCCCCTCTATCTTAAAAACTTTTCTCGAAAGACCTTGATTATCTTTGGCCAGTTTTTCCTTCTCTGTGAACGCCTTCTTCTGGGGCCCCTCTAATTTAGCATAGGCTTTGGATGACTTCTCTCTCTCTCTTGCTCCCATTCCAGGCGAGCATCTGTAAAAGCCTTCCTATCACTCTCTAGGGGATTTTTGTAGCTCTTGGTTACTTATGGACTGATCAGCATGATTATCCAGAAGGGTTGTGAAGTTAGATAAAAACAACATAGAAAGAGAAAACAACAAGTTAATATGAAAAAGGAAAATTACAGAAGAGAAATAACTACAAGAATTACAGAAGAGACTTAATAAGGAAATTCCCTGATCAGAGTCGAGGGTGAGCTAGGATGACACCCCAACCTCGTAGAGAACTTGCGATCAGTAGCGAGCACTGCCCCCTTTAGAATATTGGGTGCAAGGAAGGGTATATCACCCATGTTAGTACCCCCGGACTCAGCAGCATGAGATAGGACCGTAGAAACCCTCAAGAATAATTTTCTTTTGTCATTCACCCTCTTCTCCTCTCTCTTCTTTTCTTACTCTTTATTTTTATGTCTCTCTTTTCTCCTCTCTTCTTCTTTTATCTTATTCTATTTCTCTTTCCTTTCCCCTTACCCAAATGACTAGAACCTCTAGCCCTTAGGTATCCAGTCTCAGATCTCTTTAAAGACTTGAGACGATCAGACAGGGTTGTCTGATCATCATCGTCATTAAGCCTTAGTTTTCTCCTCTTAATAAGGGGAGCCATATCTTTTTCTTTTCTTCTTCTTTCTCCTCTTCTTCTTCCTTCTCTTCTTCTTCTTCACCTTTTTTTCTTCTTCTTATCCTTCTCCTTCTTCTCCTTGTTCATCTTCTTCCTATTCTTCTTTTATTTCCTCTCCTTTTTTTTCTAATTATTCTTCCTCCTCCCCTAGCACGATTGTGTCAGAAGGAACAACTTCAGGAGCTTTCAAGTTTGAGACATTATCGACCGGGCATGCAATAAAGATGGTTCTCATATTCTTATACTCAGGCAAATAGGCTACCGACCTTGGCTACTCACCCTGAGATAGCCTTTCCTTAATGTTCCAAGCCTTCAGAAGCTCAAGAACATTCATCTCACTTTTGTTAGGCTCTTGATTTCTAATGTGAGCTACAAAATAAAGGAAGGAGAACATTGGCTAGAGGAAGGGAATAAAAAAAACAAAATATCACAGTAAACTAAAGAAAATAATAAGCGAGCTATATAGTCCTCCCCAAAGTATGGAATTATAGGGGCCTGGTGCCTTTCGTCCTCGCGAGCAGGAGGACGTTGACAATTTTTGGCAATGAAACCATGGTTCCAATAGTCTTTCAGAAAATCTGGGAGGTTCACCAGTAGGAACTTATATGACTTCATATTCTTCAAATACATAAGGCCATCATTTGTTCGTGGCCATACATTCCAGTAACAGATCTCAGTAAGGCCTAATTTTGTACTATTTAGGGAATTTATTTTATGTAACCCATTAACTATTTTCCAAATGTTAAGGGCACACTAAGCAGAGAAATTTCAAAATATTTGAAGAACCAAATAAATATATGGTTTGGGGGAAATGTCAAACCCCCCTGTGTTATCAGAAAGGTGTCAATCCCAGTGTCCTCCTTCGATGTCACGGACATTTTTAGAAAGGGCGTACAATCGATCTCTACCACAATCAGAAATGTTATTCATCTTTCTAAATTCAGATATTGATTTGTTATCTAGATTTCCCACGAACACACGAAGAGAAAAGGAACCTTAACCACAATTCCAAAACAATTTGAAGAAGAGGAAAACTGAGAAAAGGTGGGCCAAACTTACAAGAATTAATGAAACTTTAAAAAAAGAAAAAACAGTGAACAAGAAGAATCTCCGAAATGCTTAGTGACGAAGAGAGAAGTTTGAACATAGGTGACAAAAGAGATGAATCTTCGATTTTAAATCTAATTCCAATTATGAACACGACATCCTAGCATGATTTTTATTACTTTAGCAAGCTACTCAAACGGAGGTACTCTCACTTATTTCAGAAACTACAAATATGCTATGGTGTTTTTCTCAGGACGAGCATACCCCTGTGAGATCATAAAATCTACAGAAATGCCACTCCGGTTGCAAAAATAAAATTTTCAGTTTATAGGCCTTTAATCCATTAAAAATTATCATCCCAAAGTTCCCAAGGCCCAAAATATTTAGGGCCAATTGTGAGGACCCATTCAATATGGCCCATGAGAGTAGACGATCAACCCAGACTGTCTAAAGCGTTGCCCAACCCAAATCATATATTTAATTTACTCGCGTGCATTTGAAACAAAGTAGAGCACTCACGGATATATTCAAACTCATTACTAACAATCTCGAAGGGGGGGATTTAGGGACACCATGAATTATACACGTGTTAATTGAGTTCCTTGTAAAACTCAATCTCTTACATTTATGTATCTATAAATTATAAACCCTGACCTGGGGTAAGGGGATGTAATCTTAAGAATTAGACACTATAATAAAACAGTAATCTCTTTCTCGACGTAGGCAAATTTCCAAACCACGTATATTGTTATTGTGTATGTGATTTTTGCATTCTATTTTGTGTGATTGTTTTGTGGATTTTTATTATGATAATTTTTGTACTTATAAGGAGTTAGTGTGGGTAACTCAATAGTATTTTGAAAAAATTAATACTTATGGAAATGGAGTAAAAGATAGTTTGTAAACAAATGGGTAAACTGGTAATTTTACTTATAGTGGAACATTTTTATGAAATAAAAATGTCGAAAAGGATGTTACACAAATTGGTCCAAAATGAATATGATTTTGGTAATAAAATTCAAGGTTAAAGTGCAAAGGACATGAAATGATAATTTTAAAGTGTAGTGCAAGTTAGGGTGAAAACCGAAGTTTTGGCTTCGGTGAGGTAAAAGGAAAGTGGAATAATGTGGACATTTGCAAAATATTAAAACACATGTAAAGGAACTCAGATGACATCAAAAAAATTAAGGAGGTCCCGGATCCATGGGGTAAAAGAACCAAAACAACAGGCTAAATCATATGGTGCACATAGCCGACGGTGTGGAGCCCGTTGAAGTATGCGGTATTTCAAATATTGTAAGAAAAGATAAAGGAAGAAAGAGCATGTCATGAAATAGACTGTGTGATGAAATGTGTTAATACAACCTAAATTGAATGAATTAACAAATGTTCCAGTAGAAATTAAAATGGACAATAAAAATGTGATTGATTAATGTCCATAAGGTAAGAGAAAAGGTAAAGTAAATGGGTAAATGGGTGGTTAAGAAGCCTAAGTGGTTAAATTCATAATTAATACAAGAATGTGTTATAAAAGGTTTTCAAAGGCTAAATGAGTATTTTATAACACGGTGAATGCGTGTGTTACGAGGGTGGTTTTCAATGAAAATACAATTGAGGGTTGGTTAAAATGAAAATGGTAATTTTGGTAAAGAAATGGCCTTCAGTCAAATCAAGTGTAGTGGTTTCAAGTATTGAACTCTGTGTGTGAAATAAAGCGAGAAATGATAAAATGAGTAAAATGAAGTCTTTTATAAGATTCAGGTAAATTAATCTGGACAAATAAGCACCCAAAACTATACATTTTATACCCCGAATAGATGTATTTTAGTTGCTAATTCTCGACAATACGGGTCTTACGTGCTTAAATGTTTATTATGCAAGCTTAATGCACATTGCGGTGTTCAAATGCGTATTTCAAGGCAATTGTGCATTTAATGGAACTAAATACCAACCCCGTAACATTACCCGAGCCTAAACCTAGCCTAAACTTACACCAAGCCTGTGTGTGTTTTATTTGTGTCATTTTATTATTTTTTAGATTTTTAGTTTGAGTCATTTCTACTTTTAGGATTTATTTTAGATTTATTTAGTATTTTATAGATTTCATTTTCTATTCTTCTATTTTCTATTTTATTTAGTATAATTTTACTTTATTTTGATTTTTATTAGTTTTTAGTTTTAGTTTTATTTTATTTTATCTTATTAGGATTAGAATTTTTAGGATTTTATGTATTTTTAGTTTTATTAGATTTTGCATTTCCTTTTTAGGATTTTAATTTTAAGTTTTATTAGGTTTTATTTCTATTTTTATTTCTTTTTAGTTTCAATTTTTATTTGAGTCTTTGTTTTATTTTAAATAGGATCATATTTTTTAGGTTTTTATTTTATTTAATTATTTTTATTAGTTAGTGTCATTTTTAGGTGTCCTAATTAAACACACACACAACCCCCTTATCCTACACTCCCACACACCTATTTACACCTACACACTATCCTACACCCTAATCTATCATACACCCTCATCCTCACCCATATTCCCTACACCTCATACACACCCTATCACCCCACTCATCTTCTTCCCCCAACACTCACTTTCTCTCTCATCTCTCCTCATCCACCGTTAAAATCCTCCATTACCCACCTAAAGGCAAACCTCCATAACAACTAAACCCACCTGCACTCAACCTCCAACCCCGACCATCCCTCACCTGCTACCAAACCGCCTGCCCCATTCCCGAAGACCAAACTCATTCCGGTGTCATTCCGGCGGCCTGACCACCAGCGGCGCACCTCGCGACGAGACCCCTTACCGATCGGACCCACTAAGCCACTCCCAACCATCATCCACCTCCGGCGTTCAAACCCCGCCGGCGACCACCTTTCTCTCGCCCTCCTGCCATCCCGCCGACGACTCCCTATACCTACCTCTCTCCGGCGGCGACCCTCTGCTGCCCGGAGCTCAAACCGGCAGCAACCAACCTGCCCCATCTCTCTCTCTCCTCGATCATACCTCCATGTTCAACCCATTTCCTCTTCAAGCCAATACCCATTTCAAGACCCATTTGGAAACCCACTCAAAACCATTTTCAACATATGAGCCAAGGACTTACACGATCGGCCAAAGAAGCCAAAAGACCACATCCCATTATTCCCACGTGTGCCTAATAAATTCCTTTTTAACCCATTTACCCATTATAGCCCCAATTAACCAACTTAACCCCATAGCCCAAAATACCCCTCAAGCCAAATCTGATTTTTTATTCCCCAATTCCCTCACCCATATACCTTATTTACCTCACACATTTGCCATGCACATGTGCACTTTCATTACCTAATTTATCCCCATGTGCACACCCCCCATGCTTCATGTGCCTACTAATTAAAGAGGATGAAGACCCCATATCAGGGAAGTTTTTTTAGTTCTAGAAAACCCATCTAGGGTTGTAGAGAGAGATAAACACCATTTTGTAAATAATTTTTCCTTTTATTTTTTTTAGATAATTGTTGAGAATTAATTGTGAGTAATTGAATTGAATGGAAGATGATAGAGTTCAAATTGCCAATTTCAAGGAGACTTGTTGAAGATTTGTTCTCTTTCTCTACTTTTTTATTATATATGCCTTTGATTATTAATTGTTATATTTTATACCATGTTAGGCTAAAACCCCTTTCAAGGGGTGGGGGGAAACCCTTATTTAATGTTATTTTAGTTTAATTAGTTTGATTACTTGAAATTTCCCTTTGAATGTTAATTTTGATCCCTCACCCTTATATTTACGCCTCGAGAGAGGGTAAATGATTTTCGAGAGAAAATCAAAATTCTAATTATAATACCCATTTTAGATTCGAACTAGAGATAGGGGTTTGATCGATCCTAGCGGGTGATTAATTAAAAGGAGTGTAGATCTAATTTTCTAGAGTTGTGGGGGGTTAAACTTAATATTCTAAAAGGTTACTATTAAAATTACATTTGCAACGAGAGTTGATTTGTAATTTTGATACTAATTTGGGAGAATTCAATTAATTAAATTAATTAATTAGAATAGCTAAAATTTGTGGTGTAATCCCACTCCTTGATTGTTCTCACAATTATTTACCTCACTTTATCTCTTATTTTTAGTTTAGACTTTATTTTTTATTTTAGTAACTTTCTAGTTAGTTATTTTTATATCACATTTAGTTTAGTTTAGTTTAAAACCTCACCTCACCATATTGTTTTAATATTTGAAAAAGCTAAAAAAAAAAGTAGAAAAAGTGAAAAAGCATAAAAAGAAAATAAAAAGTGAATTGCAATTGAATTTGTTCCATTTGCTTTACCCCCTATAAAGTGGATTAATACCCTTACTTACCGCTACACTTGAGTTTATTATATTTTGTAGGTATTTGAGGATTTTTGACTAACTTGGCTTTCAACAACGACCACACGCAAAAGTTACGTTATCAAATGGCGCCATTGCCGGGGATGTAGAAAAGCAAGTTATCAAATGGCGCCGTTGCCATTCTTGGGAGCGTGAAGCACTCGGAGCGGATTCAATTTTGTGATTCACTTATATTGCATTTTTTTTACATTTTTAGTACCATTTTTATATTTTTAGAAGGCTTGTATTTAGGATTTTATCATTGCTTGTATTGCGGTGCTTAGAGACACCATTTATTTTTCATTCAAAATTGTAATAATTGACAAGCGTGATAGGAAAACCGGACAAGGTAGAGAGAGGGCATCCGTTGGCGAGGATTTAGAAGCCTCTCTACCTTGGATCGGTAGGACTCTCGGGGACGACTGAGATAGGCGTAATCTCCCCCCGGTCGACTCAAATTTTTCGGCACCCCACGGCGTAAAAATCGTGGGAGGTACATTTCTCAAACACTCGCGCCTCTCCTGTTAGCGAGTCAATTCTTTTGTGTGCTCTTGTGTGATTTTATTCTCGCATTTATTTTTTAAATGGTGTGATGAATTAAATTACTAAGACCTACACTCGGTCACTCACGAGAAGGGATTTCATCACCCGACTCACTCGCTTACCATTTGTGTGCTACCCTAGCCATCACTAAATTTAAAATCAATTAACTAGGTAGCCCACTAGGAGAATATTTTGCAAAGGGGATCACTCATATTTCCGTGATTTTTATCGCCCGCGGACTTAATTAAAATTTGACTCCCCTTTCACTAAATCTAAAGATAAAAATTGGCTATGTGCTAGTTAGGAAATTTTCTTGACTTGTGTGTGTGTCCAATTCCATTTTCGGTAGTCGATTTTAGTTAGTTCGTCCCAAATTTCAGAGTCCATATTTTTTCCCACTTTTTTTTTCTTCCAAAAAAATCCAAAAATATTTTCTTTCCTTTTTAAAAAAAAAATCCAAAAATATTTTTTTCCCCACCCTTTCCTTTCAAAAAAAAAAAATTCCAAAAAATATTTTCTTTCTTTATTTTTTTTAGAAAATCCAAAAATATTTTCTTCCTTTATTTTTAGAAAACTCCAAAAATATTTTCTTCCATTATTTTTAGAAAATCCCAAAAATATTTCCTTTCTTTTTCAAATTATTTAAAAACCACAAAAAAACAAAAAAAAAAACAAAGAGAAAATCTTGAAAATACAAAATAAGGCCGTGATCGGTGTTTCTTCACCCTCACCTTTGTCAATTTATCCAACAAGTCTGACACTTCAATCTTGTTTGGGGGTGATTCCCATCACCCAAATTTTCTGCCACCCCGCGCCATCATTGTTCTTTTCCTTAGGGTGGGAATGGTTTGGTCTGGCTGAAGACATTAAACTTAGCGCTACCGGGAGGCAGCCCGCATTTTTTGTACTAGTTTCATCCTGTTTGGGGGTGGTATTTCACATCACCCTATGCTTTACCATGTTATAGACTTGTACACCTTTATTTTTCTCTTATTCAGGTTTATTCTTGGCTACATCTTTCCACTACATTAGCGGTTCATTCTGGTAATCTATTTTCACCTTATGCTCTCAATTTTAGAAATCATTTTACCTAACATCGAGGATGATGTTCCTTTTTGTTTGGGGGTGGGGAATTTTATCAAAATTGTGCCTCTTTTGAAAAATTTTGATTTTTAAACTTGATTTTTAAACTTGATTTTTAAAATTTCGTGCAGTTTCTTTCGTCTCACTCATTGATACGAATTTTCAACCATTCATCTTTTTAAGTCTAGGAATCAAGCTAGAGAATATTTTTTCTAAATAGCTTATGTAATACATAACAAGGCATTTTGCACCATGAATTTCTAGACTCAACAAAATTTGCGCACGTATCACGTCACTACGGTTTAGAGTTGAAGAGTACTACAATTCTAAAGAGAACCTTAAGGATCACTAGTGGAGACTTTAGCCCGTGAGATTCGTGCCTTTCACCTTTTAGAGAGTTTTACGCAATCTCCGAGTCACAAGTTGATTCAACTTCATTTGGGTCTGCACTTTTAATTGTTGTATGATCTCATTATCTTTCATAAAATTTTGGCTTGATCACCGAGAACGACATCACTTTCGAGTTGTAAGAAACATGTGTCTTGAAATTTGTCCCGATCACTAGGTTTTCACCGCACCTTCACTCATACACCAACCAAATTCCATTTATCATACATTCACACACCTTCCATTTTCCATATCATCGCCATATACCATACCACCCATTACCATATCCATAGAGAATAGTGTTGAAAGTAAAAGGAGAAGATCCGCCATAGACAGTGTTTGCATTTTTAGCGGATATCTCTCCCAAAGCCGATTCAGATAGAGAAAAATTAAATACAAATCTATGTTGGGGTTATTTGTATTTTTAGCAGATTTATCTCATACATTGATGTGTATTTGGAAAAGAAGAAAAAGAGAGAGTTTGTAGTTAGTAATAAAGACATTTGTACCTAAAGTGTATACACTCTTCTCGCTCATCCATCATATATCCATCATTTTACACATCAATCCCATTCTACATCACTGTCCTTCATATCACCATTATATCCTACATCATATATCCACCATCCATGATATCATCATCCCATCCTATCTCACTATTACGATCCATATTATCCCACATCATCATATCTTTCCCATCTCATTTTTCCCTCACCCATATACATTCATGTCCCCCTAGGTGTTCGGGCAAATGAAAGTCGACGTGGTGAATAACTCGACGTTCTCACTATAGTGATTAACATTCTTTCATGAGATCATTTTTCTTTCTAATTGTTCTTTCTTTCTTATATGTGTGTGAGACGTTTGAACTTGCTTACATTTACTCCCCTACTCACTCACAAGAGCGATACACTAACCCATATCTCGAGAGTTCGTTTGAGAGAGTTATATCAGTGAGATTTTGAAGTTGAAGCGTTGATTCCGACAAGGCAATCTAGGAATTACTCTTATGATTCTCGACCCGTTTTGACTGATTCACACTACACACGTTGAGTTCTAGGAATGATGTGCCTTGAGTATTTACTTAGCTAAACTTTTTACACATTCTAGCTTGTATTTCTGAAATCAAATATTTCTCATGTGATGGATTGTGCGATCATTCTACGTCTAATAAGAGATTGACTTCCTTTCAATAAATTTTTGCAAATAAGAATTTTGTGGGTATATTCCCTGCAAACCCTCACGAGACACAACTCGTCCTATAAGGCAACCTATAGGTTTAAAGGCTTGTTGCACATGCTAAGTGCAATCGCAAGTGCTCGCGAAAGTGGTACACTTTTGGTTACTTATCATTCTCTTTCTCTCTATCTTATTGCTCGAGGACTAACAACGCTCTGTTTGGGGGTAGTGTGATAAGCACCCAAAACTGTACATTTTATACCCCGAATAGATGCATTTTAGTTGCTAATTCTCGACAATACGGGTCTTACGTGCTTAAATGTTTATTATGCAGGCTTAATGCACGTTGCGGTGTTCAAATGCGTATTTCAAGGCAATTATGCATTTAATGGAGCTAAATACCAACCCCGTAACATTACCCGAGCCTAAACCTAGCCTAAACCGTCACCCAAGCCCCGTGTGTGTTGGTTTGATCCCTTTTTATTTTATTTTAATTTTTTTTAGATTTTTATTTAGTGTCGTTTTATTTTTTAGATTTTATTTTAGAATTATTTAGAATTTGTAGGTTTTATTTACTATTTTTATATTTTATTTTTATTTTTATTAGTTTTATTTTATTAGAATTAGTTTTTTTAGGATTTCATTTATTTTTAGTTTTATTAGATTTTATTTTTTTTAGGCTTTTAGTTTTTAGTCTTATAGATTTCTATTTTTATTTTTATTTCTTTTTAGATTTATCTTTTTTATTTTTGTGTCTTTTATTTTATAGGATTTTATATTTTTAAGTAGTTATTAATTAATTTTTTTTAGTTATTAGTTTTTATTCTTAGTTTTTATTTTAGTTGTGTTCAGTTTTTTTAGAGTTTGTCTAGTGTGTCGTGTCGTGTCTATTTTATTTTACTTTTTTATTTTTAGTTTAGTTTAAATTTTAATTTAGATTCATTTTAATTTGAGTCTTGTTATATTTTTAGGGGTCACATTAATACACACATACACCACACACACACCACTTATCCTACACCTAACCAAACCCTCACCCTCACCAAACTTATTGTACACCTCATTACATACTATCTTCCCTACTCATCTTCAACCTTCTTCTTCCCCACACCTTTCTCTCTCGTCTCTCCAATCCTCCATTAACCCACTTCTTCTCTCTCATCCCACCAATCAACCTCTCACAAACTCCCTCTCTCTCCTCACCCGCCACCACCAGCTGGTGGTGGCTTGCCCCAAAAACCCTCATCACCTCACTCCGCCCCGACCCCACCTGCTGATCAACCCACCAACTCCGGCGACCATCGCCGGCGATCCCACGGCCAGAAACCCCACTCCGGCGGACAGCCTGCTCCGGCCACCAAGACCCCAGCGACCTCTTACCTCCTACCCATTTGAAAAACCACAAACCCATTTCCCATTTACCTTTATTTCCAAGTAAGCCACGATCTGCAATTGCAAAACCAAAGCTAAATGCTCATGTGCCAATAAAAACACTTAACCCCCATTTTACCCATAATACCCTTTCTTAATACTTTTCCAAAATTACCCCTCTAACCTCACAACCCACATGCTCCCATGTGCACTCAAATGCACATTTAACCCAAATCAGATTTTTTCCAAATATCCTCACATCTCACACCCCCATGCACATGTGCTCTCACCTTTCCCACATGTTCACCATAGCCAATTCCCATTTTTACCCCCATGCTCCATGTCTTGTATAAATTGAAGAGGATGACCCATTTGCAAAGGATCTCGAAATTAGTCTTAAGCTTGGTGTGATAAAATTCTCTCCACCCCTCTATGTTGAGTATTTGCATTTTTAGCAAATACCTCAATATAGAGGTGTGTAGTGAAAATTATCTCTAGGATAAATTTCACCCCATCTTCTATTATGAATTTTTGCATTTTTAGCAATTATTCATAATAGATTGATGTAGTTGAATTTATCCCTTATGGGAGGTAAATTCTAATCCATTCCTTTCTGTTGAGATTTTGCATTTTTAGCAATTATCTCAATATAAATTAATGATCTAGAATTTATTTCTTTGGGTGAATTCTAATGTACAATTTTATAATTTTAGGATTTGCATTATTAGCAAATCTCTCTTATTATTTAATTGTCCATTATTAATTCATCCACTATCCTTTTTATTTTTATTTTGTAATTTTTAGTTTAGATTCAATAAATACATGAGTGAGGAATTGTAATTGAGAGATTGATGATGTAATTGAAGATTTCATGTCAATTCAAGGCTTAAATTGGTTTGATCTATTCCTCTCTTTTACTTTTAGTTTAATCATCTCATGCTTTCAATTGTTTATCTTATATTTTTGGATGATGATTATTGAGGGCTAATCTCCCATTAATGGGATGAAATTTTGAAGCGCTCATGAGTCCAATTTTGTTTGTTTACTTATTAGGACAATTTTGTTTATCTCACCTTTCTTAAATTAGATTTTACTTCTTAATTAGTAGTTATAAAAATTAGTATAGTTAGTTAGTTAAAAAAAATTCCTGAAAAAATGCATAAAAAAATAGAAAAGGTAAAAATAAATAAATAAATAATAATAAAATGCAAATGAATCTATATATGTCCTCTCCAATTTTGTGTTTCAACCTTAGATTTGGATTGACTCCCTTACTTACCCTCTACGCTAGTTTTGTTATAATTTTGTAGGTTCAAGGGAATTTTTGATGGATAGAGAAGTCGCACAACGACACAAATCTACATTAGAGGCAATTTTTCTTTTCTATCAGTTTCGAAAGTAAAACTGTTTCACGCATTAAGTACACGTATATGTATGTTTTTATATATAAACGGTATTGCAAGTGCACGTAGCCATAACGTGTAAGAGTTTTCTTTATACCATTCGATTCTATATTGCATTGGTATATTTCCCACTGAGCATTCAGCTCACACCATTGCTTTGTTATGGAAGGTTGGGAGCATTTTTGTATTTTGAGAGCATTATACAGGTAAGTACTTTCTTTATTTTTACGTTAGTAGCTCTGTATGCTTGGACTTCGGGGTGCTCCCCGTGGTTCCCTCACATAATTTAATCTGAAATTGGAACCGCATGCTAAACAACTAAAATGTTAATTAAAACAAAAATTGAACTAGAAACATAATAGAGGTCGTTTCATTGCACTTCACACCTAATCCTAGGGCCGGACCGGGTTGACTACGGGTAACCCATAAATTCGGATCTGGGTGTTATAGTAGTATAGTTGACAGTATGAATCCTATTAAAGTATGTGGATATTGGAAGATTTCGAGAAAAAATAATGAAAAGTGTAACATGTCAAGAAATTAGTTGTATGAAGAATATAAGAAAAGACAACCTAAGTTGAATGATATTAATAAATCTTCCGGTAAAAATAATGTAGACAAGTAATGCAAGAAAATTAATTAATGTCCATGAAGTAAACGGAATGGTTAAGTGAAATAACTAAATGGATAAATTAGCAGCCTAAAGAGGTTTAACAAATAATTAACACAATAGTGTATTTATGAAAGCCTTCAAAGAAAAATTAGTATGTTCTAACACGACGCTTGCATGTCTTGAAAGGTTATTATCAATGAAAATCGTAAGGTAAAGTTTTCACGAGCAAAGGGGAAATTTTGCTGACAAAATGCTTTTCTTAAACAATGGGTATTGTATAAAGTATTTAACCGGGTGTGTTAAATCAAGAAATTAATTTCAAGTCAAGTGAGATGGGGTTCCTTTAAAGATTAAGGTGAATTAATCATAATTAGTTAAGTTTTTGAAATAAAAACGTTTTCATCCATTAGAGAGTATATATGTATACATATATATAAGGTAGTTGCATGTGCACTTAGATATAACGTCCTAGAGTCTCTTTTCTGCCGTTCGATTCTATATTGCATTGTTGTTATTTTTTTCACTGGGCATTCAACTAGTTACTTCATCTTTGTTACGGAAGGTTGGGTGTGGTTTCGTATTTTGAGAGTGTTATACAAACAAGTATCCTTTTATTTTACTTTAGTAGCTCTATATGCTTGGATTTCGGGGACGCTTCCCATGGGACCCTTACCTATTTTGATTTAAATTGAAATTGCATGCTAAACAAGTGAAATATTAATTAAATAAAACTGGACTAGCAAAATCGTGTAGGTTCAAAGTTCCTTTCGGGTGGGACTGGATTGACAATGGGTAACCCATAAATTCGGCCCGGGGTGTTATAAATAGTATCCGATCTCTAGGTTCCAGGTTCCTATCGAGAGTGACACGGTGAGTTCGGTAGTGGATCTTTCGATGTAGGTGTTAGCTTTGGGTTGGTGATGCTAGATTGGTGATGGATTTAGTTTGGGTTCTCGATGGTGGAGTCATGTAGATTATTATGATGGATAATTCATTTCCATGTGGCATGAAACCAATTTAGTTGTCATTAATTGCTTCCGTGTTTCTGATTTAGATATGCTAGTAATTTGCGAATACATGTGACAACTGATAGAGGTGACACCGCAATTTTAGTGTGAGGTGTTTGTGTATAAACCCTTGATGATATGAGCGGTCTATTGGGATTTTCATAAAGCTAAATGACGTCCAGTGAGATAGAGACATGAATCGTGCAAAGTTAACCATGGAGACTAGGTGACTAGAGTGTCAAGAAGTGTTGATTATGATAAGAATTCATTAAGTTCTTTGGTTAGGTACTTTCAAGTAGCTACGAATGATGATGTGATTAGAAGGATTTGATCCTTAGGATAGTAATAGGTCATAAGTAATTGATACTTCGGTAGGCATGTAGAACCATGTTGATCATCACTTGAGGATGTGTACTAGGCCTTACTTGATAGGATACTATCCTTGTAGGTAAATGCCTTGGTAATTGTTGATTGACAATTATACCTCGTATACTATGATGAGAGTTACTGGAAATTCATGATAAGTTTGTTACTTGTGTAACCATGACAGTTAAAGTGATGTAGAAGTGAACCCTAGATAGTCTCCTATGATAGAATTTAGAGAATATGATGCAACATTGATGAAAACGATCTCGGTGACATAGACCTAGAGGCTTATAGATTGTATACGACATCCTATATCCTGCTAGAATCCTTGTCGTGTTAGTCTATGGTTTGATGCATTGTTTAGGGCATCAATTGTTTGGAAGGAGGTTTTGGGGCCATTATTAAATCTCAAGGAGATAGTCGTAGGTTAAACTGATGTCGGAGTTTCTATCAAAGGGGAAATGTGATTATTATCTAGGTACCATAACCCGTCCTAGCGACTTAAGTGATGATGAAATGTGAGACGATTTAAGTATGGATAAGATTTAAGGAAGTACTTGGATTATGCATGGGACTTATTACTTGTGGAATCATTGATGAATAGAAATTGACTTGTTGTGATGCCTTGAGATGTCCAATGTTTTAAGTGTACCATGTGTGGAGACTTGTAGGTTAGTATCTTTATGAGTACCTAATGTCCACAAAGCCAATATTGGGAAATCATTAGAGCGTACTTGCATTGAAGAAACCTTGGGAGATGAAATCTTGTCAAGTCCTTGATGACAATTATTGTAACAACCCACAATTGATTTTATTATTTGAAAAATAAGATGACTTGAAACATTGTTTCTTAAGCAAGTTGACAATAAATTTCAGTGCGATACTCAAATACCGAAACGACATTTTATAAATTATTTTATTTCATTTTAATTTTTATATTGAAAATTTTGAGTCGAAGATATGTACACGTAATTTTATTTCGAATCCCATTACGTTTTAAGCCCAATGGAAATTTCCATAAATTTTAACGTGTGGAGATTAATGATTTATGTGGCACTTCACTTATTTTTTGTCAAAACCCAAATGTGACATTATTGGTAAGACCCGAATATAAATTTCGAGTCGTTAATTACAAATTTATTAAAAGCTAAGTTTAAAATTTAAACTTACAAGAATTTTTGGGGTTAAAAGACAAACAACCCAATAATTACACAATATCTTCCAAACCTTATCCTTATAACATATAAAAGAACATAAGAAACCAAAACATATCAAAACTAAACTAATGATTCTCTCTCTCTGAGAGAAAACCCAAATCCCTCTCCCTTTGTCCGTTTTTTCCTCACCTCGAGCCACCCCTGCCAACCTTCTCCCTTCGCCGCCATCTCTCTCTCCCCCTGACCTTCCCCTCATCCACACCGACCGACCTCTTCTTCTCCTTATTTTTTTTTCTTTTTGTTGCCATGGAAGAATCTTTAAGCTTTTGTACACACACACACACACACACACACACACACACATATATATATATATAAATGAAATCTGTAAAAAAACCACCCCAATATTGCGAATCGTTGTTGCCGCCAACCAGCACCATAGAAATAGGTGATGGACGGTGCTGGCTGGCGGCAACAACGATTCGCAATATTGGGGTGGTTTTTTTACAGATTTCATTATATATATATATATATATATATATATATATATATATATGTATATATATATATACACACACACACACACACACATAAACACACATAGATGCTCCTATATCATCATCACCATCCTTGCCTTAATCCCATCATATGGGGTCGACCACATGGATTCTCCTTTTCCATTCTAATCTATTATATGCATTATTATCATTCAAGTTTAATTCCTTAACGTCTCTCCTAATAATTTCCTCCCACTATAGCTTAGGGAGACCTTTTTTTGTTTTATGCTCCACTTCCAACAATCTTCCTCTTTCTATAGGGGCATCTACTAGTCTACATAACACATGTCCGTACCACCTACGTCTTCTTTCTCTTAATTTATCGCTAATGGGAGCTAATCCTAACTTTTCTCTCACGTATTGGTTTTTAATTTTGTCCTTTCTAATAATTCATATCATCCACTAGAGCATCCTCATCTCACTAACATGGACACTTTGTTCACGTTTTTTCTTTAACGCCCAACACTCCGCTCCATACAGGGTCGCTGGCCTAACAACTATTCTATAAAAGTTTCCTTTTAATTTATTAGTTATTCTCTTATCGCATAACGCCCCACTCGCTTATCTCCATTTCATCCAGCCAATTGATACTCTACTCGTAACATCCTTATAAATATCCCCATTAGTTTGTAACATTGAACCTAGATAATGAAATTTATTAGTTTGGTTTATCACTTTTTCTTCAATATTTAACATTATGTTACTCGACACCTCATTATTAGATTTACATTTCATAAGTTCTGTTTTATTTCTACTGATATTTAGTCCCTTAGACTCTAAGGCCTTTCTCCAAGTATCTACTATCATTGTTAATCTTTCCTTTGAAGTGTCTACTACAACTATATCATCTACAAACAACATACATCATGGGACATCTTATTCTATGCCCTTAGTAATCTCATCCACAACTATAGCAAATAAATAAGGGCTTAAGGTCGATCCTTGATCCTTTGTCACACATCAAGAATTAAAAATAGTCCCGAGTCGGATTTCGTTGGATTATTGTTTTTCGGTTGAATTTTATCCACAAAATCGGGTTTAGTACTTGAGTATATGAAAATCAATTAGGCACTGTTGGTGTCATTTTTATATAAATTTTTGGAATATATATATACACACACTGGGGTATGCCCGTGCCTGAAGGCACGCGGATAATTTTGAAAAAGACAAAATCGTGTATCATATAAATAATAAATGTTTTGTATATTAGAAGTGTAAACAATTTAGGAAAGTTTTTCTCTATTTGTAGGACTATTGTGTCTGTTAAAGAAAACAAAACACTCCAACGACAATACTATTAGTCCATCTTGGACCTCCTAATAATGGTAAACTATTAAATTAAAAAAATGGGGCAAAATAACCTTTGTTTATAAGGTGATTCACCTTGGTTTAGAAATAAAAAAATAGTTAACAATAATACTAATAGTATCTTGGACCTCGCATAAACATCGTCATTGCCATCAAATATTAATTCGAGTAAGAGAACGTTCTTTTTTACAACACTAATGTATAAACATTTTATGAAATTTTGATAGAGTCTCCTTTGTTTATACGACTATCTGCGCTGTTTAAGAGATAAAAAATACTCAAACAACAACAATATTAATAGTCTTATAAAAAACTTCATTATACGTATATAAATTGGTTATACATATATGCAAATTGGTTAGGGCTCTGAAGTATCTTTTCACATTTCGTAGTCTGACATGGTATTTTCTAAAACACCTACGAGGCAAACAAATGGAAAATTAGAATTAACCAAATGAAAATACAATCAAATAATCAATTAAGATAAGACTCGACAAATCTAATCAAGATTAGGTTAGTACTTTATAATGGGCATGATTTCATTAATGAAGTTGGAAATTAAAATTGATTGCATTCCTAAGTAGAACGCTTAACATAGGAAAAAAGTATCAAATGCTTGAAATAGGAATTTAGATGGGGACCATCTCTTTGATTATTTTCATGACCCTTTGAAACTAAATATAATACCATCATTATCTTTGCATTCATCAACTTGATACACCCGGATCCTATTGTTGAACACATAAAGATACTATATGGATATACTGCTATGCTAACTTGAAACTGTCAATATAAATTGATATGAGAATGCAGTTAAAAATTACAAAAAAGTGGAGTTTCATTATATCCTTAAACCAAACTTATACATAATATTGGATCAGGAGAAATTGTATACCCAATACCACAAACATATGTCTTGAACTAATGATAAGAAATAATCCCATATCAAAAGGTGAATAGTTTTTTCTAACAGTAAATCTACAATTCATATTATTGAGAAGATATCAGATTCTCTATTTAACTTCCGTTTCATTCATTTGCACACAATTACGTCTATGAATGAAGATAACGTGCATTTCTCAAATAAATGCCATACACATCTGCATTATTCACACATAAATTCCATAAAATACATGGCTAGCTCACTTTAAATGAAGTAAGCAAACCTTACAATGTATGCATGTTTAAGATGACCATGGCCAGCACGGTCATGGCTCCTTGGTACAGAACTGAATGAACTATGTTCAACATGAACAAAACCTCTTGTTCCTTCATCAAACAAAGTTAGTTCAACTATGAAGTGACTAATCTTCTTCATCGTGAGTGAATGAGTGATTTATAAATATTTTCATTTATTGAAAGTGAATAGGACAAACTTGTTGTGATTTACAAATACATTCATTTGGTTAACCTCAAGTATTAGTCAGTAGAATCAAGCTCAGTAATGCACTTTGCACTTGATACTCATTTAAAAATACATTCATGAAATTCATCAACTCCTTATGCGACCATCTTCTTCCCTTTGATGTTTAACTCTTTTTTCTTGGATAAATACTTTCTAGGTAAGCTAAAATTACCATCACCACCTTCTTCTGATCCAATTTCCATTGAACCATCTTCTATTCTATGATGTTCATCTGTAGGGATTACATTCAAGATCATATCTCACGTGATCTACTAACCTTGTTCATACGATAATTATGTAATGAAATATCACGTTCCATTAACTAACTAATGAATAAATCTAAAACTAAAGCACCTTAAGTAGGCAAAAGTAAAATCAATATCCTCAATATTTTACTGAGCCATTCTAACCCCGTGTGTTTAACCACTTACCATCTCAACACCTGCATCAAATAAATGTAGTAAAAGGTTACATGATCTCGTGATTCAGCACATAACCATCTCTAAAGGAAATAGCAACGGAAATACATTGACCTCATTTCTTGGTTGAGCATATTCTTACTACTATAACTTGAATACTTTCTGGTAGTAGACTGGTGTAACTTGAGTATTCAAACGATTGTTATAATTTCTTCTCCAGCGCTTTCTTGAACCTATAGCGAATGTGAAAACTTCACTAAAAATTCCCAATATATGGATGGTCATTAAAACGTTGCTGAGACGTGCCTCGTGTGGGGATTGACTGATCACTACTGAGTCTAGAAACATAAATTGCATGTAAAGAAAAATCAACAAAGTTAGTAGTGAACTAAGTGTTAATATTTCGAGATGGTAATATAGTTAACTGGAATCACACCAATTATTAATATAGTTAACATAAACGATGTGCATCCTTAGCAAAATGAAAGTGATGAAATATTGAAATATGAAAAGACTTGAAACAAATGTCGATGTCAAGGAAAACCATTAACTAAAATTGCAAAAATGTGTTTCATTGAGCCATGTTTCATATACTAAAACTTCTCTACATAACAACAATGCAAAAATGTGTATCGTCGATCCATGTTTCACACTCAGCAGAACCTTCTCCTTTTTCTGCTACGCACCAATAATACTCAATGCATAATGTAAAAAAATGCATGCTTTGATTTGTAGTAGGGAAATAGAAATCTGTTGGTGCTGTATCAAGCTCTAATAGGGATACAACGTTTTCGCTATCGACTTCCCCCGTCCTCATTCAGTTCGAATGTGATAGTTGCCTAACCATAATAATGAAATAGACAATATAGGATATTTAATGACTTGAGATTTATTTTAGAAGGAATAATTAATAAGAAAGAAAACTGGTTCCAACTATTAAAGACTTGATATTGGTCAAAAATCATCAACAAAAGGGAAATATTGAATTAGTCATTTTATCATACATCTCTCGTAAAACTAAATGAGATCAACACATTGAATCCAAAAGAAATATCAATATCACCAGCGCCGCATCATGACAACGCTATCATAACAGTCTGAAATTAATTAGAAAGTTTGCATAAAGCGAGAGGGCGGGTATCGAATCGTGTCGTAGAGAAATATTTTGAGAGGAACAACAGTCATCTAAATGCCATCGGTCGTGGTTGGGGTATCACCCATTGCCGCTAGAGAATAAGAGATAAACAATTGTTAAAGGGGAATGATACTTAAGGTATCTCTCAAAGCATCAAACCAATCTACATGTTAACTGTTAAACAAATTTAAAGAAGTGGATAAGCACCTTTTAACTACTAAATGAGTTGGATGATAAATCCAATATCAAGTTAGAGATAATGACAGTGATTGCCCATTAACTTCATTTAGAATCATCAACACATTGGATTCCTCTACCAAACACACACAAACCTATGTTAGCATGAATTATAAAACTAATCACCACCGACACATAATGTCATTGCTATTGTAACATCCTATTCAGTTAGAAAGTTTGCATAAAGAAAGAGGGTAATGATCTAATTGTACTATATAGACATATTTGGAAAGGACAACAGTCATCAAAATGTCATCGGTTAGGGATCAGGTGTCACCCATTACCGCTAAAGAAAAAAATCGGAACGCTTGTTAAAGGGAAAGAGTAAAAGAGAAATTTTATATTTTTGAAAACTAAAAAATCAAATTGAGATTTCTTATGTCTGATGGATGCATGAAACATAAGATGTAGAATTTTGTCAACAGATGGATGCATGCATCACATCCATAAATCCCTTGAAAGGGCATAGACCATAACTTATTTTGCATAAATTTCATTCAAATCTCGACAGTATTTTCCTTGATTACTTCATCTCTCCATTTGCATAGATTGCACTGAATGTCACATACATAGCTTCATTCATTTACTACTTAAATTTTTTTAATTCTATACTCTAACTAAGAAATGAATGATAGAACCAAAACTTGAGACAAAACATAATATGAATATTTAAACTCCGAGCTAGACAAAATGGTACCAACCTCATAATCTATGTTACTTTGACATCTTTTCAAACCGTATGTAACTTTAGAAGTTGGGACAATTTTATTCACCTGCATAGACGATCACTAACTTCAACCTAGGAAGATAAACATATAAATGTTAAATAATTTTGTTTAGGCATATTATGTGAAAGAATACACAATATGAAGGAAAATTATAGGATGAAGCATTTAATCAAACATTTGTTGTGCAAGCAGTAACATAATTTCAATTGAGATAACAAATTTAGAATAGATTCAAAAGAAATACCCATTATAAATTTTAATAAATTTATAAATAACTAACCACGCCAAATATATTAATCATCAAAGAATCACATAAATAAAATCAAACAAATTGTTTAAACCCATTATAAATTTTACGGTAAGAATTTATGTAGTATTTCAGGAGCTCTAACGATAGAAAAATCGTAAGTCATGCATAACAGCTTCTCAAACCCCTTTTTTCTTAAATCGAAAATCATATGAAATTATAATATTGAACCAAATAGAAAACCATAATTGAATCAAATGATACCCCCAAAACCATAACATAATAGAATCTTGGTGAGCATTTAGAAACAAACTCACATACCCCCATAGCACAAACATGTGGAGCATTTATAAAAAAATGTCATATTTGAAGATAAATTTGAGCTAAGATCTGCGAAATATATAACATAAAATGTTGGTGTTGAATCTACAAAATAGTAGTAGAACAAAATAAACCAGCCTGAACCCCATATATCAATTCGTAAAATTGCACAAATCCAAAACAGGATATAGGGAGATAAATAAAGATGACTAAACAATCAACTAAGAGAAGCTACCTAAAAAACCATGACACATAAGAGAAGCCAAAGAGAGAGATCGAGGGTAGATGTGGGTCGGTGGGTTAGGTCTGAGAGGAAAGAGTGAGAGGTTGAAAAGTGTGACCAAAATTGGTACAATACTATTTTACCCCCTTTTTTTTTAATTTTGATGGAGAGAGGAATGCAAATTTGAGTGTATAAAAGGGGGAATCCAAAATTTTCAAGGGCAAAATAGGCAATGTAGGATTTAATTCATCTTATTACATGCATAAGTTTTACTCCTTATTATATAGATATATTATTTATATTTGGTTACGTATAAAATTGTCGTAAACACGAAACCCCAACACGTACGAGTAATCGTACATTTTTTATATATATTTGGACTCGTTGCCACTTTTCTCTTAAAAATATGTTTAAACGAGTAACGACACCAAACGACTCGAAGTTATGTCATTATAATTCGAGACCCTATTACGATCCATTTTTATTAAAAATATAATTATGTAGGTGTTGGGCTATTTATTGTGTTGTGTTGGCTAATATCAGAAGTGGCATGAACACTGGTTTATTATCCGAATAAGTAAGGGAGCTTTTAATTTTATTTATCTCAAGAACAATAATTTTATACTAACAATAACGGTATTGACACTCAAATAATATAAAATATATGTGACACCCCGCCTAATAAAATTCCGGGCGATTATTCCTATATCAAATTAAAACAAGAGTCTCATATGGATCGTTCTTAGCATCACTGTTGAAAATCCATTTAATTACTAATAACCTATTAGGCCGGTGTCAAAATTTTACTTAACTACTCTTTTTAACAACTTCAAAATTTAAGCATCCACACAGTTTTGAGTAAATGAAACTGAAATTTTAAATAACCGAACACTCGGTCAAAATATACAACCATATCGAATGCTGCTACTAAAAGAATAAATAAATGCTGTTGGGTCATTAACCCGAATGTTTATACAGTACCTCCTATCTAGATTACAAGAATGGAAGCGTCTACCGAGAATCCTGCACGCATCCACAGCTGCAGCAGCAGACGTCTGACTCGAAGGATGTGTCATCCAGGCATCCCTGTGTCTAGACACCTATATATATATAGTATAGCAAGAAAGGGAAAAGTAGATAAACGGGCCAGAGCCCGAGTTTTGAAAATATTTAGCAAGTGCATAAATGCCTTATTTTTAGAAAAAGGTTTTATCTCATATTTAAATTTGGTATCGCACTCCCATGAGATACCCCTCACCTCTCCACTAACAGTGCACTCCTAACGCATCCCTCTAAACACCCTAGTCAAGCTACCCTGCTAAACTAGTCTATCACCCAACCACTATCAACCCTAGATAGTCCAAGTAATGTACTAAGGGCTAAACTTCTCCCCAGTCTCAACATTAGGCCATGTTCGTGCGTGGGGTATCTCGCAAAGAGAAATCCAAACAAGGAACCCCCCCCCCCCCCCGATACACTACTACGCGGAAAGTTCGATCATCGAGACCCGCCAGTCCCTTAGTACAGAATATATATAACTATATATATATACACCATATAATAAATCTTATTATAAGAGCGCTAAGGATTAAACTTCTCCCGAGTCTCAACACATTACCATATTCGTGCGTGGGGTGTCTCGCAAAGCGAAATCCAAACAAGGAACCCCCTTGATACACTACTATGAGGCAAGGTCGATCGTCGGGATCCATTAGACCCTCGGTACTCGATTCATCCATATATATATTCATTATTACAATATACATCCGGATCAATCTCCAGGAATGAGAATTTATTTACTAAGTATTTATCAATACTTATCATATTTAACTCAAAAAACTTTCCATTTCCTTTCTTATATCCAGGAAATGTATATAAAAGCCAATTCATTATCATGACTTGCTTTAACATAACATATAACTTTTTAAAAGCCAGTTTTATTATCATAAAAATGCTTTTCCGTTTTATAACATCCCATTTCCCTTCTTATATCCAAGAAATGTATTCAAAGACATTTTTATTATCATAAAAATTCTTTGATCATATCACATGCTTCCATTTCCCTTCTTTTATCTGGGAAATGTATCCGAAGCCAAACATTTATCCCATTTCCCTTCTTCCATCCAGGAAATGTATTTAAAGCCATTTTATTATCATAAAATGCTTTAACAAATCTAAGACCGCCCCTCCGGGTTTCCACACTGGACGCGCTCCTAAATGGCTATCATCTTCCAGGGCCTATCAAACAAGACAACCTGGTAACCTACCAACGCCGGGAAATGGCCATATGCCTGCGGGATAGTCAAGACCACACCCAGAATCTCCTAACCAGCGCAGTAACAATAATCGCTCATATGGCCTATAGGACTATATCCACCCTGCATTCATTAGCCAGGGGGCATCACCATACGCACGCAACTTCCCTTATGATAGCGATTTAGGGAGGTGTGTAACCATAATTTATTAATTATGAAAAATCATTTCTTTTCCATTTTGAAAACATTCATCTTTATATTTTGAAAATCATATCATATATATACTTTATTCACATAGTATATACATATACCATATATTCCTCCTCGAGTATATATGTATATATATATATATATATATATATATATATATATATATATATATATATATAGCCATAATTGCCAAACCATCTAACGATGACCAATATTCCCAAAGATTCTCTCAAAGAATCATAATCATGCATTTATATTCGCATGATACTAAATCCTAAATATTTTCCTTACTTTGATAATCAATACATACTTTAATCTCCTCTAAGGATTTATTCGATATCTCCAATTATACCACTCCGCAATCAATTATAATTATGCTTCCTATACGCATAATTATATGGGCCTAAATGCCCTACCGAAATATCTCAGGGATTATTCTCCCCCGAATACCCTTAAATTAAATAGGTTGTGGATTTCTTTCCCACAAACCCAAGGACTACATTTCTCTCAAATAGTGATCTAGAGGTTCCCACTCTATATTTAGAAACCCCTAATATTTATCTCCAAACAATTCTAGCCTTAATTCTCCCAATATCAGATTTGATTTATAACTAACGATTTCGATCTCGGACATCTTTTCGTAGAAAAATCACTATAAATAAAAAAAAAATCATAAAAATACGAGGTCAGTGCTCACGCGACCGTATCGAAAAGATATACAATTTTTATTGTTTGACCAAGAGTCTAATCGATTCGCCTCTAGGCCGAATCGATTCGGTAAGCACGCTGCCTATACTATTCATCGTCTTCTCTAAGACGGTTTCGACCATTAAAGCTTCTCCCGAGCTTTTGTCGCCTCACCCAACGTCCTACATCCTCAACCTACTACAAATAAACATATATTAAGGGTTCTAAACATCCTAGAACCCAAAACCACCAATTAATTTCAATTAATTTCTATGTTTCTCCAATTAGAAAATTTTAGGGGTTTATTCGTTTTAACTCTCGAAAACCCGTTTTATCCACGAAAACCCAACCCAGAATCTTTAGGGTTTGTTAATACCAAACTACGGTATGAGATTTATGCAAAAAATTAAATAAAGCAAGTAAACACTTGCCTCGTGGATAAAATATGACGACCTCGAGTCGAATCTTGCGGAGTTTGGCCTGAATCTTCCTTTTTCTCCTCTCTTCTCTTCCTCCTCTCTCTCTTCTCTCTCTTTTCTTTATTTCTTTTCTCCTTTTCTCCCTCTCCCCCTCTTTATATAGCGAGAAAAGGGTTATACCCCTTAAAACCCCAAAACGACTCGTTTACTAAATTACGAGTTACTTTTACCTCGAAAATTACCCAAAACTCAATTTTGACATTCGGACACTCTTTTTCGACTATCTCGGCAATTTCGAGACTCACGGCGCAGTCAAAATTCCCATCTGAGGTACTTGACCGCAAATCACTATTCTAACCCATAATAAATAAATGCGATATGTTCATTAAAATACTATCTGTTGTCGCTTAAGCCAGCAGCGACATATTATTAAAATACTCCAATTCATTTACTTAACACCAAAAGTAAATATACCATCCATCGAAAATCATTAAATCCTCGAAAATCCCCAAAATTACTATTTTGAGAATTTCTCCAAATTCCCAATTTATATACAATTATGGAATTTAAGTGTCTCCGAAAGGGCGGGTTGTTACAATACATTAGACAAAAAATCGTAAACATCAACATTGTATGGAATTAGAATTAATATTTTAATTGATTCAGTTAAGAAATTAATCTTCGGTTGATTTTGAAAATTAATATTTTGGAATCATATATCATAACAGTGCAAGAAAAATGTCTTTATACGTTCATATAAAATTGTGGATTTTGTTAGAATAGTAAAACCGTATATTTGATAAAGTTAATTATGACACCCCGCCTAATTAAATACCGGGTGATGAGGCATTGATTAAATTAAAATAGGATTTACATATGGTTCATTCTTACGTCGAAAACTTTTTAAAACTTTACTAACCACCTAGTATTCAAAAGTCGGTGCCAAATTTTATCTCTCATTAGACAAATAAACAACCAAGCAGAAAACTAAATAAATCATTCACCACGTGAAATATCTAAACCAACGCAGAATTAAATGAATGAATTAAAAATCTTGCCAGATAAACCATTGGCTACAGATATCCCAAACCAAATAGGAATTCAATAATACTCATAAAATAAATAATTTTCTGAATCAAATAAAAAGTAAATGCTAGGGGCAACATGCCCAAACTGAAATATTGAATCTGAAATCCTAATCTAGGAATAAAGAATCAAGGTATTTAGTCCAAACCTTGCATGCATCCACATGTGCTGCAGCAACGCATCCCTGGAATAGAATAATCTTGTCTGTCATCCTTGTGGCTTGACACCTAAAAGGTTTTGAAAATATTTGACAATAAGAGTTAGTACTCAAAACATTTTGAAAATATTTAGCAAGCATTTATCATAATATAAAATTAGTTATTTATTACACATGTTATGTTCACGTACACTCTCTTGAGTTTCCTCACCTCTCATCTATAGTGCACGCTTAACGTTCTATACTTTGCCCACCTAGATATAGTACCCAGGCTAACTAGACTAAAGTATCCAATTGAGCTTATCTACGCATCTAAGTTCTCGTACCGCCTATACAGTACATTACCGAAACAACCAATAATTAACATCACCCTTATGTTATTATTAATTCAAGTTAACATTTCACACATCCTATCATTCACACCCTGTCATTGAGTTTCTCCACTTAAATATCATTTTAAACATACGTTAACTATTCTTCCTACTATTTACATATTAGTAGATTCAGCATTGTCTAGATATACACTATCTAGTCTTATTATTACTACACATAAGTAGTTGATCATTACTTTAGATATACGCCAACAAGTCTCACTACTATCACCCTAAGTATCTTATCATTATTTTAGATATGCAACATCTAGTCTCACTACTATGACCCATAAGTAGAATAAAATACCGTTTTAGACATGCACTATTTATTCTCACTACTATCACGCATAAGTAGATTAAACATAATTCAGGTATACACCATCTAATCTCATTACTATCATACATAAGTAGATTATTTATATGGTATATATATTTAACACACAATATATATTATAAGTGCATACTTTGCATTTATGTCCCCATATCACACACTAAGGATTATTAGTTTGGAATGTCCCCTCAAACTTGGTTCGGATTGTCTCGTCGAAGCTATCAATCAAGTTAGTTCGGAATGTCCCCTCGAACTTGGTTCGGATTGTCTCATAAAACTTCGAAATCAAGTACACAATAGGTATTGACTCCACCTATAATTAAATCAGTAGGTATACACACAACCTAATTATCCATGCTTGTATGTAGTATCTTTCTCTCGCATAGCCCCCGTACTTATTACTTTACGATTTATCGCATTTATTTTAGTATTCACAAAATTCTAAGGGTCGTAGTTACATCTTTATTAATTTCAGTAATAAAGTCTAACTTACCCTACTGGTCTATATACAATTCTTTCAAAATTCTAGTAATTCTTTATCCATCTTTAAGATTAATTACAATGTAGTTTCACCCAATTCAATATCATTTTAATCCTCCCAATAAGACTAGTACATACCCCTATTATAAGCCTGCTGTGATATAATAATTCCCCCATTATCATTTAACAAGGTCCTAAAGGTTTTCACGGCAACGATTTAGGAATTCTAGGCTTAAAAGGGGAAAAATCAAGTTTTCTGGTAAACCGAATCGATTTGCCCCTAGTCGAATCGATTCGAAAATATACAGTTTGGCAACTTCGTATTCTTCATGCATTTTCCACCATTTTCATTTTCCAAAATTACATTATACTATATCAAAATCATAACCAATTATTCCTAACCATTTCTACATGCATTAGGGTGATTTCTAACGTTCTAAATTGATCCAAAAATGTACAGTTTGGCAACTTCATCTTCTTCATGCATTTTCCCACCATTTTTATTTACCAAACTTACATTATACTATACCAAAATCACAACTAATTAATCCTAACCACTTTTACATGCATTAGGGTGATTTCTAATGTTCTACACATATAAAATCTTCATAGAATTCAATCAAGAACAAATCAAAACCCAAAACTATTTCAAAAACCCTAATTTTGTGTTCTTCCCAATACATTCATTCATAAACTCAAATTTAATTCGAAATGATAGGACCTTATCATATGATTTCTACTTCTCTACAAATAGTAAATCATTTTACATGCAAACGCACCCAATCATGCATCAAAATCCATTCGTTTTCTTCTAAGAATCATAATTAAATCAACTTTATTTTGAAAACCCTACACATGGGTATTATAACTTCAAAAACATTATATATAAACACTTGACTTAACAGGTGTGATCAGATTTCACAGTAGTGATAAAGGGCTGATGTTTTTATCTTCCAATGCTCATTCCTTAGATGATTAGGATGCAAGAACAAAGTCCAATTCTTCAAGAACACCTCATTAAGCTTTGAGAATGGTCTATCCTCCTTCTCTAATGTCCTCACTTATATTTTTGGGACTCTCACCCTAGCTTATGCCTCTTGACATCTAATATAGAGTTGTAAATTTCGTAGGTCTCTATCCTCCTTTTGATAAATGACCAAAATACCCTAAATAGGTGCCGATTTGGTCTAAAATTGACTAGGGTCCCAAACTATACCCCGTGCATACTATTCTAACTATTTCGACCCTTTTGGAACCATCCGTGACCTCGAAATCATCATTAGAGTCACTCTAAATATATTTCATATCTCAACCCCGTTAATATTTTTATAAAATATAAAATCGTTGTTTATTTAACTTTATTTTGACAAACTGAATCCTTTGATTCCATCTAAAGAATATTTTCTAGAAAGTTTTATTATTCACATGTCGAGTTACCATATAACAATTATTTACTAAATTAAAAATATTACTTATTACGTCAACGAACTAGAGAAAATAATTTTGAATTATATACGGAATTCATATATTAATATTTTTCATATAATAAGTTTTATTTGTATTAATCGAATGACGTAATATATCATAAACCGAAACCATTCTTCCTAAACACCGATATACCCACTCTCATTTAAACCCTCAAGCCAAATAACTACGAAAACTGGAACGCACCAATGGAGACCCATGACTGGCAACTTAACATTCGTAAACACTGGTAGGTGATTCTATTTCACTATTCTACATTGAATGTATATCTTTGACATTACTTCTTATTTATATCATTGTGCGATAGCCATGAACTCGTATTCTCATTTATGAACTCTTTTATAGTTTAACTTTACCGTGAATATTCATTCGATATTTTATCTAATCAAACTCAAGCCAGCCCAACCTTGATAGCCTATGATTTCATCAAAACCACTGATTTAAGCAAAATATCCGAATTGTAATACACCCTCCCCACATCCTGTTAAGCAATGATTTAAATTATTTAACCTTATTACAGTATACCCCTGTGTGTTATTAAACCTTGGTTTTAGTTATTTTTACCATGATTGCAGTATAGCCTGCCATTTTATAACCATTATCAATGAAACCCTTAGTATCATACCTTATGATTTAGGGATTAGACCCCGATATACCCACAGTTCATCTAATTGGCTTGTAGGACTCAGATGTTGAGTGCCTAGTTGTGTACTTCTAAATACGTGTGACTGCTCCTCTAAGTGGCCAAGAAATTTATTATTTCCCTAATTATTTAATTATTTGGGATTGCCTGTCCAAATGTATTTTATGCTTTGGGTGATGTCGGAACGATATGACTACACATTTACAGCCCCTGTAAACTATAATTTATGGGTTATTTTATTATATTTTGAACCCTTATTTATAACTCGATAAACACCATATCTGGTTATAATTACCATATAGTTCTTTTACGTATCGCAGACTTCAATATACCCTGTTTAGTTCTGTGGATATTTCATGTTGTTTTAGATTTCTATACACTGTTTGATTTTTCGATCATTTCAAACCCAATTATGTTATCTAAACAGATTTCCATGTTTACATTGCTATATAAATATAATTATATATTGGGTAAATATTTTCTTATTCCTTCATTTTCAATCATTTTACACAAGTACCTATAGGTGATGATCAATAGTTTCAACTAGATTCATATGAAGCAAGGGAATAGTATTGATTAGAGGATAGAGATATTAATCAGTTGTTACTAAAAACCAAGGTATGCACTTAGCATTGTCAGTTGAGATTTTGGGTTATAACACCATGAATTAGAAAAACAGTCTTAGCTTTTGAAAGATCTATCAGTTTTACTTATGGTTTAATAATTGTTAGGTCAACCCTCACACTCAGGGAACCGGGATGTAACAGTCACAATGAGTATGCTCGATGCCCATAAGGAACTAGTTTAGTGCGACATTATGGAGTTTAGTGTTCTAATGATGATCGTATTGGGTGTTAAGTGATGATCCCATGTAATTGGTCAAAGTCTAAAGAGCTAAATAATGTACATGCTTGGCATAGATGGATGACATGACCTTCTAAGAGAAATTGAGAGTTTGTATCGCGATTGGCTTTGACGCTCACTTTTCATAAGATGACTCATGTGGAAAGTGTCGTACTTGACTTTGACGTGTACCAGGAAATGAATTATAAACTTGAAAATAGCACCTTATAAGAGATATCAAAGCATGATTAGGATATCGATATATGTTGACAGTGTGAGATGGAGTATCCCTAGAAGGGCAAGAATTATGTAACACCTCGTAATTTTGAGGACAATAAATTTAATTATTTTGGGGTATAAATAGAAAATATTTATTTGGGATAAATTTAAATTTATTATGTGGAGTAAATTTATAATTTGGAGGAATTATTTAAAGTAGAGGATTTATTTAATTTTGGCAAATTGAGATTTAAGTATTCAGATTATTTTTGTGTTGCATGTTTGAGGATAAAAATTGGAGAATGTTATAATGCAATTCGAATGACTATTATGAGTGCATGGTTGAGTCCGGATAGGTCGAGATAGTCGAAAAAGAGTACCCGGGGTAGTAATTGGGTCTCGGGGCATTTTTAGGCATAATCGGGCTCACACGGGGGTGTTTTTGGCCCATTTTAAATTAGCCCACAAGTCTAATTTTAGTATTAACACATTCAAACCTAAGTTTGAGAGTTTGGGGTGAACATAACTCTAAAACAAAATATCATAAACCCAAATTAGAGGAATTGTGATAGACACAACTCAAAGGAGAAAACCTAGTCCTGCAGTGAAGAAAAGAGGGGTAACTTTGGTAGCTTTTAGGAGACAAATCTGTCATATTCATCAAAGGTATAAGACTCTACAAATTATATATAGGAAAGTGGTTAATTTTCTTCGATGTCAAATTTTGATAATCAATTCATATCATAGTGGGTGTGAGAAAATCCATTTTTGGGTAGGATTAATTCATAAATTGGGTTTTAGAATTTAAGGAGCAATACAAGTATAAGTTTTGAGGTAAGATTTACATAAAGTGTACTATTTTGGAAATTAAAATTCGTGATGTTTAAACCCAAAAATCATATTGTTTAAATAGTTAAGTGTTAAATTTTAGAGGGAAGTGTTAGAAATCGTTTACAAATTGGAGTTATGAAATTTTAAGATGAGAAAAACCATAGACTAAAAGGATGTGGAAATTATAAATTCGGTGGTGTTGGCGGTTTATAAAAAATGATTATAACACTGTAAGGGATCATGGTGATATTTAGAGGGCTTACAGTAATAACAAAAGTCTGGTAATAAAGGTGTAGTTTTGTCTATGGCGAATGAGCGGGAAGAAGAAAGAGGAGAGAGAAAAAAGATCAGTCGTTTGAATGACCTCAGAGTTTATTCACACGACATGTCCAATCGTTCAAATGACATGGATGGTCATTTGAATGATGTGAGAAATTTCGGCCCAATTCTTCTTAATTTTTCCTCTTGACCAAAGATGTTTTAATGTCTCAAATGATAATATGGGCGGTGGGTTAAAAAGGAAGTTATAGTAAGGGATTTACTTCCTTTTATATTTTGGGATTATAAAGGGAGACGTGCATCTATAATTTTTTGGAGACAAAAGAGTGAGACTTAGTATTTTTGGAATTTGAGGCGATAAATTTTAAGGAATAAATTACGAGCCAATGGAGTGTGTCCGAGTATTTTAGTTGGCTGATGCCATGCTAATAAATAATTAATTAGAAAATTAATTAAGTTTAGAGTCGGGAAATTGACTCGGGTATTTTGGCTAGTGCTATGGGATTTGTTCACGATTTAGCTGGGTTGAAATTATATATATATATATATATATATATATATATATATATATATATATATATATATATATATATATATTGTGTTCTTTATAAATATTGGTGTGAATAATATTTATAGGAATACATACTCCTCTAGTGCTATCATAGGAGGTTCCGCGATGTGGGTGAATCCACTATCTTGAGGAGCTGGGCGAGTACAATCCCCAGGTCATAGCGTCCATTTTTCAGAGGTGAGTCACTTTGGGTATGATTTGTCCTCACTCTCCGTGTGAAATATGACCGCCTCTCATGATTATATTTTTACTGATTCATGGGGTGATAGCATTTTAGAGATCATCCAGTGAGTGCATACTCAGGAGAATGGTTATATATATAGAACAATTAGTGAGTGACTACTTGGGAGGATGGTTATATATATACGACATGTGTGTGATTATTGTAATATATGATACGTATATATGGTGTAGAATTATATGCAGGTAAAATACATGGCGTGTAATTGTATTAATTATATACATATATAAGAGTACATATATTTATATACGGGCAAATTACTTGGAATAAAAAGGTATTAATTTTATGTAACTAGTGTTGACAAAAATTAATTAAGTTAATGTGATAAATAACTTACAAAGTAAAGGTATAAATTACTCGGTCTAGAGTATGATGTTTAGGAGATTCTGGACAAGGCTAGTTAGATGGGGTAGTGTCACTAGGAGGGTTAGGAAGAAGCGTTACATGTACACAATAGTTGAGAGGTGAGAATCATCTCAAGTGAGTTCTACACTAACTTAAATATGAAGAACATTTATGCATTTTAATTGTTGAATTTTAATTCACTTGCACAATATTTTCAAAAGGATTTGGGCTCTGACCCGTACTTGCAAAATATTTTCAAAACCTTTTAGGTGTGCAGGGACACCAAACTTGAAGATCTGTTCCAGGGATGTGTAGCTACAGCAGATGTGGACGTTGGAGGATTTGGACTTAGTTGCTTCAATCATTTCATTCCTAGAGTAGGATGCATCTCAGTGTTGAATGTGGGCATGTTACCCCAAATATTTTATTTCAGTCTGACTTTGTACTCAATTTGTTATTTCTGTTGGATTATTATTGTGGATTTTGGATTTTTGCCGATTGTTTATTTAGGCCTTCTTTTATTTTATACTGTCTTGATTTAGACTCAGTGATTGTGTGAATGGTTTAAATTATCTTTTGTTGCATGTTCTTATTGTTTAATAAAAAGATAAAATTTGACATCGACTTTTTGAATACTAGGTGGTTAGTAAGTTTAAAAAAAAGTTTTCGACAGTGATGCTAAGAATGAACCAGATGAGAAACCTCTTTTAATTTAAAATAAGGACTGATCACTCGGTATTTAATTAGGCGGGGTGTCAAAAATGGTATTAGAGCATCAGGTTCTAAAGTCCTTAGGATATGTAAGACTTTTCACGTTTCAACTTAGCGTTATTTGATGTAGATCCTTATGATAGGATTGTTGTATTATTTTACGTACGCACATTTACGTTCTTCTGCTATTATAGATGTATGGATAGTGAACTCATACAACTCGTTTTAAAATTTTAGATGTCGCCTAGGAGAAGTACATCGGCTAGAGCAACAGTAAGGGATGAGGATAGCGAGACTCATAAGGAGACAGTGGTTCAACAGGAGCCACCACCAGGGAGAATGACGACTGCATAGGTGGCTAAGATAGTAGCCCAAGAAGTCAATGTAGCGATGATAGCCATGACTGTTCATTTTCCATAGCCCCAACCCTAGCCGCTAGTGTCACCAAAGATATAGGCCCAGTTAGGGATGTCGACTTGGCATAGAGTTAGAGAGTCATTCCATAAGGGCCACCCATCGGAGCTTCAAGGTAGCTCTGATGTAGTTGAGTCATGTAAGTGTAAGAATAATATACAGTGCCACTTGAGCATGGTGGAGTTTAGTGAGACAGAGAGGCAAATGTTAGTTACTTTTACACTAGATGGAGTAGCACTACATTGGTGGGAGTCAGTTTCCACCGCCGATGAGAGAGATATGATGGCAATTACGAAATTTTGGTTGAGGTTTGACTGCAAGTATTTTCTGTCAGCAGTAGAGATCGAGATGCAAAAGAATTTTAGTGAGGTGAACTAAGGTGATCACTCTGTGGTAGAGTATGAGTTCACTCGTTTAGCTAATTTTATTCCAGAAGAGATAAGTAACGAAGAGCATAAGAAAGAAAGGTTTATAGATTAATTAGCCTGGAGGATTAGGCAACATTTAATCGCCAACCCAACATTGATGACATATACTGATGTACTCGATGCAACACTATTACACTGCCAGCATTATCACTTTCACGTGAAAGAAAGCAAGAGAGGAGGTGAGCCCAACCAACAGGGCAAGGTAGGTGGGGGTACCGCTAGCAGAGCACAGTAGTAGGGGTAGGAATCCCAGTAAGGGAATCCTTTCAAGAGATTTAGATCTAGGGCCTATCGACAGGATGGCTAGGAATTTTGACAGGACCAGCGGGGTCCCAATCAGCAATAACACTTTATTCCTAAGGGCCTCCAGAGAAAAGGTGGGGGAGGCCAGTAGGGACAGGATCAGTGGAAGGGAGGAGTTGCTAGGAAGTGTTTCTTTTGCGAAGAGGCATGTCACATAAAGAGGGATTGTCCTGAGTGAGGTAGGGGCAACTACATGATGAGGTCTTGATGTAGAGCCACTACAACAGTTCAAGGGGAAGTTCTGGTGTGATGAGGCCACTCAGGAATCTATTGATCAGGCAAAAAATCTAGAGTATGGAGGTAAAATGTCTTTATTATCCTATGAGCATGGGGTATTTTTTAATGGCATTGGGGGCGTCACCACATAAGATTGTTATCACTAGAATTTGTAAGCAAGTCGGATTTAGTGGGTGCGTTGGTCATAATAGCCATATTATGTATATATTATTACCGTGGGGTAGCAGGGTTCTTTGGTGTTAGCCACGAGAGAGTGGGATGTATACTAAGAGGATGTGTTCACTACATGAGAGGTTACGACTTTCGAGAATTATTGGAGTATGGTGGATGATTTTCTAAGTGTCGACTGGTTAGCAATGGTTTGGAGTTATAGTTCATAGCTATAGTAAGATTTGGTATTCGTTGTACTAGGGTATGGATTATTTCTTCTAGGGATTGTCTGAGATAGGATCTAGCTTATATATACGATTATATACGTTAAAATGTGTTGCATAATACTATGTCGATATTATTGATTGTAATCCCAAGGAGTAGGGACGTTTCCTGATGTGATTCAGGGTAGATATGTTTATTATCGAGTGTGGAGGTATAACAAGGGATTTATTTTGCGCAAGGGAACTAGGGATAGTAAGGGCGCGGTATGGTATGTTGTCTTTTGTAGCATAAGAGTGGGAGATTTTACTTTTATGTCAAGAGATGGGTATTTGGGGGTGCATGCTATGGACTAAGGGTCGAACGGATGTCAACGACCGACAATGTTAGGTAGTAGTGTATCGGGGGGTTCTTTATTTGAATTTCGCTTTGCGAGATGTCCCATGCATGAAGCTTAACGCAATGTTGGAAGTGGGATATGTTTGGTCATTAGAACATGGATGGGGTACCTCGATTATTATTCAGGTATGTAGTCATAATTGTGAGTAAAAGTTATGTTATAGTTTAAGGCTGGTAAAAGACGGGTATCATTCTTATGGTTAAGTATGGGTACAGGGTGCATGGGCGCCCTGGTTAATAAAATTTAATTCGCATTTTGAAGTGGGAGAAATAGGTGTAGTGATCTTCAGGGTAGGTGATTAGGGAGCTAATCGAGGCTTGGGAGTAATAGGCTTATCTGAATTTGGAGGATGAATTTGGAGGACATTAAATTTAATTATTTTTGGGCAAAAATAGAAATTATTTATTTGGGAGAAATTTAAATTTATGATTTGGATTAAATTTATAATTTGGAGGAATTATTTAAAGTAGAGGATTTATTTAATTTTGGCAAATTGCGATTTAAGTGTTCGAATTATTTTTGGGTCGCATGTTTGAGGACAAAAATTGGAGAATGTTATAAACTAATTCGGATGATAATTTTGAATGCACGGTTGAGTTCGAATAGGTCGAGATAGTTGAAAAGGAGTACATGGGGTAGTTATTGGGTCTCGGGGCATTTTTAGGCATAACCGGGCTCACATGGGGGTGTTTGGGCCATTTTAAATTAGCCCACAATTCTAATTCGGGGATTAACACATTAAAACCTAAATTTAAGAGTTTAGGGTGAACACAATTATGAAAAAAATATATCATAAAATCCAAATTAGAGGAATTGTGACACACACAACACAAAGGAGAAAACCTAGTCCTGTAGAGAAGAAACGAGGGATAACTTTGGGAGATTTTGGGAGACAAATCTATCATCTTCATCAAAGGAATCCGACTCTACAAATTATATACGGGCAAGTGGTTAATTTGCTTTGATGTAAAATTGTGATAATTAATTCATATCATAGTGGGTGTGATAAATTCCATTTTTTGGTAGGGTTAATTCATAAATTGGGTTTTAGAATTTATGGAATAATACATGTATATGTTTTGAGGAAAGACTTAGATCTCAAAGTGTATTGTTTGGGAAATTAAAAATTGTGATGTTTAAACCCAAAAATTATATATTTTAAATGGTTAAGTGTTAAATTTCAAACAGAAGTGTTAGAAATCGTTTGTAAATTGGAGTTATGAAATTTTAAGATGAGAAAAACCGTGGACTGAAAGTATCTGGAAATTATAAATTCGGTGGTTGTGGTGGTTCATAAAAATTGGTTATAACACTGTGAGAGATCATGCTGATATTTATAGGGCTTACGGTAGGAACAAAAGTCTTGTAAGAAAGGTGGCGTTTCGTCTATGGAGAACGACCAGGAAGAAGAAGAAGGAGGAGAATAACCAGGTAGGTCGTTCGCACGACATGTCGAGTCATTCAAACGATGTGGATGGTTGTTCGAATGACGTGTGAAATTTCGACCCAATTTGGCTTAATTTTTTCTTTTTACTGGAGATGTTTTGATGGATCAAATTTTATTATTTGGGGGGGGGGGGGGGGGGGGGGGTTATAAAGGAAGTTACAGTAAGGGATTTATAACCTTTTATATTTAAGGATTATAAAGGGAGATGTGCATATATAATTTTGTGGAGACAAAAGAGTGAGAACTAGTATTTTTGTAATATGAGGCGATAAATTTTAAGGAATAAATTACGGGCCAATTGAGTGTGTCCGGGTATTTCGGTTGAGTGACGCCATGCTAATAAATTAATTAATGTGAAAATTAATTAAGTTTAGAGTCGGGAAATTGATTTAGGTATTTTGGCTAGTGGTTTAGGATTTGTGCATGGATTAGATAAGTTTAAATTATATATATATATATATATATATATATATATATATATATATATATATATATATATATATATATATATATATATATATATATATACGTGTGCTTTATAAATGTTGGTGTGAATAATACATGCCCCTATAGTGCTATCATAGGAGGTTGCACGATGTGGGTAAATCCCCTAGCTTGAGGACCAGGGTGAGTATAATCCCCAGGTCATAGCGTCCATTTTTTAGAGGTGATAAGCTTTGGGTATGATTTGTCCTCAATCTCAGTGGGAAATAGGACCCCCTCCCACGCTTATATTTTTACGTGATTCGGTGGTTTTTAATCCTCTACAGGTAACCAGGTGGATGAGTATACCTTGGGTGATAGCATTTTAGAGATCATTCGGTGAGTGCCTACTCGGGAGGATGGCTATATATATAAAACATCCAATGAGTTCCTACTCGGGAGGATGGTTATATATATATATATATACACGACATGTGTGTGATTGTTGTAATATATGATACGTATATATGTTGTAGAATTATATGCGGGTGAAATACATGGAGTGTAATTGTATTAATTATACATGTATATAAGAGTGGTGATTTTAATATACAGGCAAATTACTTGGAATAAAAAGGTATTAATTGTATATAACTAGCGAGACAGTTATATAAAGATTTTAAAGAGAATTAATTTAGTTAATATGCTAAAAACTTACGAAGTAAAGGTATAAATTACTCGGGCTAGAGTAGAGTGTTAAGGAGCTTCAGGACAAGGCTAGTTAGATGGGGTAATGTCACTAGGAGGGTTAGGAAGAAGTGTTATGTGTGAACAATAGTTGAGAGGTGAGAAGTATCTCAAGTGAGTGCGACACTAACTTAAATATGAAGAGCATTCATGCATGTTAATTCACTTGCAAAATATTTTCAAATGGATTTGGGTTCTGACCCGTACTTGTAAAATATTTTCAAAACCTTTTAGGTGTCCATCCACAGGGACACCAAACTTGAAGATATGTTCCAGGGATGCATAGGTTCAGCTGGCGTGGATATTGTAGGATTTGAACTTAATCACTTCAGTCATTTCATTCCTTGAGTGTGATGCAACTTAGTATTTCATGTGGGCATATTACCCATGATATTTTATTTCATTTAGACTTTGTACTCAATTTATTATTTATGTTGGATTATTATTGTGGATTTTGGATTTTTGTTGATTGTTTATTCATCTAGTCTTTTATTTTATATTGTATTGATTTAGACTTATTGATTGTGTGAATGGTTTAAATTATATTTTGTTGAATGTTGTTATTGTTTAATAAAAAGATAAATTTGATATCGTCATTTTGAATACTAGGTGGTTAGTAAGTTTTAAAAAAACATTTTCGACAGTGGTGCTAAGAATGAACCAGATGAGAAACCTCTTTTAAATGTGTTCCATAGGTTAGTACCCAGTGAAATTTTTTGGGAGGAATTATAGAATTCAAAATGTGTTCCATAGGTTCGTCCTTCGTAAACCATAGTTCATTATGTTCTTTTAGTTCCAGAAGTTAGGGATTTTATTCCTTCAGTTATGATGGTTGAGGATAGTGTCCTTTTAATTTTAGTAGTATGGTATTGTTCTACATTAACGGTTTGGTTGTAGCGTGAATTGGCTTAATATGAGTGTGAATGGACCTGGTGTGTTCATTGTAGCTCGACAACTAGGCGTGCTCTCATTTAAAATATTCATTTGTTTGCACAAGTTTTGGGTACGTGTTGTTGTGCCTTCTACTACACTGTTTGCTAGTAGTATTCATTTTTCTTATGATTAATGACCTTATGGATAGATTGGCAGGAAAATTAGCAACTCTGATTGTAAAGAGTAGGATGATGATTCGAGGATAGTGTATAGCACTAGAACTGGAGAAAACATAGCACACAATGTTGTTTTGCCCTAATGAGTGGATTGGTGTAATACTCGGGTGAATGTTCTAGGTTTTGATGCCTGGAATGATCCTAGGTTCATGAAAGGATATTGTCGAAGGTGTCGATCGGACGCAAGATTTGGCATCTTAGTTGACTTCTCGCCCCTAGAGGTGAAAGGCTACACATGTGAGGTTAAAATCATGTTTAAGTGAATTTGCATAATCAAGAAGACCCGAGAACTCTAGGTAAAAGGATATATAGTCCGAACATTGAATCAAATTAAGATTATGAACTGGGTGATTAGTTACATATCATTCGCTCTTGGGTGAGTGTCGATCTCTAGATAGTGTTTCCCCTTAGAGGCGTCGGTATGCTTCAGTGCTAGCAAAGAATGCTTAGGATGTGGTCGAACGTGACCATCGAGTAATAAGAGATTCAAGGATGATTATGAAGTTTTTATGGCTATCCTGATAATGAGTGTCAAAACATGTTGCCTGTCGATGTCTTTAGTGACATCCCCTTGTGGAACGATGTATGATGATTTTTTAGTGATTGAGGACTTTGATGACTTTACCCTGAAAGATCGATATGGCTTAGCCTAAGGATTAATAACTCTTGAATTTGTGAAATCGATGGATTAATAATTTCGAGGAAAATTATTTAGGAGGGAAGAATGTAACACCCGCCCCAAGACTTTGATCGTACTTGTATGATTTGGTGACTTGGTATGACCATTTGGGCTTTTGACTTGTTGAGGTGGACCAAAATTTAGGCTTGGGTAACTTCGTGGCCCTTATGTCATCAAACAAGAATTTTTATGGCACAAAGTTTGATCCTAAAAAATTAGAGGTCATTCGAATGATGGGTCAATCTTGTTCGATTGGGATGTTATAATGAGGTCCGAACGAGGCTTCTGACCACTTGGGTTATATCCAATCCTCACGTGTACTAATAACTCATTAGAACATATCTTTGGAAGTGTCATTCCAACGAAATGAGTAATCTCGTTTGAGCGAGTATTAGTGGTCATTCGAACGATCAAAGATGAATTTAAAAGTCTTATCATTTTAATGTACTCCCACAACATGGGTCATTGGATTTGATGACGTGTTGACATCTTAGCATCTCGGATCAAATTATTGGACAAAAGACATGATTACCCTTATATTAAAGGGTTAATTGTTGGGGTATTTTAGGAATTTAACCCTTAGTGCTTTGGTTGTATATAGTGTGTGTTTGGCTTATTTGGGAGACGCAAATCATATTTGTTCTCTCTTTCTCTCTCTAACTTTTGGATCTCCCACACCACCATGTACTACCTTACATCACCATCCCTCTACCTTGTAATACTATATTTCCCTCACATTCCACCATATATAAGCATTACAAACCCATCTACTCCATTATTAATCAAAGATATGAATTTTGGAGATATTTTTGGGGGTTTTGAAGAAGAAATATATAAAAGATCAATGGAGTTTGAATGGGGTTTTGCTTGGAGCTTTCATGAAGGCAAGCTTGGTGGAGCTATGCAACCTTTATAAGGCCACCTTAGGAGGTTGTAGGTTTCCATCTTCTTATAGATTTCATCCACTATTTTTGAGGATTCTCTTGAGGTGGGGAACTCTACTCTTAGTTTACAAACTCTATTTTCCATAGTGTTGGTCTTGTAGTTAGAGTTGTAATAGTAGAATGCATATATGATTTATGAATGTTATTTCTCATGATTTATGAAAAAGGATTTATTAATGGTTTAAATGATTTTGAGAAAAATGATATATTTGAAGAAAACTTGGTGTCCCCCCCTATTTTCTCCTCTCATGGTTCGCGCTCACACGCGCGGTGGAGAGAGAGAGAAGGTATCGTGCCCTTTCTAGGAACGCTTTCTTCGTCGTCGATGTGAGGTGATATAGTCACTAGCCTATTTTGCCCAAAATGGTCAAAAGAACAAGTTGTCCTCTCGAGAAAACGGAATCAAAGACAAACTAATTCTTGCGAAACCAATTAGTTCCAAGGTTTGAGGGCTACGTTACAGAATGAGAAGGTGTTAGGCACGCAACCTTGCCTTTCGGTATATCATGGGATTATGTTACTATTCTCCTTAATTTCTTCGTGAAGTGTGTGTGTGTATTTACACTACAAGAAAAAAGCCTTTTTATGATGTTTTTTAAGTGTTATAAAATGCATTTTATGACGCTTTATTTTTTAATAAAAAGCGTCATACGTTTGGGTGTCATAAGTGATACCCATAAAAAGTGTCATGTTAGTTAACGGTTATATATGACCTTTTTTTTAAAAACTGTCATAATTTCCTTTATAAGATGTCATATTTGATTTAAAAAGCATCATGATAAACAGTTTTCAAAATTTTAAAAAGGCCATATCAAAAATTTCATCACATGAGGGTTTAATATGAATGATTATAAATTAAACATATAATAAAAAAATCAATATTAATGTCATAGTTGACAAATAAATCTAAACAACATACCAAAATTCGTAGAATCATATATTCCACATTCAATTTTACAATTTACACATTATAAATTATATCATTTAGCCAAGAAATACAGCAACACTCCCACCAACATCTTTTTTTTGTCTCACATCAAATGGAGCTAACAAAAACCAATTTAAATTTATCTATAAAAAATAAGTGTTCCTCCATAGTAATAATCGCTCCATAATTTTAGGCAACAACGTGTTGAAGTCCTCTTTCCACTTACGTTCATTGTCCTATTGTCTGACAATAATACACCTTTCACGTGCCTCTAAGTAGATGCTCCACCATAAGTTCAAAACATCATATATAAATCTCTAGTGCAATGTAAAACACAACATATGAATTCCAATTTTTCCAAAGTATAAAGTCGTGCATAATTTAAGTGGAAAAGATTTTTTATATAACACAAACAATTGTAAACAAATTTTAACAAATTGGGCAGAAAATGCATGTATATTCGCTTTCTGGTATGTTTATTAGTTGTTTTACTTTTTCATCAACCAATACCCAATTTTCAAATGCGTCTCTATTCGACTTAATAAATTTAGAACACTTATTGATTTTGAAATTTTTTGACAGAATTTTCTTTCCTTATTCGTGAAATTCAACCAATTTTAACATTAACATAAACTCAACAACAAAAGCCATAACTAAACCACAAATAAATTCCTTCCACCGATTCAACATATATAAGATAAAAAAAATTAAGTCCATCAACATAAAGGTTTAACGGACTCATGTCCGAGTTTTAAGAAAATGTAATAATAATCTCACACAGCCCGCACAGCCTAACAATAATCTTATATTAGTCCCTTGTGAGGTGTCCGTCTCTTTTTGGATCATTATGTTATTATCTTACGTTTTCACCCTCTAACCCCAACTATAAATTTAGAACGACTTCTGAATCCATGAGTCTCGTGACTATACGGGCTGCTTGTACAAGTTACTCTTATTGTGTATGAGGTGTGTTTGACTCTTTCCATAATGTTTGATTGTTGTTTTTTTAGTTTCGTCCACAAAGCTCAATTTTTGAGTTTAACACTTAAAATTTTTAAATTTTGATCAAATCTCAAAATCGTGAGTTACATGACTACTCAGGCTATTTCCACAACTTTCTTTGATCCCGTGTGAGGTATTTATGCCTCTTTTCATATAGTTTTTCTCTTATCTAACATTTTCATGCTCCAATATTATTTTTACTTTAACCACAAGCATGGATCTAAGTGTGATTACCACATTATAAGACACATATATTACTACTAATGCACTCGACGGTTTGCTTATTGGGTCTTTATTGGTACTTCTCAAAACCACATGAGCTAACATTAGTGTCACCACCTCCACCAAATTCCGAAAAGGTATCACCCACAAATTTGTTCACTTGATTTTACAGATTAGTTTATGTTTATACTTCTTCATGTCGGAACAAGCGATCATATTTATGTTGTTTGTTGAATCATATGATATAAACTAGTAGTAGAGGTTTGAGCTATTTTTTGTCAATTTATTCTTTGATTTGTTATTCATTGATTAAAGGCTGTGCTTTAAAGGCTTAGATGTGTAGCCAAGATTGGTTGTGGAATAATATTCACAATATTTGTTTTTTTTCTGACAATGTTCATATGTGTTGTTTATTTTTCTTTGTTTTTTACTAACGAGGTACTTATTTATTTATATTTGTATTGTATTTTTGTAGAATGAAGATTCCACCGCCGACTCGAGGCCTACGATTTGTGATCAAGAGTTCGAGCCAATGGAGGCTTAAGGTAACTTTTTAATAGTGAAAATGTTGTAAATATTGATATTGTATTGATAATTTATTGATATTTTATTTTTTTAACATGTTGGAATTTTTTTTTACTTTTAAAAGTTTTCACAAGTTGATGATACGAGGATGATGTTGAAGTTCATGGAGAGTCACTTGAGGTTTAAATAGGGCAAGGCGGGTTTTGACTCGCGAGGTTTAAATGGGGCGGGGCAAGTACGGTTTCATGTAATATAGACTTAGATGGATTTGGGGCTCCTTAAAGTAAACCCGTCACATGGGGAGAGGCGGGGCGGGCTAAGATTTTTTTAAATGGGGCGGGTTAGAGTTTTTAAAACCCGCCCCGTATCCATCCTTATGCTCATGCTTGTCTTTACCACCAATTAAACACAATGTAAATAGTCTCATAAAATCTTTTATCAAATCTTTTGGTATTTACTACAGTGAAACAAACCTGATTGATCTTCTTATCCTTCACTTGTGCTTATTTTTCTTCTTCAGTGAAGTTATACTACCAATCAAGTCCTTCACTGTCCATAAAGCACTTCGAATTCTCGAGGAGCTCTGCCCAAATACCAAAAGAAATCATTAAAATAAAAATTAATATTATTATTAGTTTAGTGTAAATAAACTAGAAAAGTGTTCGTGATTCCTATATTAGCAAGGTCTTGAACAACCGATGACCTTAATGCTGCAACATGAGTCTCAAAACAGGAAAGATGTACCAAACATAAAAATATAAAGGTATTAAGCATGAGAATTATTCTAGGACTATTCTATAACAAGACCCATTTATCTTTTCATCATGTCCTCAATGAGACGAAATCATGCTAAAGATGAGTAGAATTAGATCACACCATATGACAAACCATGACATGACACTTGTAAAATCATTCAGTATAACTGTGAGCTTCATGGTCAAATATAAATATTGATAAAACTATAACGGTAATTATCGTATGCCAGAATGTGGCATCTAAGACCAATCAAATTATAACGATTTGGATAGAGTATAAATAAGCACATATAGTTTAAATCTTTACAAAACTACTGCCGGATAATCTGGTCTATAATAATGTCCCAATTGGCTTACACAATGAGCTTCATCAATTACAATCCAAGAAAATGATTTAGGAGAATGTATGCTTTCTAAGTCTCCCAATAAAACATCACTTCTTCACTGAATTATCAGTTTACTTAGATGTTCGGCATGTAGAGTATTATGTGAATCCTATAAAGTTACGTAATACCCTTTTTATTGATTTCAAGGTAAAGAAGGCTAGTCATAACTTCTCAAATAGCGTCATTTAAGAAATCATTATAGTAACATGTACACTTCTGATAATATAACATGTAAGATCAAAGTATTTGATAAAAAAATTAGGTGGACATGTTAATAAACTAGATGCTCTCCATCTAGCATATTATGTCCAAACTATCTATACTATTGCTTTTTCATGAACGTTGAAGTGAGGCCATCTCCGAGAATTTTTTTTTATATAAACTAATATAGAAAACATGTACTTATAAATTGAAATAAAAATACAAACACTCACTTAGATACTTTCTCAGGGTTACATATCAAAACTCATGTTTACAATAATATCAAGAAAGCTCTCTAAGAATCTCATATTGCACAGTCCAATCCATATTGGCACTTAAATAGGCAGCAGGTTGTCTGCATATAATGTAACCCAAACCAAACAAAGGGGAAAATTTAAAATAAGTCATCAATTGAAATCAAGATGAAAATAAAGATGTTCCTTGATCAACTGTACATAGCAAAAAATACCTGTAATAGACTTTGATCAAGACTACAAAAAAGACTCCACCTCCACACAAAGCATGCTCGATGTGGAAGTGATTGCACAGGTCCCCCACTGCTATGTCCACTTATTTAAAGGCGCAATTATTTTATGTCCACTCTTGTTTAAAGAAGACAATTTAAATAAAGAAATGACTTTTTTTAATGAATGATAGTAATATTGGACAATGTTTTTGCTATTGTTGTTTTCGTCTCAGACAACCAAGTCAAGTGAGTTTAAAACTTAGAATGATTCAAAATCATCACTAAGAGTAAAGACTTGAATTAAAAAATATACATATCTGAAATTGGAATACCATAAAAACAAACCATTCTCTTGATGACCAACAAAACAAACACACTTCTATAAATCATCAACTAAAGAGCTTCTTACCTTCTAATAACAGATCGTGTATACTTCCGCCCCACTAGAATATACTCCACAAACATAGTAATTACTATAACTATCCTCCTAAGGGTTGTATACACGGGTACATTTACTCCCCGTACAGACTCCATTATAGCCATCTTTCAAGGAGAAACAGAATAATGGGAAGATTTTACTTATAAGTGATATATACAATTTAAGCTCAAGACAAGTTTTACATTAGACAGTGACTGTGTACCAAGTAAAGATAATAGGTAATAGCAAGAGGTACGGTCTGAATGAATGTCTTCAATGGTACAAATGTGGTAGAGTAATCAGTCATAGTCAAAGAATCGCCCGCGCTAAAAGAAATAATTTTCCAACAGCGTAATCCATAAAGAAAAGAACAAGAAGATATCATATCCATGCAACACAAGACAAAAGTGTATCAAGTAGATTTATTCAAAAATAAGTACATTCATGCCAAAAGAAAGACTAATCCTAACTGAGAGATCATTATTTAAAATGTGGGGCCCGAATGCTAGAATACAACTGACTTAAAAGATAGAGAAAGTACGAAAGACTGATCATGACGCATACAGAGTGAACTTCTTGGAAAATACACACACAAAAACAAAATATTGTATCTCAATTCATATTCATCAGGTAAAGTGATAAATAAAGATTAAAAGATATATTTATGGGAGCCAAGGTACCTCGAACCATGTTGTTACCTGGCTTGAACTCTCCAGTGTGAGTTTTATGGAAATACCTATTGCTTTAATGCTCATAATCGTGAAAGATCCATTTATGGAACATACTCGATATACACTATTAAGTTGGTCTGACCATAGCACATTGGCCTGCACAGAGTAAGCATATAAGAAATCTATAATCGGTGCATTATACTTCAAACAAAGGGTGGATAATACCTTATGTTTGTAGCCTGCATTGTGATTCTTTCTAATAGGAGGCTGAAATTACAAACAGAGATAATAAGAAATATAAAACATTGAAATTTTATATCGTGTCTGTCGGCACGACGCAAACACGTATTTGACTTTAAAAGATACTGACAACCTTAAGAAATAATAATTATGCGTCCATAACTTATGCCTTTACAGAGGTTAATGTATTCAGGGTCAAAGGTTACTGGTCCGTTTGGATCGTTATGAATTAGAGATTAAATTGCAAAGTCCTTTTATATTATAAATATTTTTTATTTAATCTATTACTTTTAATCTGGTGGAAATAGTAGATTCCAATTAGAGGAAAGAATATAGAAACCAAAAGACAGATGATTAAAAATAAAAAATAAATCTACCAATACATATCTGAAAACATAAGATTACTTACTAAAGTAAATTCTAGGTGACCAGCTCCAGAAGATCAAATGTTAATTTACGTTTTGATATCCCAACACATTTCTCAAATTAACCCAAAACCCAACTATGAATAATTGACTTACGGTAATCTATAGATGATAATATTCGCATGGAATTTTCTCAGGTATCAACACCAAAAGTCTACAAAAAATTCTAACAAACTGAAACACAACTACGAATTACATTAAAAAAAGCACGTGTTCATCTTAAGATCTGGTAAGATTTTAGGAGGAGTTTGTTCAGGTTCAAGCACTAATATCCCTAGAAATATTTCAAAATGAATTATTAAAACTGTCTAAATCTAGTTCGAAATTAAAATATATGCTACACTTGCATTCTTTTAATCAAAATTGTAAATAGTATACTACACAAACATATTTTTACAAAATTTGTTTCCTTGCACAACGGACCTGCAATCCACCCAAGCGGTGCCACACTCCATGCCGGCGACATCACCCTTGACCCTATCACCGACATTACTATATACACCACAGTGGTCCACAAGTTCCTAGTACGTTTTGAGGTAGGTTGAATAGTAGACGAAGAGATGGTTGAGTTGTACAATAGAAGTGTAATAGCATTTTCATCTCCTCATCCTTCTACTACTACTCCTATTGACTTTGGATGAATCTTTTTCAATTTTCTAACAAGGGTGTTGATTTATTTCTAAGATTCTAAGCCCCTATGTCAAAAGTCATTTTTAGTGACCACACCAACGAACTTCAAGTATGAAATTTAGCTTCTCATCTATCCCCCTCCATCGATTGCGTTTGTTCCTCCCCACAATTCCATGACTTTTATTTTTTTCATAATTTCTGAAATTTCATTTTGATGCGTCCCACTTGTACTACAATCTTCATGATAGTTTGTTGTGCCACAATTGTTTGTCTCTTCAATATCAGTAGTCTCCTTGCTCACGAATGGATTCTATTTACATGGAACTAGAGTGTAGGCGACTATCTTTTATGCAGGAAACATTTTCAAATGGAAATCCTGCTCTGGAAGCTGGTCGAACTGTAACATTGGTTTTAAACATGAAATATCTTCATCATGAGAAGGGAACGTTGAGATAGATGATGTACAAAAGGTTTAATAATGAGGAGAGGAATAAAATGTACCATAAGTGGGGCATTAGTTTGGATTCAAAAAGGAGCAGGATTCAGCAGGTCCAGCGCTTGTGGAGTGACACAAAGGATATAAACCAAGTCAAGGAGAGCATTAAAATTGTTGTCAAACTGATCAGGTTCTCAGAGCAAGGGGCAAACCTTAAGGAGATGTTTGGACTTGGTTTCACACCTCCTCAAATCATCGATAGATCCTTTACTTGGAAACACAATATGTCATCCCTTTTGTAAGCTTGTTGTGCAGACTGATATGTGTGGTTTTTTGTATCAAACCTACATAGTAGTCATTGATAAAATGGATCTGAAATAGAGATTAACAAGGTTGTGATAGAAGGTAAATCATTTTGTCAAGTCTTCTTTTCTTTAGAATGTACTTGTATTTTGAGAATTTCTTATCTATTTTAGTTTTTGTGTTGTATTGTGAATGTAACTCGGATCAAATTGATTTTTGTGATTGCTTTTTGAATGGAACGCATGACCTTTTGATAAAAAAAAAGATTATTTATATAAAAATGAGCTCCAAGTGGATAGGTTTCAGTCACTCCAGCATCTAACACCACCAACAAATGAGGTCAAACCCGAGTTTTTAATTATGAACCAATTACAGTGCCAGAAACTAAGATGAATTTTTAACGATTATGGTAGGATCCCTTCACCGTCATTTTAGAATCCCACCATTTAGGATCATGCCCTACTGAGTGCTTAGGACTTATCCTTTTGGCAGGTATGGAGCACTGATATTAGTTATATCCTGGCCAATCCATTTGAGTTCTCATTCCTTTATTTCTTTGATTCCTCGGGTTAGAGGCTGAAATCAGGTTGCCTCCAAGAAAGCCTCCAAAAAAGATTACATATGTTGTAGTTGAGGTTTGGTCAACATGATTTCCATCCCAATACGCATCAGAGAAATCATATGAGGATGACAATGCAAAGAATATCATAGAAGATGGTGACTTTGAGATAATAAAGCAAACATTTGATGGCAGCCCAATGAAGCTCCATAGAGGGATGCATATAATGAGAGAGTTTGTTAATAAAAAAAGAAATATCTGGCCTGGTGAGATTGAGATATTGGAGGGCACCAATGATACTTTTATATGTAATGACATCAGTGAGAGTAAACCTATTATGTAAAACTAGAATACTAGTCGTGGAAAGGGGAGCGCCACTTTTCACCATCCAAAGTAAAAAATGAAAGAAGTAAAAGAAGAGAAAAACAGTGACTTTAGCGTTAATTTTATGGGAGGTCAGTTGATCAAAAACTGTTTGAGAAACAATTACTTAATCATGGCAAAATTAGGTGAATATGTAGCTCCCTCAGGTGAATTTTTAGCTCCCTGAGATCTGACTAATGGGTGAATTGCATTGGGCCAAAGTATTATCTAAACTGGACCTTAGGTCTTTCTATCACCAGGTTGGAATGAAGAAGGAAGGCATACATAAGACTACTTTTTGAACAGTGGATGATATTTGCTTCAATTATGCCTTATGAGATTAAGTTTATGCCCTTTTTGATGATATACTTTCGCAAGTTCGTGGAAATATCACAACCATAAAGACATAATCACACTAACATTGTGTTGACCATTTGTTTAATTATGCATCTCACTTGTCCTTGTACCCTTAAAATCTGCAATAGAGGCAAAGAAACAAAATATAAGTTACATGTGATCTATATACACTATATACACCTAGTTTGAGCTTTCAAAATTCTTAGGTATAACAGCAAGTTAAAAAAAATACAGATAATCTAAAAAGGCTTTCAATTATAGAGGATTGTAGTTAGAAAGACATTGATTTCCAAAAATTCAAAAGAATGCAGAGTAAAAGAAAATGAAATAAGTATGTCTACTGCTGACTTCAGTCATCTATGGAAAAAATGGGCCATCTGAGAATTTGAACTTAACAAACTAAGAACTGCAAGTTGACCATATGTATTAAAACAAAGAACATGGTGTATATTGAAGAAGGTTGTGCATTTCTACCTGTCAAACAAGAATGAGCATAGCATTGAAGTTACTACAACAACATAAGCTTTTCGAAGAGATCTTTACAGAATAAAACCAATGACACATCATAATTCCACATTTTCGAAAATTACTTTTCACTAGCTCTCAAGAATCATTATATGTATACATATATATTAGTGTGAGAATCCTCAACTCTTATTGTAAACTAAAAGTCACGTGGACACAAGATTTATATTTAAGAGGAGCGAGAGCAAAGGACAAACCAATTCATAGTTATCTAAATTTCTGAAGAAACATGGACATCTTTTCCCTTTGGGGAGGGGAGGGGGGGGGGGGGGGGGTATAATGGACACCTCTTCCTAATGTGAAAAAACATAACAATGATTCCTTTGGTTTTAGGGTAACACAGGCACGCTAAATATGATTCCATAACATACAATTTAAAAAAAATGATTCCTTAAGAAATTTGTTATTACCGAACGACATAGCCACTTTGGATCTGCAATACAAGAGCCAATAAAATTTTAAATCAGACCTTTGATTCAATACAGGTATGCAATGCGGCTTCTAATGGTATCATGTGACACAGAAGTTGGCTGTATTGAACATTCTAAAGGATCCTCACTGAACTGTTTAGTGTGCTTACTTTATTCCCCTAGAATATCCCAACTTGAAGATGTTGTCAAATTCTACAAAACCCACATCCATGACAGTATGAGGGTCCTTAATCATTTTGTTGCGACGGGGAAAAAGTAATCCCCAGTGTAGTATCCAACTAAAAAGTAACACTATCTTCTTTAATTAGATAATCATTTTGAAAGAGTGTTGCTCAAGATTTATACGAGCAAAGAATGTTTTCTAAAAGCGGAGAGATGGTGCAATAGAACCAACATATATCATTTGACGAGAAAATATTATAATTCAGTTGATGGTCATTTTGGAATTAGCATACCTTCATGAAATAAACAAGGTCTCTTTCATACCCTTCCAATGTAGCCAACCCATTACTTTGGATGACATCAGGATGTTCCTCTGAAGAGAAATTTATTGTTGTTAATACAGTAAGTATATTCAGATAACAATAGTTCCACTCATCCCAAAAGCGAATCTCCCTAAACTAAAGAAATAATTAAAGGACTATGGCGTCTTACTTTCAGTTATGGATTTATTTCTTAAAATGAGTGCTAATTAGAGTATTAAATAAATTAACATTATCCATACCAAAAGTACATTTAACAAATAGAAAAATGTTGATGCATTTATTTGCATTGAAAAACTATAGGGAAATATTAAAATTGAAAGTTCATTAGTTTTTGCAATTGGAATTCAATTTTGCATTGTAGTGTGTGTGTGGTGGGGGGGGGGGGGGGGGGGGGGCAACCTCAATAACTAGCAACGGTTATGCCAAAATAGTCTTCACTTTTTTAATGCATATGCTTCACCTTCGAACAAAAACACAATGATTACAACACCAGAACCTTAATTAAAAACCAAAAAAAATAACTTATAATAATTTAAGTAGACAAGACAAGCTAACTATCTTTTGTTATTCTCCACCTCCACCTCAAATCAGATGATATGGTAATAAAGATTTAGATCATAATGCATCATATTGGGTTTTAATTTATAGAGTATGAAATAAGAAAGAAAGTAAAGCAGCCTTAATTTCGATAATCAACGTATCAACAGGTAAAGTAGGAAAAACAAGGAGACTATCAGTTTCCTTATCAAATCAGATACTAACAATAGATCCAAAAGAAGAGGAAAATCAAAATGAATTGAGAATTGAGATTCAAATCAGAGAGGATGCTAAACGAATAATTGAATATTATAAAACTGAAGACTATACAGAGTGTTGTAGTACAACAACCTTAATTTAGTTAAACAAGTAAGATTAAGAGAGTTCAGAGAAGATATGAAGTTGAACACGGATAAAAGGAGAATTGATATTCAAATCTAACCTAATTAACAAACAAGAATGTAGGAGTTAATCAACCTTAATTTAGCTTTACATTTGAGATTCTGAGTAAATTTTAAATTAACAATATAGTAAATTAGCCTTAATTTAGCTTAAGCATATAAGATCGTGATATCCAAAGTATAAATGAACATTAACGTGGATAAAATGAATATGAAATTCAGATTCGAGTAATAAGAATGTAGTGGTAGTAAATTATTAGCCTTAATTCAGCTCAAGAAATTATATTACGAGATTCCAAAGTATAAATGAACATCAACGCGTACAAATCAACCAATGAATATCAAATTCAAAAATAAAAATATAGTAATAGATTAGCCTTTATTATTAAATGAGAATTCAGATTCAGATCCGAACAAATTAATAAATAAATATCAAAATTTGAAAATCAATATGTTCTAGTACATTAACCTCAATTCAACTAAAGTAATTAACATTATGAGATAAGGTAAAAATTGAGATCAAGATCCAAACAAACTAACAAAATAACACAAACTTACAAACTAAGGAAACAACAATACTTCATGGAATCCCTCACCTAATATTGCAAATTGCTACTCTTTATTCATCAGTGGTTTACCAAGTTCATCTCAAGGATATTGTACTTCTCATTCGTACCTTGGCTACTATCTACAGGATTTAAGGTCATAGTACCAAAAAATGTTACTCCTTTCGCCTAGTAGCAGTTCAACTTCCCAGCATCAATTCATTAATGAATAATCCTTCTTAACCATGGCAACTAAGAGCACATTATACTACTAATACTCCCACCAATCCATCGTGGCTCTTGGAAAGTGGTTCTTCTCACCATGTTACTGTGACAACCCGCAATCCGAGATAAGGGGTGGCCAGCCCGATACTCAAACGTAACAGGAATCATGGATGGATATCATTCTCAGCATCACAAATATAAACTGGGTATACGGGAAAACCACCCAATAAATCAGAAAATGGGTTGCCAAAAAGTGTAAAATTTTAAAAATGCGGTTATGAAAATTTAACTAACAACCCAGTCTGACGAGCAAGTGGAATTCCAAAAGATAACACATAATATAACTAAAATGAAGGTACACAAATGGACCGAATAAGCTGTCGGTCCACAGCTACATAAGACACGTACAACAATATAAAAGGTCTTACATAGTACAACCATTAATCAAATACAATTGTTTGGGCCACACGCCCGAGGGACAAGACCCGATCATATCTATAATAACAAGAATGAAAGCGTCTAATACAACATCCTGTAATAACCCGCAAAGTCTTACAGCTCGTCGAAGGTGCAAGGAACTTGGAAAAGTCAAGTCGGGCGTCCTTGCGGTGGAGCACCTGAGCGGATACAATAATATATATACAATAAGGAAGTAAACCGGTCAGGGTCGGGTTCTATATGATTTCTAGAAGAATAAAAAGCATGATAGATATGAACAGTTCTACATGAATAATGAGGATGATCACATGGCATGCTATCTACAATTACAAGCAAGGATAGAAGGTAAAGCATTTTAATTTAAAACCCTTCCTTTATTAATACAATTTCCATTTCCTTCAGACATTCCTTATTAGGAATAAAACCATATATTTGGTTAAGTCAAGAAGTTATAATTTCTATTCATTAATTAAAACTTCCCATTTTATCTTTCCATTCCTTATTAGGAATATCATTTACATCAAGTGCTCTTTATGGCACACATATTATTCCCGTGCTCTTCCTGGCACATATTCATGCTCTTTATGGCATTTCATACGCTCTTTGTGGCGTTTAACAACCATCAAGTCCAACTTGATGAAAATATAGTTATATTCATATACATATAACGATATCTAAGACCGCCCGTCCGGGTTTCCCCACTGTGCGCGCCCCTAAATGACCATCATCTTCCAGGGCCTAACATAAGACAACCTGGGCACCTATCGGACCACGTCGGGAAGCGACCATGAGCCTGCGGGGTAGTCAAGACCACACCCGGAATCTCCTACCCATCGCAGAAAAATATAACAATAAGCGCTCCCATGGCCTAGGACTATATCCACCCTGCATTCATTAGCCAGGGGGCTTCACCTCACGAGCGGACTTCCCTTATGATGTCATTTAGAGAGGTGTGTAACAGTAAATTAACATTTACATTTATCATCATTTTATTTCCAAAAATCCATTTCCATTAATCATGTGATTGGTTCTTTTTATTAAACCTAATATCATTAAACAACGGGGTTCGTTCTAGTTGAACCTATTATCATTAAACAACGGGGTTCGTTCTAGTTGAACCTATTATCATTAAACAACGGGGTTCATTCTAGTTGAACCTATTCTCATTAAACTCATATGGGTTCATTTTATGCGAACCTAATTCCCATCGAATATTATCATTTATTCCTCAAATTATAATCCCCGATTAACTCTCCAAATGATCATTATGATCCTACAAATCTCCAAGGCCTATGTAACTTGACAAGCCCTTCTAGTCTCCAAGTTAGGGTACTTAACTTCCAAACTTCTAAGAGTTTGAATAAAAGAAGAAATGCCTTAGCATTACTTTAAACCTCCCCGAAACAAACCCCAGATGAACCCATTTCTAGTCCAGGGTAACGACCAAACTCCATAACTACTCTAGGACTCTAAGTTTACTTCTTTAAAGAAGTTTCCTAGGTCCTAATCCTAAAGAATAAGGAGGAAAATCAAAAGAAAAAGACCCCCAAAACTGCTAGAACCGAATCGATTCGCCCCAAGGGCCGAATCGATTCGCCCCAGCGAATCGATTCGCTCTGAAAGAGAATCAGTTCGGACAACAAAATTTAGTTTCTGCAAATGCCGAATCGATTCGGTCTTAATCCGAATCGATTCGGACCACAAGACCTGGGATTCTGCATCTATGCGAATCGATTCGCCCAAGGGGCCGAATCGATTCGCCCCTGCGAAAATGCCAAGAATGGCTATGGAGTCTTGAACTCCAAAATTGGTCCAACACCAAAACCAACCCCAACCGAAGTCATTTACTGCAATTTCTACATCCTAAACACATTCTAATATCACCCTCAACATCATTTATCATCCAAATCCATTTCCAAGGGTTAATACCCAAAAAATCCAACAAAAACCCTAACATTTCTAAATCATAACAATTCATAAATATCAAGACTAATTATTCTACTTAAACCATAAATTTGCAAGTAGATTACTTTCCTCAAGGTAAGAATCTGATTTGATGAAGAAGGAGGCAACAAGCTAAGCTCCAATCTCTCTTTTTCTCCCAAGTTCTCTTCCTCTCTCTACTCTCTCTAGGGCTCAATTGTGTAAAATGGAAGAATGGGAATAGGGATGGGGAAATAAAACGGGGCTTAAGTCTAAAAATCCCAACTTAAAATGCTAATACGCGATATACTAATACGCGACTACACTATTTAAGCCAAAACCAGTCAAAAGTGCCCGAAATGTCAAAATACAATATGGCACTTATTTTGACTGTCTCACACCTACCGGGACTAACTACACTATCCAAATTATCATTTGGGAATTTTGTAACTCATTTTACTTCCGGTTTCATAATAAACCAAAATGTCATTTCAAATCCTTATGACATAATAAATTACCACATGAACAGTTTATCTACTCACGAGGTAACTACACAACATATTAGTAAATATTGACTTGACATAACAAATTAATATTTACTCAACATCTACCATTTTAAAATTAATTACTACACATTGTAAATAAATATAAAATGGGCTATCAGAAGAGAGGGTTATTACATACTCCCCCCCTTAAGAGGGAATTTTGCCCCCAAAATTTAGATATACCTCGCAAGAAGAGGTGCGGATACTATTCCCGCAAGTCATCCTCGCGACCCTATGTCGATTTCTCGACACTAAGCTGACTATATAGAACTCATCCCCCAAGTTACTACCAGCGATCCCAACTTAACTCTACGCTCTAGGATAGCAACCGACTACATCTAATAAGATTCGTCACGTTGCATCCACTTCGAAAGGAAATGTGCCTAAAGGCACCGTTGTGTCCCTCGTACTCCCCTACATGAGAGACAAGGAACAAATTATGAACTTGCCGCAAAATGTTTCAATAAAGCGAGCGAATAGTTTACCGAATCCACCGCGACATTTCTAGAAAAGGTACAACGTCATGCAGTGCAAGTTTTCCTTTTCTCCTCGAAACGTATAACGCCCTTCTCAGGCGATACTCACCACAACCTTTGGTCTAATGACCTCAACTCCAGATGCCTTCTTCTCGCATCGCATGAGCTCTTTTGTCAGTCTAAGTTATACGAGAGACTCATCATCTCGCACTTCTAACCAACAAGCGGGAGATCTAAAAAGCCTACCATACAAGGCTTCTTCTAAAGCGCCGTCCCAATAGTGAATTGACACAAATTTTATATAGGCGAATTCAACGAGTGGAAAGCATTGTTCCCAACTACTCTTAAAGTTAGGCACGCAGGTAAGGAGTATATGCCTCAGCATATGGTTTATTCTATTGGTTTGGTCATCTGTGGAAAATGATAAGAAGTGATTTACCCTAATTCGATTCCCATGGCTTCTTGGAACCTTGCCAAGAATGAGAAACGAAAATCTTGATTCAGTACAACAACCTTCCCATGCCCAGCTAATAGTACTAGAGACGTATAACTTGGAACGATTCGTCATTACCTTGATGCACCGAAACGTTAGAACCGCGTGATTTCTCCATATCTGCTTAACTTAAGTCCCTTCCGTTCGGAACAAAATTCTCTTAAGGGAACGCACCCCACCCTCAAGTTGGACTTCAACTTAAATAGGGGATAATACTCCTTAGAAGTTTAAACTTGTGAGGCACAGTTACAATAGGTCGATACTCCAGTATTATCACTCCCCATCATGGCAGAGACTTACTAATGGAATCTACCTTCGAGCTTAACCACGTGGCTCGGGGGTACGAGTCAATTCACCCTTTCATTACCTCCGTAACACTCCATTACGTGAGGCCTCATCTCCTTCGGCCTTAACCACCAACTTTTCGAAATCCTCCCACTTCACATAACATGGAACCAATCCCTTGATATGAGTTTACGCATGGCTTAGTCATGGTCAACTCCCAACAACCCTCCTAATCTTACGTCCCATACCAAAAGGCCCTACGTCTAAACAATCCTAAAGTCTATCTACCTATACCCTAACTAAGTCGTATACACCTAATGCTAAGTATATCCCTAGTGCCCAAGACCTTTCTCAACTTCCGACAATTGCTCAGTTTCGTGCGTGGGACGTCTCGCCGAAGCGAAATCCAAACAAGAAACCCTCCCGTTACACTACTACCTCGCGTTGTCAGTCATCGAGAGGTACAGGTCTAAGACACATGTTCGGGACCAAAAGATTCTACAGCTACACACTAACTATTTAACTAACAAAAGAATATTAACAATCCAAAGCTGACCCTTCGTGAAACCCTAAGGTTATATACCCTATAACATATGCATCTCAATAAATAGCCTTCTATTCAAAGGCATAACCCGAAGTCTCAATTCGACTTCGTACCTCGGTCTCCCTCATATCGATCAGAGGAGAGAACTATGTGCAGTGCTCCTATGTCGCACTTTAATAGCCATCAATTACCCTTCTACGTGATTCTCGACTAAACTTTCCAATCCCACTTCCGACCATAATTCGTAAAACAAAATAAAATGAAAGGGAAGAATAGCATATCTTCACTCACAACATCGTTAAGTGTTCATGCGGCAGAGTGTCTCGCAAAGCGAAATCCAAACAAGGAACCCCTCCGTCACATGCCTACTTAACTAGTTGATCATGGAGATAGAGCGTAATATACATAAAACAAAAGAAAGGAAAGGTGGTATATCCCCACTCCCAACATCGTTAAGGTTCGCGCGTGGAGCGTCCCGCAGAAGCGGAATCCAAACAAGGAACCCCTCCTATACGCTACCACTCAACTTGTTGGTCGTGGAGATAAGGCATAGCAATTACATACTAATATCACATCATACTCGACCATGTTAAGGACGAGTAAATCGGCCTCAAGCACAATTTAATAAGAGAACTTCCTATATACATACAAACAAAAGAAAAGAGCCAACCATTACCCATAGAACTCGATACTAATGAAAATACTCCCAGCAGATATTATGAAATCTGTAATCTGAGAAAAGCTCGTAAAACAAATGAGCGCATAACACCCGCATCGAATAACATTTAACTCGCGTATCTCTGAGAAAAACTTACCCTCAATAACGGGCGGTGCCGGCAGGGCTGGAGGAAACATAGCCTCCCGATCATGACAAACACGTCCATACTGTAGTTGCCCCTGCTGCGGAGGAACAACCATAATAGGTACCGGAGGTGGAAACAGAACATACGGGTGTTGCGGAACCCGAGGAAACTGACCCCCAATCATCTGAGGACACTCTCTCTTGATATGACCTGCCTCCCCACATTGGAAGCACCGTCCCTTCATGTCCTCCCGACCTCGACCTCCGATATCCCTAAACTGAGAAATACCTCGGCCCGGATGACCTCTACCTCTAGGGCCACCCCAATCTGCCTGATGGAAAGCACCTTGTTCGTGCCTATTATTGCCCCTCGCAATAAACTCTCCAAGCTTCCCTACTTGCCTCATCTCAGTAGCTTTCTTGCTACCCTGCATATATACTCGATGCTCCTGGCAATGGAGTAAGGCTGCATTCATAACCTCGCCAAAAGTCTGGAAAGCTGGGTTACCCAATAAGTGTTTTCGGATTCCCCAGTTTAGACCCCCCATAAACTTCGAGATCTTCCTCTCTTCCGGAGTCACCTCATCTGGTACAAAATTTGCTAAACGGGTGAACTCCTCTTCATACTCCGCTACAGACCTCTCCCCTTGCACTACATCTTGCAACTTCCTCTTCATCTCCCTCTGAACAGCGGGAGGAAAATACTTAAGATCAAACAAAGCCCAGAACTCAGTGATTGACATGGTGTCTCTTTGCTCTGGGGTGGTCATCGTCTCCTACCAGTGTAACGCAGATCCGACAAGCTTAAAGGTGGTAAGGACTTGTTTCTTATCCTCACTGCAGTCTATCATTCGAAGGTGGCGTTGCATGTCTTTCTTCCATTGATTGGCTTTAATAACATCCGCACCCCCCTCGAATTTTGGGGGATTTCCCCTTAGAAAGGACTCCCTAACCCTTTCCCACGGGGTAAGTCCCGTAGGAGCTTGAACACCTGGAGCCCATGGCAATTGTTGGATCACTACGGACATGGCGGCATGAACCGCTCCAGCCACTATGCTTGCTACATCCGCAACATTAACCGTCCCTTGTAGTGGCGGTGGAGGACCTACTTCCTTCCCTACGACCTTAACACGTCTCGCCGGGCGACCTCTCTTAGACGGCATCTGAATGGAAGAACAATAGTATTAGAATGCTAATTAAAACAATCTATCTTGCAGAAGATCGTAAACATAAGCATCAAAGAAATCCTAACATTAGGCTCTACATCAAAGAACGCTACGGTAGAACGAGACAAGTCCACACAGATCCTAGTACTCTAGAACCTGATGCTCTGATACCATCTGTGACAACCCGCAATCCGAGATAAGGGGTGGCCAGCCCGATACTCAAACGTAACAGGAATCATGGATGGATATCATTCTCAGCATCACAAATATAAACTGGGTATACGGGAAAACCACCCAATAAATCAGAAAACGGGTTGCCAAAAAGTGTAAAATTTTAAAAATGCGGTTATGAAAATTTAACTAACAACCCAGTCTGACGAGCAAGTGGAATTCCAAAAGATAACACATAATATAACTAAAATGAAGGTACACAAATGGACCGAATAAGCTGTCGGTCCACAGCTACATAAGACACGTACAACAATATAAAAGGTCTTACATAGTACAACCATTAATCAAATACAATTGTTTGGGCCACACGCCCGAGGGACAAGACCCGATCATATCTAGAATAACAAGAATGAAAGCGTCTAATACAACATCCTGTAATAACCCGCAAAGTCTTACAGCTCGTCGAAGGTGAAAGGAACTTGGAAAAGTCAAGTCGGGCGTCCTTGCGGTGGAGCACCTGAGCGGATACAATAATATATATACAACAAGGAAGTAAACCGGTCAGGGCCGGGTTCTATATGATTTCTAGAAGAATAAAAAGCATGATAGATATGAACAGTTCTACATGAATAATGAGGATGATCACATGGCATGCTATCTACAATTACAAGCAAGGATAGAAGGTAAAGCATTTTAATTTAAAACCCTTCCTTTATTAATACAATTTCCATTTCCTTCAGACATTCCTTATTAGGAATAAAACCATATATTTGGTTAAGTCAAGAAGTTATAATTTCTATTCATTAATTAAAACTTCCCATTTTATCTTTCCATTCCTTATTAGGAATATCATTTACATCAAGTGCTCTTTATGGCACACATATTATTCCCGTGCTCTTCCTGGCACATATTCATGCTCTTTATGGCATTTCATACGCTCTTTGTGGCGTTTAACAACCATCAAGTCCAACTTGATGAAAATATAGTTATATTCATATACATATAACGATATCTAAGACCGCCCGTCCGGGTTTCCCCACTGTGCGCGCCCTTAAATGACCATCATCTTCCAGGGCCTAACATAAGACAACCTGGGCACCTATCGGAACACGTCGGGAAGCGACCATGAGCCTGCGGGGTAGTCAAGACCACACCCGGAATCTCCTACCCATCGCAGAAAAATATAACAATAAGCGCTCCCATGGCCTAGGACTATATCCACCCTGCATTCATTAGCCAGGGGGCTTCACCTCACGAGCTGACTTCCCTTATGATGTCATTTAGAGAGGTGTGTAACAGTAAATTAACATTTACATTTATCATCATTTTATTTCCAAAAATCCATTTCCATTAATCATGTGATTGGTTCTTTTTATTAAACCTAATATCATTAAACAACGGGGTTCGTTCTAGTTGAACCTATTATCATTAAACAACGGGGTTCGTTCTAGTTGAACCTATTATCATTAAACAACGGGGTTCGTTCTAGTTGAACCTATTATCATTAAACTCATATGGGTTCATTTTATGCGAACCTAATTCCCATCGAATATTATCATTTATTCCTCAAATTACAATCCCCGATTAACTCTCCAAATGATCATTATGATCCTACAAATCTCCAAGGCCTATGTAACTTGACAAGCCCTTCTAGTCTCCAAGTTAGGGTACTTAACTTCCAAACTTCTAAGAGTTTGAATAAAAGAAGAAATGCCTTAGCATTACTTTAAACCTCCCCGAAACAAACCCCAGATGAGCCCATTTCTAGTCCAGGGTAACGACCAAACTCCATAACTACTCTAGGACTCTAAGTTTACTTCTTTAAAGAAGTTTCCTAGGTCCTAATCCTAAAGAATAAGGAGGAAAATCAAAATAAAAAGACCCCCAAAACTGCTAGAACCGAATCGATTCGCCCCAAGGGCCGAATCGATTCGCCCCAGCGAATCGATTCGCTCTGAAAGCGAATCGGTTCGGACAACAAAATTTAGTTTCTGCAAATGCCGAATCGATTCGGTCTTAATCCGAATCGATTCGGACCACAAGACCTGGGATTCTGCATCTATGTGAATCGATTCGCCCAAGGGGCCGAATCGATTCGCCCCTGCGAAAATGCCAAGAATGGCTATGGAGTCTTGAACTCCAAAATTGGTCCAACACCAAAACCAACCCCAACCGAAGTCATTTACTGCAATTTCTACATCCTAAACACATTCTAATATCACCCTCAACATCATTTATCATCCAAATCCATTTCCAAGGGTTAATACCCAAAAAATCCAACAAAAACCCTAACATTTCTAAATCATAACAATTCATAAATATCAAGACTAATTATTCTACTTAAACCATAAATTTGCAAGTAGATTACTTGCCTCAAGGTAAGAATCTGATTTGATGAAGAAGGAGGCAACAATCTAAGCTCCAATCTCTCTTTTTCTCCCAAGTTATCTTCCTCTCTCTACTCTCTCTAGGGCTCAATTGTGTAAAATGGAAGAATGGGAATAGGGATGGGGAAATAAAACGGGGCTTAAGTCTAAAAAGCCCAACTTAAAATGCTAATACGCGATATACTAATACGCGACTACACTATTTAAGCCAAAACCAGTCAAAAGTGCCCGAAATGTCAAAATACAATATGGCACTTATTTTGACTGTCTCACACCTACCGGGACTAACTACACTATCCAAATTATCATTTGGGAATTTTGTAACTCATTTTACTTCCGGTTTCATAATAAACCAAAATGTCATTTCAAATCCTTATGACATAATAAATTACCACATGAACATTTTATCTACTCACGAGGTAACTACACAACATATTAGTAAATATTGACTTGACATAACAAATTAATATTTACTCAACATCTACCATTTTAAAATTAATTACTACACATTGTAAATAAATATAAAATGGGCTATCAGAAGAGAGGGTTATTACAGTTACCTCTGACTTAAGAAATCTCTCATTGCATGTCCTTTACAATGGTGGTGATGACATTGTGATCGGAGATGGCTCATTTCTCACGTTGAAACTTAACATGGGGATAATAGCAAACAAGGACATTATATTTTGAAAAAATAAAATAGGTAAATGTTTCGATTAAACCTCGGTTTTGTAAATCAATTCATTGTGGCTCTTAAAAAGGGGAACGGAAAGAGACAAATCCTTGACATTCATACTATTGTAACCAATCTTATGATAATGCCATTATAGACCTCTTATGATGATGGTCTAACTAAATTACCTCATTAATTAGACTAAAACAATACATTGATTCTCAAATCAATTCATAATATCAACTTTAGAGGTCCAAATATCCTCTTTCAAAGCATATTTGAAGGACAAAAATCAGTAGTTATAGATGTAACTCAACATAACTACAAGTGTTTGGGTTGGGGTCCATTCCCGGGAATTCAATAGAAAAATTCAAAAGAAGATCGTATACTATATATAATATTGGCATTATGGAACTATAACATAAGTCATTGTGCTCTACCTGATTCTTGGAAAGTGGAATTACACGAAATGTGAAATGAGTCATGCTTATCAATTACAACAAGTGTTTTAGTAATCAAGTTCTCCAAGGATAAAAATAATTGAGGTATTTCCTATACTCTATAATTTATCAATACAAAACACTAAACAAAACTTTAAAATCAGGTGGGCTACTGATTAGGCATAAATTCTTCACATTTATCCCCTTAATTTCGATCTTTTTATGATCCCGTGAAATATAAATAGCTTGGATTTATCTCATATTTATGATACTAACCTTTTTTGGAAATTATTTCATATTTTGTGTATCTCTTATGTGTTTTACAGGTATTTCATGCAAGTTAGTGCAAAAGAGAGATCAAAATAGTGAAAGAAACCAAGAAATGGGGAGTTGAAGGGCATTTTTGTAATCTTACAGCCATAGTCTGGAGGTGGGGCCAACTGGAAAGTTGAAGAGATTTAAATTGCAAGAACACTGGAAAAAATGACACCTCAATTGGAGCTACGGTGAAGAAGTTATGAAGTTTTGAAGATGAGAAAAGTCAAGAAGAAAATCTCTGCATATATTTTAATGGCAATCCGGACTTTTTATTATAAAAGGATCTGGACCGCATTTAGTCACGCTCAAAGTCCGTTACAAAATTAGTCACGCTTTCTAAATGTGACAAATTGCCAGATACGGGATTTTTATTTTGTCCTTATCTTTTTGCCAAAAGAGTTTTATGTTTTGGGAACTCTTCTAAACGACCTCTAGCCTATATATTTAGTCATTAGGAGTCTTTTTATTCATATTTCATTCATGTAAAAGCTCCATAGTAAGTAGGAACATCTAGGAGAAGAATTTACATATTTTGCACCTTTAATTCAAGAGCTTTTCAAGTTTTTCGTCGACCTTTGATTTCTTCTTGCACGGTCTTGTTCTTCAATATTGGTAAGCTTTATTACCAGTACCTTTATTATTATTTCTCATGTTTAATCTCTCTTTCCACGCAATTTTGAGTTCATGCAACGTATATAAGGTTGCTTTCACTAATTTCACCATATTACGCTAGATTTTTAAGGGATGGGATGCATGAATCTAACCCAATGTGGTTTGCATGGGTATAAAATTAGTTCTCTAAATTTAATAATTGATTAGATCGTGTAGTATGGTGATCACAAGCATTGTAGCTAATATGACACTGCTTTACTCATCTCTTGATTATGTATGATGCGGGCTTGAACCTCATATATGTAATGCTTGGGAGTACTAAAGAACGGGTTTGATCAATTAATTAATTTATGACTAGTTTTGTACTGGGCAACACAATAGGGTTTGGGGGATTGAATTCCAAACCAATTTTTCCTCAGTCATAGTAATTCATTCTTAGTTAATTAATTTTACTTACATATTTAATTTAGTAGTTTAATCTAATTTTCATTTAGTTAGTAGATTTAATCCCATAATCACATAAACATCTTTTCTTACCTTTTTAAAGTCAACTTTGGATTAATTAATCTACCTTTGGTTGCCAAAACGAGATCGTCCTTTTTCCCTGTGGATTCGATACCTAGACTCGCCGCTATACTCCATAGGAGTGTAGTTAAAGTTTAGGTTATTGTATTGTGGTTGGAAGCCGATAACAACGACTAGCATATTTATACAGACGCTCGGTTTCCACCTCGATCAGCTACGGTAACATAGAATCCTTTTGTTTCAAAAAATGTAAATAGGGAATTATTTTGTTCTTTTCGGTAAAACAGAAACAGAACACACTTTTAAAGTACATATAATTTTAGTGGTTAAAAATGACACCAACATTTTTTCACTATTTGACCCAAATATAAAGATCTTTTATATAAAGAAATTTAGAGACAATTGATCAAACCCTTTTTTTATTCTTTCATTAGTTATTAAAACAAAAACTAAATACATAAATTACTTACCAAACCCTCATAAACAGAACCAAATCCGTTGATGTGAGTCTACTCTCCTCCGGTTTAATCCACCTTATTATTATATATCGATGAATTTCAAGATAATTTATGTTACACCTGATCTGTGAATTCCAATATATATATATATATATATATATATAGAGAGAGAGAGAGACCTGATTAACTGAGAGGGGAGATAGAGCGGGAGACAAAATTGCCTTCTAAACTTTGAGGGGGGAAAAACCCTACTCCTAAATTTTTAGGGGTGAAAGAAAATGTCATGATAGGTACACATAGTTTAGAAATTCTTAAAAAAAGTCATAATATCTATAAACAAATATGATTTTTGTATTTAAACTGTCATGAAAAATAATACTACTATATATAAAATGACATTGTATATCAGAGATGTCCTATTAATAACAATATTAATCTTTAAATGACATTTTTATAATAAATGTCTTTAAATTATTTTTTCGAGTGTCATAAAAAGGTATTTTTCTTGTAGTGATATAAGTGGAGATCGGAATCGCTCAACTCGCAGCCTGGGAAAAGACGGAATGTGGTCATCCATAGGAGTGTTCCCAAAATCATAGTTAAAAATATGATGTGTCCGCTTATCTAGATATTGATCTTAATGATGAAACGATAATATGTGTTAGATAAGACACAAATACGAATCACAAGCATGATGCCTACGTAGACTATAAAGTCATCAACATCCTCTTACTTCGCATGCGAAACGAAAGTGGGATTAATACCATAAATTCAAATGGGTATTTTATTATATGTGTGTTAGAAAAATGTATTTTTTGTTTTGAGAAATGTGGTGAAAAATCCCGTGGAATTTATAGGTGTAACCCTCTTTTTCTTATTTTTAGTTTTTTTTTAATAGAAAATATATTATGTGTGATATTACTAATAAAGGTTTGAATGTTAATATGTGTAGGAGATAAAGTAAAAGATAACTTAAGAACTTATATAATGATGCGGGCTTGAACCTCATATATGTAATGCTTGGGAGTACTAAAGACTGGGTTTGATCAATTAATTAATTTACGACTAGTTTTGTACTCGGCAACACACTAGGGTTTGGGGGATTGAATTCCTAACATATTTTTCCTCAGTCATATTAATCCATTCTTAGTTAATTAATTTTGCTTCCGTAGTTAATTTACTATTTTAATCTAGTTTTCATTTAGTTAGTAGATTTAATCCCTTAATCATATTTTATTACCTTTTTAAAGTCAACTTTAGGATTAATTAACCTACCTTCTGTCGTCAAAACGAGATCGTCTTTTTTCCCTTTGGATTCGATACCCAGAATCGCCGCTATACTCCATAAGAGTGTAGTTAAAGTTTAGGTTTTTGTATTGCGATTGGATGCCGATAACAACAACTAGCGTATTTACATGGACACTTGGTTTTCACCTCGATCAAAATGGCACCGTTGCCGGGGAATTAGGTAGACTTTAGGTTAGGTTGGTTAATCCCGAATTTGATCTTAAATAAAAAATAAAATAAAAAAATATGAAAAATAAAAAAAAATACAAAAATATGGGTGTCACGTTTTTTAATTGACTAATTTGAAATGTCTTACTTTAACTCTTTTGGTGCTTTAATTGTTATGATAATAGTAAAGATGATGAGCTCAAGATTTATGAACATTAGATCAATATCACTAAAAATGAGTCTCATAAATACAAACCTAGTGCTAAGGCCATCCAAATTTATCAAAATAAAAGGCTTGAAGATGAAAGACCTTGAAAAGAGTATCAGGAAAAAAATCGTTATTGGGAGCAAGAGTTGGACGCTTTATTTGATCCCAATGAGGATTTTTTCTCTCGATATTTTTGATGTTGAATAATGTTTTCAAGCAAATGAGGAATCCTAGGTGCTATAACCAAGGAAGCCTACTTTAGAAGAACTCTTGCTTATTAGCAAAAAGCAATTTGATGACCTTGCTGCTACAGAGCTGAAAATTAGAGCAACTTGCAAGGATTTTAATGATTATTTGGAAAGCTTAGAGAAGGTCGAGACTTGCGCTTCACCTAACACTTTTGAGTATGAAATCATTGAGAGTGATCCATGTTTTTTTGAATCTCAACCTCTTATAAATATTCCGAAATCTACTGAGGTTGAAGATCATTTGTCTCCTTGTGTACCCACTATTATCGAACCATTAAATCCATCACAAGATCTGGATGAATGTCTTGAGGACATTGATCCGATTCTTGTATGGGAATGTTATTTTGAGATGCTTCATGTTATGGGCCATACACTTAGACGTGTCACTCCACCAGATCCAATTGAAATTTTTTGGGGAGAAGATTTTGAGGACAAGGACCCTTTGCTTAAATTGTTCTACAAGATGAAATCTTCCTTTTTGTGTACCCATCTTGCCATACTACTTGAAAATTCTTTGGGAGGGGATTCTATTTTTTTGGATCCCAATGGTACTTGTCCCCCTATGCACCCAAATCCCTCATTATACGCCTAAATTTTTTAATTAGTGATGGTCCATTTTTTTCGGGTTACCCATGCCTTTCGTTGTTTAAACGGAATTATTATTTTTTGGGAGGCATAAATGAAATTTTTGAGGGTACACCGATTGTCCCCAAAGTCAAATTGTATTTTGGGTGGACCCTCAAATTTTTTGACTTCTACTGTATGAGTTATTAGAAGTTAAAATCGTAGGTTGTCCATACTAAGTTGTTTTTTTCTTTTTATTTTCCTTTTTTTTTATTATAGTCTAGTGTCATTAGTTAAAATTTTTGTTATTCTTTTTTCTATGCTTGGTTCTAACGTGTTTTGTAGATTCAATGGACTCATACTTATCGGGGATCGCTCCATTTGGATAATATGTTTCTTTTCCTCTCTTTATGTTGTGTTCTTGATTCGCATTGAGCACAATGCAACATTTAAGTTAGGGGGTGTGGAATATTTGTCCCATTTACTGTGTAGATTCATTGATTTGATCACATGTTTGTTCCAAGTATGTTTTTTTTCGAAAATTTCAAAAAAAATTTCAAAAATTTTCGAAAAATAACAATTGAAAAATGTTGAAAAGCCAAAAATATTTTTCTTCAAAATAAATAAAAATTGGAATTTAAAATTTTCAAAAATATCATCTTTATTATATTTGAAGTCTTAAATCGTAAAAAAATCAAGTGCACTAAGACAAAATTGACCAAAGATTGAAATTATGCGAAAATTAACGACTTTATGAATAAGTGTGGAGATTAATCAAATCCAGTGAGATATTGAGCCTATTGTATATTCTGAGGTTTTAAAATCAATTTGAGTTAATGGTTAACTCAAAGTTCAATTCAGTGTTTAAAAAAGTTGTTGATGATCTCAATCATTTGTTTTGATCGGTTACGGGAAATTTGTGCAATGTTGTCTTGAAAAACGCGCTAACATATCTCTAAATTAAATTAACCTTAAGACGCATATGATAAATTAATAAGTAATTCAGACAATGAAATAGGCCCTCGTTTGTTTACCCAAAAATATTAGCCAGAAAAATGTGACAACCCGCTCACCAAAATAAGGGGTGGCCAGCCCAATACTCCAATATAACGGAATCATAGATGGAAATCATTCTCAGCATCACAAAAAAAAATATAGAGTATCCAGGATAACCACCCAATATTTCAGAAAACGGGTTGCCAAAAATTTTGTTTTAAAGTTAAAGAGAGAATTTGAACAACCCAAATCCTGAAAAGATAGGGGAAACCCCAAGACATATATAAATAACATAACAAGAATACAATAAAAAGACTGAATATGTTACCGGTCACCAAACTGATACACCAATAATACACAAGTTCAATAAGTTACATATTACATTTCATTAGACATTTACAAAAGCTGGGGCCCCCTTGCCCGGATAAAAGACTTGATCTTAACTAGAATGCAAAAATGAAAACGTCTATACCAATTGTGTCCCGTAACACCCGCAATGCATCACGGCTCGCCGAGGACAACGGAATAGGAATTCAAATCAGGCATCCCTGCGGAGGAGTACCTGAGCGGAGACAAGATGCATATGCAACAAGGAGTGTAAACGGGTCAGGGCCCGGTTCTATATGATTACCAGACGAATAAAGAGTATGACTGTAATGAATATCATCATGCTAGGAAGAATAAAATCTATCTACACAGTTCTAAAACATAGGCTAAGACAGTAAAGAAAAACATGAGTTTAATTTAACTAAGTAGGAAAAAGGAAAGATGAACATAAATAAAACTTCTATCATATACCCCGATTCATGTCATAGTTTATTCCTCAACAGGAAAATAAATCTATAACTAAGCTCTTTATGGCTTTTATCTCAATTTTAAGCTCTTTGTGGCTTTTATTTTAATTACATGCCCATCCTGGCATTTCCATTCCTTAGCAGGAATATAATCAACATTAGATGCTCTTTATGGAATTTATCATACATCAAGTCCCACTTGATTTAGAATGGTTATATTCTTATGCATACAATGATTCTAAGACCGCCCCTCCGAGTTTCCCTACTGGGCGCGCCCCTAAATGACCATCATCTTCCAGGGCCTATCTATACAAGACAACCTGGGCTCATAACGCAAACGTCGGGAAGCGGCCATATGCCTGCGGGAAAGTTAGGACCACACCCGGAATCCCCTAACCAGAGCAGAAAAACATATAAAAACCCCGCATATGGCCTAGGACTATATCCACCCTGCATTCATTAGCCAGGGGGCATCACCAAGCGCGCGAACTTCCCTTATTATGTCATTTAGAGAGGTGTGTTTAACCAAATTACCATTTATCATGTTAATGATTAAGTAAATTATCATTTACCATCATTTCCATATCAAATTTCATTAGAGAAAATGTATATTTTATACTTAATTCCATACACATTTTAGCAAATGTATATCCCATTTATCCGAAACCATATTCATTTACGTTATGTAAATATTTTGCCTTCTTAAATCCGGATCCGTACGTATTTACATTGACATTTTGACCTCAAAGAATAAATAGACTTTCAATTATTCTCCCAAGATTCGTTGATAGATATAATAACCCATCAAGGATAACATAGCTCCAATGAGCTTCTAAGGTCTCCCCAAACATAATAAAGCATCCCCTAGTTTAATAGAAATCAACTAGAAGAAAGGATGCCCTAACATCAATAGGCACAGCCCCGGAAAAACTCCGCCTAACCCATTCCTAATAGGGCAGTACCCCAACTCATCAAGAACTCTAGGACTCTAAGTTTACTTCATATAAGAAGGTTCCTAGTTCCTAGTAAAGAGAATGAACCTAGGAAACATAATAAGGTTTAAAGGAAAAAAATAGGGGACCGGTCGACCGGTCCCAAGACCGCGGTCGACCGCGTCTCAAGGTTTTGCCTACGAAGGAATGCAGAAAGCTCAAACTAGAAGGGCCGGTCGACCGGTCAGTGGACCGCGGTCGACCGCACAAGAATTTTATGCCTTTGTAGAAAAGCAGTAAACCTGCCCCGAAGGCCCGGTCGACCGGTCAGGGGGCCGCGGTCGACCGGTCATAGCAGACCTAGGGTTCTTCCTCTTCTAAAAACTAAACCCAAATCTCAAATATCTTTCATTTTGAACACAACCAACAACTTTTATCTACCCAAAGATTATCCTACATGATTTATAACTATTAAAACTCACAATTTTATCATCAAAATTAAGATTAGGGTTTAAGTCTCATAAATTCCATTTTTGATCCATAAATGTAAATACACAACTATCATACAATTTATTCATCTTAGATCACATATTAGCAAGTAGAAAACTTGCCTTAGGGTTGAAATTTCAGATTTCTTGGTGGTGGAAGCAATCTCCCATCTTCAATCTTCATTTTCTCTCTTCTTTTTCCACTTTTCTCTTCCTCTTTCTTTCTTTCTTTCTTTTTTTCTCTTTATGTTCAAGACATAAGATGGGGAAAATAAGGGATTTTAGAAGACAAAAATCGTGGCTTAGGTTAAAACTCCCAACTTAAATGGTTAATACCACATTAAAATGACTCCCAAATACGCATTTAAGCTAAAACCAGGTAAAAGTGCCCGAAACACAAAAATACAATATGGCACTTATTTTGACTGTCTCGCACCTTCCGAGACAAACTACACCCTCTAAACTGGCATCCGAAAATTTTATAATTATTTTGAGTTAAAAAATCATTGAAACCAAAATGTCATTTTAAATACCTGACACTAAAACATGCAACCTGATGATATTTACTTTCACATACAGTAAATATGCATCAATTTAGTAAATATTAACTTTCAATTCATTCCATTAATATTTACCCCAGACCCCACATTTTATATAATTACCTTATGCGTTAAAATTAATATAAAACTGAGCCTCCCAAAATCGAGGGTTGTTACATACTCCACCCCTTAAGAGGAAATTTTGCCCCTAAAATTCGGGCATACTCAACTCTCATAAAGGGTATACTACTCTAAACTAGGATTCTACCATCCTAAACAAACCCCTCGTTATAACAACGTCCCAAATGGACCCGGACTAATATCGACCCTATCGATCTTAGTCTACATCATTGGTGCTCTAGCATAGCACAAAGCGTTCCTCACTATTATCGATTCTAGCTTCCTATGGCGGAAGACGATGCCCACATGACTCAGCACAAATCTCCCAACCTCCAGAATCATGTTACATCTCCTCTCGGGGCACCCCTACCAACTCCAAGTGGCTTAATTCCAACGCTACCCAACTTTCCCTCGCATTTACGTATCTCATCAAGGTGTATGGCTTAAAAGCCAAATCTTTAAAGAAATGTCCCAAGACCAAACCAAGTCCAAGGAACATATTACCCGTTGGTTCCTTCCAACGAGTATATGAATTACTCAACCGACCATGCTAGGCTACTCACAATGCCAATGCCTTAGGAAATGATCCATAAGGCCATTCAAAAGCCTAATGGTTATACATGATTTCCATCCATATGCCCTACGGCTCCGTCAGTCATATATTCTAAGGAGTACATTCAAGATATGTCTTTCGACATTAAGTCAACCTCCTCCATTCGATCATCCGAGTTAGGGGTAAGGCATACTCCATTTCCATATGGTTCCCATTACTTCATGGAAACTTGTACCAAACCTCCGACACGAATATCTAGTCTCGGTCTACCCTATTTTAATAGGCACCTACTACGGTCCTACCATTTCTTCATCAAGAATGGAGCGTACTCTTCTACATGAAGTCCATTTAAAATGGCCGGAAATGCACCAGTCTGGTCGAACGATCAACCATTTTCTCAAATAGGATCATGACCAGAACGGTCCCGGCACTAAAATGCAAACGTCTATGAACATACCCTTCTTCACTTCACCGCTACTCCTCTTCACACGAGTAGGGGAAGTGATCAATCATAGACCAGAATATTCTTACTACAATGTCTACCTAGTCATACTCGCCTCATTTGGCTTTCCATGCCAATACAAATATCTCCGATGGGTTTCTTACTCGACTCCTCTACTACCCCAATTGCATTCCCTTAGGGAATGAGAAAATCCAAATGATAGTTCTTTAAGAACTCCAAACACCAACTCAATTTCTCCCCCGACATATTGCAACAACTTGTTGCTTGCGAGAAAAACCAAATTTCCTGCCCAGGAATTAGTGCCTTATCTATTTAAGGTAATCACTACCACGATGAATTTTAATTCAAGCATGGAATAAAACTTCCCACAAGTTTAAGCTTGTGAGATGCATAAACAATGGGTCTATGCTTCCAGTATCATTACTCCCCAACCTGGCAGAAACTTCATTACACCCACTCTCGAGCTTACTATCATGGGCTCAGGTGTGAGGGTCCACCCGTCCTTTTTAACTCTCCGGAAATGAAGTTCCAACGTAACACTATTTCTAAGAAAGGCCTCATCGATTTTGGCCAAACCTACCAAACCTCTCGAGACCCCATAAAGCTCGTTCCTAGGGATCTAATCCCACCTCACGACTTATTCGTGGTCCACTCCTTACCACCTTCCTGAATTTACATCACATTCCCTAAAGACCTAATGCCCTAAAAATCCTAAAGTCTATCTATATATATCCTACCTAAATCTTAAGCATATAATACTAAATATATCCCTAGTGCCCAGGACCTATCTCAACTCCCAACCTTCGCTCGGTTTCATGCGTGGGACGTCTCGCCGAGGCGAAATCCAGACAAGGAACCCTCCCGTTACACTACTACCTCGCATCGTCGGTCATTAAGATATGACGGTCTAGGACACATGATCGGGATCGATAAAATTTTAATTTACAATCTTACTTACCATAACATCTTTAAAGATTTTTAACTGGTCAGACATTCACTTTCTGTGAAGTCTCACAAATTTTATCCCATAACATATATACATCTTCTCAAATAGCCTTCTTATCAAGGCATAACCCGAAGTCTCAACTTGACTTCGTATCTCAGTCTCCCTCACATCGATCAGAGGAGAGAACTATATACAGTGCTTTCATTTCGCACTTTAATAGCCCTTAATCACTTTACTAAGTGATTCTCGGCTAATTCTTCCAATCCCACTTCTAACAACAAAATAAATAAAAGAAAAGAAAAAGGAAAGGATAGCGTCTCTCCAATCACAACATTGTTAAGTGTTCATGCGACGGAGTGTCTCGCCGAAGCGAAATCCAAACAAGGAACCCCTTCGACACATGCCTACTTAACTAGTTGATCATGGAGATAAGTGTAACATGCATAAACAGAACAAACAAATAATCAAACACTCACACAACGTAATAAAATAAATAACAAAATCTCCTACCTACTTCGATCCACTTCTATAAAGTCTCAACTTGTATCCAGGAGGGAAATTATAGAATAACTAGTTCCATTTTGAACTAGAAGTAAGATAGCCTTACAACTTTATTTGCTTGCTATCACCCCAAACCAACCAAAATACCTTTACTCGCGTATTATACATAAAATGAAAGAAAGGAAAAATGGCATCTCTCCATTCCCAACGTCATTTAAGGTTCACGCGTGGAGCATCCCGCAAAAGCGGAATCCAAACAAGGAACCCCTCCTATGCATTACTACTTAACTTTGTTGGTCGTGGAGATAAGTCATGACATCCACATACAATGCAAACAAGCAATAGAACACTCATACCACACATCACATATAACACATATACCGTTAAAATATCATCACTCGTTTCATAACGAGTGAAGAAATCATAAAACTTCCCTACCACGGAAGTCATATAATTACTCTTCTATAATCGTGTCAATACTACAACGAGCTCAAACTACACACCCGAATCTACAATGGATAAAATACTACTAAGTCTTATCCTAAGGAATACACCACCCACTAATAAAGCGGAATTCCCACCAACAATTCATGCCGGGTCAATACCAATGGTTCTCAGACTCCATATCCTAACCATTGTTCCAACTTTGGCTGACGTCAATCGCCCACGCAGTCCCTCTTACTCTTTTAGTAAAAGAGGAGACGCTCTCGGCCTCCTCTTCCTCAGTTCAATGAAACCTTCACAGGCGGATACCCACCAAAGGGTTTTATGATCATTACTCCATCAGAAGTGTTAACGACATTTATTCTGGAGCCTATCATTTTATGGTGCACGGTCTCCCTAACCGTACAACACTTTATTCACTGTCGTCCTTTAGCCGAGCATTCTGTGAACACTCGAGAATTCACCTCCTCCTCAGTCCAGTTATCCCGGAGAAACTTACGGTAGGAAGTATCTATCGGTTTTCTCCACGGGCAAAACTTCTGGCACACTGGAATATGGTGGTCACATTTCCACCACCTCTATACTACTCCTACAGGTGAAGGATTTTCCTCCAACCTACTTCAGGGCACTTCTCCACTCCAATCTAACATCGCTTGAAATCTCAAGCTTAGTACCACTTTTCTCTTCTAGCGGTACTTAGGAAACTACATGAAATGTAATTAGTAGTCGCGGTAGTAAGACAAGGAAGTGTTACAAAAAGGGAGCGACCTCCAGAACGGTCCTCATCCCCGACCACAATTTACAGTCCTTAGTAGTTCCTTCTCATGACGCCCTTCTTAAATCGACCTACTACTCTCACACGAATGCGCAAAAGATTCTATAAATTCTACCTCAAGGCAGAAGAACAAAATCTCACAAGAGAAACCAACGATCTTAATCCTAAGGCTCTACGTCAAGTCAAGAGCAACGCGGGAAACTTAAGGCGTTCACGCACAGATTCCTAAGGACTCTAGAACCTGATGCTCTGATACCATCTGTGACAACCCGCTCACCAAAATAAGGGGTGGCCTGCCCAATACTCCAATATAACGGAATCATAGATGGAAATCATTCTCAGCATCACAAAAAACAAATATAGAGTATCCAGGATAACCACCCAATATTTCAGAAAACGGGTTGCCAAAAATTTTGTTTTAAAGTTAAAGAGAGAATTTAAACAACCCAACTCCTGAAAAGATAGGGGAAACCCCAAGACATATATAAATAACATAACAAGAATACAATAAAAAGACCGAATATGTTACCGGTCACCAAACTGATACACCAATAATACACAAGTTCAATAAGTTACATATTACATTTCATTAGACATTTACAAAAGCTGGGGCCCCCTTGCCCGAATAAAAGACTTGATCTTAACTAGAATGCAAAAATGAAAACGTCTATACCAATTGTGTCCCGTAACACCCGCAATGCATCACGGCTCGCCGAGGACAACGGAATAGGAATTCAAATCAGGCATCCCTGCGGAGGAGTACCTGAGCGTAGACAAGATGCATATGCAACAAGGAGTGTAAACGGGTCAGGGCCCGGTTCTATATGATTACCAGACGAATAAAGAGTATGACAGTAATGAATATCATCATGCTAGGAAGAATAAAATCTATCTACACAGTTCTGAAACATAGGCTAAGACAGTAAAGAAAAACATGAGTTTAATTTAACTAAGCAGGAAAAAGGAAAGATGAACATAAATAAAACTTCTATCATATACCCCAATTCATGACATAGTTTATTCCTCAACAGGAAAATAAATCTATAACTAAGCTCTTTATGGCTTTTATCTCAATTTTAAGCTCTTTGTGGCTTTTATTTTAATTACATGCCCATCCTGGCATTTCCATTCCTTAACAGGAATATAATCAACATTAGATGCTCTTTATGGCATTTATCATACATCAAGTCCCACTTGATTTAGATGGTTATATTCTTATGCATACAACGATTCTAAGACCGCCCCTCCGAGTTTCCCCACTGGGCGCGCCCCTAAATGACCATCATCTTCCAGGGCCTATCTATAGAAGACAACCTGGCCTCATAACGCAAACGTCGGGAAGCGGCCATATGCCTGCGGAAAAGTCAGGACCACACCCGGAATCCCCTAACCTGCGCAGAAAAACATATAAAAACCCCGCATATGGCCTAGGACTATATCCACCCTGCATTCATTAGCCAGGGGGAATCACCAAGCGCGCGAACTTCCCTTATGATGTCATTTAAAGAGGTGTGTTTAATCAAATTACCATTTATCATGTTAATGATTAAGTAAATTATCATTTACCATCATTTCCATATCAAATTTCAATAGAGAAAATGTATATTTTATACTTAATTCCATACACATTTTAGCAAATGTATATCCCATTTATCCGAAACCATATTCATTTACGTTATGTAAATATTTCGCCTTTTTAAATCCGGAGCCGTACGTATTTACATTGACATTTTGACCTCAAAGAATAAATAGACTTTCAATTATTCTCCCAAGATTCGTTGATAGATATAATAACCCATCAAGGATAACATAGCTCCAATGAGCTTCTAAGGTCTCCCCAAACATAATAAATCATCCCCTAGTTTAATAGAAATCAACTAGAAGAAAAGATGCCCTAACATTAATAGGCATAGCCCCGGAAAAACCCCGCCTAACCCATTCCTAATAGGACAGTACCCCAACTCATCAAGAACTCTAGGACTCTAAGTTTACTTCATATAAGAAGGTTCCTAGTTCCTAGTAAAGAGAATGAACCTAGGAAACAGAATAAGGTTTAAAGGAGAAAAACAGGAGGCCGGTCGACCAGTCCCAAGACCGCGGTCGACCGCGTCTCAAGGTTTTGCCTACGAAGGAATGCAGAAAGCTCAAACTGGAAGGGCCGGTCGACCGGTCAGTGGACCGCGGTCGACCGCACAAGAATTTATGCCTTTGTAGAAAAGCAGCAAACCTGCCCCGAAGGCCCGGTCGACCGGTCAGGGGGCCGCGGTCGACCGGTCATAGCAGACCTAGGGTTCTTCCTCTTCTAAAAACTAAACCCAAATCTCAAATCTCTTTCATTTTGAACACAACCAACAACTTTTATCTACCCAAAGATTATTCTACATGATTTATAACTATTAAAACTCACAATTTTATCATCAAAATTAAGATTAGGGTTTAAGTCTCATAAATTCCATTTTTGATCCATAAATGTAAATACACAACTATCATACAATTTATTCATCTTAGATCACATATTAGCAAGTAGAAAACTTGCCTTAGGGTTGAAATTTCAGATTTCTTGGTGGTGGAAGCAATCTCCCATCTTCAATCTTCATTTTCTCTCTTCTTTCTCCACTTTTCTCTTCCTCTTTCTTTCTTTCTTTTTCTCTCTCTATGTTCAAGACATAAGATGGGGAAAATAAGGGATTTTAGAAGACAAAAATCGTGGCTTAGGTTAAAACTCCCAACTTAAATGGTTAATACCACATTAAAATGACTCCCAAATACGCATTTAAGCTAAAACCAGGTAAAAGTGCCCGAAACACAAAAATACAATATGTCACTTATTTTGACTGTCTCGCACCTTCCGAGACAAACTACACCCTCTAAACTGGCATCCGAAAATTTTATAATTATTTTGAGTTCAAAAATCATTGAAACCAAAATGTCATTTTAAATACCTGACACTAAAACATGCAACCTGATGATATTTACTTTCACATACAGTAAATATGCATCAATTTAGTAAATATTAACTTTCAATTCATTCCATTAATATTTACCCCAGACCCCACATTTTATATAATTACCTTATGCGATAAAATTAATATAAAACTGAGTCTCCCAAAATCGAGGGTTGTTACAAAAAAGTAATGAAAAGTTATCCCTTTTGCTAACCCAATTGAGCCGAATAAAATTTTTCCTTTCCATTTGGCAACCCGAAAAACCTAATTAGCTCTAAATTGTGAAAATTAGAAATTTCATCAATAAAGTCCAAAAAGTGAATGAAAAGGAGCAAGAAAAGAAAAATAGAAGAATGCTAAAAAAAATAGCAAGAAAAAAATGTGTAAAAAAATAGAAAAATAAGCAAAAGCCCGAAAAAAGCACTAATGGACACCATAAGAAAATTTTCCAATTCCGAAATTCCCAATCACTTCCATTTTACCCAATACACCTTATGACCCAATAAAGTCCTAACCGAGTCCAAATTGCGAAATTGGATACCGCGTGGAGAGTTAAGGCACAAAAGTTAATAATAAAGATTAACGGTGTAAACTAGAGGCGATGTTTCCATTTTTTTGTAATCGTAATCCGATGATGAGATTTTTTCACCCCATAAATTTTCGTTTTTTAAAATTAGTGTGCTTGAATTCGTGCTCCTATGCATTTACTCTTATATATCACGCATACCGAGAGAAATAGACACAATATGAGTAATTCGTTTGTGAGAGCATCCCGTGAGCATTTGAATCAAAACGAATTTTCAGAAAGTACCGTAATGATCAATCGATGGAAATTAGCAGTTAAATTTTCAGCTTCGCACACACACACTATGACTTGAGATTTGTGAATATGATTTTAAGGTGACTATTTTTCGGGGAGTTTAAATTGTCCAATTTTTAGATATTTTTAGTTTTCTTGGGGCGAAAATGAATTTTGTGCATATATTCACTGCAAAACCTCACGAGGCACAACTCGTCCTACTAGGGTAACCTAGGGGTTTAAAGGCTTGTTGCATATGCTAAATGCAATCTCTTGCCTGCGAAAAAGGTATTCTATCCCAATAAAATTTTTGAAGGGTCCTTAACTCATACTCTTATGATTTTACATTACTCGAGATGAGCAAAGTTCTAAGTAAGGGGGCTACTGATTAGGCATAAATTCTTTACATTTATCCCCTTAATTTTGGTCTTTTTATGATCCCGTGCATTGTAAATAGCTTGGATTTATCTCATATTTATGATACTAACCCTTTTTGGCAAGTATTTCGTATTTTGTGTATCTCTTATGTGTTTTACAGGTATTTCATGCAAGTTAGTGCGAAAGAGAGCTCAAAATAGTGAACGAAACCAAGAAACGGGGAGTTGAAGGGAATTTTTGTAATTTTTCAGCCTTAGTTCGGAGGTGGGTCCAACTAGAAATTTGAATAGCTTTAAATTACAAGAACACTAGAAAAAACGGCATCTCAATTGGAGATATAATGAAGAAGTTATGAAGTTTTGAATATGAGAAAAGTCAAGAAGAAAATCTCTGCATAAATTTTGATGGCGATCCGGACTTTTTATTATAAAAGAATCCGGGCCGCATTTAGTCACTCTCAAAGTCCGTTACAAAATTAGTCACGCTTTCTAAGTGTGACAAATTACCAGATATGTGATTTTTGTTATGTCCTTATCTTTTAGCCAAAAGAGTTTTATGTTTTGGGAACTCTTCTAAACTACCTATATCCTATATATTTAGTCATTAGGACTCTTTTTATTCATATTTCATTCATATAAAATGTCCACAATAAGTAGGAACATATAGGAGAAGAATTTACATATTTTGGACCTTTAATTTAAGACCTTTTCCAGTTATTCTTCAACCTTTGATTTCTTCTTGCATGGTCTTGTTCTTCAATCTTGGTAACCTTTATTTCCTGTACCTTTAATACTATTTCTCATGTTTAATCTCTCTTTCCACGCAATTATTGTTAGATTTAGATTTAATAAATCAATTAACAGTTTTTATGGATAAAAAATACAATATATGAACATATAAACTGTTATGTAAATATAGGACCTTAATCTACATAATTATCACATGTGTCCAAAATAGAGTTGAAAACATACCTAAGTCAACATTATAATTGACGAGTGAAGATGTTTTCATTGGTGCCTCTAACTTGAGATAAAAAATTATTATGGAATATAGGTTTCTCTCCCCTAGCCTTTCTATAATTTGTTGCTTATTTCTTATGCCTAAATGATGGAGTTTAGGCCACTATTTATAGGCAGGTAGAGGTCCTAAATCCCAAAAGTCATGCGATCATAACCGTCTCAAGAGTTTACGAGTTTACTTTATTTTATTTTTAATCAATACTTGGTTAATATAATTAACCAAAAACTAAATTGACCCTTGGCTAGACTTTGGTGACCTTTTATTTACCTAATATGACTTATTACTTAATTTTATCATGAGCCACTTAAATGGGTATTTGTTTATTTGATAATTCCAACATTCTCCCACTTGGTTCATAATTAATATAAGGCGCGCTTTCAAAATTTCAGTCTTTAATGGTTTTTCGTGAACACCTTTATTAAACAAAACATCAATGTGAGTCATAGCGTTTCCACACTAATCCATGAGTAAGGTTCCTTCTATGTAATATGCCACTACCGGTTTATTAAACAAGGTCTATAATAAAGTCTATCATAATGGACCAATAATTGTCTTATAAAGACTATTCATGTCACTTTAATCAATCAACATGCATGTAAACTTATATTGCATGACAAAAATTGATATTTTTAGAATACAACTTAATTGATATCAAATATAGTGTCAAAAATTAACCACCAAACAATATACAACACTTATACTTAATTGGCTACACTCAAGACTCATATCTTAAGCATGTTTCATGAATGTCCTTTGGTGATAGCCCATTTATTAGTGAATATGTTGCGTTTACACTTAAACTAATGAGTTCGACTGACACTTGTTGTGTCTGAACTTCTTCGTTCACATATAGGTATTGTATACTAATGTTCCTAGGTTCTTTAAAATACCTATCAATTCTTCATAACGAAGAGTATAGCGGAATTATCGTAATATTTCAGTGACTTGATAGTAGGGTCGACAACTTCAAGTCCCAAAATAAAATTTTCACAACCATAATCCATAAGTTGTAGCCCCAAAGCATGCTACATACAATATTTAATTATTTCTCACTCTTTCATAATATTTGTCACTAGGCCAAAACAAATCTACTTAATCAAGAGAGAACAATTACCATAAGTGTGAGCATATAATATTTTAAGCATCTCATTACTTAATACTCTTAAGCTATTTTATTTATCTAATCTATCTTTCATTATTAAGAGAAATTCAAGAAACATATAAATTTACTCCCATTGACTTCAAGGTTTATATATACTTAATCAAAATACATAACACTTAATCAAAATACATAAAGTATTCTTAAAATACCATTAATGGGAAACTGACATAAGTTTATATAGTGATTTCTCAACTTCTACAGTTCTTTTCTTTAACTCTCGTAAGTTTTCACACTAAATGAAACTCTTACTCAAAACGAACTACGAAAGCTATAAAATTTTAATATTCAAAGATATAGGTGAAAATATTTATTTACGCCCCTTTGTCTATTCTTAATAAAAACTTTGACCATAAGTCTAGCCTTATATCGTTGATTATCAAAATCGAATATTTTCTTACTCCTCTGTCAAATTCGCATTCTTGTGACAAATCTCATAATCAGTCAAAATAGCAAACTCAATTAAGAGTTTGTTAAAACTATTCATATCCATTGTCACAAAAGAAGAATTGCTTTGGAAGTTAAAGGAATGACATGAGTATCTTAACTTCTTTTATAACCACATTAGGTGATTTGATACTCCCACTAATTTCACCATTATTTAAAGAATTTGACATTTGATGTTTTTGATTTCGAAAGTAATTTGTGTACCCTCTTTCAAGTGTAAATTTTTTTATAAATTCTAATTATTTTAGTGGATTATAAATCCATGCATGTACTAGACACTCCCAATCATACGGGAGTGTCAAATATGGTAAGTAAAGTAGAATTTATATAATACACTTTTACCATATATATTCATTTGTGTGTGACTAAATATTGTCGCGATATCGACTTATTGCATTTAACTTGTTGTCTTGTTGCGTTTGACTTGTTTTATAACGACATGTTCTATGTAGGTCCACCATCCAAGGACTATTATAATTCTCCCACTTGGTCCACATAGAGCATTTTAAATTATAAAACATTAAGAGCTCAAACATGAGTATCAAGATTCATAAGTGAGAACCCAAAGACAATCTAATATATTAAATCATCAAAGTAAGTCTTGATTTAAAAGATACACAACATCGTAAAGCTACTTTAAAGTTAAACATTATGATATAGGATCACAATTATTTTTCTTGTATATGTTTCATAAAAATAATTGTACAAACCACAAATGAGAATACCATAATTAAGAAAAATATATTCTCATATAAACGTAAAGATGTTTAATATACTCGGGGAAAATATTTTGAAAGGTCACTGAGGGGTTTTGAAATGATTCCAAAATAATATAATAAAAGGAATTCAAGAATTTATCATTTCTTATATGATTTGTATTGTAAGCATCCTCATATCGATTTAAAACCATGTTCCGTAGCACTCTAATTTTTTTGAAAAATAAAAGAAATTATTTCATTCATATTTAATGATCTATTATAATTCACACAATAAAGCTTAAAGTATGTATGTTATATAATGTGTACTCATTTTAATCTCTAACATTATGAGATTTTGCATAAACTCTATGTTGGATCCGTTTAATAATTCTTCAAGGTTTTAAAAGAGTTTCACGCACTAATTCATTAATAGTGGGATCCTCAAGTAAAATTGAATTATAACGATTTAGCAATTTTAAGTTAAACTTAGCTTCTTTATTCCATTCTAAGAAGTCGGTCCCAAGAACATTAAAGGGGGAAAACATGTAGTTTTAGAGAAATAAAGTAATATAAAATTAATGAAATAAATAGCTCACTACATTAATGCTATGAATTGATAACACGTACATTAATAACATTTTATAAATGTGGACATTCTTTCATAATAACTTTGAATATTTATATATATATGACTTTATTGGGTACCATGTTATGTAATTTACATGAATATGCTATCTAGGATAAATTTTCACCGCCTAATTTCATAATCTCTTAATATTTATTTTATTTACTCAAAATAAATTTCCTTTGGGAAATTATCTTGCTTGATGAAATAAATCAAATATACCCCATTAATGTCTTCACATATATAAGCATAATAAGTTATTACTACAACTTTTATCTTTAAATTTAATATTCACAATTATTCCTGTTGGGTCACTTTGGAAGCTACCAAACTATCCATTATATGAATATTAAATTATTTTATGGATTGTATAATAATTTCAACAATCAGTAATGTTTTCAAAAGATTGTAAATTAGGGATGGTTATGAACTCTCTATAGCAACCGATACCAACCTTAATAAACAGACATATTTCCCCTTAATATTAACTTCACCATTGTAACCGAACTCTTTGGAACAACTAAATCATAATGAATTTATTAATTATCCGAACACTCAAAATCATATCCGGACTCTTTGGAGCAACCAAGACATAGTATTTGAATGTTATCACAAAATTCGGTATTTACAATTTATTAGATTAGACCACTTTGGTGGAATCGTAACCTAATCATGATGTAAATACTGAGATGAAAACCTTAAGGCATGCCAAAATATAATATTGCATGTTATCATAAATTTATCATTTACAATTTATTAGACTATACCACTTTGGTGGAATCATAATCTAATCGTGATATAAATGCTAAGAAGAAAACTTTAGGGCACGTTTCTAATATTGCTTTACTCATATTGGGCATAATAAGCATATACACATTAATCTAATATTTACAATTTTGAACACTGAATAAAATTTTACGCAAGTATTAGTCTCAAGGAGAAATTTAAATCATTCGAGCTTAAAAAAAAATGCTCAATAATGTTCATTTGATAATCGAAATTATCCCTTTAGTACAATAAACAAGCTGCATCATCATTGCGTCAACAGTCTAACATTCATCATTATATTGGACTCACTGGCAGCCAAATTTATACCCAATAATTTAATATTTATAATTATAGATTATGGCACTTGAATGGATACCTAATCTAATCTAATATAAATATTAATATCAAAACCTTAAACATAACCATAATAGTCATAACAATATTTGGTATATATCGAAAATATTATGACAACCAAATAAGATAAGGCAACTGATGTATTTATTAAAACACATAGAATGGAGAAATCTATAATTTTCAATAATGGAAAATTTGAGTAATCACTATAAGAAAATTCTTAAAAAAAATAATCTTCCCAATAAGAGAAATTAAAAAAAAATTGAGAAAGAAATAGCTGTCAACTTTATTACAAAATATGGCAAATTTAAGGTTTTGAGAGCTTAAACGTGCTCAAATAGTCATAAAAACATTTATTACTAAAAAATTTGTGATTTTTCATCATTAAACCCTCTCGAATTGACATAATAAAAATATTATCAATCCCAGGTAAGTCGACAATTTTAATCTCAATTATTTCTTATTCGAGGCATAAGAAAATTGTTACTGAAAATGTCACAAAATATTCAGATTTACAGTTTTATACAATAAGCGTCTTTAAACACATAATTAAAATTGTCACAAAAGAAAATCACACTTAGGGAACCAAAATATATTTTAATTTGGTAAACAAAATCTCATTTTATGAATTTTTCTATTATGTGATTATATAGATACACCAATTTATTCATTTGGTTGCATTCACACATATCCGAAATTGATTTATCCTTAATTGCACTTAAATATTTAATTCATAAAGTGTGGAAAATAAATTTACTTTCATGGAACATACATGCACACACATATTATGTAACATATATATAAAATTAATATCCTAGAGAAAATAGTATACGCAATTCTTGATGGATAATCAGAGGTCCAAATATAGATGCGTACACAATAATTGAATATTTATAACTATAGATTAAGACACTTTCCTCCTAATCTAACATCATATAAATATTATGTCACAATTATTTTAGGAATTTTTGCTACCAAATAGAATATACTCTTTAATCTAACATACGCTAACATAGGGGGGCGCACTTTGGTGGACACCTACCCTATCTTTATGAAAATATTAGCACATGAGATTATTAACATGAGATATATCCATACAATGATTTGGAATGATATAAAGTACATAAGAACATCTAAACAATATAAACATTACATATGTAGTGAAAAAAAAATCTCGTAAAATATCCAAAAATGAAAAAAAATTAGTTTTCACCACATATATGTTTAGAATTTCAAAAGAATCACTCTCCAATTCGCGGAATCGAAAGTATAATTTCCGTGCGAGAGATATAAAAGTAAACGTTACTTCCAAATCAATTTTTTTATTGGTGAAACAAAAAAATTGCCACTTGAAATACAAAGTTCATAATAGGCAATAACATTTCAGGGACGAAAATATTCAAAACGTCACATAAATGAATCTAGACAGATTTAGTGATAGAAAACAGAAACATCACATAAGATTTTCATATGTAAACATTAACATATTCAGCGACAGAAAACTAAAACGTCGCAGTAAGTTTCACACATCAATATAAACAGATTTAGCGATAGAATATTAGTACGTCGCATAAAGTTTACACATAACTCTTAACAGATTCAGGGACATAAAATAAAAATGTCGCAAGAAGCATTATTATAAACATAAGCAGATTTTAAACTAAGTCCAAATTAGAGTCATAAAAAAAATAAAATATCACATAAGTATCATAATGTAGAATATAAAATTTGCTATAAAGTATGAATTTCATATTTAGACACAAAGGATAATTATGTGATCTAAACCATAAGCTCTGATACCACATGTTAGATTTATATTTAATAAATCAATTAACAGTTTGTTTGGATCAATAATACAATACATGAATATATAAACTGTTATGTAAATATAGGACCTTAGTCTACATAATTATCACATGTGTCCAAAATAGAGTTGAAAATATACCTAAGTCAACATTAGAATTGACGAGTGAAGATGTTGTCATTGGTGGCTCCAACTTGAGATAAAAAATTATTATGGAATATAGGTTTCTCTCCCCTAGCCTTTCTGTAATTTTTTTCTTATTTCTTATTCCTAAATGATGGAGTTTAGGCCACTATTTATAGGAAGGGAGAGGTCGTAAATCCCAAAAGTCATGTGATCATAACAGTCCATCACGGTTAACTCAAGAGTTTACGTTAATTTATTGTTAATCAATACTGGGTTAATATAATTAACCAAAAATGAAATTGACCCTTGGCTAGACTTTGGTGACCTTTTATTTACCTAATATGACTTATTACTTAATTTAATAATGAACCACTTAAATGGTTATTTGTTTATTGGATAATTCCAACAATTAGGAGTTCATGCAACGTAGATAACGTAGTTTTCACTAATTTCACCATGATAGGCTAGATTTTTAAAGGTTGGGATGCATGAACCCAACCCGATGTTGTTTGCATATGTATAAAATTAGTTCTCTAAATTTAACAATTGATTAGATCGTGTAATATGGTGATCACAACCGTTGTAGGACTTTTGATCTCATCTGTCCTAGGTAACGGGGATGCTTAAGAGTGCAATGCGCATGTAGCTAATATGACACTGCTTTACTCATCTCTTGATTATGTATGATGCGGGCTTGAACCTCGTATATGTAATGCTTGGGAGTACTAAAGACCGGGTTTGATCAATTATTAATTTACGACTAGTTTTGTACTGGGCAACACACTAGGGTTTGGGGGATTGAATTCCTAACCAATGTTACCTCAGTCATAGTAATTCATTCTTAGTTAATTAATTTTGGTTACATAGTTAATTTAGTAGTTTAATCTAGTTTGCATTTAGTTAGTAGATTTAATCCCAAAATCACATAAACAACTTTTCTTACCTTTTTAAAGTCAACTTTAGGATTAATTAACCTACCTTTGATCATCAAAACGAGATCGTCCTTTTTCCCTGTGGATTCGATGCCTAGACTCGCCGCTATAATCCATAAGAGTGTAGTTAAAGTTTAGGTTTTTGTATTGGGGTTGGAAGCCGATAACAACGACTAGCATATTGATACAGACGCTCGGTTTCCACCTCGATCAGCTACGGTAACATAGAATCCTTTTGTTTCAAAAAAATGTAAATAGGGAATTATTTTGTTCTTTTCGGTAAAACAGAAACAGAACACACTTTTAAAGTACATATAATTTTAGTGGTTAAAAATGACACCAACATTTTTTCACTATTTGACCCAAATATAAAGATCTTTTATATAAAGAAATTTAGAGACAATTGATCTAACCCTTTTTTTATTCTTTCATTAGTTATTAAAACAAAAACTAAATACATAAATTACCTACCAAACCCTCATAAACATAACCACATCCGTTGATGTGAGTCTACTCTCCTCCGGTTTAATCCACCTTATTATTATATATAGATGAATTTCAAGATAATTTATGTTACACCTGATCTGTGACTTACAATATATATATATATATATATATATATATATATATATATATATATATATATATATATATATATATATATATACAGAGAGAGAGAGAGAGAGAGAGAGAGAGAGAGAGACCTGATTAACTGAGAGGGGAGATAGAGCGGGAGACAAAATTGCCTTCTAAACTTTGAGGGGGAAAAAGCCTGCTCCTAAATTTTTAGGGGTGAAAGAAAATGTCATAATAGGTACACTTAGTTTAGAAATTCTAAAAAAAGGTCATAATATCTATAAACAAATATGATTTTTATATTTAAACTGTCATGAAAAATAATACTAATATATATAAAATGACATTGTATATCAGAGATGTCATATTAATAACAATATTAATCTTTATATGACATTTTTATAATAAATGTCTTTAAATTATTTTTTCGAGTGTCATAAAAAGGTATTTTTCTTGTAGTGATATAAGTGGAGATCGGAATCGCTCAACTCGCATCCTGGGAAAAGACGGAATGTGGTCATCCTAGGAGTGTTCCCAAAATCATAGTTAAAAATATGATGTGTGCGCTTATCTAGATATTGATCTTTATGATGAAACGATAATATGTGTTAGATAAGACGCAAATATGAATCACAAGCATGATATATTTGAATGATATATGGATAAAATATGAAAAAGTGGAAAATAGGAAAATAGGACTCGAGTTTCGGGTTTTGGCGCAAGATGCCTACGTAGACTATAAAGGTATCAACGTCCGCTTACTTCGCATGCGACACGAAAGTAGGATTAATACCATAAATTCAAATGGGTACTTTATTATATGTGTGTTAGAAAAATGTATTTTTAGTTTTGAGAAGATGTGGTGAAAAATCCTGTTGGAATTTATAGGTGTAACCCTCTTTTTCTTATTTTTAGGTTTTTTTTTCATAGAAAATATATTATGTGTGATATTACTAATAAAGGTTTGAATGTTAATATGTGTAGGAGCTAAAGTAAAAGATAACTTAAGAACTTATATAATTAATGCGAAAATAAAAAAATTAAAGAGAGAGAAGAATGTTTGGACCTTCTTTGGATACTTGGAGATTGACCTTGATTGTTGATGAGATTCCTTGAAAGTGGGTGAGCAATGTAGGGGGGTTTTGCTAAATTGGGTGTGAAAGTGATGGAAATGAAAGGTGGATGGAGGTTTCAAACAAGGAAACTTCGCTGACTTTATAAGAATGTTGTTGAGATTACTAAAGTTGTTGTTTCTAAGGTTCCTTTCGAAGTGAGCTCATGATCTCCTTATATAGGTTTAGTGTAATGCCGATCGACATTGTCCTTATCCTACTTATCGACAGGTAACCCTAGTCACACTACCGAGAGGCTGGGAAATGGACCTGCCAATTGGCAATCTCAGGCAGATTTCTTGAAAAGATGGTGATAATACGCAATTCGTAAGTCCAAATCGCGCACGAGGCATACAATTGGAAAGCTTATTTAGAGACCTTTGAGAATCCTTAGGCCTATCTAGGGTATAATAGTTGATTTTAATCTAATTAAGGCTTGGAAGCACCCATTGGTTCCTTAAATAGGAGATCATCGAACGACAATGGATCTTTCACACAAATCATAAGTACAAATCGCGCGTAGGGGCAGACCATTGGAAAGGTTATGCAAGGCAGTTCGATGTTACAAAGAGATTCGCTCAGTTCAAAGAGTTGACTTTGGTCAAATAGGGCCCAGAAGCGCCCGATGACCTTTCGGAGTAAAACATGTCGTTCGTCCATACCGTCAGGCTGATTCATGATCGGTCTGGACCATTGGAAAGGGTATTCAGTGACCTTCAAATATTCATTCATCCTCATTTTTTTAGAGAGTTGATTTTGGTCAAATGAAGCCCTGGAGTGCCCGCTGGCCTCTGAATCAGTTTTTGAGTTGGAAATAAATCATTCATCCGAACCATTATACTGTTTCACGCACGGGGTGGACCATTGTAAAGGGAATTCAGAGCCCTTCAAAAATTCATTGAGCTTGTAAAAAGAAGTGTGCTACAGCGGAATAATGCGACTTTTCAAATAAATCCAATTTTAATTAACCCAAATTTTATTTAAGCCTTAATACATGCATCTAGGTGATTTGATAACATAAAATCAATAAGCATGCAAAGGAAACTAATATCAGGAAAAATCCCCAAAGGTCAAAACCTTTTATTTCATTAGAATTATAAATCGCAACTTACACGGTTACATAGAAATCGATTTTGACACACGATTATCCTCAGGTGTCGATCGGTGTCATCAGCAGTGGTTCAGATGCAACTATACCACAAGAACCGCAGTCCTATCTTCAGCTCAGGAATATCGTAGCACTCCCTATGAACCTCACTACAAATCATCAAAGAATCTTCATGCAACAAGATCCTTAATGACACGCAACCATATAATGTAGATTTACCCTCTCTACGAGAGCAATATCAGCAAGATGTATCTTGGGTTCCAAAAATAATTCACTAAAGAATTGGGATGTTTTGTGAATTGTAAAAACAAACAATGAAACCTCTAAAGTGAGAAGACAAAATTGTACTGCTATTTGTAGAAAATGTAGATAATTTTTGCACAGGTCTTCTTATAAAAAATGGAGTTGGAGAGTCCTATTTATAAATGACTTAAGGCGGCGGGTCGCTCAAATGAGATAGCACATCGTTTGAAAGAGATCCAGTGTCGCTTGAACGATAGATGGAACTCCGTACGATAAACCATGTCGTTTAAACGACATACGTTATCGTTCGAACGAGATTAAAATTAAATAATTTCCTTTTTCTTTTTCTCGATAAGTGAACCGGCTCAAAAACTCCGAAAAATATATTTTTTACAAAAAATATTTAAAAACTCCGCTCCAACACTTAGAAAATATTTTGTGAAAAATAACCCAATACTCTAAGTGAAATGTAAAGGAATAAAAACACAATCCTTACCAAATTCATCTTGCGGAGACTTCTTTGATGAAGAACTTTGATATTTGGATCCGTCTTGATTATTGAATGATCTTGAATAATTATTCAACGGTTGAAGCAGTATACGACATACTCTAATGTAAACAGGACTTATAAAATATGTCCTTACAGATCTTTCACTCTGATGATGAAGTTGACCGAGGTTAAACGGGGCTTGGGAACGCTCGATGGCCTTTAGATCAGTTTTCGATAGTAAAATGGACCATTTGTCTAAACTGTTATGCTGATTTGTGCACGAGGTTGACCTTTAAAAAGGCGATTTAGAGCCCTTTGAAGATTCATTGTGCTTTTTCTCTGATGATGAAGTTGATCGGAATCAAACGGGGCCTAGGAGTGCCCGATGACCTCTAGATCGGTACTTCGAGTATGAACTTATGGGTTTATGGTAAATTAGGAGGTGATAGGGACCTAAGGAAGGACTTAGGGGGTCCTAGAATGTGGTGTCCATATAGCCCCTCAACGGGTGATATTGGAACAAGTGAAAGCCGTTGAATAGATTTCACGTGGATGTTTTGGGAAAGAGGTCAATTCTGCGGACCAAAGGGATGAGGATGACCATTTTAGAGGGTCGAGATCGACTATGAGGACATTAGTATGAGGGGGCCGATTCTATTGGCTGAAGGGATGAGGATGACCATTTAAAAGGGTCGAGGTAAATTCTGAGGACCTAAGGTAATGATGGGGACGACCGATTTTGCGGTTCAAGGTCAATTCTGAGGACCTAATGTTGGGGTGACCAATTATGTGGGCCGAAGTTAATTCTGAGGACCTAAAGTTATGGCGACCAATTCTGTGGTTAAGGTCACTTTTGAGGACCTAAAGTTATGGCGACTAATTCTATGGGTAGAGGTCAATCCTGAGGACCTAAAGTAGGGGCGGCCAATTCTTGGGGTCGACATAAATTTTGAGGACTTAAATTTGTGGCGACCAATTCTAAAGGTTGAGGTCAATTTGAGGACCTAAAGTAGTGGCGATCAACTCTGCAAACCTAAAGCTGGAGTGACCAATTCTGTAGGTCGAGGATAATTTTGTGGACCTAAAGTTGTGGCGATAAATTCTGTGGTTCGAGGTAAATTTTGAGGACCTAAATATGGGGCGACCAATTCTGCGAGTCGAGGTCAATTCTGCGGACCTAAATTTACGGTGACCAATTCTGCGGGTCAAGGTCAATTCTACGGACCTAAATTTAGGGCGACCAATTATGCGGGTCCAGGTCAATTCTGAGGACCTAAAGTAGGGGTGACCAATTCTACGGGTCGAGGTCAATTCTGATGACCTAAAGTTGTAATGCATAGTCTGCTCTCTGGGGAGTCTTATCCTTAGAAGCACTCATGGTCCCATTAGAGAATGTGTTTCTCTGAGATGACGTTGAGGAGAGATACCCGACTAGGGTTATAACTCCACTCGGGAAGTTGGATTTAGAAGTTCTGTTGGGGAAATATTTGATTTTTGAGGTTTTGGGATTCCATTAGGGAATCGGGCGTGCTATTTTAGGGTTTAAATTGGGGATAAGAATGTAGTTTTAATCCCGTTGGGGGATTTTGAGAGCTTGAAAATGGTTTTGTTGATGAAGAAATGTTCCAGTATTTATTTGACAATTTTAGGAATTTCAGGAGAATATTTGGCATTTTCTAGCATTTTCTGTACAAAATTTCAGGGGATGTTGATCCGCATGTTGTATGGGATGTCGTTCGGCAATGTCACGGTCTTTTAGTCTGCCTTTGGAAGGGGAAGTGGTAGGTATCTATCGGTGGGTGGCAGGGGACTACCGACCGGCATGCCGTTTTGCCTCCTATAAAAAGGGGCGAGTTCTCCTCATTTTCCACAGCTCCTAGCATTCAGTTTTTCTGCCTTTTTTTGCTAAGATCCATTTCTAAGCTTTTTCCTTCTTCGAGTCTTAAAAATGGGAGATTTTTCGAGTAGCGCGACCCACATGTCGTGGTTTAGTGTCAATGATTGGGTGAACCTAGAGTGCTAAATGAGGGTGCCCCTAGCATTTAGCAACAAAAATGTCTTTGAGTCGTTTGAGCCAGTTGCATAGGATCGTTTTCTACTATGAGAGCCCTCACATAATCAGTCATCTAAGGTGAGAAACCCTAGTGGCTATGTAAGTATTGACCTTTGGCGTTCTCTTCCTTTTTCTTCTTTTTGTTTCCTTGAGTTGACAAAAGGTTTCTTTGTTTTGGGAGACTAACATAGCTTCTACGAGCTTTCATCTCGGGGGATGATGGGGTTTAAGGATGTGTGGGAGCATCTCCGAGCAGTGATAAGCTGGGTAGTTTTCTCTGCAGGTTTCGATCGTCTGTCATCTTCTTTGGACGAAACACTGCGCTCTACGACTGTTCTGTGCGCGCTAGGGGGAGAGGTGGCGGGACATTACCCACACTATTCATTTGGGATTCGAGGAGATGACGGTGACTCCCATCGACATCCAGTAGATACTAGGGATTGACTGCGAGGGCATGCAGAGTGAGGTGGACTGGTCTTTGAGGGTGACACCTCAAGTGATTGAGGCTACATTGGGATATTTGGGGAGGATAGTCGCTAGTGATTAGATCCGAATTTCTTCTCTCTAAGATCTGCTGTTGAGCCAGAGGATCGATGAGACACATGGGTTATAGGTACGACAGATGGCCTGTTTATTCATTCTTCTTTTATAGGGGGTTTCTCAGTGGTGTCGAGTGGCGACGTCATTCATCTATGGTTTTTAGCATTTTTTAGGGTATTTTTGAATATCCCTCTTTATGACTAAGGGAGCCTAACCTTGGTGACCTTTTATTCTTCTCTGGTCGCTTTTAGTTAGTGCTGCTGACAGACCTTTACGGGGGACAAATACCTTTTGGAGGTAATTCTCGCATTCCTCTTTATGCATTTTCTGATATTTTCTTGCATTTTTTCTTTAGGGTCCGTTTGGTTGACAATGAGTAAAAGAGTGGCATGGCAAAATTTGTCGCGGCAAATTTTGCCTAGGCAAATTTTACCCAATTTTTTCACATGAGGCTATAGAACAACCATTAAGCGAAATTAAAGTCAATCCAATTAGTTTATTTAAAAACAGTTTTTATATTACATTCAAAACTGTCAAAAATAGTTTTTATAATATTTTATATTACAGTTTTAAAAAAAAATTGTAAAACATGTTATTAACAATTTTTTATCATATTAAAAACATTTTTTAAAATATTACAAAATAAATTTTAAAATTCACAACAGTTTTTTAACAATTTAAAATTGTTTTTTACAACTTTAAAACTGCTATTATATTATATTCAAAACCGTTTTTAAAAATGTTAAAAACTATTTTTACAATATTTTTATATTACGATTTAAAAAAAAAATTGTAAAATATTTTCTTAACAATTTTTTGTAATATTAAAAACAGTTTTTAAAATATTACAAAACAACTTTTCAATATTCACAACTGTTTTTTAACTATTTATAACAGTTTTTAAAACATAAATATTATTTTTATATTATATTCAAAACAATTTTTAAAAATGTTAAAAATATTTTTTACAATATTTTTATATTACAATTTTAAAAAAAATTTGTAAAACATTTTCTAAATAATTTTTTATAATATTAAAAACAGTTTTTAAAATATTACAAAACAATTTTTAAATATTCATAACAGTTTTTTAACTATTTAAAATAGTTTTTAAAACTTTTAAATTGTTTTTATATTATGTTCAAAACAGTTTTTCGAAATGTTAAAAATAGTTTTGATAATATTTCTATATTACGATTTTAAAAAAAAATTGTAAAACATTTTCTTAACAATTTTTTATAATATTAAAAACAGATTTTAAAATATTACAAAACAATTTTTAAATATTCATAACAGTTTTTTAACTATTTAAAATTGTTTTTTAAGCCTTTAAAACTCTTTGTATATTTGATTCAAAACAGTTTTAAAAATGTTAAAAAAAGTTTTTACAATATTTTTATTTTAAGGTTTTTAAAAAAAATGTAAAACATTTTCTTAATAATTTTTTATAATATTAAAAACAATTTTTAAAATATTAGAAAATAATTTTTAAATATTCACAACAGTTTTTTTAACTATTTAAAATAGTTTTTAAAACTTTTTTATGTTATATTCAAAACAGTTTTTAGAAATGTTAAAAATAATTTTCACAATATTTTTATATTACGCTTTTTAAAAAAGATTGCAAAACATTTTCTTAACAAGTTTCTATAATATTAAAAACAGTTTTTAAAATATTAAAAAATAATTTTTAATTATTCGTAACAATTTTTTTAACTATTCAAAATAGTTTTTTTTAAACTTTAAAACTATTTTTATATTAGATTCAAAACAGTTTTTAAAAATGTTAAAAACAGTTTTTACAATATTTTTATATTACGTTTTTTAAAAAATTTGGTAAGACATTTTCTTAACAATTTTTTCTAATATTAAAAACCCTTCTTAAAACATTACAAAATAGTTTTTAAATTGTTTTTTTAAACATTAAAACCATTTCAAAAGTTAACAAATTTGTTGCAAATATTTCTCACTCAAATAGGTAAGCAAAGTTTGTCAACAACTTATGCATAAAGGGTGTTGTACACTGGCAAATAATGCCACGACAAATTGTTCAACCAAACAGCCAAAAAGTGGGCAAATTTTCATATTTGACAACTTTTTGGCATTTTCCTAGGCAAAAACAGCAAACAAAACGGAACCTTAGTTCTTTTCTTCTTCTGCTGATTTCTATCTTTCTGTAGATGTGGTTTTATGACGTGATCGGGATCAATGTCGATTTGATAGGCTTGCATGATGAGGATTTGGGGGACTTCTACCAGATGTATTATTGGCGGAAGTCCAACCAGCGGTCAAAGCAGTCTCTTTCTCAGTCGGCGGTGCATCAAGCCTTAATACCCTTACGAGCGACTTGGTTATTCCTTTTTCTTTTGAATCCTTTTCTGATAATTTCTTTATGTGAACAAATATTGATCTTTATTAGAAATTATGGTTGAGTTTCTATGTGACAACCCGAATATAATTATGATAAATCGTGTTTAAATCATTATTAGCTTATGTGATATGAATAATATGTTATTAGTATATATATAATCTAAGTAATTATGTTTAGTTTAATCCTACCATTATAAAACATGAAATATCGAATTAGTTACAAATGTGAAATTTTAAAGTTTTCGGTAGGAATGTTCCTGTTGGAGGCTGGTTTTGACCTTTATGACATAACAATGAACTTGAGGTGTAAACTAGATATTTGTAGATATATGAGTTAGGTTTATAACAAAACAAAGGGTTCATCGAATGGACATCCGAGTGGGAAAATATTGTCTTTTTACGAACGGGGGTAAAGTAGTCATGTAGCCTTAAATGATATTTTGTTTTATATAACGCCACATGTTATATTTTGATTGGTTGGGAAGGGTGGTGTCTTTGGCCGACTTCAAACCCTTATAATTACCTCCTTATTCATCTAAACTCAGCCATGAGAGATTTGAAGCTTAAAGAAAGAGAGTTTTGAAGTTTAGGAAGAAAGTGTGAGGAGAAATTGAAGAAAAATTCATAGAACAATTACGTAAAAGCCCCTAAGGTATTTCCATCCATAAATCTTGTTTATTTTTTTGTATTACTTATTTAAATGATTGAAATAATCATTTGTTTACTGAAATTCCATGTCTTGATATGTACTTATGGATAGATGCAAGTTTAAGTAAACTTGAATGTGTAAACCCTTGAGATTGTTATGTTTAGGAACCTTGTTTATTCAAACTTTCATATATTTCTCTATACTTACTGGAATTGATTGATTTAAATTGGAGATTAACCTGGACTCATATATTTATACCATATCCGAAAATCATATGATAATACCAAGAAATGAGTCTTTGGTGAGAGTTTGAAGTTCGGGTATGAAATCTTCACTAAGCATGAAAGTATGGCCGCCATGTGTTCGATGTTTTGCTTGACATAGCAAACGAACCTTAAAAATTATGAAATTTTAATCTTGTATTGTTCAATATGTTTACTTATGTTGGGTTAATATCATATGAATTTATGATGTAGAAAAATTATGGAAATTCCTGGAAGTTGAATGAACGATAAAAGAGCCTATAGGGTAGATTTGCTATGTGGTAAAGAAATGGGCATATCTTGCTCTAGGAGACTTGAAATGATGTACCATCTTTTGTATTGGAATAATAATAAGACAAGGATTGAATTACCAAGAATAAATGAACTTATATTTGGTCTATGATTTGGATATGTTAAATATATTAACATGGATTTGGGTGGAACTTCGCTTGTGATAAATGATTTGAATGGAATCATGTGATGCTTATGGATTGAATTATGTTTAAATCATTCTTTGGATTATTGATATTCTTATGATGATACTAATAATGTAAGAATGATAGGAAGGGTAGAAGATCTTATTGAACAAATACCAGATAAAGTCAAGGGAAAAGCCAGTTAAACCGTCGAGGTGAGTGCACTTATGATTTGTTTCATATATAAATATGAATATAGCTCTAAGAGAGGATTTGTTTGAATACTTAAGTATTCAAGATTTGTTTGGATATTAAAATATCAAGGATTTGTTTGGGTCTCATGATCCAGGATTGGTTTGAATACTTCGGTATTCAGGATTTGTTTGGATATTAAAATATCCAGGATTTGTTTGGGTCTTATGATCCAGGATTGGAATTGGACAAAGATCCAATGATTTGTTGGAACTTATGTTCCAGGATTTGTTATTGCCAATGGGCAGACTTATTATTGCCAATGGGAAGAATTATTATTGCCAATGGGCAGACTTATTATTGCCAATGGGTAGAATTACTATTGCCAATGGGCAGACTTCTTATTGCCAATGGGCAGACATACAATTGTTGATGGGCATAATTATTTTGGCCTTATGATCCAGGATTTGTTAGTGCCAGCGAGCAGGATTGATTGGATTTAATATCCACAAATTTGATATATAACTGTTAATTCATTATATGGTAAGATTGGTTGGATTAATATCCACATATTTGATATATAACTGTTAATTCATTATATGGCAGGATTGGTTGGATTAATATCCACAGATTTGATATAAAACTGTTATATCATTTCAGGGAAGGAGTACCTCACTAAGCTTAATGCTTACGATTTATATTTTTACAATTTCAGGTTTGTATGCTGCCAGCTAGAATACCATATGACCGGTAACTTTGAGAGTTGCACCGTTGTAAAGAGCTGGGGTTTAAGTATGGGGATTTTATCATTGTCACACTGAAGATTTTAATATACTCACATATTGTATATATTGAGTTAACATGGATTGAGTTGATCATAGTTAGTCACATTATTGTATGCCTACTTAATTACGACTCTGATATTGATTTCGGTATGGAATAAGAATAATATTATGTTCATTGTGCAGATTGTGTAGGAAAATATTGATAAATGAATTATATTTCCAATGGGCTCAAGATTATGATCTAATTATTCTAATAAGAAATAATTAGTATGGATATTGGGTATGGGGTGTGACAATTAGTGGTATCAGAGCGTCTAGGTTATTAATTCTGGACGTGTGTGACGGTTAGATGGCAGTTATTGAGTTGATTTGATATTTATGAATTATTTATGTACTAACCAATAATTTAGTATTATAAACTGTTTGTGTTGGTTGTTATAACTCGGTTATTATATATGAAACCTGAGGCATGGGACAAGCTAGTGGTTCCAGGCCAGGTGGATGAGTCTTTACGATGAAAGAAGCTCAGGTTACTTCGAATGTGGTGATAGGTACACTTTCTGTTACTGATAGAAGTGCTTATGTTCTGATTGATCCTAGTTCCACATATTCTTTTGTGTCATATGTATTTTCCATATATCTGAATAGACCATGTACACATTTAGAGGTGGGGTTGGGTATTTCCATGCCAATGGAGGATATGATTGTAATTGAATATGTTTTTCATGATTGTGTTTTGACTGTGGGGGTTAGAGATACAGTTATAGACTTACTTCCATTGGGTATCTCTGATTTTGACATAATTTTTGGAATGGATTGGTTATCCAAATATCATGCAACCATGGATTGTTTTCGTAAGGAAGTTATTTTTAAATTACCTGGTTAGTCTGAATTTAAATTTGCGGGGGAAAGGAAAATTGTTCCTAGTTGCATTATTTCTACTATTTAGGAAAGGAAATTATTGAGTAAGGGTTGTGAGGGTTTTATTGCATATGTTCTTGACACTACGAAGGGGGCTTTATAATTAGTTGATGTTCCTATAGTACGAGATTTTTCAGAAGTGTTTCCTAGCGAATTTCCTGGATTACCGCTAGAGAGAGAAGTTGAATTTAGTATTGAATTAGCACCGGTAATAACCCCTATTTCTATGGCACAGTATAGAATGGCACCTGTTGAATTAAAAGAACTCAAGATTCAGTTACAGGATTTACTTGATAGAGGGTTCATACAGCTAAGTGTATCTCCACGGGGTGCACCGGTTTTATTTATGAAAAAGAAAGATGGCACTATGCATTTGTGTGTTGACTATATGCAACTGAATAAAGCTACAATTAAGAACAAATATCCTTTACCTCGTATAGATGATTTGTTTGATCAGTTACAGGGTGCTATAGTGTTTTCAAAGATAGACTTGCGATCAGGTTATTATCAGTTGAGGGTGTAGGGGAGTGATATTTCTAAAACTGCTTTTCGTACTCGATATGGTGATTTTGAATTTTTAGTGATACCTTTTGGGGTCACTAATGCTCCATCTGTATTTATGGATCTTATGAACCGGGTACTGCATCCTTTCGTTGATTCATCTGTGATAGTTTTTAGTGATGATATTCTGATTTATTCACGGGATATGGTTGAACATGAAAAGCATCTCCGAACTATTTTGAATGTGTTGAAAGATAATCAATTGTATGCTAAGTTTAGCAAATGTGAATTTTGGCTATCAAAAGTTGTATTTTTAGGCCATGTTATTTCTGGAGATGGTATATGTGTTGATCCCAAGAAGGTGGAAGCTATTGTAAAATGGGAGAGGCCCAATAATGTCACTGAGGTGAGAAGTTTTTTGGGTTTAGCTGGGTATTATAGAAGGTTTATTAAGGGATTTTCTTCAATTGCCTTGCCAATGACTAAATTGACTCGAAAAGATATTAAGTTTGAATGGAATTTTGATTGTGAAAATTGTTTTGAAGAATTGAAGAAGAGATTGGAAACTGCACTTGTTCTTACTATTCCACACGGTGGAGATGGTTTTGTGATTTATACCGATGCTTCACACCAGGGGTTGGGTTGTGTTTTTATGCAGCATGGTAAAGTTATTGCTTATGCTTCTAGGCAGTTGCGTACACATGAACGTAATTATCCTACACACGATTTGGAACTTGCTGCTATTGTCTTTGCTTTGAAATTATGGCGTCATTATCTATATGGTGAGGTATGTGAAATTTTTACTGACCATCAAAGCCTTATGTATTTATTTACTCAAAAGGAGTTGAATTTGAGGCAGAGGCGATGGATGGAGTTAATTAAAGACTATGATTGTACAATTCACTACCACCCAGGGAAGGAAAATGTAGTTGCAGATGCCCTGAGTAGAAAGGCTTCGGGCAGGTTATCTTGTATTCAATGTGCTAGAGTTTCCCACATCATGAAGTTGAGACTGATGGGAGTAGAATTGAAGCTAGACGATGGGGACAGGTTCTTTGCTCATGTAAGAGTGAGGCCTTTGTTAGCTACCCATATTCGTGATTTGCAAAGTCAAGATCCTTTTCTTCAGAAGAAACGACAAGATGTTCGAGATGGTAAGTCTGAAGATTTTTATATTGTGAATGATGGCACTTTATTGTATAAGCAGCGATTATGCGTGCCTAATGTGTGTGGATTGAAAGAGGAAATTTTAGATGAGGCTCATAATTCCATTTATACTATGCATCCTGGTAGTACTAAAATGTATAGGGATTTAAAGGAGCATTATTGGTGGAATAATATGAAAAAGGAAATAGTTGATTTTGTTGCTAGGAGCCTTATATGTCAGCAAGTGAAAGTGGAGCATCAAAAGTCTACTAGTCTGCTTCAGCCATTGTCAATA